>JBAIZL010000010.1:79245812-79280812 GCA_036971475.1 Prosapia bicincta | reverse complement strand
GCTGAAATCTCTGCTAGCGCGTATTACGAGAAATCACATATTTACAATATTTTGTTTATGGAAGTCCTAGTTGTTTGTTTAAAGTCCATTACAATGTGTGACAATGTTTGTTTGGTGTAAATAAACTCCTCTGCTACGTTTATTGCTCTCGGCCACGTGCTACCAGGTGCCATTACGTGGTCAATGAGTGCACGTATGACGAGAATTCTCGTTCTGCCAAATGTCGTATTTTGTGTTGGCATTGTGATTGCTATAGTTATTTACTGTTTATGTGAGTGACCTTGTTTTGTACTGTAAGAATAATTTATTGTTTATGATTTGGTGAATAATAATTTTAGTTACTTTAATTTTATTTTAAATGGATTTAATGATATCTTGAATTATCCAGTGTAAAAATATAAAAAATTATAAAAATAATTAGTTTATAATTTTTTTTTTTCAAATACATCTATAGGAACTGAAAACTAAATAGAACTTTGAACATTTCGAAAAAAAGTTTTTTTTATATAATAGCACGTAATCTGTTACTTGCCCTTTATATGTCCTAAGGGTGATGCTAAGAGTTCATTTTTATTGCAAGGCGACTTTCAAGCGCTATAGTATAGTCCTAATGCTAACCCTTTAAAATAAGATCACTATAGCGCAGCTCTCAAAAGTATGCTTATAGTATTTGTTGTATGAGATGTTAATTGTTGAATAGTTAGGCATATAGGAGGCAATTTTGTAATTTAATTTACACTTATTGAAGAACTTAATTATATTTTAATAGCAATATAGAACTATACATACAATTTAGTTACATCCCTGTATATACAGTCCATTAATACTTTAATGTACTTACATATGTACATTATCGGTTTTGGTAAAAAAATATGGTTTGCTTGTTTTGTTAAACACGTTTCTTTGATGAAATAACCCTCTAACTTCAAATGAATAGACGATCACCTGCTTTTGCTTTCTCAAGTACGACGTACTTGATCAACTGCTCAAATGCCTGGAAAGCTTCGCTGTATGTCATGTTTTGTTTTCTTTTGTCATCTTAGGCAGCCGCTGGCTGGTTGCTCACTAAATCTATAGTATAATCATTTGCGGAATTAAGACACTCAATTTATTTTCATATTACGTCTGGATATCAGAGGTCCTGGATATGAGAAGTTTTACTGTAGTTTGATGTAAACTTGTTTATGTAAGTGTTAAATCTAGAATATTAGCTTGGAGACTATTACAGATAAATATAGAATTTTTTTTCTATTCAAGTGAAATATTTTATTAGCATTTCCTTTCTTTATAAATTATTATCCATTTATTTTAAATAAAATAATTTATGTTTTACTTGTGACAGTTATAACTAAAAATATTCAATAATAACAAACCATATTTTGTTTGTTCCTTTACCTTGATTTAAAAATTGTGTTAATATTAGTGAATCGTGTTGATACTTTTTCTATTTTTTTTCTTATTGTCACTAAAATCACTTAAATGATTTAATACAAAATACCACCTCTATAAGTTTCTTTTTATAAATGTACAAAGTTAATACTCTATTGGAAAATATATATTATTTAACCACTAGAAACACCAGTGTTCTTTAGCCAAATTCTTTTTATGAATAAGAAATGAACGTTCTGTATTTAATAGTACCTGTAGTTCCTACAACATCCGCTAGATAGCAGCTCACTCTGCAAATTCATATAAATATATTTGAAATTTCCTATATTTTATGTTAAGTGTGTGCTAAAGTTCAAATAATTAATGCTTCTATTTTCAAAGGAAGGGGGGTTGAACAAACTTATTTTAGACTGAGTAAAAGAGAAAACCATCACCAATTATAAAGAAAGGTACTAAATGATTCCTTCAGTGCAAAATCAAGAAGAGGAAATCCAAATTACACTTATGAAAATTTACCTTGTCCAACACCTAAAAACTATATAATTCTAAAATATTCTATAGCAATAATATTCTACTCATTTTTCTGTAGAATTGTTTTTTTTTTAACTCTTGGATTAATATTTGTTCATTTTAGACTTTAATCATATGACTTAATTATATTGCTTAAATTAAAATTTAGTTACTTTTACCATGAATAAACCAAAAGGGTTAATTCAATCATTTTTACTACTTTCATTTTCATGAAAATCATTTTCACAATTTTTTGTGAGATAAATTTAGAATAACTTTCTCATGCTACTCCTGTTCAATTTAAATAGCCTATATTTTTTAAAATTATTCTATTCACAATTTTAATGATTAAAACCTCAACTATAAGGACAAACTTCCTGTATTTTTCACCAAATAAGTTTTTTATTAGTTCAGTATAATGTTAAATGCTTTCAGTTTTTTATAAAAAATTAATGAATTCTATAAAAACTTCAAAAGTATTAATAAAATAATAAAACTTGCAATTTTTGTGTTGTACATCTTGGGGTTTATCTGTAATTAGACTTTTGGTATTAACTTGGCAAAAAACCACTACTTACTGCAGTGGCGGACTTCCCATTAGGCACACTAGGCACGTGCCAATGGGCGCAGCCTCGAGGGGGCGGCAGGCAGCAGGCGGCAGCCGTTTTTTTTTGTACCGATGAGTTTTAGTGACAATAGTAATAGTACCTAGTTAAATTTGGTGAAAGTCATAATGTGAACCTCAGTTAAATCAGTGGCGGGGATCCAGCAGAGCCTCTCCCTGAGAATAGAAAACTTCCTTTTATTTTATTGTTTTTTAATTTTATCGATGGAACCAAAATAGTTTTTTAAATTTATTTTTATAAAAAGCCTTTAAATAATATCTTATCTATATTTCTTTGAACAGGCATGAAAACGGATTTGTATGGTGAAAAATTAAAAGCATTATATTACGATGGGACGTTTCCAATAAATTCGTGAACAGGGCACAAAGGGGCGGCCGGCCGAATTGTGCCTATGGCCAGCACCATGGCAAAGTCCGCCACTGACTTACTGATATGTTTCAGAAGATGCGTTTTGCACTTGGTCAGCACATTCTTCAATACTGTGAGTTACCGACAAGACTCACATTGAGTGTTGGTGCTTGTGGTTTAATTTATGTAAGGTGTCGTTTTTGTTCTTTGTTTATTATGTATTTGCATTTGTTTATGTTTTTGTTTTATTTGTTTAAGGGGTCTGTGGGTGTTTCTGTAATGTCATTGCTTTTAAATTATAATAGTACTTTATTGTGTAATTCTGTTTCGTATATATGAAAATTGTTGCATTTGTCTTCTTTTATGAATTTTACATGCACAAAAGGGGTAAGTAAATCAAAATTTCTTCCTATAAAAAAATATAATGTGAGTAATAACATGAGTAGAATACAGCTGATCATATAACATCATATCACCTACATGGGAGAATAGCCCTTCTAAACTTCAATGTCTTATACTCAAAATTCATGATTATCAACTTACCATCACAAGAGGACTTCTACAAATTTAGGAGAGTCACGTGGACAGAAAATTTTGTGACAAACTCATCACAGAATATTTTTTTTAATGTGCAATCCAATCATCCAAGTCGAACGGGAAAAATTGTCTCTTATGCTGAAAATATAAGAAAGATATTAATACATGATTCTATTGTGATAAGTTTACTTTGAGCAAGGCTTACAGTTAGGTGAATGGTTGAAGAGGTCTCTTGATTTATGAGTACAAAATGAGTTTGGGTAGGCAGTTTAGGACGTAAATATGTTGTGCATTATATTACAATAATAAATAAATAGCTACAATATTACAAAATAGTTTATAATGAACAAACTGTACGTTTTGCTTTTACATACTGTGGTGCATGAATGAGAAATGAGGAATAAAGTAAAACCTATGTTTCATAGAAGTTTAATTTTGCAATATTTCAATGGCTAAGGCAATAGAGAGTTAAGGCTATGTCACTTTGTGATCGAACCACTGCCAGAATTATTCTGACAACAAATGTTTTCCCAATTCCTCCTGCCACTTCCAAGAAGTCCTCCCTCCCAACTACATCATTTGCATTATGCGATTATAAATACCCTTATGATCAAGCGTTAATTTGGGAATGCTTGATTGGACATGACTGGAGATCATCAGTCTTGTAACCCTGTTCACGGCACAAATCCAGATTAAATGCGAAACAGTCGCAGCTTGGATGGGTGCTGGCATTTCTAAATAACCTGTACTTACAATTTGGTGAACAGCACAGCTCGATCATGACATGATCATACAAAATTACCTTGATTGAAGTAAATATTTAATTCAGATTGTATGATAATATGAACGGTATGCAAGTGAATACATTTGTTTTTATTAATAAACAATGTAATTGGGAACAGTTCACATATGACTGTGGTTGTTGTTACCTAGCACAGAGAGTCTCCCTTGCTTTTGAAAGATGACATGGTTGCTGATACACAACTAAATGTTGAAAAAGCTGGTCACTGATATGTTAAAGATGTACAAATATATAAAAACAATCTTTGAAGCGGGCTGTGTGTCCTGTAAAAATTTGAATTTGATCGCTCCCAAACTTTTTCAGTTTTTGAATCGTACTAAACCAAAATAACATTTTAATAAATAAAGATTACATATGGGGTAGTGTTCCCCTTCCTCACGGAAAATGGCACGGGTGCTGATACACAGATAACTTATGGATAAAATATGTTTTCTTATGGTCGTGGGTAAGTTACTGACAACGAAAAATAAATATAAACAATCTTTGAAGCAGGTTGTATGCAGTATTAATTGTTGACCTCAATCGCTACAGACCTTTTTGAGCTTTTGAGCCTACACAAACCAACATACCTTTTTTATAAATAAAGATCATAATAATTCAAAATATTATAATAATTTAAGTTTTCACTATCAATGTGAAGATATACAGGGTGCGGTAGATAAGTAATGAGACTCAATCTAGAAAAACAATTTTATTGATCCGATTTGTACAAAACGTTAATATTCTTCGAAGTAGTCTCCTTGGGCATCGACACATCGTTACCAGCGCGTTTTCCAAGCTTCATACTCCCCACTGTAGTCCGCTGGAGTTATCCCTGTTAGTGCCTTCATGACAGCACGTTGGATGTCCGTAATATCATCAAAATGATAACCCTTCAGGCATCTTTTTACCTTCAGAATACCTTCCAATTCATTCAACATCTCAGGGCAAACGTTCACTCGTCATTGCTTCTGTTCGGCGGTGAGCACTCGGGGAACCAATTTTGCGCAAACTTTCCTCATCTTCAAATCTTGTGTAGCAATTTGGTGGACCGTAAATTTATTCACGAAGACCTCATCGGCGATCATTTTGAGACTTAAACGACGGTCGGAGTCCAGGACTTCTTTAACTTTCGCCACCGTTTCATCCACACGACTCGTTGAAGGGCGTCCAGATCGTTCCAGGTCTTCAACGGATTCCCTCCCATTTTTAAATTCATTAAATCACCGGAACACTTGAGCTCTTGATAGGTCATCCTCTTTGTAGGCCTCTGTAATCATAGCAAAAGTTTCCGAACCAGTTTTGCCCAAGCGAAAGCAAAATTTGATTGCACACCGCTGTTCTATCGAGCGATCCATTTTCAGCATTTTCACAAGTGTCACGGGCACGCAAACAACATATACGCGAAAGGCGACCCTCACTGCGCCAGAGCTACGACGCGACTGCGAACTGGTTCTATTGTTAGCTCAGATCCCCCACCATCATGTTTGCCAGTGGAGACCGCACTGCGAGCGACTGGGGCGCAGCATAGCGGCCAGTCTCATTACTTTTCTACCGCACCCTGTAAGTGTAGCACAACAGCAATAACAAATTATTTTCACATTTCAAATATTTTCATATTTATGCATATACTTGATATCTTCAATTCTTTCTTGTTATACTTTTTTTTAATTCAATTTTTCTGCAAAATTAGTTTCCAATATCTGCAATTGAAATATTTTCAACATATTACAAAACATTATACTCCAATTTTACAGGCAAATATGTACCTGTATACAATTTTATCTATATATTTGTTAAACAAATATTCTTTGAGCTTAGCTTGTGAGGTTATGTTAATAACAAATAAAAACATACACAAAACTCACAAATTAATCATTTATCTATTCATACGCGTTTCAATGACCAAGTCATCATCATGGTAGTGTCACTACTACCAACATATATTTGTTGTTATAAGTAGTTTTACTCAATGTTGTGGATAAATATTTCTGTTCAGGTGTTAAAATATAGAAACCCAGTAGTAGCATAGACTTTTGTTGTATGTAGATGTGCTCTATATGATATTAGTAAAAATAACGTAATTAATATTTCTCAACTGTTAGTTCGTGATCAGTTTTAACCGCTACATTTACAGACATGTCACCCGCTTCAGTAGAATTCAACATTATATCAAAAAACTTATCTCTGATTAGTATGAGCTCACAAAGGTTATAATTTCATGTTCACTCTCGGCAGTGAATATAAAACCTACTTTTGGTGCAGTTTTCAGAGCCGGGTGTTTTTACCCTACATATTTACTTTACCTTATGCAATGCCAGGTCTTGGCATGTCTGCCATTCTCCTCTTATCCTCCCAGTACAGACAATGCTGGTTTCGGTCTTCCACATCTTGCAATACTGTGCAATTCCGAAAATCTGGACCGTCCATCTTTTGACAGTTGCACAGAGGGCAAATATCTGAGGCTGATAATCCTATTTTATATAGGTGGGCTTGCAGATAGTCATGGCCCGTAAGCATTCTTAATATAGTATCAGTCCACTCTAGGTAGGCTATGTTGTATTAGCACTGTGTGTGCCAGGCCCCTCCATATCATTCCAGCGCTCATTTCATTTTGGCTTTCTCATGTCTCTGTTTGGCCTGGGTTCTCAGCCAACTCTACTGCTCATTTAGCACTACCCAGGGGCTAATACTTATCAATACCATACAGACCTTCCAAAACCCACATTCTAACCAACACACTACGGAAATACAACTACAAAATAGCCTACTCCACACACAACACTCTCAATAAACAATTTAAACCCAACATCGCGACATTTACAACGCCACTAGAGTTTACAAACTAACTTGCAGTTCGTGCCCCAGTTTTTACTTAGGCCAGACAGGGAGGTCCTTCTTCACACATTACCAAGAACATATAAAAGCACTAACAAACAATAACTACCAATCAAACTTCGCCGATCATCTCAACTCCACAAAACATTACTACATAGACACTAACCTACAAATTTTTCATAAACAACACAGGCACAACTAACGCTACACAAACAAACAATACGAAATATACAGACACCTCAAACTACACCCTACACACATATACAATACACAAGTACATTACAACTCACACACACTTTTTGACATCATAACTCCTAATAAACACAAAATACACCCACACCACCATAATATCCCACCCCCACCCTAATACTCTAATCGACGTAAACCTTGAGATCAGTTACGGTCTGAGTTGACAATGGGACACCTCTCCCGAAACAGCTGTCCTCAACAAATATAAGTAAGTACTACTATAGGCAAGTTTGTAAATATTTACAAGTGTTTCATAAAAAATAAAGTATTTTTTTGAGTTATGCTTGCCTTATTTACACCCAACTGTCAAATATCATCATAATATGATTTATAAATGTTAGTAAATTGTTTATCTATAATACATTTCAGCTCATAGAACCAATTTCAGATTTTATAAGACCATAGTCAATGTTTCGGTGAGCAGATGTTTTAAAACAGAAGATTATTGTTCTTTTGGGACGAGAATAAATAAATGATAGCCTCATCCCTTGAAAAATATTAACTTAAATCTTCAGCTGTTTAATTTTGTTTTAAACTTAATAAACATAAGTATTGCTAACTTTAAACACAAAAGTTTTATCAAGCATAATGGACAACAAAATTTAAAAATATTTTATTTTCTTACTAATCTTTGTTTAATCAATTTTCTAAATCATTTACAGCCAAAGGTAACAATTGAATTAAAGCTTTATACATTTGAGCTTTTATTATGTAACATTTTGTTTTGTGTCTATTATAATTTTTAGTGCAACAAAATGTATTATCCCGATACAATAACAATTCATTGTACATTATAAAATTCTATCCCTTCAAAATAACAGTATTTAAGAAAGTAACAATTGACAACAAATTTCAAATAATGGGAATTCCTGATTGAGCAGTAAATCAAGACGTCAAACGATATTTGCTTCTCAAATGAGATGGATACCTTAATAGCTCAGTTCATGAATGGTTTTGAGCTTCAAAAATCCATAAATGCTCAACAAAAAGGTGTATCAAGCTCCAAGAATGACAGTATATCTTGTAATTACAGTATGCCGAGTTATAGGATAACACGATCATTTTTACTGTGAACAGCAAACAAGATCTAAACATGCTGATCAATAATTTTATTCCTCAGCTTCTTGCTTAAAGGTGTGAACAGCATGAGCAGGTTGCAGTAGAGGTGTACACTAGATAAGTCGAGGCCGATATCAACAGCATATAGTGAAGAGGTCTCACACATACTGCTTACCAAAGCTCAGACGGCTGTAGTGCTGTGTTCTCTGCTGTAAGTACATATTTTGTTTGTGATGTTATATGATTCGAAGGATCTTATCCGAGGAAAAGCTACCGCACTACCGATCTTGACAGTCGAATTTCCCTCGCACTGCATGATGTAGCGTGAAAGGGATGGGACGGACTATTAAGAGCGAATCAGGTAATTGAACCAGGATGAAGCCAGGCCTAACATAACAAATATTGTTTTAGACTTTCTGCATGAAACTTGCAAATCAATTATCACTTAAAACCCCTTTCCTACTCATTACATATGTATAAAAAAAATGGCTTCCAAACAGTTCATATTTAAATCGAAACAATTATTTTCTATGGGGAATCCTAAAAAAGAGTTATTTTGTAACCATCCTCATTCATTAATAGAAAAACATGTAATGATAATGAAATGAGTGAGGTTATGTCACTGAGTCGTGAACAATATTGGACTTCCAATTGAAGAAGTTTCAAAACAACAAGGTTGTCTTATTGACCATATGTTTCAATATGAAATAGTACTTTAGATCTTCAATCTTTATAAATATTACAATTTTTAGATAAAATATAAAAATACAGAAACGCCAACTACTCTACAAATAATTCGTAAAAAACACTGTACTGTTTCATTAAACAATTAGTATTTTTTCATTCCAATACAACAGATAAGTCTAACAATTGAATGTTCAAAAAAATACAGAAGGGAACATGTTTTATAAAAATAGATAATAACCAATGACAACTGGGTTTCAAATGTAAATTGAAAATCCCACTAAAAAGGTCTTTAAGCTTAGAAACCATCTAAGCAGTTTTAATTCATATTAAAAAAACTGCAAACAACAATTAGCAATATCAATATTAATCGTGTACCATAAATCTCATGTAATATTTCTGTATTTTTATTTCCTTTAGCCACATACCAATACCCGATTTTGGCACAAAAGATATTTACCAACCAATGCAAATACTCATAGCGAATATGAAAAAAAAATTTTTTCAATTCATTTCACATTCCAAACAATTAAAATACTGGAAAAACATTATTCCACCCCCTCTACAGTCACCTAAAACCTTACAAAATCAATGTTTTACCTCGAGTTTTATAAATTTGTTATACAGGGTGAAACGTGGGTACTTTGATATTATACCTACCATATACCTTAAGGTAATGTAGGACGTTACAGAATGAAAAAATATATAAATAAACCTTTACATTAAACATTTACATTTCTTAAAACCAAATCTATCCCAACTTGATACTTCATAGGTATATTTTAATATAGGTATATAGTAGGGATGGTCATTACAAGGATTGCACGATCTCCTCCATGTGAATAAAACAATTTTTTCTTCAACCCTCAAACAACATATATATATATATATATATATATATATATATATATATATATATATATATATATATATATATATATATATATACATATATATATACACACATAAATTTTTTTACTAATTTTTTTAACATATAAATGTGTTTGTAATTTTATACATTACTAAATAGCTGTATTAAAATATACCTTTAAAGTGTCCAGTTAGGATAGATTTGGCTGTAACTTTATACACTATTACCTAATTAGGCGTCTGCTTCCATGGAGTAATACTTTTTGTCAGGTGACGTCACGTGATATCTATTCTTACCTTACGCCTTACATGTATACATTTGTTTGGTTAAATGTATAAAACTACAACCAAATCTATCCTAACTGGATACTTCATAGGTATATTTCAATATAGGTATATAAAATTAACCTTCCATGGCAATAACAATAATAATAATCATCAAAAAGCTTCAGGACATGTTTATCAGTGATTTTATACACATTACAGGAAATTGCGTAATCTGCTAATCACAGTAATGTTCTATAAAATTATAACCAAATCTATCCTGACTGGATACTTTATAGGTATATTTTATTATAGGTATATAGTAATATTGTATAAAATAGTCCAATAATGTCCTATACCGCCTATAGGTGTGTGATCAATATAATACCAAAGTACCGAAACATATTGCTTGTAAATGGTGCAGAGTGTTTTGTTAAAGGTAATATTTTTTAAAAATTTTAATTTTTTTTGTGTCACCAGTAAGTTTAAATCTTTTTGAGGCATTACGCTAATTTCAACTTTAAAAACCAATTGTGTTAGGTTTTAGGTGACCATGGAGGGGATGAAGTGATTGTTTTCCATTATTTTAATTGTTTGAGATGAGAGCGTAAGTTTTAATTTTGTTCGTATTTGTTATGAATTTTTGCACCGGTCAGTAAATTTATTTTGACCGAAATCACTTACATGGCTAAAGGAAATAAATACTGTACCCATATTTCTTTTTACCGGCCACATTATCCATTATTCAGAATTTACTTTCAATGTAGAAGTTTCCGCCTTCTGCTGCACATTTCATAAGATTCAAATTATAATGGCTATATAATTGTACTTTAAATTGAAATACTGCAAATGACTTAATATTAACAATATTCATTTACATTTAGAAATTTTATAATTACTAGTATAGAATTTTTGGTAGGTTAAATACAAGACCAATACATTTCTGACAAACTAAGTCCAATCGAACAAGTTTCTAAATTGCAACCAGTACAATGTGTGACAGACACTCAAATGAATTACAACATTTTTTTTAAGAAATGAAATTTTCGTTACTTACATATAAATAAATGGTAGGCATTTAACATTTTTGTTTGTGAAATGCAACCATTCAACATATGAAATAATAATAATTCAAGTTTAATGCAGCTGATGTTTGTTTCATTATTATTAAATGACAACCTTTTTAAATTAACCACAAATTCAAATTATTTTCAAACTTCTTGGAACAAAATTATGGCTGGTTCTCAGTTCCAAGTCACAGATATTTTTTATCTGTGTTTTGTGTCAGATTTCAATACTATCGAAATACGTATATCAGAGAGAGAGAGAGAGATGTAAAGAATTATAGTTACAGTATTATTCACTTAAGGACTAATAATTTATAAATAATTGGAATTCTAGAGCTACAATGTTTTACTTAAAAGTATAACTTTTATTTTAGTTACCACAATTGTAACAAAGTCAATTTCTCTATCTATAGCACAAAAATATTGGTATTATAATTTAATAATACTTTAATGGTTGTACTTTAAATACCATTTACGATATTAATTGATTGCTTCCTATATTCTGGAATGACTAAATATTTTCATTAAAATATTTTACACGTATCATTAAACCTAATTTTATTGTGATTGATTTCAATATACTCTATTGATGTATGAAATTATAGGTTTCAGACAAATAACTTTAAACTTTACGTTACCCGTTTAAACTATTAGTATTATTACGCTTGACACATTTGTAAATATTAAAATCTCATTTATTATTATAAAGTAGGGTTTGGTATGAGATATTCTATAGCTTATTTTATAACTCTAATACAAATTTTCGCTTGCGGTTTTTTTTAAATTATTGAGGATTAATTGATATATTTTTCAATGTAAATGTTATAATGTTTAAAAATTTCATTGTATAGAAAATTTTAATTTCAGTATTAAATATTTTTAAAATTCCCTACATTCCAGACTTTCAGTTGTAGATCGTTTATAGCAGGAAAGTGTATGACAAGTAGTGATAAAACCTTATCAATCACAGTGGCGGTGACAAAAATGGTATCAAACTGACGGATTTAGGATGGAACGTTATTTGTTGATGTTTAATTACCCAATTTTATTAGTGTTGTGTTTTTAATAATTCATTTAATTATATACTTAGCTGAGATGTATTTATAAGAAAAGAGGCGATGGCCTTAGTGACTGTACAGAGGTCTCCGAGTATAGGAAACTCTCCTCAAAGTTCTGTAAGTGTTCTAAATATTAACTTTATTAGAAAACAATTTTCTATTATGATTTAAAACCATTATTAAGTTTTTATTTCAATTATAAATTTATTTTTGTATGACCTATTAGTTGGTCCACAAACATAGCATTAAGCCTATTTAAACATTCGTGTTCTATCATGAAAAAAATGAAGTATTAGGTTAGGTAAGGTTAATTGTCTTGGAAAACGATCATTACCGTACTTGTATATTAAAATATAGCGTGTAAACTAAAATTTGGATGTACTTCAAGTATAATGTCAATCAGTAAGGCAAAGTTTGCTAATTAGTTTTTTTAAAATAAAAGAGCAGAAATTCAGATTTTTTTTTGCTAAAGATAAATGTTTGAAATTATTATATAGATGATTAAGATAAATAGGGGAAATTCATGATTCATGTGTGTATGGAGAATCGTATACAATCTCAAAGTAATAAGGGGGTGAATAATTGCCATACCCCCATGTAGAAAGGGTAAATGTAGGACTAAATCAATTTTATAATATGGTGCTCAATACAACAGGATTTGGGAGAAAACTAACTTAATTCTGAGGCATAGTAACAACCTGTAGTAGATCAGGGTTAACAATTTAATGTTAAATTTATTCCTTATTTGTTTATCATAGTTAAGAAAATTACTATTGAGAGATTAAGGTATTTAATTAGTATTAATAAATGTTACTGTGGTGTAAAGGTTGTGAAAATATCGAATGTTATTTACTGTTTAAAATATACTTACTTATTTAAAATATAATATATATATATATATATATATATATATATATATATATATATATATATATATATATATATATATATATATATATATATATTAAAAAGTTTGTAATGATTTCATAAAAATCATCTTCAAAATTGAGATGTTAACAAATATTAAATAGTTACAGTAAACTCTTCATAATCCGGCCCTTCACCTATCTGGCCCTTCCAGTAATCTGGCGTTTTCATCAATGACGGAAGATATAAACATAATCAATATGTAAACATTACTTGTATACTTTACATATATCATGTTGATGTCAGTGACCGAGTGACCTTCATGCCACCTGGTTCTAGATGTATAGCTCATGATGTACAAAATATTTTGACCCTTATGATGTTGCAGTAATGTACTGCAATGATACTGTTACTAAAAGTGCAAGTGAACAATGTTGCTGCAGTGTAAATGGAAACATTACAATTGTTGTTTTTACCATTAAAGATAAGGCATTTATTGTAAGGTACAGACCAATTCATTCATTCTTTTTTTATCAATTCAAGAACAGTACAGGACTATTTTCCTATGTTTTCTTTATTTTGGGGTAATACACATAAATATTGTTCAATGTACATTGTGTTTTTAATGGACCCTTCAGTAATCCTGCAGTATCCCAGCCCAATATCTGCCAGATTACTGAGAGTTTACTGTAGTTTCATACTGCTTTTATTATAGGTCTAAGTTTAAACATATGAATACACATTTGTTATTATCATATTAGATTATCTTGTATAAATTA
Organism: Prosapia bicincta; assembly: GCA_036971475.1. Classification (NCBI taxonomy): domain Eukaryota; kingdom Metazoa; phylum Arthropoda; class Insecta; order Hemiptera; family Cercopidae; genus Prosapia; species Prosapia bicincta. The sequence goes on along the minus strand of JBAIZL010000010.1, from coordinate 79,266,886 downwards.
GAAAAGTTGGTAATAGGCAATGGTTACTCTTTAAGTTATGATTTTTCTGTTTTTTTTTACACATGTTACTTCAACATATATCCTAAACTAGAATAAAGTGATTTTAAATGTCACAAACTATAAATAGTGGTTAAATAACATTAATTATTACCTTAACATTATTTTATAAATTTATTTTTGAGTACTGAGAGGGTGCCGGTGCCCTAAACATTTCTAACCTGTTTGATTATAGACATTTTGGTATTTATTTCCCATGCCCAAGTGTACAATTTTAACAATTATACCAGCTGACCCAGAAACTCATTAGAGAAACAAAAAAAATTATTACAACTCTCACTCACGCCCCAAACATTAATAATTTTGGAAAATTGTAATTCACTTCATATGTGGTGCTATTAGTGCTGGTAAAATTGCACATTTCCCACCCTTATTATAATGCTTATAAAACGAATCTAAAACATGTTCTGACGCTATATTGGTAATTATTGTTTGTTATTGCCACAGAAAGTTAATTTTATATACCTATGAAGTATCCAATCAGGATAGATTTGGTTGTAATTTCATAAGTTTAACCGAAAGTATACATGTAAGGCTAGAATAAAGATCACTTGAAATCACCTGGCAAAAGTATTATTCTGCAGAAGTAGACGTCTAATTAGGTAATGTAATTAGGAAAATTACAACCAAATCTATCCTGACTGGACACTTTACAGGTATATTTTAATATAAATATATAGTAATTATAAAATTACAACAAAATCTATCCTAACTGGAGACTTTATAGCTGTATTTAAATATACGTAGTACAGCGCGCTGTTGATACGCGAATGTAGTACTTCTGACTACTCCACACTGAATTTTTTTTCCGGTAAATAAATACCGACATTTCTATTACACTGTCTACTATCGATAGCACTGTACATCAATACATATATGTTACTTAAATTCATATTCTAAAAAAAATGATATTCTAAATGTTGCAGACAAGAAATAGTAATTAAAGTTTGGAAAATATAAGGATAATTTAAATTTACAAATATAACTTAAATTGGGTTATGGTAAAATGAAACACTTTTTTACTCTATGGCTATATTACAAATAGCTACAAAAGTATCTGGCCAAGATAGGTTTGATTAGGAAAGATTTTTTTTTACTAACTAGTGCCTAAGTGTGGCCTCTACTTTTTCAGGCTAGCAAATCTATGCAAGGAAATCTAGTAATGTATACTATTTTATTGTATTATAGCTATATTCATACAGAGGTGCAAAGTATTTGTTTTAGATAGATTGAATTATATAAAAAATGTATTGAATTAGCTAACTCTATTTTCTTGGTTTTGCATCAATATATGTAAGCTGTTTTTTTTCTAACCTCATCTGTTCTAACTGGATAGCTTTATAGTTGTTTAATGTAGTATAAAACAATTTTTTGTAGAGAGACATTTCATTTATAAAATTTCTTGTTTGTAAATTTAGTTTATGTTATTATTTAAAAAAAAAAACTTACATACTAGCCAACGCCAACCCTTGGCTGTTGAGCCATTTGATGATGCGCTGACCAGTATAGACGATCAAGTGGGTCATCATCATCTCCGGAATGGTCGAGTGCATTGCATTTCATCAGATGATCCGCATCCATTGTATCGTGTCCACAGAGAAGGCATTCCGGTGTTGGGAGCACACCGATGCGATGTAGATGGGCGGCCAGATAATCGTGGCCGGTTTGCATTCTGAGTTTGGCAACGCCTACAGCTTGTGGAAGTCTGTGGTCGATGGGTCTGGGGGTGACAAGGTTTTCCCATTTTCTTCCTGCTGATTGCCGTGGGAGGGGCAGTTTGCTGGCCTGGCCGATAGTTGCATTGGTGAGAGGGCTTTTGTGCTTTGCAACGAGGGCATACAAATGGATTGTGCCATGAAAGTCTGCCTTCTCATTTCCATAGATGCTAACATGGCTTGGCATCCATTGTAAAGTTATATGCCATCCTTTACTTGCCAGGTGTTCCAGAGCTTTTTTTGTTTCCATTGTTCTTTTGCAGTCTGTATCCGTATTGCTTGATAGGTTTCGGATAGCCGCTTGCGAGTCGACGAAGAAAACTGCCTATGTAGGGGCTATTTTGTTTAGTTCAGCTGTTGCTGCTTGTACTGCTGCTATTTCTCCATCGTAGTTGGTCTGGGGAGCTCCCACTGCTTGGTATCCCTCAAAATTGCAACTGTAGTAGGCGGCTCCAGTTGCACCTGTTTCCAGTATTGATAACCCATCTGTATATACAGTATATGTAACTAATATTTAAAAAAATATGTAACATGTACATATTTTAAATAGTAAAACATGTACTATATATCGTTATATAAAGTACTATTTATAATTTGCAAAAATTATACTTTGTTAAAAAGTATTTAACTGAGTGAATACATAATGGCTTACTTGCTGACGTGTTTCAAAACACTCTTTCCTTTTACGGCTAACCGTCTACTCAGTGAGTAGAGTAGTTAGTTTCATAAAAGGAACGAATGTTTTGAAACACGTCAGCAAGTAAGCCGTTACATATTCACTTAGTTGAGTACTTTTTAAATATCGAAGAGTAGAGGGTTAGCTTCGTAAAGGGAACGAATGTTTTGAAACACGTCAGCAAGTTAGCCATTACCTATTCACTTATTTAAGTACTCTTTAAATTTAGTATATCTAGGTAGTTTATCTATTCATTTCTTAATTAGGCTCTTAGAACCGATTGGTTAATTTTCAACTTCTCTTAAGGACTGAGGGTAAGTGTTGATACTGTGGATATTATATTTTGAAGAACTTATTCTGAGTATGCCATGCTGGACAGTTTATGAACTTGGGATATAAGATTGAAATCTTTTACATAATACAAAGTTTGTTATTGGTATGAGCAGATGTTAAGTACCAGGTTTGATTTTTAGAAAGGATAGAATAAGGAAAAAAGCGATTCAGAAATATCGAGTGTCATGAACTTGAAGAATCAATACAGAAGAGGCAAATAACTAAAGAAATGTGACAAGACAGAATGGTATGAGGAGAAAAACAAGTAGTATGAAGTCAGTGCAGCTGCTGTTTATATCAAACAAGTCACTAAATTTGACCAAAAAAAATACTAAAACTAAGATTTGTTTAATTTTGTACGTAAAGCTTTTTTTATACCTGACTAATTGAAGTCAATCTTGCATCTAAAAACATTGAACAATGTAAGGAGCTATAGGCTACAATGTTAAATGTGTGCTAAAAAATAACAGCATGTCAGTGGTTTTTGTGAAGTATTTAAATTTTAAAAATTGACAAAAACTTAACATTTTAGTACTACAGTCTCTTTATTTTATCTTTTCTTAAAGGCAAATGTTATACAATAAATAAACGCCCAATAACATGTTTACTCTTAAAGTTTGACATTTTTTTTTTTTTTTTTAACGACGGGAAATGCTTTATGCACATAGTGTGGGACTCCTCTCGACATTGCACTAGGCTCTACATGAGAGTATACCCACTAAAACCCGTCTTTCCCAGGCAAAGATTCCACCCCGGGACCGCCGAAGCATTACTTCGAGGTGGTGCCTTTTATCTAGTGCCCTCTATCATGGATCTAACCATCCCTCTTCTTTTTTACAGCGTAGGATGGTTTCGATATACCATTCTACAGTCCTCCAATTGTCTTCAGTTTCAAGCATCATCCGCACGATATTCTCTGTTAAGAGACCTGCGGTACGTGCCATCAACCGGCTCCTCTGGTCTGCGAATCTGCCACACTCAAAAAATGTGTGTCTTGCGTCATCAATACAATCGTTACACACCCGGCAGTACTTTGATAAGACTTTTCCCATCCTATAAAGATATGCTCGGAAATAGCCGTGGCCTGTCAGAAATTGTGTCATGAAAAAACTAACTTCTCTGTGTTTGCGTTCTGTCCACTCCTTCACGTTGTTAATCAGGGTGAACGTCCATCTCCCTGTTGGTTCAGTATTCCATCGCTGCTGCCACTCAGCCATGGTTTTGGCCCTAGCTCTCTTCGCTGCCTCCACTTTACCTACATCCTTGCTGAAGGTATAGGCAAGTTTCCTCTCTTGAGCCAATAAGTCAATTGGCACAATACCTGCCACCACCAACACTGCAGCCAACGAAACAGTACGGTAGGCACTCACAATTCTTAATGCCCCCATTCTCTGTACTGAGTTTAATCTGACACAATTTCTACTTGTTTTGACAGCATCTGCCCAGATTTCAGCACCGTACAGCAAGACAGATTGCACCACAGACCACAGGAGCCGGCGCCTGCTTGCACTTGGGCCGCCGACGTTGGCCATTAATCTCGCGAGTGACGAGGTCGCCACCGCAGCCTTGTCATAGGTCATACGAAGATGTTCCCCGTACGTAAGCTTGTTATCTATTACTACTCCAAGATATTTGGTTTGACATTACAACTTAAATCAAATAACTCATATCCATAACCTTACATAAAGAACTTATTACAGTGGTAATAACATTAACTTGTTGCCTTTATTTTATTTTATATAAGATATTTAGGGTTAATTTTGGTTGACCCTCAGGTTCTGCAAGTTACTTCTCTCCTGCAAGCTCCTATCCATTTCGGATTTTTGCTATCATACAGGGTATTTTTACTGTATTTATAGCAGTGCTGAGTAGGCCAGCAGTCATGCCAAACCGTGTTCTTACATTTTTTAGCCATGATGTTCTCGAACACAGCTCGAATGATGATAGTACTAGTTATACCCAAACAATCATGTAGTGGATTCTCGATGCCTTCTACATCCAAAAGCTTTCAGTATCTTTTGCAGGGTTCTAGAATTGGTATTTTACTGAGTTTTTCAATGTATTGTATCTCATTAAAAATCAAATGTTTAAATTATTTAATCTTGTAGATTGTATATATAAATACATAATACACAGTAATACCACGATAATCTACAGTTTTTTTAAAGCTTATAGTAGGGTTAATATAAAATTTAATATTTGTAATAGTTTTTAGGTATTAATGTTTTCCTTGAAACATAAACAAGCTATCTTTAAAAAAAGGTTTTAAAATTCTGTGATTTTTTTGTATTTTAACCTTTTTTAAACTAACGGTTGGATTCTGTAGTTATAACAGAATAAGATATATTTGATTTTAAATAAGTATCTTTACTTTAGTTTTTGGAAACAACTTTAGTACTTTTTGGAAAAAAATATAAATAACATTTTGATTTGTATCTTGAAACAAACTTTTATTACAACCTATGTCATATTATATATCATTGAAAAGAGGTTGAAAAATGCTAAAAACTGAAACCACTCTCAGATCTCTAGCTCAATTAGGAAAGCTTCTAGGCCATTTTCAAAAATGTACATTTTGGTTTTTCCGTGTTTTTTTTAAAACTTTACATAGCCATGTTTCAAAAGCTATTGAAGATACAAATTTGAAATTTTGTATTTTTGAATACCTTGGCACTAACAATCAGTGTACCAAATTTTATTAAAATCTGAGGAGGTAAGGTAAAATGGGTGTGTTGATTTGGCATGTAATGAGTCAGTAGTAGTAATTGCATTTTGAATACTAGCTTATCAGTTAGCTTGACAATAAACCACTCGTTACTAGTATTTTTTAGCAGACATGTTTCGCACTTGGTCAGTACATTCTCAAAGACTGAGAAATACCAGTAAGTAGGGGTTTTTACCACGTGAATTGATAAATAAGTGTTTATTTCAAAACCCCCCCTCCCCCAATTGTATAACCCAACAATTGCATTTAAATTGTAGTTTGAATTACCGATCTAAATGTTGCAAGATTTCGAACGTTGGGTAAGATGTAGATGTAATACAGCATTTGAAAAGAACGTAACTGTAGAATTTATTAAAGATGCGTGTGTAACTATTGTGTGTGTGTGTTTTAAACATTTATTCAAATTTTAGTTCGTAGAGTATAACAAATAAAGATGTCACACATTTTTTCAAATCATACCTAAATAGGCCTAAATTTTTAATAGTCTGGTGTATTGTAAATGTAGCAACACTGGTTTCTTGCATTTACTAATTCTAGTTTCTGTCACTCGCTAGTCGCGTTGCTATCACTTCACTATGAATATATGCATTCAACTCTGTATGCTGTGAAAACGTAACTCAAGTTTGCGTTGTGTTGCCTTCTGTATGTCCGCAGCCATACACAACGCAACAAATACTGCTGCAACTGAGAAACTGAGCAACGAGTTTACAGCATTTCGTGACCGGAGCAACTCTAGTTTCTGTGTCACTCGCTAGTCGTGTTGCTATCACTTCTCTATGAATATGTGCATTCAACTCTGTATGCTGTGAAAAAGCAACTTAAGTTTGCGTTGCGTTGCCATCACCAGTTGCCTTCTGTGTGTCCGGAGCCATACACAACCAACCAGTTGTATTTACTGGTTGCAACTGAGAAACTGAGCAACGAGTTTACAGCATGCCGTGACCGGAGCAACTCTAGTTTCTGTGTCACTTGCTAGTCGCGTTGCTATCACTTCACTATGAATATGTGCTTTCAACTCTGTATGCTGTGAAAAAGCAACTCAAGTTTGTGTAGCGTTGCCGTCACCAGTTGCCTTCTGTATGTCTGCAGCCATACACAACGCAACAAATACTGCTGCAACTGAGAAACTGAGCAACGAGTTTACAGCATTTCGTGACCGGAGCAACTCTAGTTTCTGTGTCACTCGCTAGTTGCGTTGCTATCACTTCTCTATGAATATGTGCATTCAACTCTGTATGCTGTGAAAAAGCAACTTAAGTTTTCGTTGCCATCACCAGTTGCCTTCTGTGTGTCCGGAGCCATACACAACACAACCCACCAGTTGTATTTACTGGTTGCAACTGAGAAACTGAGCAACGAGTTTACAGCATGCCGTGACCGGAGCAACTCTAGTTTCTGTGTCACTTGCTAGTCGCGTTGCTATCACTTCACTATGAATATGTGCTTTCAACTCTGTATGCTGTGAAAAAGCAACTCAAGTTTCTGTAGCGTTGCCGTCACCAGTTGCCTTCTGTGTGTCCGGAGCCATACACAACACAACCCACCAGTTGTATTTACTGGTTGCAACTGAGAAACTGAGCAACGAGTTTACAGCATGCCGTGACCGGAGCAACTCTAGTTTCTGTGTCACTTGCTAGTCGCGTTGCTATCACTTCACTATGAATATGTGCTTTCAACTCTGTATGCTGTGAAAAAGCAACTCAAGTTTCTGTAGCGTTGCCGTCACCAGTTGCCTTCTGTGTGTCCGGAGCCATACACAACACAACCCACCAGTTGTATTTACTGGTTGCAACTGAGAAACTGAGCAACGAGTTTACAGCATGCCGTGACCGGAGCAACTCTAGTTTCTGTGTCACTTGCTAGTCGCGTTGCTATCACTTCACTATGAATATGTGCTTTCAACTCTGTATGCTGTGAAAAAGCAACTCAAGTTTCTGTAGCGTTGCCGTCACCAGTTGCCTTCTGTGTGTCCGGAGCCATACACAACACAACCCACCAGTTGTATTTACTGGTTGCAACTGAGAAACTGAGCAACGAGTTTACAGCATGCCGTGACCGGAGCAACTCTAGTTTCTGTGTCACTTGCTAGTCGCGTTGCTATCACTTCACTATGAATATGTGCTTTCAACTCTGTATGCTGTGAAAAAGCAACTCGAGTTTGTGTAGCGTTGCCGTCACCAGTTGCCTTCTATATGTCCGCAGCCTAAGCCTTTACCTAGCATTGTAAATAAACAGCATTTGTACTTGAATTGTTTTACAAGAATCACACGTGAGAGTGAAATGACAAGATACTTCTGAAATCTGATTTGTGATAATCATATAAAATTCTTGTTCATGTAGAATGATTTATGTAATACTGCATATATATTCTATCTTTAGAATGTAAATTCATCATATTTTGTACTTATGCCAGTGTTTCATGAATCATGTAACCTCTTTAGTTGAAGTAGATCAAATATTATCCTTTAATTAGTATAGGTTAACAGAGATATGGATCTGTTAAATGAGAAACAGGCATTCCTGGATGTGAAGTGTGTGGTATGCACACATATCCTGTTACAGTAGGGAAGAGAAAGTGCTCTCATACCATAACCAGGAATATGCCTAAGAAAATATTTATTCAACGTATGTGCAATATATTTTTGTGGTAAAAAAATATAGATATTTTGAACTACAGGCTATTCAAAACTGTGGGCTATATAGGACTTTGTGCTATAAAAAACTGTAGGCTATTCAGAACTTTAAACTAAACAGAAATATGTTTACAAAAATATAGCTGTACAGAACTTTAGGCTAATAGAACCTATACAGAGCTTCAGGGTATACAGAACTATAGGCTATAAAGAACTGTAGTCTACTGTATACTAAACTATAGCCATATTACAAAACTCGGAGGGACGTTATCGGTATAGAGCACTTAGCTGCAGCCTTTGTACTCTCTTCCGATCCCTACCTCAGGACTAGCTTAGTGGATAGCTACCTCTTTGCAGAAACCAAGTACCCACTTGATGCTAAACCTTCTGATACTCTTTAGTGTACATACCTGCTAGCCAAACCACTTTCTCCTTGCAGCTCCCAAAGCAGGGCACTCACAGAGTACGTTGATTGGGCTTTCTCTTGATACCACAGGATTAGCTTAGTGGATGCTTTTCTCCTTACAGAAACCAAGTACCCACCTGATGCTAAATCTTCTGATATCCTCTGGTGTACATACCTGCCAGCCAAACCACTTTATCCTTGCTGCTCCCAAAGCAGGAAACTCACAGAGTACGTGGGTTGGACTTTCCTCTTGGTTCTCATCGCATCTCTTGCACACAGAGGACCTAGATATTCCAATTTTGTATTGGAACCCCTTCAGATTCCCATGGCCTGTGACCAGCTCTACAGTAACTCTGAGTTGAGGTCTACTTAAGGAGAGTAGTTCTTTTCCCCACAAGTCTCCCGAGTAACCCCACAGTACCTTGGATTTGTTGCACCCCAAAGTCGCATTTCAAAATTCTTCACAATAGGTTTATAATATTTTCTTAATATATATAATAAGTTATTAATATTATCAGTTTAAACATTTACACACACACACACACACACACACACACACACACACACACACACACACGCGCGCGCGCGCGCGCACGCACACACACACACACACACACACACACACACACACACACACACACACACACACACACACACACACACACACACACACACACACACACACACACACACACACATAATTAATAAATTAAAAATATTTCAAAAACAAGAATACTTTTAATGAATATATTTATTCAAAGCTTTTCGCTGATAAAATAGTACCAGCATCTTCAGGAAAATAATTATCTAATAAATTTTAATTTATTAACTATATTACAAGAAAACATATCACCATATTTAATATATTTAATATATATATATATATATATATATATATATATATATATATATATATATATATATATAAAGAACTAAGTCAAAATACAAATACAAGAATTATAATTGAATTTACAATTCAAAGCTTTTCGTTGGCTAACAGTACCAACATCATCAGGAATATTAAACAAAGTATATATTATAATAGTATATATATGTATGTATGTATATATATATATATATATATATATATATATATATAATATACAATAGTAGTAGTATATCGTATATAATATGGTATATTAAATATATAATAATATATATTATTGTACATGAATTAAAAAATAGAGGCCCTGTATTATCGTTTTAAAGCCTGCCCCAAAAAAACCACAGTATATTTTCCTGCACGTTTTGGTCACTTACAATAGCCCCCTGTCCCCAAAATTCCCAATTTGGGTGCAACTTCAAAATTTTAAATGTAAACTCAAGGCTAGTTGTAGTTTATTTTAAAGAAAATTCTGTAAGAAAATGGTCTGTGAGAGCTGGTGGTTTCTATCTCATGGTGATTCAAAATGGTGGAAAATTTAAATTGTAAATATATGTGTTCAAAAGATTGTTTAAAAAAACAAGTCTCAAGGCAAGGTATTGACATGAGATTAATTTGAATAAATCGTATTGTATTTGAAGAATAGATTGGTATTAAAGCTAACTTGTAACTAAACAAATAATATAGAAAAAAACATTTTAAAGTAAGTTTCTACTGTGGTGGACACCAAAATTGTATTTTAGCTACTTTTTATTTTATCATTACAATTAGTATAAATATGTAGCCTGTATACATATGAAAGAATCACAATATTAAGTGGCAAAATAGAAAGCGAATTTCCTTGCAATTTTCCATTTCCCTCTCTATACAGTGTATGGTGTTGGACTATTATTATTTATCCAATCAAGTTCAGATACATATTGTGTTTAACATATATTGGATGACAATTAATGTTAATACAATTTTTAAATATTTATTAAATAATTAAATTATAAAAATTTGAGGGTTCAAGTTGGATTCGAACTGAGTATCTTCATGTTCGGAGATACAGAACATTACAAATTTAGCTAGCGCTAGATTACTAAGTGTAACTTCTGTCATTTGGCAACTTTTCCATAGTTAGAAATGTCCTTTTCAAAGATGTACAAGAATTTTTCTTCTACTCCCATCTGGTTGTCATAGAAACCTTCATTGTATAATCTTAAATTGTTGCCATGGTTACCACACAATATCATAAATAATCCTTAATAATAAATAAAAAGAATAAAACAAACTGGATTAACGGTATCGAACTTTGCTTCTCAAACGGACAAAGCGAAATTAAAGCAAAGAGAAACTACAACAAAATGCAAGCGACGAAAAAAGCGTATAAATAGTAACAAACAAAAATAATAGTTCAACACCATACAAAGAGAGGAAAATGGAAAATTGCAAGGAAATTCGCATTCTATTTTGTCACTTAATATTGTTATTCTGACATATGTATATACATATTTATATTACTTGTAATTATAAAATAAAAAGAAACTAAAATTAAATTTTTCTTTGTTAATTTCAGTAGGAATTGACTTTTTTTTTAAATCATATTAATTGCTTTATTTCTATTAGTTTTAGTCTTGAGGACTTGAGAATGGACAGAGGAAACTGTAATTGACTGAAACGTCGACGGATTTATTAAATTATTAACTTGTTATACATTGCCTGGTGCTATTCGTCACTCCTGGTGTCTCCTGATTGCTTAAGAAATTATGTTTCGTTTAGCTAACAGATAATGGTGAAAGTTTGGTTATGGTTCACATTTATGATGTAAGCCTAGGCCTGTCTACGTGTTTGTAGCCAATCTGTGCCTGGATTATCCCTACAACGAAGCTAAACTGGTTACATTATTACATCCCGACCAATACAGACTATATGAGAAACTTTTGTAGATTTATTGATAAGTTAAGTGGGCCTATTTTCCTGAATAGATTAACTAAAGTTTGTAGCCCATATAGATAATGTTAGTCCTCCCCCCCCCCCCGGCTTTCTCTAAGTTAATTGACACTTAACATCGCAAAGATAAGATTGTTCTACATGAATTTAAAATAATTTTTATTATCGCACTTGAATGAGTCATCTGTATACATCAAGCAAATCTATTTGTTGTAAATTATTTCGCAATTCTGAAGTGAAAACGTCTAAAGCTGTTAGTTTGTATCGTCCTCAACGATCAGCTGATTCGCATTATTCACTAAACATATGATTTCATATAACAGCTGTTTGCTCTTTATTTAAAGGTTATGTTTAAACGATTTTAAATTCATTAACGTATTTCGAAAAACTAATCGATTCCGTTAAGTATGACTAGGAGATATTTAATATTAATCAATAAAATAAATAAATTAAATGTAAAATTAATAAATAAGTTACATTAATTCCACCATTTTCATGGTATATATAATAAACATGTTTGTTCAAACATAACATAACAATAAACATATAGAACTAATTGTTTGTTCGATCTATAAATATTTATTTTGGTGGAATATTCTGGTTTTTAAAACAAGTAGATCATAATCTTAAGGTCAAATTCAAAGCGTCGAATTCCCCGATCAGCTGATTTTCACTACAAAACATATGATTTCCTACAACAGCTGTTTTCCACCCTCTATTAGCAAATGCAGTTTCACGTATTTCTTAAACATCATTCTATTTAGATAATTATATTAATTTTACTAATAAATCATATTTAAATGTTATTAACTACATTAATTTGATGCATGTTAGTTGATGTTAATTTGATACATTAATTTAAAAATCCAAAGTTGTAGCAAGTATAAATTAATTTGGTTTTATTATATTTATATTGTGCAAATATTCAAAATCTGTGAAATCTATGAAACTACAATCAATGAATATTCTTGTTTTTAAAACAAGTGGATTTACATTCTTAAGATAAGATTTAAAGCGTCGAATTTCCCGATCAGCTGATTTTCACTACTTAACATATTATTTTTGATAAAGCTGTTTTCCTCCTCAACTAGAGGATATGTTAAAATAAGTTTCAAATGCAGATTTTGCAGATTTCGTAAATATTATTCGATTTAGTTAATTATATACTAGCGGTTGTATTGATAAATAAAATTTTATCGTAAATTTCTTTAGTATGCCAATTTTTTTTTTTAATTTCAGGTATTAATGACTAATGGTTTATTTAGTTATGTTACATTGCTACTATGCGAGCTATTAAAAAATTGTGAATATAAAATTAATCATTATTCCTGTCACATTCGCAGGAATTATCTATACTATTATATAAACATTTAATGGTGTGTGTGTGTGTGTGTGTATGTGTGTACGCGCGCGTGTGCGTGCCCCAAAGGCCTTGTAAACCCCCTTAATACTCAATTTTCTCTACTCCATTTAATACTTAACTTGGCTTAATCAGCTGTTATCACCTGTAAAAGTGTCTTTTATACACATTTAAACAGCTGATAGTAATGGTTGTAATTCAACCTTTGAGGCTAGTTATACTTTTCAAATGTTATGTTACAAGTAGAGGTTTTTCCTTCCCTTAGTTTTTAAGACAATAATTAGTAAGTTTATAGTTTTATATATTTATTGTGAACTAATTTACATGTGTATATAAAAATCTCATTATATCTGTCTGCGTGTGTATTATTCAATCACGTAAAAACTTCTGGACCCGGAAATTTTACATGACCATTCATACGGCCCTTGGTTTTTACATAGGCTTATTTTTATTTAGAAATTCCGTCAGGGCACCGCCCCACTGGCCTTGGAAACTCTCTTAAGTGTAGGTTTATAAACTATAGGTTGATATATTTATTGGGATTTAATTTCAGTAAATTAAATTCAACCCAAATACAAATAGAAATTAAATAAGTACAAATATTCGCCAACCCCGTACGAAGGACAGATACTCTGTTTTTATAGATTAATAATAATAAATATATTGAATATATATAAAATTATTAATAAATAAATATAAACGACTGATATTAGAATCAATAATTAATTTATTGATCGAACGACAAAGTTTCGTTAATATTTTTGTTATCATCAAGCCTAAAAATTGCACATAAAGAACAATAATATAAATTGATAATAAAATTAAGTAGTAATTTTACCTTATAAAAATAACAAGTCAACCTTTAAATTATTGACATAATTTTTTAAATTATGGTATAATAGACTTGCAAAGCAATAGCTTTATTTACACATGGAATTGATCAACTATGATCAACACATATTTTAGTATTTGAAACAAGTGAATTCTCTCGGCAACACACAACGTATTTCAATTATTGACTTAATAATTTTGGCAAATGTATAAAATATTTCTTTCAATACTTAAACCTCCCGGAAAAAGTTTCGGTTTTTTTGTTTTGTATTCACAGTGAAAATATAGAATTTGAAAGAGTTGAATTTGTTTTTATTTAATTTTTATTGTTGGCTGGAATATTAAAATTATTTTTTAACGTAAACTGCTCTGAATGATGTTTGTTACAAATACGTACGTTACGTGCTTAAAGAACCTTTCTCTGTCCTCTCCTATAGTCCACACTCTCGTTACGTGGACTATTCCTTGTTCAAATTTCCATTCGTTAATCAAATACTTTTCATTCATCCCCTCAATTCAAATACGTTTGTTTAAACTTATAGTGGATGACACGTGATGCTAATACAGTTTTTTTCAAATATTAATTCATTAATTAGATTTAATTTTAGTTTTATATAGAAGAAAAACTGTTCACAAAAGGTCCAATGTATGCAATATATTTGTTTCATCCCATTTGGCTTAAAATAAATCATAACATATGATTTCATAAAATAGCTGATTTTGTTGTAGGTTATCTGGTAGAACAGCTGTTTTAACGCATAGGCTATGTTACTTTATTTATAATAATTGTAATTATTAAAAAAAAATTAACTAAAATAAAATTGTGGTTTATATTACTTGTTATATGAGTTCTCTCATCATTTTAGTTCACTTTTGTTTAAATGTTGTGAGGCTCTGAGAGTAGGGAGGCTGGCCAATTAACCGGTCTCCACAGGCATCGAGATTACCACTAAATAAGGACATATAGGAACTGCATATGCACGCTCGGTTACCTTGCCCCCCCCCCAAAACTCTACCTTCTTTGGTCGTGTTCTTGATGCGTTACGTTGGCTTTCATTCTACGCTCGATACTTGCATCGTCATTGTCAGTTAATTGACTTTATTGTTTGTTTTAATTGAAAACGTACGCTCAGGTGACTTAATTCTCGAGTCTATTAAGTTTGCAAATTGTTCAAGACAAAATTAGGTCGACTGTTTCTTGTACGGTTGAACTAAGACAATCTGGGTTAACAGTATTAAGAGAGGCACAAGTGACAGCAAGTTGTGAGAAAGCTGGCTTAGCAAAATTATATTATTAAATATTTCTAGATGGAGTATTTTACACACAAGGCAGTTTAAATCTCGCTTTGTTTAAATGACCCAATAATCTATCCCCCCCCACTCCCACACGCTATTGTTCTCTTCGGCGCGCCGCTCCAATCGTGATCATAGCAATGGTTTACATTCTGTAATAAATTGAGCGTCTATTGAATACGCACTTTTACTGGACTTAATGATTTATTGTGTGCGGTTACTGGTTACCTCTGTCAGCGACTGTTAAGGTCTGTACACATTAAACATTTCTTAGAAGCCTACTTTTAATGTTCTGGGTAAGCTTACATTTGAAGCTTAGCGCCTTAGAAGCATACTGTTAAGGTGCTATGTAAGCTTACGTAAGGTTAGGGTTTATTAGATGTTTACTTTTAATGTTTCTATGTAAGGTTACGGTTGAAGCTTAACGCCTTAGAAGCATACTGTTAAGGTGTTAAGCAAGCTTACCTAAGGTTACGGTTATTTTGAAGTTTATTTTCGTGTTTTTATGTAAGCTTACGTAATGTTAGGGTCCATTTGAAGTTTACTTCAATGTTTCTATGTAACCTTACGGTTGAAGCTTAGCGCCTTAGAAGCATACTGTTAAGGTGTTAAGCAAGCTTACCTAAGGTTACGGTTATTTTGAAGTTTATTTTCGTGTTTTTATGTAAGCTTACGTAATGTTAGGGTCCATTTGAAGTTTACTTCAATGTTTCTATGTAAGGTTACGGTTGAAGCTTAGCGCCATAGAAGCATACTGTACGGTGTTAAGCAAGCTTACGTAAGGTTACGGTTATTTTGAAGTTTATTTTCGAGTTTTTATGTAAGCTTACGTAATGTTAGGGTCCATTTGAAGTTTACTTCAATGTTTCTATGTAACCTTACGGTTGAAGCTTAGCGCCTTAGAAGCATACTGTTAAGGTGCTATGTAAGCTTAGGGCTTCTTTGATGTTTCCTTTAATGTTTCTATGTAAGTTTACGGTTGAAGCTTAGTGCCTTAGAAGCATACTGTTAAGGTGTTATATAAGCTTACGTAAGGTTAAAGCGGCTTTGAAGATTATTTAAATGTTTCTATGTAAGCTTACGGTTGAAGCTTAGCAAGTTAGAAGCACACTGTTAAGGTGTTATGTAAGCTTACGTAAGGTTAAAGCGGCTTTCAAGATTATTTAAATGTTTCTATGTAAGCTTACGGTTGAAGCTTAGCAAGTTAGAAGCATACTGTTAAGGTGTTATGTAAGCTTACGTAAGGTTAAAGCGGCTTTGAAGATTATTTAAATGTTTCTAAGCAAGCTTACGGTTGAAGCTTAGCAAGTTAGAAGCATACTGTTAAGGTGTTATGTAAGCTTACGTAAGGTTAAAGCGGCTTTGAAGATTATTTAAATGTTTCTAAGCAAGCTTACGGTTGAAGCTTAGCAAGTTAGAAGCATACTGTTAAGGTGTTATGTAAGCTTACGTAAGGTTAAAGCGGCTTTGAAGATTATTTAAATGTTTCTAAGCAAGCTTACGGTTGAAGCTTAGCAAGTTAGAAGCATACTGTTAAGGTGTTATGTAAGCTTACGTAAGGTTAGGGTTCCTTTGATGGTTACTTTAATGTTTCTGTGTAAGCTTACGTATGGTTTTGGTTCCCTTAAAGCTTGTCCCCTTAAGAGTATAATGTTAAAGTTTAGAGGTCTTCCTCTTGATTTAGGTGTCACCCCTGTTGGTCTCCCTCTTGAACAGGGAACCGTCCAAATGTTCATGTGAACACGTCTTTGTACCTCCAATTTAATGTTTACCTAATGCATTTATGAATATACAGATAATGACAAGAGTAAATAAATAATTCATAATTAAATTGTTTCCTGCTTCCTTATTTTCGTGGTTTTTGTTCTGTTTACTGTTACAAAAAGTTTTTATATTATTCTCTGCGACGAGTTATCAGTGTTTTCTTTCATTTTCTAATATTGGATTATCATGTTGTTATATTGCTTTCAAATTCCTGATTTCCGTGTTTTTATACGGAGAACTGTTTCTAATTTCCCTTTCTTTTTACATTTTATTTTCTGATTATATATTTCCAACATTTTTGTATTGTTTTCTAATATAAATTTCATATTTTCAATTTTGTTTGCTGATGTTTTTAACGTTTTGTTTTACCGGTTCTTTTTCTGAATTTACATGTTATTTTGCAATCCTCAATTTTCATGTTTTCTAAATTTTTATATTCTTGTGTTTTACTGCTTCTTATTTTGAATTGTGTTTTCCTCTTACTTGCTAGGGGGATTGTGTTTTTGTCTTGTATTCATAGTATCATAGTGTCACTATTAACAATAAGAGTTTCTTGTATACGTTTATGCGTGTGCTCATATACATTCTCCATTTTGTTCCAGGTAAGTGTTGCGTCACGATTATATGCCTAATGAAAAAGGGCAGAGCTTCTGATGAGCGTAAGTTTTATGCTGTTTTCAATATAGAATTGATTTATTTAATTTAAGAAAAGCTAGAAATGTGATAATCCTGGAACTTTTATGTCGAGAGGAATCAGCAACATGTAGAGGGCCTACGTGTACTGCACACGAAAATATTAAAGTTAATGCATTCATTTTGAACATACTTACAGTAATACATGCCTACACATTATTATACATACGTCTGTGTAATTATATATAGCAAAATTTGTTTGTGTCTTCGGGTGTTTCTATTTATTCTGCTTTTTTATTATTTTTTCTTCTCTAATAACGAATTGCTCGTTGTATTACAGTAATAGGATATAAAGTCCTGTAAATACAGTTTAGTAGTACACTCAAAATGTTTTCTAAAACGTAAACTGTAGCCTTATATTTAATATAATATATGTTCGACTATCCGAACAATTCGATTATCCGAACACCCTCCAGCTCCAATTTTCTCGGATAATCCTCCAACACCCTCCAGTTCGGATAATCGACGCTACTGTACTGCATGTACATTTGTACATAGTTTACCATTATATATGGTAGTATAGTATTAAGTTAGACTAATCATAGGACTAAATCCAAGGTAACGGCCATACACGTTTGTTATACATAATATAATAAGATTGTATAGTACTAGCCTGAGACACGCAAACTGCACTCATCATAACAGATGGCCCTCCGTAAAAGAAAGTCTGAGGTGCCTTAGCCGGGACTGTATTGTTTAGAACAGGAGTTTCCAACCTTTTTTAATCACGGGCACATTGAAAACCTTTGGAGGAGAGGCGGGCCGGAAATATTTCAGGACAGAACATCTACCCCCCCCCATACAGCTACGACGTTTTTTCTAATCAAGACCTATTATAAGTGTGGGTTTTTGAAATTTTCTTGTTAATTTTTTAAGTCACTGTATTTCCTAATATATCTTTGTTGTTGGTTCACTAAAATTCTTTATGTGATTGTAAAAAAAAAACTGTGACCATACAAATAATTATATTTGCTATAAAATAATAGTTGTTCTGTAGAAGGAGTTTTCAAGTAGGCCTAATGAAAAGACAGGAACAAAACCAAATCTTTTCAATTTACTACAAAATGTACTTTATTGAACTTTAAAGAAAACTTCACAATGCATGAGTTTACAACATGTGTAAAGCTTAAAAAGAACAATTTTTTTTAATGAGACGATTGCATTTGTTTGCCTCCTAAAATTTCAGCCCATTTAGGATCAAGTTATGTAATTCCAGTCATTAGGATTGATTTTAAATGCTTGTCTGACAATGGAGATCTGTATTTAGATTTAAGAAAAAGCCATGTTTTAAAACGTCTGCTCACACTTGTATGTAGATCTAAAAAGAAAAGAAAACATAGCTCAATGACTTCAACCTGCATTCCTGCAGGCATTTTGTCAATGTCACGCCTAAAAGGATTTTGAAACATCTGAATAACTTCTGCTGCACGGTCAAAGTCTTCAAAGTGGTTGTCCAACTCTTGACGTAGCTTAGACGTGATTTCTAAAACGTAATCCTTGGTGAAGGTGGCAGTGCTTACTGCACTCAAGTTCTAACAATATCAAGTGGTTAAAATGGTCAAATAAAGTGGCAAGTGAGAGATAAAGCGGTAAAAATGCTTAAAGGAAATATAATATCAAATACAAAATTTTTCAGTAAACTAGCTTTCCGTGGGCCGGAAAACATCTGTTCGCGGGCCGTAGGTTGGAGACCCCTGGTTTAGAACATAGGTCCCCAAACTGGGGGGGGGGGGCGTGAAGGCAAGTTAGGAGAGGGCGCGAGACAAGTTAGAAAATAATAAGGCGAATTAAATATACTTAACATTATAGAAACAGACTTGATGTTGCTAATGATTTGGGTTGTGCCCTTACGAAAGTACCTCAAATAGGCACGCTAAATTAATAAATGCAGTCTCAAGCATCTCACTAACAGATTTTCCTCTTATCAGTTAAAATTTACCTTGCAAATTAAAACTTGAAATGTTATATCATGTTTCTTGTGAAAGTATGTATAAGTAAATTGTTTTCAATATATATAATATTTTATTCTTTTTCATATGCCCTAGCATTTATTTATAGGGTAAAGTGGATTGGCCGTAGAAGGATTTCATTTCAAGAGGAGGGGGCGTGGTAGCAAAAGGTTTGGGAACCACCGGCGTAGAACCTACAGTTTAACCGGATTTAATTAACAAACGTAAGTTTCTATAGCACTGTTTAAATGAGTGAAACATTACGAATTCGTAATATTACGTCATCGGTGCTGAATGTAGTTCCTGGATGATGCATATCGGGAAACGTTTTACTATCGTTATATGACAGTTTATCGGTTTGTGTAACCGTTATCGATTTATATAAGGTAATAAAATGTTTGGGATATCATGCAGTCGTCTATCGATACGTAACAGTTCGTGAACAAACATCAAAGAATATCGTCTTTAAATAGCAACTCATGTTGAGGGAAGTTTTTTTGTGTGAAGAGTAATGAACAATCGATAAGCGAGTCATGTGAATTTTCATATTGCAAATAGGACGTTTCGACAACTGATTTGTCCTTATCAGGTGGATTTATCGTTATTTTCACTGCTATGAGCGAGGGAATTCTGTTGGGTAATCTACCCCGGATTTGTCACACGTGCAGACAAACAGGAACCTGCCCTCGGAGGAGAAACAAAATGAAACAAACTAGTAGAGCGTTTCGTATTATTGATTTTCATGTACTGCGCCTAATTATATAATGATGGGCTAGGCCTCTTTCCGACGATCTGATGTGCTCTATATCTAGTATTCTTAAGCGACTAATAATTGTATATGTGCAATGTTTTTCTTGAAAACTATTCTAAGGATTTTCACCAAAATTGGTATATAGGGGGTTATTAACCTCAGAAATCCAATGGGATAAGTGAATCTTTTCAGAAAAATCGTCAAGTTTTCGAAAGTTGTTTAACGTCGGAAACTGCTTCAAAGATTTTCACAATAATTGGTATATAGAAAATTATAAACCTCAAAAATTCAATGGGATAAGTGAAAATTTACTGAAAAATCGTCAGGTTTTCGAAAATTGTTTAACGTCGGAAACTGCTTTAAGGAGTTTCCCAATAATTGGCATGTATGAGGTTACTAACCTCAGAAATACAATGGGATAAGTGGAAATTTTCTGAAAAATCATTATGAAGTTTTCAAAAATTGTGTGTGTGTGTGTGTGTGTGTGTGTGTGTGTGTGTGTGTGTGTGTGTGTGTGTATATATATATATATATATATATATATATATATATATATTTTAAAACAACATAGGTTATTCAAATACAAGAATATTTATTAATTTACATTTGTATTCAAATACAAGAATATTTTTTAATTAATTTATATTATTATTTATTTGGATATAAATTAATAAATATTCTTGTATTTGAATAACCTATGTTCTTTTAAATTATTAAACAAGAAAACGTATTCTATATATATATATATATATATATATATATATATATATATATATATATATATATATATATATTTTCTTGATATTTAACATTATCCATTGTTTTTCCGTTGCACTGACTTTATGAAGTTAATATATTACTATGTGAGTAATTTTATCCACCATTAAGTGCAATATATATATATATATATATATATATATATATATATATATATATATATATATATATATATATAAGTTCATATATATATATATATATGAAATTGTTTTTTTGAAAACTACTTTTAAGTATTTTTCACCAAAGATATAAAGGGGATTTTTAACTTTAGCAATTCAATGGGCTGAGTGAAAATT
>JBAIZL010000010.1:79230812-79240812 GCA_036971475.1 Prosapia bicincta | reverse complement strand
TTATGTATATCATTTATTCACTAAACAAATACATATTCATTCATTTCCTCTATAGGCTGAAATAGTTTTAATCTCCTTAGAAATAAAAAAACAAGTAATGTAAACAAATCATTTTTAAAGTCAATTCATACTTAGGTCAACAAAGAAAGAATTTATTTGAGTTACTTTTTGTTAAATAATTACATTAATATACCTAAATAAAGTAACAACCTATGCGTTAAAACAGCTGTTCTACCACATAACCTGTAACTTAAAATCAGCTGTTTTATGAAATCATATGTTATCACTTAATTTAATCCAAATGGGACGAAATAACTATATTCCATACCTTGCCCATTTTGTGAAAAGTTTTTCTCCCGTATAAAAGTAAAATAATTCATTGTTAAATTTAATGAATGAATTATAATTTGAAAATAAGTGTAAAAATATCAAGTGCCATCAACTACCAGTATAAGAAAATGTATTTGAACTTGAGTGGATGAATAAAACGTATTTTATGAACGATTGAAAATTTTAACACTATATATATATATATATATATATATATATATATATATATATATATAACTATATTTTTATGGTTATAAAGAATATAGGCGAAGATCATCTGAAGAAATGAATGGTGATTTTGCAGTAATCTTTTGATGAAAGTAAACATCGCATACGGAAAACAAAGAAAGATTTATTGTATGCTTCATGCGTTTGTAATCTTTTTGTTACAAACGGATTAGTCGCGCTCTTTTGTCTACAATTTTACCTTGCTTTCTCCAAACACTCGGGAGATGGATAAGTAATTAATTATTTATGGAGATAACGGTCGTAGATGTGGGTGATGGCCGCTTGGAGCGCTGATAGCAAGGGAGGGGAAGGGAGTTGGCCCGAAGCGTTCAGTGTGTGTGGAACAGTGGCGCGGTTAAGTGCAAGTGGCGAAGTAGATGTGCGCTAAGCGTGTTTGTTATGTTGTACATACTGCCGCCCCCGAGGGCTCCTACGCCCCCGTCCCCTTGGGCCACTATACTGTGCAATGGGAATAACAACGCAAGCGTTTCCAGTGTCACTAACAAGACGCAGGCATGGTTGGGGTTCACGGATAAGAGACCCCCGCACCGCGCCAGGTCCGTCAGGAAGAAAGTAAGTCGACGATAGAATGTTTCAAAAAGAACAAGTCATATTACAATTATGTTTTATAAGTTAGGTAATTTTGTAATTTCTGCTTATAATAAGCAGTCCATCCCATCCTAATAAATCATCCTATAAAAATAAGTTTTAATCACGTCATTATATATTTGAATTTCGCTTAGTGGATGCCAAATTAATTCCTTCTATTAGTTCACACTCTGTGTGTGTGTGTGTGTGTGTGTGTGTGTGTGTGTGTATATATATATATATATATATATATATATATATATATATATATATATGTATGGTTATGTATAGTTAATATTTTCATAAACAAGAATTTGTAATATATTTTTTTTATACATGAGTCAAGATGTAGTCATATAACTATAAGGTACTTAGTAAGTGTTGATAATGCTGACACTACCGATCCACGAAAAGCTTCGAATTCTTGTTTATAAAGGTATTTAACCATATATATAAAACAAGTAAAAGAATTTCATCCAAGAATTACAATATACATATACTGTGTGTGTATATATATATATATATATATATATATACACACACACACACACACACACACATATCTTGTTCAAATATTCAATCGTTAATAATATACTTTTTAATCGTCCACTCAAGTTCAAGTACATTTTTTTTAGTACTGGATGTCCTTTGATGTTTTTACAGTTTTTTCAAATAGCCGTTCACTTAATAAATTTTAAAAATTTCATTTCTAGGTTGGATTCGAACTGAATGCCTACATGTTTGAAATCCAGCACTGTAGTAATATCAAGTGTCATCCTCTACAAGTTAAAAAAAAAAATGTTTGATAACATTATGATTGATAATGTAATTGTAAAACACATTCTAACGAAGAAAAAGTTTTAATTTTGCAAAATATTTATAATGGTTAAAATTTGTAAACATTTGAGCAAATTGTCATTGGAGAAACACATGAAACTGAATAAGTTTAATCTTCTTTATGTATCAACACTTATTATACACATGGTTTAAACTATTATATATTTATTTTACAATATGGCAACAAAATATAAGGTTAAAAAAGGGGGTTTTGTTATAAAAAAATAACTTTGTTCAATAACTTCGAATGCAGCAATCGATTAGCTTACCCTAAGAATTGTTTAATACATCCTGGCCGGATTTAATATACGTACGTGTATAAGGTTTGGGCGTTATTTGATCCATGTTTTAACCACTGATTTTAGTTTGATATAACTTTAATTATTCTAAACGTCTAACTCAATGTTTGGAATAATGTTAAATTGAACACAAGTGCAAATTAAGTTTAAAAGTTTCGATCGAATAAGTAGAAACTTTTAATAATGCCAAGCTATGAAAAGCACCGCATTGTTCTTCTTTACAATGTATTTTTATGTGAAAATGAAAAGAAGAGGTTGGAAAAAAATACTTTTTGAACAATTGATACAAAATTTCCCCATTGAACTTGAACACACTGAATGCCCGCGTTCTACACCTTTCCCAAGTGATAAGGTTTTATCAACAATAGCCTTTTAAATCGTAAATGTAAACAACAATTGAACTTCGACCTTGAGATGCCTTGACGTCATGACTTAACCTTTATACAATCACAACTTAACCAGAAATATAGACCTAAGTACGTATTCAATAGATATTTCATAATGTAACAATAAAAAGGTGATTTACTTGATAAGAGCCCTTAAAGTATAATTGAAATATTCAGTCCGCGGACACACACACACACACACGCGCGCGCGCGCGCGCGCGCACTTAACATGTTTTCAAAACAAGCATCTGTATTTTAATGTAATGTGAAGCATTATTGGTAAGGTATAGGTTTTATAATGTGAGGTTATGTCAATTCACGTTTTAACCTCTATATCTGGTTTGGATATTTATTTTTTTTAATTCCTTCTGTTAGTTCACAATCTCTCTTTCTCTCCCCCTCTCTCCCCCATATATATATATATATATATATATATATATATATATATATATATATATATATATATATATATACTTATATAGCCTATCTTGTTCAAATTTTTAATCGTTAATAAAATACTTTTTATTCATCTACTGATATCTAAATACTTGTATTGGATGATACTTGATTTTCATACTGTTTTTTTCAAATTATAATAAAATTTATGAATGACTTAATTTCTTTTATATGTGAGAAGAACTTTTCACAAAAGGAGCAAGGTATGAAAAATAGTTATTTCATCCCATTTGGCTTAATATATGTGATAACATGATTTTATAAAACAGCTGATTTTATGTTGTAGGTTTCTGGTAGAACAGCTGTTGTAACTAGTAGATTATGTTATTTTTTTGTATTAATTGTAATTATTTCATAAAAAACCACTAAAATAGATTTTTTTAGTGACATAAGTAAGAATTGACTTGAAAAAAAAAATGTGTTTGTACTACTTGTTCTATTTTTATTTTTATGACTAACCTAACCTAGAGGTCAATGACACCTAAGTACCACCACCCTTAAGTCACCGACTTCACAGATGTATGCGGTAGATATGTGCCTATTGTTTTGTATGGCAGATGAAGAATATGCAGAAGATAGGGGCCCGTAAAGGGCTTGAATGGGACTTAGGGCAGGATTTAGGCCCTTGCACGGCGCCGCACCACTTGGCGTTTCGATTCACCCAACATTATTCGCAAACATATTTTTTTATAATTTCATAATAATGAACCTAAAGTCCGCTTGATAAGTTTTATGTTTACTGTAAAGTGTAAAAAATATAGTATTCTTTTATCAGTTCATTTGCATTTAGACTTAAACGCAAAGTGTTAAATCTGTTTGGGATTTATGTTTAGTTACGTATGGGGAGACGAAAGGCATTGTAGTTGAATCATTGTCAACTGGTACCTAACCATTTGCATTTAGACTTAAACGCAAAGTGTTAAATCTGTTTGGTATGTATGTTTAGTTACGTATGGGGAAACGAAAGGCATTGTAGTGGAATCATTGTCATCTGTTACCTAACCATTTGCATTTAGACTTAAACGCAAAGTGTTAAATCTGTTTGGTATGTATGTTTAGTTACGTATGGGGAAACGAAAGGCATTGTAGTGGAATCATTGTCATCTGTTACCTAACCATTTGCATTTAGACTTAAACGCAAAGTGTTAAATCTGTTTGGTATGTATGTTTAGTTACGTATGGGGAAACGAAAGGCATTGTAGTGGAATCATTGTCATCTGTTACCTAACCATTTGCATTTAGACTTAAACGCAAAGTGTTAAATCTGTTTGGTATGTATGTTTAGTTACGTATGGGGAAACGAAAGGCATTGTAGTGGAATCATTGTCATCTGTTACCTAACCATTTGCATTTAGACTTAAACGCAAAGTGTTAAATCTGTTTGGTATGTATGTTTAGTTACGTATGGGGAGACGAAAGGCATTGTAGTGGAATCATTGTCAACTGTTACCTAACCATTTGCATTTAGACTTAAACGCAAAGTGTTAAATCTGTTTGGGATGTATGTTTAGTTACGTATGGGGAGACGAAAGGCATTGTAGTTGAATCAATGTCAACTGTTACCTAACCATTTGCATTTAGACTTAAACGCAAAGTGTTAAATCTGTTTGGGATGTATGTTTAGTTACGTATGGGGAGACGAAAGGCATTGTAGTTGAATCAATGTCAACTGTTACCTAACCATTTGCATTTAGACTTAAACGCAAAGTGTTAAATCTGTTTGGGATGTATGTTTAGTTAGGTATGGGGAGACTAAAGGCATTGTAGTGGAATCATTGTCAACTGTTACCTAACCATTTGCATTTAGACTTAAACGCAAAGTGTTAAATCTGTTTGGGATGTATGTTTAGTTACGTATGGGGAGACGAAAGGCATTGTAGTGGAATCATTGTCAACTGTTACCTAACCATTTGCATTTAGACTTAAACGCAAAGTGTTAAATCTGTTTGGGATGTATGTTTAGTTACGTATGGGGAGACGAAAGGCATTGTAGTGGAATCATTGTCAACTGTTACCTAACCATTTGCATTTAGACTGACGCAAAGTGTTAAATCTGTTTGGGATGTATGTTTAGTTACGTATAGGGAGACGAAAGGCATTGTAGTGGAATCATTGTCAACTGTTACCTAACCATTTGCATTTAGACTTAAACGCAAAGTGTTAAATCTGTTTGGGATGTATGTTTAGTTGCGTATGGGGTGACGAAAGGCATTGTAGTTGGATCATTGTCATCTGTTACCTAACCATTTGCATTTAGACTTAAACGCAAAGTGTTAAATCTGTTTGGGATGTATGTTTAGTTAGGTATGGGGAGACGAATGGCATTGTAGTTGAATCATTGTCAACTGTTACCTAACCATTTGCATTTAGACTTAAACGCAAAATGTTAAATCTGTTTAGGATGTATGTTTAGTTACGTATGGGGAGACGAAAGGCATTGTAGTTGGATCATTGTCAACTGTTACCTAACCATTTGCATTTAGACTTAAACGCAAAGTGTTAAATCTGTTTGGGATGTATGTTTAGTTACGTATGGGGAGACGAAAGGCATTGTAGTTGGATCATTGTCAACTGTTACCTAACCATTTGCATTTAGACTTAAACGCAAAGTGTTAAATCTGTTTGGGATGTATGTTTAGTTAGGTATGGGGAGACGAAAGGCATTGTAGTGGAATCGTTGTCAACTGTTACCTAACCATTTGCATTTAGACTTAAACGCAAAATGTTAAATCTGTTTAGGATGTATGTTTAGTTACGTATGGGGAGACGAAAGGCATTGTAGTTGGATCATTGTCATCTGTTACCTAACCATTTGCATTTAGACTTAAACGCAAAGTGTTAAATCTGTTTGGGATGTATGTTTAGTTACGTATGGGGTTACGAAAGGCATTGTAGTGGAATCATTGTCAACTGTTACCTAACCATTTGCATTTAGACTTAAACGCAAAGTGTTAAATCTGTTTGGGATGTATGTTTAGTTAGGTATGGGGAGACAAAAGGCATTGTAGTGGAATCATTGTCAACTGTTACCTAACCATTTGCATTTAGACTTAAACGCAAAGTGTTAAATCTGTTTGGGATGTATGTTTAGTTACGTATGGGGTTACGAAAGGCATTGTAGTGGAATCATTGTCAACTGTTACCTAACCATTTGCATTTAGACTGACGCAAAGTGTTAAATCTGTTTGGGATGTATGTTAGTTACGTATGGGGAGACGAAAGGCATTGTAGTTGGATCATTGTCATCTGTTACCTAACCATTTACATTTAGACTTAAACGCAAAGTGTTAAATCTGTTTGGGATGTATGTTTAGTTACGTATGGGTAGACGAAAGGCATTGTAGTGGAATCATTGTCAACTGTTACCTAACCATTTAGATTTAGACTTAAACGCAAAGTGTTAAATCTGTTTGGGATGTATGTTTAGTTACGTATGGGGAGACGAAAGGCATTTTAGTTGGATCATTGTCATCTGTTACCTAACCATTTGCATTTAGACTTAAACGCAAAGTGTTAAATCTGTTTGGGATGTATGTTTAGTTACGTATGGGGAGACGAAAGGCATTTTAGTTGGATCATTGTCATCTGTTACCTAACCATTTGCATTTAGACTTAAACGCAAAGTGTTAAATCTGTTTGGGATGTATGTTTAGTTACGTATGGGGAGACGAAAGGCATTTTAGTTGGATCATTGTCATCTGTTACCTAACCATTTGCATTTAGACTTAAACGCAAAGTGTTAAATCTGTTTGGGATGTATGTTTAGTTACGTATGGGGAGACGAAAGGCATTTTAGTTGGATCATTGTCATCTGTTACCTAACCATTTGCAATGCAGAAAGATTTTATTCGTATGGTTTATTTCTAATGGGTTGACCTATAAAATGGTGCTCTTGTAAAGGGACCTATTCTATGCAGTATCGTTCCAGCTGGTACATTGAGGTTCGCATTTGTTTTAATATTTACCACTAACAACAATTAAGTGAAAGAGATCATGACTTATTTATCGTCAAATTGTAATCACACATTGAATGTATGCAACAAATAAGTGAGGTTTCAAAATTTATTTAAGGCCAAGAAATAAACCTGTACGCGACTCATCATGAGTCAGGTTCATTTACAAGTGATATTTCAATAAAACATAAATAGATGAAAGCTTGTTGACCAAATATGGTAAGAGGTTAACCTCATTCCTCAGGTATACTTGGCTTCGTAAACACAGAAGCTTATTTGGTATCTTATCAAGTAGTATTATATATTGTAAAGTAACGAATTGGGTTTTATACAGTTGTAGTTTATGGTCATTCGACAATCTGGCCAATGACGGTCCTTGACCGGCTCCATGCTACTGGATAGACAGTGGACGACTATCTATACTGAACGAACCCTCTGCCTCCACGAATACAACGACATAATAGGCTACTCAACCTAGATGACATGAGCCATCTCGATTGGTCAAACTATGCGATACGAGTCACCTCGGGTGTTCAACCTATGCGACATGTCACCTCGACTGCTCAACCTTGGTGTCATATCCCCTCGACTGCTCAACCTAGGCGTTATGTCACCTCGACTGCCAACCTAGGTGTCATGTCACCTTGGCTGCTCATCCCAGGTGTCATGACACCTCGGCTGCTCAACCTAGGTGTCATGTCATCTCGGCTGCTCAACCTAGGGGGCATGTCACCTCGGCTGCTCAATCTAGGTGTCAAGTCACCTCGAGTGCTCAACTTATGTGGCATGTCACCTCGGCTGGTCAACCTAGGTGACACGAATCATCTCGGCTGCTCAACCTAGGAGACATGATTCATCTCGGCTGCTCAACCTAGTAGAAATGAGTAATCACTGCTGCTCAACCTAGGTGACATGAATTATCTCGGCTGTTCAACCTAGGCGATATGAGTAATCTTGGCTGCTCAACCTAGGAGACATTAGTCATCTCAGCTGGTCACCCTAAGCAACATGTATCATCTCGGGCCCGTAGCCTACGCGACATGAGTCACCAGGTCGAGGGGTTTGATGCCAGGATCCGTGGTAACAGTATGTATGAGCTCAACGCCCTTTTTGCAGGGCCTAGTCTGGCACCTTTCCGCCTTTACGGTTTCGCCCAGTCTTCCAGACCTACCGAAGTAGAACCTTCCGAGCGGTCATGGTTTCCGTACCGTCGCAATGCCTTTCTGATAAGTTCCGTCCAAGTAGTGCCATCGGGGGTTAATATTTCCTCTGTTGGCCTTACCTTAGGACCGAATCCTCAGTATCGGATCTTCTTAGTAGGCCCACTAGTCCTTAAGGGCTGATCTTATACAATCAGAATGTTATCGGCCCCTAGTCTACTTTTATTACATTTTAAACTTCTACCAAACAACGGTTACTGCATAAGGTACTTCGCGGGCATAGTTTTACTTTGTTTGAGTCTAAATATTTCTTCCTTCTATTTATAAAACCTCGAGTTTACAAAGTTGTGTGTGTGTGCGTGCGTGCGTGCGTGTGTGTGTGTGCGTGCGCGCGCGCGCGCGCGTGTGTGTGTGTGTGTGTGTGTGTGTGTGTGAGTGTGTGTGTGTGTGTGTGTGTGTGTGTGTGTGTGTGTGTGTGTGTGTGTGTGTGTGTGTGTGTGTGTGTGTGTGTGTGTGTGTGTGTGTGTGTGTGTGTGTGTGTGTGTGTGTGGTCATTCTTTAAAATAATTGTTTTAGTATTTTTTCAAAGTTGTATAATTTTCACCTGTTTTTTTAAAACTCTATACATCTCCAGGTA
Source organism: Prosapia bicincta (assembly GCA_036971475.1). Lineage (NCBI taxonomy): Eukaryota > Metazoa > Arthropoda > Insecta > Hemiptera > Cercopidae > Prosapia > Prosapia bicincta. The sequence continues at coordinate 79,231,938 of JBAIZL010000010.1, read as the reverse complement.
TAAATGTTTTGCAATATAATTTACGCTATGTCAATAAATTACTGTTTCCGCTTAATATTTTTAGTTTGTGTTCAGCTGAAACATTCACGAATCCAAGGCCGATTCAGTGCATCGAACTGAACCTTTGTAGCCGTAAAATATTTTTTATTTGTAGTTTTATAAATTCTAAACCTTCGGGCTAAACATTGACAAACACGTGCAGTTGCTAGTGAGATATCGTCGCTGAGAGCTATCAAGGAAATGCGTAACTACCTGTTTGCGCGTAAAAGGAGGCCGTTAGGCTCGCATTGTTGCGTAAGAGACGCTACTTTGTGGTTAGTTAATAAAAATAGTTGTTTTAATTAAGCTTGCGGCTGTAGTCGTATATCTGTAAGGTTTATAGAGTCTAACATTAGCTGCAAACATTAAACCCAACCTCTACCGTAACAATCTATTAAGCGTTTTATGGCCAAAAACGTCACTAAAAATGTCAGAGCCTAGAATTTGTTGCCCAACAGTAATATCTTTATTTTTATCCTCATTCTCCGTCACTTCTTCCCCCCCCCCAGTTGAAGCAGATTACTCCAGGTATACCAGCTCGATCGTGCTATGATGTGACAGTTCCCAATATCGTAACGTCCTTCCCCTTAGTCGTACCGCACTCCACTCCAAGGAAAGCCTCCCTGTACTCCCTGTACTCGTGACACCATGACCTCCTCTAGTGCAACAAGAGAATTCATGTTTTACTATATTCTTACACATGCTTTTCCTGTAAGCGATCTTGTAACTCGATATGATAGTTTTTCAATATCTCCATTCTTTCTTTAATCCTGCTACACTCCACCTACCCATCCATGGTAGGCATCTCTCTATGACCTCGATTATAGGTAGGCCTACTTCTCAATCATACCATGATCCCGTCTGTATCCTGTGTAGGTGGATTTTATGTTTCCAAGTTTATCTTACATAGGCTATATCACAACCTTTTCCATCCCTCGTAGATTATTGTGACTTTAAAACCATTAAAAAACACCCTAGACTCATTTCGTCCACCTCCATCAGTCTGGGCTCCCTTTTAAATATTTCTCGTCCTTCTTCGTAGAATATCAACTCTCCTTCTTATGTCGGGTACTAGAGAGTTCAAACA
>JBAIZL010000010.1:79193312-79225812 GCA_036971475.1 Prosapia bicincta | reverse complement strand
GCTCTACAGTAACTCTGAGTTGAGGTCTACTTAAGGAGAGTAGTTCATTGCCCCACAAGTCTTCCGAGTAACCCCAAAGCACCTTGAATTTGTTGCACCCTAAAGTCGCATTCCATTCTTCCCTGCACAACCTATCTGTATGTGCCGTGATCCTGAGGCGGCATGCCCACTCCCCTCAGCAACGGTCTTTGAGTTATACACCCTTGTTTTGCTAAAGCGTCTCTCATTTCCTAACCGGCCAGAATGCCCTAGAATCCAGATTAGGTTAAGCGAGTTATACATTCCCAACAATGGTAAAGAAAGATATACCTATTGAGTATGTATAGATATAGCGTATTAGATAGATTGAGTAGAATATAGTAGATAGCTGCTGTAAAAACGAGAATTAATATTTGAGTGTAGTTTTTCACTAATTAGGGTAACATGGCTGCCGAAAACGTTTCTGATTAGGTTGTGTTGCGAGAAGGGTGTTTGCAAGTGAGTGGTTCTTGTATATTGAATCTCACAAGCAAAACTCTAGCTTATAATGTAAAAACAATAGTGTTCCCAACATTCTAAATTGGTATTTTTAAAAAATCGACTACGAAATATAAATTGTACTTTTTACATTAGATTGTGAAATTTTAGATTATTTTGTCGAGATTCAGACTCTACCCGATAAAATATAGCAAACAAAAATTGGCAAGCTATTAGGTAAGTACATAAATCTATTTGGAGGATCAAAGTAACTCAAAATTTACACCCTAGGTCAAATTTTATATTAATTTTTCGAAAAAAAAAACACTTTTAGTCTCAGAAGAAAACAGTTTCACAATATTGTAAAATAACAATTTCACGATATTGTATGACTCGATTCTACCGTTAATCCATTTGTTTGATCAATGTAACTTAAATTTCCATTCTAGGCCAATTTTTTTATTAATTTTTCTAGAAATGCAACATTTTTGGCATCAGAAGAAAACTACAATTTCACAATATTGTAAAACAACAATTTCACGATATTGTATTACTCGATTCTACCGTAAATCCATTTGTTTGATCAATGTAACTTAAATTTCCATTCTAGGCCAATTTTTTTATTAATTTTTCTAGAAATGCAACATTTTTGGCATCAGAAGAAAACTACAATTTCACAATATTGTAAAACAACAATTTCACAATATTGTAAAACAACAATTTCACAATATTGTAAAACAACAATTTCACAATAATGTAAAATAACAATTTCACGATATTGTATGACTCGATTCTACCGTAAATCCATTTGTTTGATCAATGTAACTTAAATTTCCATTCTAGGCCAATTTTTTTATTAATTTTTCTAGAAATGCAACATTCTTGGCATCAGAAGAAAACTACAATTTCACAATATTGTAAAACAACAATTTCACAATATTGTAAAACAACAATTTCACAATATTGTAAAACAACAATTTCGCAATAATGTAAAACAACAATTTCATGATATTGTATTACTCGATTCTACCGTAAATCCATTTGTTTGATCAATGTAACTTAAATTTCCATTCTAGGCCAATTTTTTTATTAATTTTTCTAGAAATGCAACATTTTTGGCATCAGAAGAAAACTACAATTTCACAATATTGTAAAACAACAATTTCACAATATTGTAAAACAACAATTTCACAATATTGTAAAACAACAATTTCACAATAATGTAAAATAACAATTTCACGATATTGTATGACTCGATTCTACCGTAAATCCATTTGTTTGATCAATGTAACTTAAATTTCCATTCTAGGCCAATTTTTTTATTAATTTTTCTAGAAATGCAACATTCTTGGCATCAGAAGAAAACTACAATTTCACAATATTGTAAAACAACAATTTCACAATATTGTAAAACAACAATTTCACAATATTGTAAAACAACAATTTCGCAATAATGTAAAACAACAATTTCATGATATTGTATTACTCGATTCTACCGTAAATCCATTTGTTTGATCAATGTAACTTAAATTTCCATTCTAGGCCAATTTTTTTATTAATTTTTCTAGAAATGCAACATTTTTGGCATCAGAAGAAAATTACAATTTCACAATATTGTAAAACAACAATTTCACGATATTGTATTACTCGATTCTACCGTAAATCCATTTGTTTGATCAATGTAACTTAAATTTCCATTCTAGGCCAATTTTTTTATTAATTTTTCTAGAAATGCAACATTTTTGGCATCAGAAGAAAACTACAATTTCACAATATTGTAAAACAACAATTTCACAATATTGTAAAACAACAATTTCACAATATTGTAAAACAACAATTTCACAATAATGTAAAATAACAATTTCACGATATTGTATGACTCGATTCTACCGTAAATCCATTTGTTTGATCAATGTAACTTAAATTTCCATTCTAGGCCAATTTTTTTATTAATTTTTCTAGAAATGCAACATTCTTGGCATCAGAAGAAAACTACAATTTTACAATATTGTAAAACAACAATTTCACAATATTGTAAAACAACAATTTCATGATATTGTATTACTCGATACAATAGGCTTACCATAAATCCATCTGTTGCATCAATGTAACTTAAATTCCCATTCTAGGTCAATTTTTTTATTAATTTTTCGAGAAATGCAACATTTTTGGCATCAGAAGAAAACTACAATTTCACAATATTGTAAAACAACAATTTCACAATATTGTAAAACAACAATTTCACAATAATGTAAAACAACAATTTCATGATATTGTACTCGATACAATAGGCCTACCATAAATCCATCTGTTGCATCAATGTAACTTAAATTCCCATTCTAGGTCAATTTTTTTATTAATTTTTCGAAAAATGCAACATTTTTAGCCTCAGAAGTAAACAACAATTTGTTAATATTGTAAAACTACAATATCACGATATCATATGGCGTGATACATTACCATAAATGCGTTTGCTGGATCAATTTAACTTAAATTTCCATCATAGGTCAAATTTTATATTAATTTTTCGTAAAATACAGCATTTTTAGCCTCATAAGAAAACAACAACTTAACACGGCCTACTGTATGGCGCGAGTTCACTATGTCTTTGCGGTTTCTGTGATACAACTGTGCCGGGCGAAATGCGTCAGAAAGTTGGCAATTAATTACGCGTTTAAGAAATGTTGCCGGTATTTGTATAGCAAACGTTTTCTCGGTTTCATAAGCGCCTCTGACGTATTCATTATGTCCGTGTAATTATATTCTCTCGCGAAGCGTGTAATTTCACCTTGCAATTTTAATTCCACCTGCGCGCAGTCATACAGTATCGTGTGTCCACGGCGCATGGCTAGACGCTGGATGTTGCATCGCCGTCACTGAAATCGTTGCCCTGTTTCCAATGTGTGCGATATAATATCTTTCACGTGTCACTTATTGCTGGCTCTTATCTGCGTTGGGACATTAAGTTGTTCGAATCATGTTAGTACAAAATGCATTTGCCTCCCGAGTGAAACATTTATGCTAATCGTGGGACCAATGGAAGAGGGATAGCTTGAAATAAAGGCTGTTCCAAAAACAATGTCGGGACGAGCGTTACTGAAACACTGCTCAGGATAACTAAACGATTTAAATGTCAAATTGAACAGAAAGGAACAAAGTTGTTTCATACCTTATTGTGTTGTTCAATATCTTCGATTTGAGGAAACAAAAATGGTTCTAGCATAACAAGATAAATCATGTAAATAATTATTTTTCCTGGGAAAAAGAAAGGGCCTATCACGTGGCCATAGATTAACCCACACCACACGTTCACTTTTGGCAAATCGACCAAATGTTTTTTTTTACAGCTTTAGGTGGTTGTGAAGGCATATTAACTGATCCCAGAAGGCGAAGCAATGTAAGGCAAATACTGCCTTTTGATAGGTCTGTAGCTCCTCCCACTCCACCAATGACTGTCAAATTCGTAGACCCTTTAGAAAAAAATATTTCATTCTGAATGCAAGCCTGAAAATAAATTACATGGGACTCAAATAAATGGAATGTTTATATTATTATAGTTAACAATTGGAGCATTTAATTCACGCCAAAATATTATAACATGTACTTGTACGTAAACATCAAATGTTTATGGTTTCAACTATATCATTTGGTAGAATTATTTATATTTAGCTGACAGGGTAGGTATTTTATAAATTACTTTGGTAATTAAGATCTTCAAATCAAATAAGTACTTACCTACTTTACTCGGAAATTGAACTAAGTAATTAAACAATAATTGCCATGCCTATAATATAGGCACCTATGACGTATTATAATATAATGTGAAATATATAATGTGTTTTACATTAACAAATACCAAAATTACAAAAAAATAAATAATAATCACTTTCTATACAACTTTGTATATCACTTTGTATACAAGAAAACAGTGTTGCATAACTACAAATATATATATATATATATATATATATATATATATATATCACTTTCCCTTATGTATATATATATATATATATATATATATATATATATATATATATATATATATTAATATTGCAATATGTATTCTTGTGTATTAATAAAGAAATAAGTTAAAACAAATACAAGAATTATAATTGAATTTACAATTCAAAGCTTTTCGTTGGCTAACAGTACCAACATCATCCTATTATTAATAATATTCATCATATTATTGAATTGTAAATTCAATTATAATTCTTATAGTTGTATTTGGACTTATTTCTTTATATATATATATATATATATATATATATATATATATATATATATATATATATACCTATATAGAATAGAATATATAGGTAGCTAAAACCTTTTTAGAAAATCCTCCTGATTTATTAATGATAAAAACAAGGTGGTTTTGTATTTTCATTCAACCCAAAACCTGGAGTGCCAGGTTCCACAATGTTTCAACGATTCTCAATGTTGACAGTTGTTGTTGGTGGAGTGGGAGGAGCTACAGACCAATCAAAAGGCAGTATATGCCTTACATTACTTCGCCTTCTGGGATTTGTTAAAATGCGTTCTGAAGTCCAAATCCATCAGTTGTGACCATTTACACCACCATTTGTATGGAATATAGCTTCGTCCGAAAACCTCACTTAAAAAAAAAAAAAAGCGGTTGTCATCAATCTTATTGAGGACGAAGCTGGCAATGTCTGTCAGGGTAAACAAAACTTACTTATTGCAACTTCAGGTTCATGTTTAAATAGTTTCATTATTTTTAGCAGTCTTTCGGTATCGCTCGTTCCAAATCCCGGGATTCTTTATGGAACGCTCTGTGACGTTAAGGCGCCTTAAAATTAGATCAACTCTTCGTTACCATTTTATTGAAGATTAATAAGAAATTTAATCTTACAGTTTTTGTGTTGTACATCATGAGGCGTTTTTAATTCTTCCTATTAAAAAATATCACACTCGGTATTTATATATATATATATATATATATGTGTGTGTGTGTGTGTGTGTGTGTGTGTGTGTGTGTGTGTGTGTGTGTCATGTTTTCTTGTATAGTAATCAAAAAACAATTGGGGTTATTCAAATACAAGAATTACCTATTTATTAATTTTTGTTCAAAGCATTTCGTTGATAAACAGTACCAACATCATCAGGAATGAATAATACAATCTACATTATTATTCTTTCCTGATGATGTTAGTACTGTTTATTAACGAAATCCTTTGAATAAAAATGAATAAATAATTCGTGTATTTGAATAACCTCAGTTGTTATACATACATATACAGTATATACATCTTGATCAAAATTTCAATCGGTAATAACATACTTTTTATTCATCCAACCAAGGCCAAATACATTTTTTTAAACTTGTAGTGGATAGCACATATAGTTAATACAGATTTTTCAAATATTAATTCATTAAATAAATGTAATAATTACTTTTAGTTGTATATGAGAGAAAGACATTTCACAATAGGGGCAAGGTATGCAATACAGTTATGTAGTTCTATTTGACGTGAGATAAGTGATAACATATGATTTCATTGAACAGGTGATTTTATGTTATAGGTTATGTGGTAGAACAGCTGTTTTAACGGATAGGTTATGTTACGCTATTTATATTATTTGTTATTATTTAATAAAAACCAAATAAAAAAAAGTTTGTTGATCTGAGTAGGAATTGACTTTAAAATGTTTTTATTCGTATAATTAGTTTGATGTATGCTAATAGATATCACTTGGCAAAGCACAACTATTTATGGATATTTTTCTTCAGATCACTGCATTGTGCAATTCTGTGGGCTTTTTTTCTCAATATATGAGATAGTAACCCAACGTTCAAGCATTGCTTTATCAGCTTGCTGGCCTAATAACTGAGCACAGTAAGATTTAAGGAGTAGTGTATGAACGTTCTCAAGCTGATTCATGCCGTGTGTCTGCGGAGTAACGGACAGCATCTGCTGGAGTATGGGAACAGTGGGGCCATTGTGTTTCCCGTTTCCTCAATTTGCTAGATTCCTCGCCTTCGGAGGTCATTAGCATGCTGTCTTTGTGCTCTATTAGCGGTCTGTTTTTTTGCGCTTGTAGTTTGTTCGGTGACGAGTAGCCACGGACGCGACTCCACATCTCAACCATTACACCGTCCTCAGTGTAGTAGATGAGTATATTTATCGTTAGCATTGGGAAACTATATAATTTTCCTTAAATATATATTCTAAACTTACTGCTGATCTAGGCATACGGTGACCATGGATGGCACTTTCGATGGTTAAAGTTGTGTCCTGGAGTACCGTAAAGTAATACATCCGTCCCGAATTTCACGCTTTTCATCTCTGACTATTGCTTACAATTCTTTGAGCTGTATGAAAATAACGTATTGTGCTGTAACCCCCCGGATTATTGTAAAGTGGGTCGTGGTGGGAATTGACTTATTTATAAAACTCTAATTACCTTTATCCACTTGTACTTACAGAGACTCCCCGGGTCAGTTGTTTGTCTAAACAATTGTATCTAACTATCAACTCAGGTAGACTGCCTGTCCGTTTATTAGCTCTAACAAAGGCAGGTTACATTCTCGTTTATGTTCATAAACTGCAGTGCATAAATTCGCAGTTCCGACGTTTCGCTAGAATCATATTTATCATATTTTTCCATCCGTGAAGGAATACGTATAAGCATATATATATATATATATATATATATATATATATATATATATATATATATATATTTGTAGTTATGCAACACTGTTTTCTTGTATACAATTATCATTTTCACTTATGTACTTAAACAAGAATCTTACTTGGTATTTATGCGAGCTAACTTTCAATGGCTGGCTGTGCCGTCATCCTCAGGCATACTGAACAGGGTTGTTGTAGACTGCGAGCTGAGTGATATATGACATCCTATATATATTCTCGATATATATATCTTAAAGATTCTCTCATGGATATAAACTATAGGCTAATCCTTGCAGATGCTTTTCACGAGTTGTATTACTGTAATATGAGGTGATCGCGCTAAACGAATCTACGGACGTTTTTATAAACAGCACAGTTTATTGTCAACTGCATTTATAGGAAAACTATCTTGAAGTTGTCATATTTGGGAGTTTACAATATATGTTATTTAAAGTAATTTTTTGTCGACAAAGTATACAAATGTTAATTTTTAATATTTTAAGGGCAGAATAATAATAATTTTGAAGAAACGGCGCCCTTGACAACAGCTGTTCTATGAAATCAAACTTTATCATATAATATATAAAGAATTGAATATTGTATTGAAATGGTTTAAATCTCTAAACAACCTCCAAGTAAATACGAAAAGATCTGTTAGCATTAACAGCAATGGTTTGCATTCTGATAGATTCGGAATATTTCGTTGGTTTTCGGATTGATACACACTTACGTGAGAATTCCCAAGCTATGACGTCACATTCTACCATGAAGTTACACTTCAGATGTGAGTGTAACCGCTGTATGCTACGAATGATAGGTATAGATCCAGTCAGGGTGCCTATTACTTGCTACTCGCCAATAGAAGTGCATTCTATTTGTACAGTTCGTTAATCCAAGTTCTTATGTGCACCAATGAAAGCCGCAGTATTTAGCTAGTCGCGCTACTTTCTCGGAAGCGCTATTAACTAGCTTCAACAACTGATCTGCGAACAATGGCTGTAGAAAAACTAAGATCAAGGCAAAAAGCTGCTAGAAGTTATTCTGACGCGTCGTATCGCTCTACTTGATGGCAGCCCGTTCGATCAGATGACAAAACCGCAATCCGACTTTCTAAGCCATTCGACAGGCTTTCTTTCTATTTTAATGACTGTGCGTACAAGGAAAACCAACCGCGTGCCGTGGTTTTTTGGGCTTGTTTCTAATGGTTTCTTTGAAAAATATTAAGAGAATAGATCACTTTCAGACGTTCCAAAGGAAAACAGTTGTACTATAATACTATAATTTTGCTCCAGTTAGTGTTGTCCTGTGAGTAGAAGAGATATGTTTAGAAGCGCGCACACACACACACTTATACACACACACACACACACACACACACACACACACACACACACACACACACACACACACACACACACACACACACACACACACATACACACACACACACACACACACACACACACACACACACACACACACAGCTCCGGCTTTTCGATAAGATCTCATCTAGCATTGACGAGGTGAACCCAACAACAGTTGAAGAGCGAATTAACCCATTGATAAGTGCCGTTGTTAATCGTGCAGTTGAGTTTATATGCACAACAAATATAAAGATATGTTTTATTGCGTTAGACCTTACAAATGACAACATTAATTCTACATTTGAGTTTCTTACAGAAGTGACAAAGTCTAACAACCCAGATTGGAGTTGGTCGTGAATTGAAATGACTATCCTATCGGATATACCCTGGCTGGTTTTACCTGTGCATTGTTTCTTCGACAACTCTCTGTCAATAGTCTCTAATTAAATTGAATGGATAAAATGAAAGTTTGCATTGTGCGGACGTCGGTGATTTTTTGCTTGTTAAAAGCAAACGGTTCAGTAAGAAGATAAATTACGCAGCTGTTGACTTTCGTCATGTCGTTTAAACGAACTTTCATTTTGGGTACATTAATGTAGGGCGTTGTAGTAAGTGTTTATTTCTGTCTTTGTGTTATCTGTAGTTTGAAGATATTCCTTGTAATAAACTATTACGTATTGTTTTAGTTCATTTTACTTCCGATAGTCTCGTACGATTAGTGAAAGCTCGTTATAACGCTCCCGTTTATTCCGCTATCCCGCCTAATACGAGCTTTTTGGATGGCCTTAGGTCGTGTAAAAAGCAAACAGTTCAGTAGGAAAATGAATTACGTGGCTGTTGGCTTTCATTATGTCGTTTAAACGAACTTCTATTTTGGGTAAACGAGTGTAGGGCATCTTAGTAGGTGTTTATTTGTAAATTTATGATATCTGTAGGAAAATGTTATTCCTTGTAATAAACTATTGTTACGCAATGTTTTAGTTTATTTTACGTTCGATACTCTCGTACGATTAGTGAAGCCTCGTTATAACGCTCCTGTTTATTACGCTATCCCGCCTAATACGAGCTTTTTGGATGGCCTTAGGTCGTGTCAAAAGCAAACAGTTCAGTAGGAAAATGAATTACGTGGCTGTTGCCTTTCATTATGTCGTTTAAACGAACTTCTATTTTGGGTAAACGAGTGTAGGGCGTCTTAGTAGGTGTTTATTTGTAAATTTATGATATCTGTAGAAAAATGTTATTCCTTGTAATAAACTATTGTTACGCAATGTTTTAGTTCACTTTACTTCCGATAGTCTCGTACGATTAGTGAAACCTCGTTATAACGCTCCCGGTTAGTACGCGCTTTTTGGATGGGACGTCGTGTTGAACAGAAGACCTTTGATGCCTAAAAATGGAAGATTTTTCCCACATTATACAGACGCTTGCGTTCTGCCTAGAAAACGGACACGAAATAATTTATAGTATTCTACAATTGTACATAGTGAATAAGTTGTGTACAATCATTATTGTTGTTAGCGTGCTTCTCCTGACATTATGAGGATATCCCTATGGGACAAGGGGGGGGGGGAAATACAGTAAAGGTAATTACGAAAGACTTTTCCGAAGGAATAGGTTACATGAATAGGCAGTAGCTAAGATAAGAATAAGCTAAACGATCGTATTGTAATAGATTAAATGCAGTACTGGAATTTATTTACGTGTTTGGGTTCTGTATGTATGATGTAACCTGTCTTATCATCGTTCGATAACCTGGTCAGTCCGGACGTGCCTTATCGCTCGCCAACGCCATCAGCTGTTTCCCTAATGAGTCATATTGTACTAGCATCACCTCTAAATAAATAAATTTCCTTACCCTTATAATTTCGAAATTTTTAACCAAACGCACGTAAGCATAAGCAGAACAGTAATAAACACGAATAATGTGGTAAAATAACAAACAAATATATAGGCTTAGTCTGTTTATATGCGATAACAATCAAATTGTTTATTGCAATCATAAGAATCAATTGTGTCGTGTTTTGTATTTGCAGAAAATATAATTTCATTAACAGTTAAAAAAATTATTCGCTTTCAATTTATTCAATTCCTTCTGTTAGTTCACACTCTCCTTATAGGATATCTTGTTCATATTTCCAATCGTTAATAAAATACTTTTCATTCATTCAGTCAAGTTTAAATATATTTTTTTATACTTATAGTAGTTGACACTTGATGTTAATACAGTTTTTCCCCAATATTAATCCATTATTAAATTTAATTAATTAATTTTAGTTTTCTCAAAAGCGAGAGAGAATGGGAGTAAACAAAAAGTAATGGCAGAAAAAAATTTCACAAAAGGGGCAAGGTATGCGATATAGTTATTTCGTCCCATTAGTCTTAAAATAAGTGATAACATACGATTTCATAAAACAGCTGATTTTATGTTATAGGTTATGTAGTAAAACAGCTGTTTTAACGCATAGGCTATGTTACTTTATTTATATTATTTGTGATTATTAAATAAAAAGTAACTAAAATAAATGTTTTTTTTGTTTACCTAAGTAGGAATTGGCTTTAAACGTTTTGTATATGTTACTTGTTTTTAGTGTTTATTGCAACATCATCAAAGTATCTGTACGTTACTTATACGACTTTCCAAGGCTAAGGCATCACTTTCGAGGCGTTCCCTAATTCTTTCATTGCACAAATGTTGGCAACATTTGTATTATTTAAACCTTGCTATTACGTACGGGAATAGATTAAGCAAACAGTTTTTGTAAAGGCTAGTTTACGTTGACTTGTATATAGCGAGTTCTAGCGCATGAGACATAAACGTTTTGCTTTGTTTATGAGAGTTCCGTGTCGAAGAAGAGTATTTCGGACACCTACTCCACGTCATAAACCTGTGCTAAACGATGCAGCACGCCAAAGGCGATAGTCGGTCGGCCTACTCGAAATGTGGGTAAAAGCTGTGCGTTGGACGAAATACGATTCCAGCCGTTCGGTTAATTTAAATGACCGGTACACGTGTTTTATCTAAATTAACATTTTCTTGCTTCAGTTACTTTATAGTTAGTCGTGTTTATTGCCTTTTAAAGAAGTTAACTTTGTGTGGGATATTTCCTTAGATTTCTCTCAGCGTATGTCAAAGTTACATTTGGCTTAAAATAAGTGATAACATATGATTTCATAAAACAGCTGATTTTATGTTATAGGTTATGTGGTAGAACAGCTGTTTTAACGCATTGGTAATGTTACTTTATTTATGTTAATTGTAATTATTTAATAAAACGACACTTAAATTTGTTCTATAAGTAGAAATACCCTTTAAAAATTTTTTTATATTGTTTTTATTTTGTTCCTCGTTGTTACAGAACGAAATGTTAGCAGATATAATAATGAAAAAAACAACATTTTAATTATTACGCTTTTGCTATTACTTGCGACCAGACTTTTTATTAACTAAAGTTGTTAAATTGTTAACTTACCCTTGAAGGAAACGTTTTCGTCTTACGACTTCTTCAGCCTCGTGAAAAATGAAGGCTTAAGAAGTCGTAAGACGAAAACGTTTCCTCCAAGGGCAAGTTAACAATTTAACAACTTTAGTTAAAAACAAGTCTGGCAAAAGTGTAATTAGTAATTTACAACCAACTCGTCATGAACAGCAACAAGATTTCAAAATTTTAATAATGGAATAACAAATTTGATTTTTTCAATAATTTACTCATGTTTTTTGAGGATAGAATTTAAAACTTGTATTGTCGTATGGGTGTTTGCCATGCTTAAACAATACTATAATAATACTTCTTTCATGGACTGTATTTATAAGATTGTGTACCGAAGACTAATTTAATTGTTTAAAATTGAATTTTGGGATAATTTTTTATTATTTTTTGGTGTAAATTGTGTTGTTGGTATTTTGAAATATGTAAATTTTTGTGTTGTTTGAAGGTAATGAAATACATGAATTTTTAGCTCCTGAAGATGATTTGAGTCTGGAATCGAAACGAAATGTAATGTTTTAAATTTTAAAACTAAATGTTTAAAAAAGGGTAACTGTCAGTTATTAATTTGAATATGCGAAGAGATTGTAATTGTATTTCCTTTGTCGGTTTGGAACATGTAAATAAGGCAAGGCGAGCGATACGGCCATTGCGGGAGTCCTGTAACGCAGCCAAGGGGAATGTCCACAGAGTTGAAGTAACGGCATCGTAGAGTCCACGGTGCTGTCGAACCGACCTGCTTTGTGGTTACCGGACGGAAAATCGTTCATTCGCCGCTCTGCCAGCTTTATTGCCGGTTAATTAACTCGATTCTAAACTTACGGATTATGATGGGCACTGGTGATAGAAGGTAGTTCATTTTAGGCGGCGCGGCGTACTGCTGGCTTAGCACACCTGTACGTGTAAGTTGCATTACGTTCTATAAAAAAGCTTAGCGTAGGGGAAATTCGCCATTAATAAGTTGGCATAACTGTGGAAAGAAGTGATTTCAACGTTTCGCTTGTAAAGTATTCTATAAAAGAAGTTCAATTCAACTAGACGATTTTTCTGCAGTGTTTTTACAACGTAACGAATGCTCGTTCCAGTTTACGCTTAGGTTTTACTCGTGTTTAACGCACTCTTTGCGGGACCATACTCATGTATTTGGGCACTATATGTTGGCAACACTGTAATGGGATGTTTCTTTATGAGGACGCGTTGTTGCTGTGAATCCAAATGTGTCATCGATCCTTAGCTTGGAAAGCTTTTGGAAATTAAGAACTAAATGCATTAAGATGATTATTTTTTTTCAATTGGTCGGTTTTTATTTCAGATATTTGAAACAGGATAAGGCGTGATTGTTCCAATTAAGGCTGAGGTTTTCCTCATGTCTATTGCCTTCTTTGCGGGTTGCGTGATTGGTGACAGATCTTGAAAAGCGGTTAAGCAGATAAAAGTGCAAATTGGATTTGCTTTATTCTTTGAAGTATTATGTAGTCGATTTTTATAAATTTTAAACAGGAAATTATACTGCATTGGTTTAAAACACCGACGATTAAAACACGAAAAAATTCCAAAAAACCTTTTATCAATTTTTATTTTAAAGTAGGGTTACTATCTATGTTACTTTGCAAGTCGTTGTCCTCCTGTCCTGAGATTTTTTCGCTTTGTAAAACGTTTTCTCGAGGTCCCCAAGTTTATTTGGGGGATTGTCACTTGTCCTGCTTTGTAAGGCGTTGCCCCGCTGTACCCACGTTTATTCTGGCAGCGTCATTTGCCCTGCTTTGTATGTCGTTGCCCTGCTGTCCCCACATTTATTCTGGCAGCGCCATTTGCCCTGCTTTGTATGTCGTTGCCCCGCTGTCTCCAAGTTTATTATGGGAGCGTCATTGGTTCTGCTTTGTAAGCCATTGTCCCGCTGTCTCCAAGTTTATTCTGGGAGCTCCATTTCTGGGAGCCCTGCTTTGTAAGGCGTTATCCCCAAGTTTTTTCTGGGAGCTCCATTTGCCCTGCTTTGTAAGGCGTTGTCCCCAAGTTTATTCTGGGAGCTCCATTTGCCCTGCTTTGTAAGGCGTTGTCCCCAAGTTTATTCTGGGAGCTCCATTTGCCCTGATTTGTAAGGCGTTGTCCCCAAGTTTATTCTGGGAGCACCATTTGCCCTGCTTTGTAAGGCGTTGTCCCCAAGTTTATTCTGGGAGCTCCATTTGCCCTGCTTTGTAAGGCGTTGTCCCCAAGTTTATTCTGGGAGCTCCATTTACCCTGCTTTGTAAGACGTTGTCCCCAAGTTTATTCTGGGAGCTCCATTTGCCCTGCTTTGTAAGGCTTTGTCCCCAAGTTTATTCTGGGAGCTCCATTTGCCCTGCTTTATAAGGCGTTGTCCCCAAGTTTATTCTGGGAGCTCCATTTGCCCTGCTTTGTAAGGCTTTGTCCCCAAGTTTATTCTGGGAGCTCCATTTGCCCTGCTTTATAAGGCGTTGTCTCCAAGTTTATTCTGGGAGCTCCATTTGCCCTGCTTTGTAAGGCGTTGTCCCCAAGTTTATTCTGGGAGCTCCATTTGCCCTGCTTTGTAAGGCGTTGTCCCCAAGTTTATTCTGGGAGCTCCATTTGCCCTGCTTTGTAAGGCGTTGTCCCCAAGTTTATTCTAAGAGCACTATTAGCCCTGCTTTATACAATAAATATAGCCTAAATTAGCCTTGCTAATGTACAATAAACAAGGTAACATAGCCTACGTGTTAATAAAACAGGTGCTCTAACACATAACTTCAACATAAAATCAGCTGATGTATGAAATCATATGTTATCGCTTAATTTAAGCTAAAATATGAAGCCCGTAATGTGACGGATGAAATGATTTTACTCGCGTGCAAATCATATCCGGCTAAAAGAAGCGTTCACTTCAAACATTCCTACCAATATAAATGGTCCGATGTATTAGGCAAATAAATTTATAGTCGATTTCTCTTTTTTGGAAGAATTTAAAAAAGAATATTTTGTAACACGCATAACTATACATGTTCAAACACCATGCAAATTATAAATACGGTTTATGTATGTGTGTTTGATTAGAAAGTGAAATTAGCTTGTTTCACAAACGCTGTCTCATAGTGCAAGCGGATCACGTGTAGCTCCCCGTCCTGTCGGTACAGTCTGTGACGTGACCCGAATGCCGCTACTTCCTGCAGTCATGTCTGAACAGACTTTACTAACTCGGAGAAACTTTTGACGAGTACAGTATACATTTCTATGGTAACTGCAGCAAATATCGAACGTATGACTAAACTTTCTCATTGGCGATTAATAACATGTCACTGAGTTTGTTACCTTCTTTTCTCTTCCAAGCTTTACATGTAGATGATTCCTCCATATAAATTGCGTGCATAATGTCAAAGCCACTTTGAGTTTATATCTGGCACAGATGTGGTCTAAACCCTGACCTTGAGATGTGCGGTGGTCTGTAACTCATTCAGTGTGGGGGGTAGTATTTACTTAACCGATTCTCCAAGGAATGCAACCAAATAAGGAATGATTTCCTCCGAAAAACAGTGATTCCGCCTTCTACGCCGCTCAGGCCACATCTGTTTGTAAATATAGTTCGATTATCTAGAAATCCGTCACAGCCAATAATTATAATATTCTTATTAATCTGCCGTTCTGTATGTTGTAATAAATAATGCGGACTCCATGAATAATATGACGAATGTTACGAAACAAGCGTTGGACAACTAGTTTCATTTAGTTTCTTCTTATTGTAATTGATACGTCAGTCATTTGTATTATACTTTATGTCCGTTATCAAGAATAACACCTGTTATTGTTATTTTTAAGTATTGTTTACCAAATAAAGTACATAATTACTTTAAATATTTTTTACTGTAATGACCACAAAAGACCAATATTTTTACGATGACCACAGAAGAGTTTGGACCTTTACCATTTTATGAGTTGTTAGTTACATGTTTTACGGGTGACTCTTATAGGATTTGAAGGGTTTTAAACACACACTCACACACACTCACATTCACACACAAGTATCCAAAATATATATATATATATATATATATATATATATATATATATCACTTTCACTATATGTGCTTAAACAAGAATCTTACTTGGTATTTATGCGAGTTTACTTTCAAAGATTGATAGTATCTCCATTATCGAGCATCACCGACCGGGGTTTGTAGTAGACTGCAATATATATATATATATATATATATATATATATATATATATATATATATATATATATATATATATATATATATATATATATATATATATGCTGATACGTATTCCTTCACGGATGGAAAAATATGATGAATAGTTATTATCTGGAGTACATCCGTTCATTCTGCGGTGCATAAAATCGCAGTTCCGACGTTTCGCTATAATCTCATCTAGCATTGACGAGGTGAACCCAACAACAGTTGAAGAGCGAGTGAAGAGCGCAGATAACTCTGCTCCTATATATAGAATTTATATATATATATATATATATATATATATATATATATATATATATATAAATTCAATATTTTGTTGACCAACTGATCTCTCGTTACCATATTGTTGCATATATTTCCGCAGAATATCTAAACACAATAGTATTAAGTGTTAGTTTATCCAAGCAAATGGTTATTTTACGAAATTATTATTATTTCAATGGTTTAAAGTTCATTTACATTAGTTTTAATGTATTATTGTTGTGTTTTTCTATAATATTGTACTTAGTAACTTTATCAATGTATTATAAGAAGATGTAAATTAAATAATATTTCTGTATCGAGGAGGCCGCCCACATTCGATTAACTTGTCGGCGTTGCCATGGCAACCGTTTATATACCACGCCTTCCCAATTGCAATCGGCCTGTAATAAAATAAGACTTTGAATTAAATTTGTACGTCTACTGGCGACTTGGGGGCTTATTCTAAATGCAACGACATAGTTTCGTGGCTTTGATGTCGTAAAAGCCGAGTTATTCAATCTCCAAGACGGTTCTGAGGGAGAACGGACTGGCGTTTATGGGTTATAAAACCAGCCTTGGAAGTCTAAACATTTCTGGCCGCTGTCAATCAAACTCCCTGGCGTCATGGGTACGCCTGGTACAACTCTGCACCCTGCGGTATTGGGTCTACGTGGCGAGAATGTCTGGAGTGCAATATAGAAAAGTAAACTTCTTGTAGTAGAAAACAAGATTGAGTGTAAGTTACATTAAACTAAACAAAAGAAATAACATTTCAATTATAGGTTTATTGTTAGCTGTGTGTATATATATATATATATATATATATATATATATATATATATATATTTAATAAATTAAAAATATTTCATAAACAAGGATACTTTTAATATATATATATTCTTATTATATTTATTCTTAAAATTATTCTTGTTTATGAAATATTTTTAATTTATTAACTATATTACAAGAAAACATATCACCATATTTAATATATATATATATATATATATATATATATATATATATATATATATATATATCACTTTCACTATATGTACTTAAACAAGAATCTTAATTGGTATTTATGCGAGTTAACTTTCAAAGATTGATAGTATCTCCATTATCGAGCATCACATAACTCGTATAAATACCAAGTAAGATTCTTGTTTAAGTACATATAGTGAAAGTGATAAGTGAATACAAGAAAACAGTGTTGCAAAGCTACAAATATATATATATATATATATATATATATATATATATATATATATATAGTCGTCAATGTGTTTAGCGACACACACACATACCCGCGCGCGCGCGCACGTGTGTGTGTGTGTGTGTTGTCGTCGTCAATATATTTGGCGATACATGTACCTTAGCGTATGTGCGTGCGTGTGCTTATGTACACAATCTGTCTATCCATCAATATACCTCTTCATTTTTCTAGAGAGAGAGGGTATATATATATATATATATATATATATATATATATATATATATATAATATTAATATATTAAATATGGTGATATGTTTTCTTGTAATATAGTTAATAAATTGAAAATATTTCAAAAACAAGAATACTTTTAATGAATATATTTATTCAAAGGTTTTCGCCGATAAAACAGTACCAGCATCTTCCTATAGGTTTTGAAGATGCTGGTATTGTTTTATCGGCGAAAAGCTTTGAATAAATATATTCATTAAAAGTATTCTTGTTTTTGAAATATTTTAATTTTTATTATATATATATATATATATATATATATATATATATATATATATATATATATATATATATATATATATATATATATATATACTTGTTCTATACCTTAACAAACGTTTTATATTATTTAAAACATTTTTATATCATCACATTTGGAAATTTTACCTTTACAACTTTCCTTTAGTCAATGTTTAAAATTACTTGTTGTTATTATACAATAAAACAAAATAATTCCAACCTAATAATAAGTAAAAATCGATAAACATAGATTTGTCTACTGTACTAACGTGCACTACAGAAAGTTAGATAATCTGTGAGTAATACAAACTAGACGCATACGTTATCGCATAATTCAATTAAACGTACGTTATTTCAGAACATATGGAACATTGGAATGGTTTAAACATAACCTCCAAGTAACCTCTAAGTGAAGACAAATACATGTTAACACATGTCAACTTCCTGTGCAGGGTGTGTGTGTGGTAGAAAGGGTTCCGCAATCCTGTATCGTCAATGTCTACAGGAACTAAGTATATAATGTGTTGCATAAGTCCGCCACAAGTTGGAAAGTTACCAACCTACGTGACTATTGATCCCTTTCGCTATGGTAACTTCATGTAAAGTATAAAGTCGTAAGCCGTGCGTATAATTTATGTTGGTTTTCGGATACGTCCGATGTGTTGCTTCGAAACGGACGCGACAGTGTGTCATAATCTCAAGTCGGTCGTTATCCTAGGGCATTGAGGTCTAATACCGTTGTATGTTACGTTGGTCTAAGGTTTACTGCTCTTACATTGTATATTAAAGGACAAAGGTTCGAACTTCTTAAAGAAAACCTTTATGGCAATCAAGGTAGTACTTAGAGAATTTTGGAATAAATTGAATCTAAAGCTACTAGCACAATACTCTCTTTAGACATTGCTTGGTAAAGAGAAAAGCTTGGGGATGCCATTGTTTCACCCCATCACATCAGTTGTAGAGATATTAAAATTAAAAAGGTATTTAGAATATTATTATATATTTTCTTTAAGCAATATATTTACAAACGTTGAATCTAAAATTACTAGCACAAGACTCCCATTATACATCTTGCTGATGGCATTGTTCTCTCATTGTTTCGCCTCATCATATAATTTGTAGAGATATTAAAATTAAAAAGGTATTTAGAATAATAGTTCATTTCATTAGGTAATATTTGAATAAACGTTGGATCTAAATTTATTAGCACAAGACTCCCATTATGCATCTTGCTGATGGCATTGTTCTCTCATTGTTTCGCCTCATCATATAATTTGTAGAGATGTTAAAATTAAAAAGGTATTTAGAATAATAGTTCATTTCATTAGGTAATATCTGAATAAACGTTGAATCTAAAATTACTAGCACAAGACTCCCATTATGCATCTTGCTGATGGCATTGTTCTCTCATTGTTTCGCCTCATCATATAATTTGTAGAGATGTTAAAATTAAAAAGGTATTTAGAATAATAGTTCATTTCATTAGGTAATATCTGAATAAACGTTGAATCTAAAATTACTAGCACAAGACTCCCATTATGCATCTTGCTGATGGCATTGTTCTCTCATTGTTTCGCCTCATCATATAATTTGTAGAGATATTAAAATTAAAAAGGTATTTAGAATAATAGTTCATTTCATTAGGTAATATCTGAATAAACGTTGAATCTAAAATTACTAGCACAAGACTCCCATTATGCATCTTGCTGATGGCATTGTTCTCTCATTGTTTCGCCTCATCATATAATTTGTAGAGATATTAAAATTAAAAAGGTATTTAGAATAATAGTTCATTTCATTAGGTAATATCTGAATAAACGTTGAATCTAAAATTACTAGCACAAGACTCCCATTATGCATCTTGCTGATGGCATTGTTCTCTTATTGTTTCGCCTCATCATATAATTTGTAGAGATGTTAAAATTAAAAAGGTATTTAGAATAATAGTTCATTTCATTAGGTAATATCTGAATAAACGTTGAATCTAAAATTACTAGCACAAGACTCCCATTATACATCTTGCTGATGGCATTGTTCTCTCATTGTTTCGCCTCATCATATAATTTGTAGAGATATTAAAATTAAAAAGGTATTTAGAATAATAGTTCATTTCATTAGGTAATATTTGAATAAACGTTGGATCTAAATTTATTAGCACAAGACTCCCATTATGCATCTTGCTGATGGCATTGTTCTCTCATTGTTTCGCCTCATCATATAATTTGTAGAGATGTTAAAATTAAAAAGGTATTTAGAATAATAGTTCATTTCATTAGGTAATATCTGAATAAACGTTGAATCTAAAATTACTAGCACAAGACTCCCATTATGCATCTTGCTGATGGCATTGTTCTCTCATTGTTTCGCCTCATCATATAATTTGTAGAGATGTTAAAATTAAAAAGGTATTTAGAATAATAGTTCATTTCATTAGGTAATATCTGAATAAACGTTGAATCTAAAATTACTAGCACAAGACTCCCATTATGCATCTTGCTGATGGCATTGTTCTCTCATTGTTTCGCCTCATCATATAATTTGTAGAGATATTAAAATTAAAAAGGTATTTAGAATAATAGTTCATTTCATTAGGTAATATCTGAATAAACGTTGAATCTAAAATTACTAGCACAAGACTCCCTTTATACATCTTGCTGATGGCATTGTTCTCTCATTGTTTCGCCTCATCGTGTAATTTGTAGAGATATTAAAATTAAAAAGGTATTTAGAATAATAGTTCATTTCATTTAGGTAATATCTGAATAAACGTTGAATCTAAAATTATTAGCACATGACTCTCATTATAAGTCATTGTTCTCTTATTCTTTCACCCTATTACATCAGTTGTAGACATATTAAAATTAAAAAGGTATTTAGAATCTGTTTGAATATAGAAACATTTTACATTCCTTCAAGATCAAGTATGTATATACATTAATTCCATTTTAATTCTTAATGCGGGACGGAAGTTACAGAATTATCCTAAATATAGAATTTTTCCTTAGGTTGGCATCAAAGCCGTAATTCAAATTTGAGTCATGAGTTACGCGGGAGTGCAGTTTTAGAGGTTGATCTAAGACTGTTTCGTCTTCCAAATATTACTAGAAGGTCTAATTACGTATTGGCGAAACGTTATACTCGTATTACGACGGCGTCAAAACAAAACTAAAAGAGACAGAAAAACGCAAATATGGGCAATACTGATACAGTCCAAAGCAATTACTCTCATTTCCAATAATTATATTTAATAATTGAATTCATATCTGATAACGTTTATCTAGAAACATATATATTTCGAGGGTCCGAATCCACCGTCCCTCCCTTTGCCTGCACCACGGCGCGGCATTAACATAGAGTACAGTTTTCACCAACGCACTGCGAATGTGGACGACCTTCACAGCCCTTCAATCATACGCTTCTCGGAATATTAAATTTATGATTATACATTCTAACTGCTCTGTTTTAATATGCAATTACCGGACGTACAGATTATTGAGTAACACAGACGCCGATAGGTTGTTTAGGCAGTTAAAATGTCAGCTGTTTTCCGAGAACCGTTTCCTTATCTGTCAGCTCTAAATGGCAGGTTGTAACAAATTCCAATCGGCTGTCATTGGTCACTGACATAATGACCAGGCTGAAGTAATACTATGGCATCAATACTGTTCAACTGTGCCTGAAAAACTTTATTAGTTTAAATTTTATTTGTTTTAAAATTGTAAGGGAATTTATATTATTTTTTATATCTCATGATTTATTATGGTTTAAGATCTTGTATGGTAGTACAAAATACGGGTTTGTCTGACTCTTCATTGAGCTATGTGGCAAAGTTGTATTTTTGGCCACCCGCCTGATTTCGTCTGATAGACTATAGGATTGGTTTTATTTGCGTTGATAAACCGTATATCCAGCCAAATGTGATGCGGGTTGCTTTCTAGTTAGGCGTTAGAATCCCAAGGTCAAACCGTCCACACTTCATCTCTGCACTAATTGTTTCCTTTATTATCTAAGAAGTTTAGCGCTTTAGATTGATTCGTACAGCAACTGTGCACTCACATTCAGGCAAATGTGATGCGGGTTGCTTTCTAATTAGGCGTTAGAATCCCAAGGTCAAACCGTCCACACTTCATCTCTGCACTAATTGTTTGCTTCAATTATCTATGAAGTTTAGCGCTTTAGATTGATTCGTACAGCAACTGTGCACTCACATTCAAGCAAATGTGATGCGGGCTGGTGTCTTTTTAGGCGTTAGAATCCCAAAGTCAAGCCGTACACAATGGGAAATGCATGCCATATTGTCTCACAGTTTCATCGCTGCACTCAGCACTTTAGATTGAGTCGTACAACTACTATGCACTCACATTCAGCCAAATGCGATGCGGGTTGCTGTCTAGTTAGGCGTTAGAATCCCAAGGTCAAGCTGTATACAATGAGAAATGCATGCCATATTGTCTCACAGTTTCATCGCTGCACTCAGCACTTTAGATTGAGTCGTACAACTACTATGCACTCACATTCAGCCAAATGCGATGCGGGTTGCTGTCTTTTTAGGCGTTAGAATCCCAAGGTCAAGCTGTATACAATGAGAAATGCATGCCATATTGTCTCACAGTTTCATCGCTGCACTCAGCACTTTAGATTGAGTCGTACAACTACTATGCACTCACATTCAGCCAAATGCGATGCAGGTTGCTGTCTAGTTAGGCGTTAGAATCCCAAGGTCAAGCTTTATACAATGAGAAATGCATGCCATATTGTCCCACAGCTTCATCGCTGCACGCAGCGCTTTAGATTGAGTCGTACAGCTACTGTACACTCACTATACACTCAGCTAGTTCCTATCGCCGCGGCCATGTGACGGGCGAATATTAATGGAACACGTCCAATCATACGCTCAGTTAAAACCGAATCTGTGTAGTGTGACAGCTTAAAATATCCTCCCTCCTTCGAAGATATACCATTTAGAATTAGAATTAATGGATTTGTTATAATTAACAGCTGCGCGTGTGTGGATTCGCGTGTATCGTACTTTGTTACTAAAGTGCCATATTATACAACACTCGGTTAAGGTGTCTTAGTTCCCATGCAATGTTTCTTTCTTAAGTTCAAAACAACCACCCCTGATGAACCAGTAGGGAGGGTGCTCGTAATAGGGGTTATGTATACATTCTGAAGGAATCATGGGGGGGGGGGGAGGCAGGCCTTTCTATGCCAAAAAACCCTTATGTGTGTTCATAGGAGTAAATTATATTTCTTTAAAACACTTTATTTTTGTAAATCGTTAAAAACTAATTTTCTTTCAATTTATTAACAAACAATTTGTTCAATTTATGAAAATTTTATGAACAAGGTTTTCATTAGTTTAAGCCGTGTTCGCCAGTTCATTTAATATAAGAGGCTGTTGATTATGTCACTGATGATATGATGTTGACAAGATTCGAATAATTGTGTCTTAGAGATTCTTCCTTTTGCGTACGCGCTTGTGTGTGTGTGTGTGTGTGTGTGTGTGTGTGTGAGAGAGAGAGAGAGTGTGTGTGTGTGTGTGTGTGTGTGTGTGTGTGTGTGTGTGAGAGAGAGTGTGTGTGTGTGTGCGCGCGCGCGCGTGCCATGTGTATATAACAATGATGTGATTAAATCGTATGTTTCCAGTTTTGGATTAGTATTTTAATGTTTTGGAAAATGGTGAAGCTATTATCCGTTTTTCATGTTAAATATTTAATAACTAAAGTACAAACATTCCAACAACATTTAGATATCATACACTTCAACAGCTAAAACAAAAAATGTGTTGACAGTGTGCGTAGCTCCTTAATATATATATATATATATATATATATATATATATATATATATATATATGTGTGTGTGTGTGTGTGTGTGTGTGTGTATTGTATTGATGAGAACCTTATAACGCTTTATACATCGGGAAAACAGGCGTTACTATGTTTGGATGACTGACAAAACGCCCAATACTACAAATAATATTTACATATATTTTTTAATAAATTTTTGTTTTGAGGCGAACTACTAGCTACCCGGGCGAAGTAGATGTCTTTCTATCCGACTGTGCACACGACCTGTTAGTCATAAATTTTGTGGAAAATATTTAGTCATAAATTTATTCTTGATTATTTTCCTTTGTTGGTAACATTTCGATACTTTCCATATAAAAAAATTAAGAAATATTTCGATGAGGAAAGACCAAGAGAAAAAGTACGACTGAGGTGCTGGATTCTTTCAGGTAAAAGTAAATTGGTAGAAATGAAGATTATAAAATACTATGGCAATGAATGTGGTTTTCATAGGTTTTAATATCTAGCAATCTAGATATTAAATTAAATAATATGAGTCGTATTGTTTATTTATTATAATTATGCTGGACAGCAGTAATCATGTTATTGCTTTTGCACCGAGATTCGACAAAAACTCGCAAAATTCCTAATTTTGTATCCAATTGTAATCCCTTTTGTTCCCACCCAACGCACGTCTGAGTGTGTATTGTGTTTGTTATTGTAATGTTGTTTCACTAGGGTGTTGCGGGGCGCCACACCCCTATCACTTGTCAGCACCATGCGGGCAGTTAGGTCGAGAGCACATACTTGGAGGATGACGCGCGGACTGGGCTGTACAGATGGAAGACAAACACTCAAGGCCCAAACAGATCACAAAGGTCGCAGCGTGGCAGATGTAAGGACAGACAAGTGGGAACTAATTGACGCGTTATTCGATGTCTGCCCTGAGCATGCAAATGTTACTGGAGGCCAGCGCACAATTTCGACGGCAGCGGCCATTTTATACCGAAGTGTTTTGTTAGCTATTAACCAGGCCAATGGTAAATAGTCATTGGACTGACAAAAAAACTGAAAGTGAAATTGATAGTAGAACTAAGTTGCGTTGTTGCGTGTTATTGCTAGTCACGGACTCGCGAGCATTGCTCCGTTTCACAATAACCGCTTAAGGTTTTGCTTAGCATTGTGTTGGAATAATTCCCTGCCGAAGCATGAACTCCTTGTCTAGAATGCACGGCTTCGACTGGCTTTTTTGATCGTATTGTTCTACACTGTATCTGCACTGGGGTCGTGTTCACTGTTCCATCTATAATACGCAATATAGTCACTTGTTAATACGAAAGGAAAACACTCAACGTTTCGAATTTCTTTCCGAAATTCCCATTTAAGAGCTCAAATTTTAATTCAATAATTACAATACATAACCTACTATTTATAAAATAAAAAAATATATAAAACATATTAAAATCAACAATTATAAAACTCTTAATAAATATCCATTTACAAGAAATATTTTTGTGATAAGAAAACATTTGACTTGTAAATGGATACTTATTAAGAGTTATATAATTGCTGATTTTAATATGTTTTATATATGTTATGTATTTTATAAATAGTAAGTTATGTTTTGTAATTATTTAATTAAAATTTGAGCTCTTGAATAGGTATTTCGGAAAGAAACTAGAAACGTTAAGTGTTTTAAAAAAGCAAAATTGCCTGTGATCTAGAAACGGCGAAAAGAATTCACTAAGCACTGTACGGGAAAATATCTATAGGGGCTAAAACGTGTCTCTAAGGAGAGTTACGACAGTTATCGACGCATCCACCAAAGTGGGCATATAGTGGACAGACGACACCGAAGATATGCCCCGACATACACCTTCCCCTATAGGGCCTACTCACCGGAACTAGATAGGACCTAAGCTCGCTGCTTCTACGTTTTTATTTCCTACTATTAGTTTTCACTCGTATATATATATATATATATATATATATATATATATATATATATATAAATTTTCATTCCTGATGATGTTGGTACTGTTTACCAACGAAAAGCTTTGGATATAAGTTAATAAATATTCTTGTATTCGAATAACCTATGTTGTTTTAATATATGTATATATATATATATATATATATATATATATATATATATATATATTTATATATGAATGTATGTATGTATGTATATATATATATTTATATATGAATGTATGTATATATATATATATATATATATATATATATATATATATATATATATATATATATATATATTAAATGTTTATTAGATAATTATTTTCCTGAAGATGCTGATACTATTTTATCGGCGTAAAGCTTTGAATAAATATATTCATTAAAAGTATTCTTGTTTATGAAATATTTTTAATTTATTATATATATATATATATATATATATATATATATATATATCGCAAAATGTATTCTTGTGCATTAATAAAGAACTAAGTCAAAATACAAATACAAGAATTATAATTGAATTTTTACAATTAAATGCTTTTCGTTGGCTAACAGAATGATGTTGGTACTGTTAGCCAACGAAAAGCTTTGAATTGTAAATTCAATTATAATTCTTGTATTTGTATTTTAACTTAGTTCTTTATATATATATATATATATATATATATATATATATATATATATATATATATATATATATATATATATATATATTGTACACATTTTCAATCGTTAATAAAATACTTTTTTTTATTCATCCACTCTAGTTCAAGCACAATTTAAAAACTAGTGGATGACACTTGATGTTAATACAGTGTTTTCAAATATTAATCCATTATTAAATTCAATTAATTAATTTTAGTTTCATACGAGAGAAAAACTTGTCACAAAAGGGGCAAAGTATGTAATATAGTTATTTCGTCCCATTTGATTTAAAATAAGGGATAAAATGTGATTTCATAAAACAGCTGATTTTATGTTATAGGTTATGTAGTAGAACAGCTGTTTTAGCGCTCGGCTATGTTGCTTTGTTTATATTAATTATAATTATTTAATAAAAAGTAACTCAAATACAAATTTTCTCTGTTGACCTAAGTAGAAATTGACTTTAAAATTATTTTGTTTATATTGTATACATTTTATTATGCATATTAAACACCTAGGAAGGGTAGAAAATATAGTAAATAAATATAGGATAGGGGAAGAATGTAGAACAACGTTGTAGAAATATAGGGGAGGGGAGATCATGGCAGTGTGTGGAGGTTCAAGTACTTACTCTCTATCTTAGTCATAAAGAGATGTTCACCTTCTTGGAAGAAAGGTGTCAGGGAAAGGTGGATGGATATCTAAGTAAGGACATAATGGTCAGATAGTACAGGACTTTGAGGAAAATATTGGAGCACGTCGGCCGTGACAGGTTTCCCTTACGGTTACCTGTTGTTACTTCGGATGTACAGTATTGTTCAATGTACATTGTATTTTTAACGGACCCTCCAGTAATCCGGCAGTATCCCAGCTTCAAATCTGTCGGATTACTGGAAGTTTACTGTAACTTCTTTTCACTTATAGTGGAATTTTGTTGTAAACCATTATGATGTAAAACTCTTATTTTTATGTATCCTTACTTTTTTTGATGCTTTTTCTATTATTTTCCAAACACGCTTATCTTATTTAGGTTAATTTTGTATTAATATTTATACCTTATTATTATTTTTTGTATTTTCATAATGTTGTAGTTATAATGATATACCTCGTTTTCGCTATTGGTGGGACATTATTGTCCACCATAATGGTGTAAAACTCTTTGTTTTTATGATCCTATATTTCTTGATACTATTTTTTAAAACGACTTTTGAGGTTAGGATGAAACGAGTTTTTTTATTTCTCTCCAAACACTTTATGTATTACAACAACTTAAAGCAACTGTGGCGTAAATGTTTATAATAATTAAAACAACCTCTCGCCACAAATTCAACAAATTTTATTTTAACCTTATAAACACTTTATGTATTACAACAACTTAAAGCAACTGTGGCGTAAATGTTTATAATAATTAAAACAACCTCTCACCACAAATTCAACAAATTTTATTTTAACCTTATGTACATTTCGACTACAAAGTAATCATCTTCAGAGGTATTTTTACAAATAACTCAATTATTTGTAAAAATATCTCTGAAGATGATTACTTTGTAGTCGAAATGTACATAAGGTTAAAATAAAATTTGTTGAATTTGTGGTGAGAGGTTGTTTTAATTAATATATACTTTATGTATTATTTTGATTACTTTTGTATTTACATTTATAGTTTATATTTAATTTTTATATTTCAATTATGTTGTATTTTTAAGATCTACTTTGTTTTCAGTGTTGTTGGAACGTTGTTTTTCGCCCTTATGTTGTAAAACTCATTTTTATAAATGTATTTTTCTTGATTCTATTTTTTTTAAAAAATTTATTGCAGTTAGATAAACCGAGCTTTTTACTATTCTCCATTAGATATGGTTTTTTGGCGTTAACTTTGTGTTTAATTTGTCCTTTGTGTTTTTGTTTTGTTGTGGAATTTATTTTTTTTATTATAGAATCTTGTAAAAGCGTTGAAGTTAGTGGTACAGATCTGTATTGCAAGGTCTTGACACTAAATTCACAATGCATTATTACTGGGACGAAATAAAACTAGTAAAGGAACAAACTTGTCTGCGGAAATGTTTGATGAGGGCGAGATATGTTCAGTATATTTAAAAGTTTTTCTTCCACAACCCATTATACTTTAATCCACGTCGGAGGCAAGGTGTACCCTCACTTACTTGTGTACCTGCTGACAGCCTCCATTGTTGTAGCCCAGCGCTGACAATGGGACGCAGATGTTTTCTCCGGGCCTCGGCAGCTGGGCCAAATTATCCGAGATTCCTTCCCAGTTTTTATTCAAACGTCCCCCCACTTTGTTGGTTATTAGTTTAATGGCGGGCTTGTGAAAGCATCCGATCGTAGGTAATGGATTAAACTAGGAGCTCCAGCTCCATGTGACGTCAAAGCTCATAGAAATACATTTATATAATAAAAAATCTTCTTACTCTAAGCTGTTTGCGTCTAAATCTCTTTGATGCTCGCTTTCCATTGCAATGATACACCACTTTAATGTCGCGTGAAAAGGTTGTGACATATTCTTCCAATGTCTACATTCTTGTGCAACTACCGATTCGCTTTGTCGTTCTTAATTAACCATGAACCTACGGACGACACTTTCTTTCGACAGCAGTTTGTAAATAATTGCGTACTGTTGAGAAGAAGCTTTTCTTTATAAACTTTATAAGCAATAATTCCAAGAAGAATTTTATTTTTAAAAAAATGGAAATAAAATAAACCTAACGTATTACTTGTTTTAGACATGCGACAGTATTACTTGCTAACAACGCACAAAACCTGCTGTGGTCTAACCTAACCTGAAACTTTATAATTAACAGCAGGGGACAAGAACCATATGACGTTATTACACTAGCCAGGTTAGGTTAGGTTTGAATGTTGGATGTTTAATGCATTTTTATAGGTAATGGTGTTTGTAACGTCTCAATAAAGTTTTGTGCCATCGGTAACTTGATGTTATATATTTTGTATGCGTTGCAGTAGTAGGTTATAAGTTTTCTATATTGTAGAGTTTTGTATTCTGTAGTCAGTGATTTTCTACAGTGGTTCCTAAGACTGTCTGCATCGCCAGACATTTTTTTTTATATCATTGGATACTAAATTAAATGAATTAACGATTTGTTTATCTTCAAATACAATAATAACTTAGTGCCTCAATGTATCTGACACTAGTTTTATTTCTTGTTCTCATATTTCTAAGATATTATCTTGTAATCATACTTCAAATATATTTTCTTCTTGTAATCATGTTTTAACTGTAATCATGTTTCAAATATATTATCTTCCTGTAATCATATGTTACATATTTTTCTTTTGTAATCATACTTCAGATATTTTATCTTCTTGTAATCATACTTCAAATATATTATCTTCCTGTAATCATGTTTCAAATATATTATCTTCTTGTAATCATACGTTAAATATATTTTCTTCTTGTAATCATACTTCAGATATTTTATCTTCTTGTAATCATACTTCAAATATATTATCTTCTCTAATCATGTTTCAAATATATTATCTTATTGTAATCATAATTTAAATATATTTTCTTCTTGTAATCATACTTCGAATATATTATCTTCTTGTAATCATGTTTCAAATATAATATCGTCTTCTAATCATACGTCAAATATATTTTCTTCTTGTAATCATACCTCAAATATATTATCTTCTTGTAATCATACTTCAAATATATTATCTTCTTGTAATCATGTTTCAAATATAATATCGTCTTCTAATCATACGTCAAATATATTTTCCTCTTGTAATCATACTTCAAATATATTATCTTCTTGCAATCGTACTTCAAATATATTATCATCATGTAATCATGTTTCAAATATATCTTCTTATGGTCATACTTCAAATTACGTTTGTGCAAATGGTCTTATATAGTTGAAGCATTGGTTATTTTATAGCCTATAAAATGATATTTAATGGTGGCTACATAAACTAACATTTTCTTATTTGTTCCAGGTAAGTGAAACCCCATGATTGTTTTTATTACGTTCTGTGCCAAACTCAAGACCGTTCAGAGTTGTAACACGTAAGTTCATATTTTAAACATATGTTTTTAACATAACCTTAAAATAAAATAAATCCTGGTTTACTGTAGAGTAAAATTCTTACTTCACAAAAGTATATACGAAAACCGAATGACGTCATATTACAGATTATATTATAAAGATATATATATATATATATATATATATATATATATATATATATATATATATATATATATATATATATATATATATATTAAAGAACTTCATCTGTATCTGGTAAAAAACAACCTGTGTGTGTCTTTTTTCATAATTATTGTATTAAAAATCTATTTTAAGAACTAATCTTCGCCATCCTGGACGTTATTTCTTTTATTGTTGAATAAATAAATAGCAATTTTATTGTTCGAAAGGAATAAATAAAACGTCAGCATATAATTGTATACGAAGGATTACGTAATTAATATTTCACTAGAATCGGCGGAAAAACGTCATTGCGTAGGGATACTACTTTGTTTGTACTTAATGTTAGTATTTTGTTTTTGCTGAGAAATATTTTACAATTTAATAAGCGACTTGAACTTTTTTAAGTGGAAAGCTATATAGCGTAAGCAACAAAAACCTAACGGGCGGACAGTAACTACAATTTGGCGTCAGATATTTAGCGTCAGTATAAATTCTATCAGAATACGCTTTAAGTCATCTTAAAGTAAATTAAATGATAACTGATAACAAATGATTTCATTTATTAGCTGATTTTATGTTATAAGTTATGTTGCCAAACAACTGTTTTAACACGTAGGCTATGTTGCACTATTTATTAAAGACATGTGAATAAAAATGTTAATACTAACCAGTTTTGATCAGTTAATATATAATATATATATATATATATATATATATTTTATAAATTAAAAATATTTCAAAAACAAGAATACTTTTAATGAATATATTTATTCAAAGCTTTTCGCCGATAAAATAGTATCAGCATCTTCAGGAAAATAATTATCTAATAAAATACTTTTACAAAATTTTTTACAGCGAAAAGCTTTGAATAAATATTCATTAAAAGTATTCTTGTTTTTAAAATATTTTTAATTTATTAACTATATATACAAGAAAACATATCACCATATTTAATATATATATATATATATATATATATATATATATATATATATATATATATATATATATATATATATTTGTAGCTTTGCAACACTGTTTTCTTGTATTCACTTATAACATTCACCATATGTACTTAAACAAGAATCTTACTTGGTATTTATGCCAGTTAACTTTCAAAGACTGGTCTTGTCTCCATCATCGGGCATACTGATGGAGCATACATAGTACATATTTTAAACCAATTTTTGAAATGAAAACATTGTTAGGGGCGTCTGGTAACTAATGTTTAGGTAAGTTCTTATCAAACAAAATTGAAGGTTTTCCTCAATTCAAAATTTCTGTAGAAGTTTTTATAAACGTTTTCACAGAAGTCGGGACCCTGCCGAGGTCTAGAACCTAATTTAAAAAAAAAAAATTTAACGGGTACCATAAACATGTACTGTTTTGTGTATTTTTTATAAATCAATCGCACTGTTTTAAATACATTCCGAAAGGAATAATTATCGTTTGCATCCCCTCTGGGGCGTGAGTGAAGCACTGATTATATTTCTCAAAGTATATCTACGTTCGTCGCCCCCCCCCCAAGTTTCGTTACGGACTGTTACGTATGTTCGACAGTCGTGCGGTGCCGATGTTTACTTTCTCGGGTGGTCTTGCTTTGTCGTCACAACGCTACGTAAGAGCAGTTTTCATGCCAAAGAAATCACCAGTCATTATTGAGGAATGAACTGAGCGTTTATCTAATAATAGTTAAATTGGGTGTGTAACTATGTGCTGTGGAAAGTTTGCGA
>JBAIZL010000010.1:79143312-79188312 GCA_036971475.1 Prosapia bicincta | reverse complement strand
TTCCCTTCTCCTAGTACCAGGAAACGTTGTGCGTACTTGCATCTACCCTTCGTGATCGGTTCAAAGAACAGTTATTGTAGATACCTCTTTATGACCTTGACATACTTAATGGTTTAACTCACTCGTTATCTATGGCCTAGACGTGATCATCAAGGTCGTAGTAAGTTGGGAGATACTGAGATTTCAAGATAAAACCTTCTGACCTTGACATACTTAATGGTTTAACTCACTCGTTATCTATGGCCCTAGACGTGATCATCAAGGTCGTAGTAAGTTGGGAGATACTGAGATTTCAAGATAAAACCTTCTGACCTTGACATACTTAATGGTTTAACTCACTCGTTATCTATGGCCCTAGACGTGATCATCAAGGTCGTAGTAAGTTGGGAGATACTGAGATTTCAAGATAAAACCTTCCAAGACTAAAGCAGAATTTGGAATTTTACCTACAAGACGGCTTATACCGTTCGGACCTTTGTTACTTGTACTTATAAATAGTTTAAATTTTTCTTATCGTTTTAAAATTCCGAGAAGTTCCCAACCCTACTGGATACGGTCCTGCCTGTATCTTCCAGCAGGTTCCACCTATACTTATATGTCCTCATCCTTCCAGATGGCAATTGTGCCACGCACTGATCGCCTTACAAGAGTACAAAAATTCGTTCTGTCGACTTTCATGTTCGCCTTCACACACAAAACCATTATTCACGGAAGGCGAGGTGCAATATTGTGATTGCATTTATAGTAAAATCGTATTATTTAAAAGGATATTATTTTCATTTAATGGAACACGGAAGGCATTATGGAAGGAAATGATAATTTTATTTCTAATCTAGGACGCAGTGTACTTGAACAGATATTCTATAAACGATTACCGGACGTATTAAGTCATATAACGTAGGCGATAAGGTTAGGTAATAACCTAGCTTATGTATGCAAACAAGTAAATACAGAATGTTAATCAAACATGTTTGAATCAAAATTATCTGTTGTAGATTCGCCTAAAGTTGTATCGTTCAGATATATTGTTCCCAAAGTTCCAATAAATAAACTGTTGTGAATTGAAATAAGAAACAGCTTGAATAATTCGCATTGAAATTGCTCTAGCTAAGAATATCGCTAAATTCGATGGTTACTTTACGAAGCTTGCATTGTTGCGTGTTCAACGACGTAGTGGAATTATTTTTTGTGATAGTAATATTTTGTCCCCCCATTAATTTACCATTGAATGTAAAATTGTCTCAAAAGTTTTTATATTTTGCATAAAAGGAATTATTCAGAATAGATCTTACTGGGGTCATTAGAGTCTGGGCCTTAATATTTCTAATGTTTTTTAAGGCGGTGATTCCCAACAAAACATTTTCAAACCCCCCCCCCCTTATCGGTCGCTATATTGATGAGGACCCCTCAAATTCATAAACTCAAATTGTAGATTACACGCAAAACAATTCGAGTTTTATTAGGTAATTTATGGTTTGCCTTGCCACTTACTTTAAGGTGGAAACTGTTCTTAGATATGAAAATTAAATTCTATGCTACCACAAGTTTATTATAAGAAAATACAAGAAGTGTTAAATTTTTATTTAAGGTACAAAAAGTAAGATAATCAACCCGTTAAAGTCTGTATGTCCAGATGAAATTCATTAAACCTATTTATTTTAATATTTTGTTTGGAACAAGGAGTTAATGAAGCAAAAACAAGCATCACGAGTCTGTTTTTATTGCGACAAACAGAGAAAAACTAGTGAATAAAAATATTAATAATATTATTTCAAAATTACTTTACAATGCATTTGCAATAACCCACGTCTTAACATAAAGCTCAGTGAGATGAGTGAGTATGTCCTTAGAGTTTATAATTGCAGAGATGTTAGGTTCCATACTTGACACTTTTACTCTGACGTCATACTGCATATCAAGCTGATTCCTATATTTATTATTATTATTGCAGCACATAGTTACGGATGGGGTCGCTGCGAACGTGTTACGTAAAAATATTTTAATATGACATCTCCCCTAAGACACTGCTAATGGACCCGTAGGGGTCCGCGGGCCACCTTCTGGTAACCACTGTTTTACCGTGATAACCATAACCATGCCGGGGGGGGGGAGGAACTTGTGGTTGTAGTTGTAAGGTGATCAGTATGGCTACTATCCCCTGGGAGTGCTAGGGAGGTATTGGGAATATTGGTAGGGGCTTGAAATCCTTGGTATATGATGTATAGCATCAACTGGGCAGAGTAGCTTACATGAAGTAGGGGTCAGAATGTCTTCCCCTATCCCACTGCCCACCAACATTCACCCCAGAACCCTCCTGAGGATCTTCCTCTCGGAGATAGCCAGGTTGTTTTCCTCGTGCCTCGTTAATGCCCAATCTTCAGAGGCTTTTATGTTAGTACGGAACGGATCAACGTCTTATACGGCACCATTTTTGTTTTCCTACTCAAATATTGGCTGCTTAGGTGTTTGCGTAATCCAAAGTAGGCTTCATCGGCATTGACCATTCTCTTATTCACCTAAACGGAGACTTTATTATTGGAGCTGACAATGTATTCCAGATAAATGAATTGATTCATTACATCAAATGTGAAGGGTCTCAGCTCAACAAATCCACTTGCCAGTTAGGTTACTTCAGGGTTGCTACTCCGTTTGGCTTACATTTATCTCTAGTCCCATCCCCTTAGCCACTGGCATCAGATTTGCAAATGACTCTTCGATTATCCTGGAAGATCCAGCTATGTGGGCTACGTCATCAGCTTATGATAGGTTGTTTAATGATGATTCTGCCTTTCGTTCCAACCCCTGAGTCTTGTACGACATTTTTCAGCCTCCTTGTCTCAGTTTTTTATTGGATGGTAATTCGAGGGAGACGTAACTTTCATCTGGCATCTATAGATGAAGATGTCTACTAGCTCACCAGTGGGTAAAAAGAATGATAAAGAATTGTATATATGATTAACTATGGATAGGGAAAAGGCATCTCAAGGTTGGGACATTATGGAGCATTTGGGCATTGTAGCTTGCCTAAAGTATATTTGTTCTCATCCCGAGTGAAGAAAGATGTCCACCCGCTACTCGGATCTGCATAGAATTAATCCTTTACCTGAAGTAAATCCCTCAACCGGGGGTGAAGTGAGGGTACTAGAGAGGGGTAATAGTATGGCGATTTATGTGGCTAGTCCCTGGTCATGCAGATGTCGAAACTACAGCCTCCAGGTTAGCGACGGTAACTTTTATTATAATGTACATTTCCCAAAGTATAGTTGTAGTAAATGCACGATGACGTGGTAATTTGATCTAATTAATATAGGCCTATTTATTGCGAGTTTTTATTAGAAACATTCTATTCTAGTTACCCTAGAGCACTATTTACGATATTGTGTGGTAACCATGGCAACAGTTTAATGGATATTTCGACGACAATCATGCATACACATCTTTGAGAAATATGTTTGTAGGTATTGGAAAGATGTCGCATCGCCAAGGCGCGCTACAACATGAAGATTCTCAATTCGAATCCGGCTGGACCAAACAAATTTTATAATTTAATTATTGAATACATATTTGAAAAACAATATTAACATCAATTTTCATCCACTATGGGTTAAAAAATAATGTATCGAACTTTACTAGATGAATAAAAACGTATTTTATTAACGGTTGAAAATTTGTTCAATTATATCAGGAGAGGGTGAGCTACTAGAATAAATTTAATAATTACCTTCATGTATACGGCAAACTAATGAGCTATTTATCAATTTATGGTGGCCTTAATTGAATTTAAAATACTGACAATTCTGTATTTAAAAACTTGGCAGTCATGCCTTTATTGACCGTAAAGAGCAAAACAATGTAAAGCAGGTTTGTTGGTTTTTCTTGTACAAAGACCTGTTTTCCGACCTTGACCAACATAAGCTTATAGTAAAGCCGTGTCGGATTCGAGGACCTGTTTAATGTAATATTCGTACCGAGATGTATTTTCCTGGCCGTTGGCGCAAATCTCTCTGTATGTCTCCATTAATATATTCTTTTACATAGATAATTTGTTATATTTCCCCCTTGAAGTATCTCCTTCGCCAGGTAACTTTGATTCCGGAGAGTCCCCCCAGTGTTTAGTCTTCTTGTTTAGTTTTTCCTTCATCATCTTCATTTCAAAAATATGTTTGTATAACAACAAAATGAATATAAAGCCTTGTTTGTGTAATAGGTCATCAGAACTCTGACGTATAAATCTGGACACTATACTAGAACCTTTTGAGAGTAACAAAAAATTAATGTCAACTAAACTTTTCTTGAAATTTGTTTTTTTTGTAATATTTAGCTGTTGATCTTTGTTTTTCGATTTCTTATATTAGTTCACACTCTCCTTATATAGCCTATATATATATATATATATATATATATATATATATATATATAGTATATATATATATATATATATATATATATATATATATATTTCTCGTTGATTCCAATTTTCATCGTTGTTAAATACTTTTTATTCGACCACTCAAGTTCAAATACATTTTTATGAAACTTGTACTAGATTACGCTTGGTGTTTACACAGTTTTTCAAATATTGATTTTTAATTAATTAATTTTAGTTTTATATGGGAGAAAAACCTTTCACAAAAGGGGCAAGGTATGCAATATAGATATTTCGTCCCGTTTGGCTTAAAATAAGTGATAACATATGATTTCATAAAATAACTGATTTTATCTGATAGGTTATGTGGTAGAAGAGCTTTTTTAACGTATAGGTTATTTTATTTATATTAATTGTAATTATTTAATACAGTGTAACAAATCAAATGTCTCTTCGGGTACGAAATGACTTTAAAGAATTTTTGTTTTGTATTACATGTTTACTTAGGAAGTTTGAATGTGCTTAAGGAGATTTTAAAGGGGTGAAACCCTGACGTGTGTGTGTGTGTGTGTGTGTGTGTGTGTGTGTGTGTGTGTGTGTGTGTGTGTGTGTGTGTGTGTGTGTGTGTGTGTGTGTGTGTGTGTGTGTGTGTGTGTGTGTGTGTGTTTGTGTGTCACAGTATATCACAGCTGTTCTTTAACAGGACCGTTTCATGTTCCGGTTCATCATAGTTCACAGCCTTTGATTGTTCATTCACAATAAGTTAAAGAGGCAGGAAACAGCCACTTCCTCCCGAAGCGATATCTCGAGCTGACACTACAATCGATACCGCCCACAGGTAGTCATTAGTGGCCTGTCGTTGCACTCAGTATCGCCAGCGGCTGCGCCGGCTCGAAAACTTTCAATGTGATAAATTAACGTATTAAAAGTGCTTTTTACACTCATTTCTTAGAATGGCATAACGGGTAGAGTTATAATCGTTTAGGTTATGCAAGCGGATTGGACGATTTATTTTACACCAAAATTAATAACTCAATTTGTATTCAGAAAATTGTTAAATATAACTGATTTCACATCCGGTGTGGGCAGACACATAAAAAAATCAATTAGTCGGACAATATAGAATGTCGTCTGAAGAGAAATCAGATTGCGCGTATCTGTGGTCGTTTTCAGGTCGGACTTGATTGATTGCGGTCAGGTTAGAGAGATTTCCAATAGCTTGCTACAGTCAGAGTTACCCACAGACGCTGTGGCCATCGAGTGACGCAAGCGATCAAAGTCGTAGAAAATGTCCTTGGAGGTGGTGGCAAAATCTTTCTTGAAAATACCTTAAAGCTCGTTAAATATTTCTTATGGTGTGTGTGTGTGTTATATATATATATATATATATATATATATATATATAGAGAGAGAGAGAGAGAGAGAGAGAGAGAGATCGCGCGTATAAGTGTGCTTGCGTCAGTATATACAATTTTATTTCTCCTTTGCCGTGAGAAATGTTTCACAATTTGAAAATCTCACTTTCAGTTGGCATCCTCTATCTTACCACTTATAGGATAAATCTGCTCTATGTAAGTAGGGAGCTCTAGATCGCTATGCATATTTACAACCAAAACACCAATCAGTATTTTGTAGCTATATTGTAATTTTAAATGAAATGTAATGTCCCCGAAATTTAATATCCGATTGTATTTCAACAATAAGTTATATTTAGAATTTAAATTTGAACTAAAAAACTTCAGTACACTTCACGTACTCTCTCTCTCTCTCTCTCTCTCTCTCTCTATATATATATATATATATATATATATATATATATATATATATATATATGGTGAGATAAAATAACTTTCATAAACAAGAATATACGAGTATTTCTTCATTTTATTGTTGATTGAAGCTTTTCGCAAGTTTACATTATTAGCATTTTCAAAATTTATAAATCACTGTCCAGTTATGTGACTAGAGTAAGACTTACTTAACGATATAAAAACAGTATAAAATTATCGTCCTAAATGAAGCACATATTTATATAAATATGAAAGCTTCGAACGATATTACACTGCTTAATGTTTATATTAAAATGTTTATGATGCCTGAAACGTGAATAGCCAATGGGGGATCAGCACAGCAGGTGTAAAAGGTATAAACATTGGAGTTGCGTCATCATGTCATGGTACGTCACGTGATCGGGAGGTGGTTCACTTCAGGCTTAACCTAACCTGTTACGTAATTCTCTCTCTGTCCGATGAGACGCTTCGCATGTGCAAAGATGACGGTTGTAATTCAATTGTCATTAAAATAAATATTAATCTATAGAATTTTGTAGTTAACGAGAAGTTTACTTTAAAAACAATGTAAAATAACGGCCTACGTAGCTGCATTGGGCGGTGTATTGACGGTTTTGAAGGGAAAAACAGGCCGTTCTGTTCCGAATCTTTTCTGAATATCCGGGCACGAAACTGGCAAAAAAACGTCTCAAAATATTCGGGAAAAACCAACAGTAAAAAGACTGAAAATATCCAGGCACGAATTCGCTAATAAACAGTCTCAAAATATCCGGGTACGAAACAGCCAATAAACAGTCTCGAAATTCACTTTCTATTTTGGCACGTACAGTGCGTAAGGTTTAACGGTGTCTCTGACCTTGAGATCGCTAGGGTGGACTGGGCTGCAGTGCGGGGTCAAAACCCTTTACTTCGGAAAACATCGGTGTCGTGTTTAAAGTGTAAATAGTAGGATTTACGGTAAGCCAGATTTTTAGGCTAGTTGAATAGTTCTTGCTAGTATAGAGTCAGTGTTTTATAGTTTAGTTCTACATAGTTTGTATAGTAAAATACATAAAATAACTTGATTCCTTCAAGAGACGAAATATGTATTGTACTAATTAAATATAAAAATATATACAACTCACAAATATACAATTTTTTATTTCAAACGAGTTTCGACGACTACTTTGTCATCATCTTCAGTGAAAATACACAAATGAAATTAACTAAAATATATATATATATATTAAACATAACCTATAAAATTTTTTTTTTTTTTAGCAAAGGTTTTAGCATAACCTTTGCTTAAAAAAAAAAAAAAAAAAAAAAAAAAAATTATAGGTTATGTTTAATATATATATATATTTTTTAGTTAATTTCATTTGTGTATTTTCACTGAAGATGATGACAAAGTAGTCGTCGAAACGCGTTTGAAATAAAAAATTGTATATTTGTGAGTTGTATATATTTTTATTATTTAATTATAACTTTCACTCACAAGCCAGCTCGAATATTATTTATATGTATTGTACTGTTTTCAGTTATGTTAGTAGGCAGATGCTACTGTAGTCTGAGGCTGTAGTCACGTACTGTAATATTGTAATTCTGACATATCTATATACGTATTTATATTAATTGTAATTATTTGTTAAAAAGTAAATAAAATAAATTTTTTTCTTTGTTAACATAAATAGTAATTGGCTTTAAAAAACTTGTTTTCTGTATTACGGGTTGCACCCAAACATAATCATATAACCAGCATTATATTTGTTTGTTTAAATAACTCACCCAAACATATCATTTCTGAATGAAGTATCTAATCTATCACAAATTAAAGGCTATTCACCAATCAGCGCAAAGGCTCCGAGCAGAAACTATCCCTATTTGGGTTTAACGTTTTGCCGTGTTTTTCCAGTAAGAGGTCATTAACGTAGCTATAGGCGTAGTTACGTAACAACAAAGTGTTACATAAGAACGAGCAACTTACAATATAAATTTATTTTTTATACTCATTTCAGCGACAAAACCATCGTCTATGAGTATATCTTAACATATTCTAAACCATAAAAATAAACTAAAGTACAGTGTAGAATTTGTATGGTTATAGTCCAGTGATAATGATGACTGTCGTCGAAACGCGTGTGAGAACATAAATTATTTATTGTGATTTATTTGCCATTATTTAATTCAGATCCAAATCATATGTTTTTTTTTATATATAAAAGTTAAATTTTATAAACTGAAAATCAGTTTGAGTTTTTCTTCGTCTTACCAAGTGTAGGAGGAAAAGGTTTTAGTAAGTATGAACTCTTGATAAATTTGCTTGTTTACATTCCAAACAAGTAATATAAAAAAGTGTTTCTTCAAGTTAATTCCTACTTAAATCAACAAAAAATGTTTTATTTGAGTATTTTTTTGTTTTAAAATTACAATTAATATAAATTTGTATATACATATGACAGATTCCCAATATTAAGTGACAAAATAGAAAGCGAATTTCCTTGCAATTTTGCATTTTCCTGTCTATGTAGTATAGGGTGTTGCACTATTATTTTTGTTTGTTTATATTTATTCACTTTCTTTTTTTCGTTACTAATTTACGAAGCTGATGGTGATCTATAATTTCACATTCCATCCATCTCTTGTATTGATTTATCACTGCAAGGCACTTTTCTCTTATAATTTCATATACATCTTCAGGCAACTGATTACTAGCTATGGGAAAATTGACTCATTGCCAAAATGCTGGATTTCACAAATGTAGTCACTCTATGGATCGAGATCACTCATGGAGCTAATAGAAGAAATTGGAAACAAAAAAAATCGGTTTGTTATAATAATATTGTAATTTTAAAAGAAATTTTACATCCAGAAAGTAATGTCACATTTTCTATAAGAAGTTATGTTTAAAATTCAAATTGTACTAAAAATGAACATTTCAGTGTTCGAAAAAAATTTTACATTATATGGCAATTCAAAATTTTACTTTTAAGATATATTTTTTAAAATTATTATTGTAAAAACGACCTTCTTGAGCGAATACCCAAAACGAAACTACAGCTCAAAATTTTGAGATATCGATTATCTTGTCTTCATTATTTATTTATATTTGTATATAATATATTTATATATTGAAATTACAACTCGCTAATAAATATAATAGTCCTACATAAAAATTGAAAAATTTAGTTGATTAATTCATAGTTATATTAATAACAAATAAAAAATGTACGTAAGCAAAACTTACAAATTAATTATTTATTTACTCATTAAATATTTAAATGATTAATTGGCGAGTTTGTGTGCGTCTTGTATTTGTTATTAACATAACCTCACGAGTATGGCCAAAGAATAGTTGATATTACAACAACATAGTTTGACATTTATTAAAACATCACTTATCTCAGTGGTTTATATTAGTAGAATAGGAAACGTATGTTTTCATAGTGTCAGTCAAACCACTGCATTCACGGCTTTACAACCGGTAAGATTGTGAGAAATTATAATTTCCTCACGAATAACTAGTCGGACGATTCATAACATCTCTGATTATATTTATACATTTATTTTGATATTTTTTGTAAATAATATTTTGGATATTTTATTTTTTTATATTGATTTTTTTTTGTTTAAATATCTAATATTAATAATATCTGTATCGTGTTGTTCTGAAGCCTTTCGTTTTTTTTTTTTTTTTAGTTTTGAACGTACACTTATTTAAGAAGGTTGATCCCACAATGATAATTTAGAAAATATATCATGTATAAGTCACTTAGCATAAGTCAAATTCGTAATTATAGGTAATTTATAGGTTAGAATGTGTTTAGTTAAACGCACTGATGCTGACTTTGTCATAGAAACACGTATCAGAAAATAAATTATTAACTGTCAATTAGTTTCCGTTCTTATTTACTTACTACCTTTTGCACACAAGAAAAGCATGAAATAATGTTATGAACAAAATTAATATTAAGCATGGAAACCTTAATTTCATCTTGGTACTAACTCCAACCCAGTACCAACCCGGTACTTAATTCAAAAATTAAATTAAACAACTATTTTCAGCTATAAAAACCATGGGTGGCGTTGCGGGGTTCCCCACAAAAATTGACGACCCCACGATGCAGACAAAACTCCCGACAAGTGCCGTCCCACAAACACACACACACGCGCGCGCGCGCGCGCACCACCTATAGGACTGACCTGATCGCTAATCGGTCAACAATGGCGGTCATCTTCTAGCAGCTGTTGGCCGGTAATGGTTGCCAAAATATTTATGTTAAAGGTCTGGTGCAACGGATCAGAGGAATATTTTGGCCCATTAACGGACTGTTAATTCCGTTAACTGGGGCGACTAATCTGCGATCTATGTCATTAACGCGTTGCAAGCGAGCCCTTGTGCACGGATTTCGTAACTTCGGGAAACTAATCTCATGACACACATTGGAAGTCGTGACCGGTAAATAATTGAAATAAGCAAACAAGATGCGAGATATTCGGGCGCCGCGGAGAAACCTAATCAAAACAAGTATGACTTAGCGCACTAAAAGTCGGCTTTTTGTCTGAAGTTTGTCAAGAGTAAACAATTCTACAATCGATTGGAAAGATTTTAATAATTATTACGTTTACATCATTAAGATTGTGTAAGGTCT
The DNA here is from genome assembly GCA_036971475.1 of Prosapia bicincta. NCBI lineage: Eukaryota > Metazoa > Arthropoda > Insecta > Hemiptera > Cercopidae > Prosapia > Prosapia bicincta. The sequence continues at coordinate 79,177,525 of JBAIZL010000010.1, read as the reverse complement.
GCTTTCGGAGCAAAATGTTACTCTAGGTTTGGCATACTTTAGGATGAGGCGAATACAACGTAATACGCGTACACCAGGTATCTTGCGAAAGATGCGTACGGGATCATATACTGGCATGTTGAGGGTAAGCTATGACGTCAGAACGTTGTGACAGGCGAGAAATGCGTACAACTTTTAGGCGATCTTTTAAAATCATTGAGCTACATAAATGAGTTTATCTCTCAGCTAAACATAGATGTCGCTTAGTTTCTCGGGACTTGAAATACGTTAAAACTTTATCCATTAAACTTGATTTCCCTCACACTTTTCCGAGGCGTTGGACTGACAAAATGACACGGCTATTTTGCGCTATCATTTTTGCCTGTTTAAAATCAGCCTGTAGTCTCGTCTTTTTCTGTGTTTTATGTTTTTTTATAGTTTTACAGAAGTTTTCAATCTTAATCTATGTTACGACTTGACTATTCTATTTGATTTTACCATCTGATTTCTTTAGTATAATCTAATTCATTTGTATGATGTAGGAAACAGATCTTAAAGAAGGCTTATATTTACTCCAGGCGTCTTTTACTGTTTTTTTTTTTTTTTTTTTTTTTTTTTATTAATCCTTCATCCTACTCAATGTGCTTTGTTTTTTCTCTTTCTTTCTAAGTGTAACTCGAGTCTCATGGGTACATTGTCAGAGGGTCCACACTGATGATACGTCACTTCCAACACAGTTCCGTTACTACTTTTTAATCGAACTGTACATCTCTTTGATTTTTCCTTCTGGCACTATGCTCCTTGCATAGTGCTTTCTCCTATGTTCTTTCCTTCTCTATGCTTTCTATACGCATAGCCGAGACACACGCCATCGGTTTCTCCTTAGTAGTAGAAGTCACTTCCATATTCTAAACTCACTGAAGTGAAGATTAAGTTAAATTTATCACCACGACAGTTAAAGGCAAAGTGGAAAACAGTTTTTTGACCCATTATGATATGATAATCCAAAATTTCGAAAGTTATTAGCAAATAGTTTTGGGGTAGATGACCTGGGGTGACAACTGGAGTCTGGTATATACGCTTTTGTCACTATTTATTAGGAATATACTGTGGTTGAATTTAATAATAAATACACAAAAACCTCTTAACCACAAACTTTCTTTAATTTACCCTTATGTACATTTCAGTTACAAAGTAACCATCCTCAGAGGGATAACATACAAAGACAGTCTTTGTATGTTATCCCTCTGAGGATGGTTACTTTGTAACTGAAATGTACATTAGGGTAAATTAAAGAAAGTTTGTGGTTAAGAGGTTTTTGTGCATTTATTACGCTTTTGTCGCTTATCAAATTTACTATTTATCCTCGTCAATTGCTATTGTTTCCTCATGCACACATATCTTGCTGAACTCATGTTACGTGCCACCGACGAGACGAGCCTCTGGGCTGGAAAAGTACACACATTCTTGATCCTCTATTAATGGGAACCGGGAAACTTTAACACCGCGTGAAGTAGACCCACCCTCGACTGGCGTGGAGAGAGGAGCCTATTTACTAACTAAATTCTTAAATTTTTGTAAAAATAATACCAATCGTCGCAGAGAATGGTGAATTTTTTTGGTTTTTATTTGGTACAAATTGATAGCATATATTAGATTTTATGAGCCGCCAAACTCGAGTCTCCAAACTTTGTTACGGACAGTAGGCACAATACGCAATTACTACCCTAGTTTACCGATTGACAATAAAACATTATTTTCATACGCTCGATTCAGTGATAATTTCTGAAACAGTTACTGAAACTGAAAAACTGTTAACCGCAAACAAAGGTTGATGTGAATTTCTATTCCAAAGCAGTCATCTTCCAAGCAGTAATTTAATTCTTAGATATTTTTGGGGAAGTATTTTGTGATAAATTCCATAATCGCTTTGGAGTCGACATCTACATAAAGATTTAATAAAATTGTTTATTTATGGTTAGGATGTTTTACATCAGCGGTTCTCAATCTGGGGGGCGCGCCCCCCTGGGGGGGCGTAGAAGAATTCCAGGGGAGGCGTCAACAAATTTTTAAAAAAATTGAATTTGATGTTGGACACAAACACACAATCATTGAAATTTGTTTATAGCTTAATAGAGCTATAAAGCTCTATTTCTTTACTCAACGAACTTTTCTTCCTTTCCAAAATCTCGTCGATGATACCCAAAGTCTTCCAAAAGACCTAGTAAATGAAATGAAAGACCTAATATCTGAGCATTTGTTGTCTCTGAAGAACAAAATCGGAGCCTATTTCCCAGATACAAGCTCGGAAAACTGGGAATTCAAGTTAACAAGAGACCCCTTTCAAATCAACATTGATATACCTCCTGATCACATTCAAGAACAAACAATTGACTTGCAATGTGATTCCAAAGCTAAATTGGATTTCCCAAACATGGATCTCGAAGATTTCTGGCTACTATATCTTCCTGTTTACCCAGAAGTAGCAATGGAGGCAGTCAAGTTGCTTGTACAATTTTCATCAACTTATGTATGCGAGACAGGATTTTCAGCCCTGGTTAATATAAAATCTAAATATCGAGCCAGACTAGATGTGGAAAGTGACCTGCGGTGTTCTTTGTCAAAATTTCATCCAAACATACAAAAAATAGTTAACGAGAAACAGTGCCAGCCCTCACACTAGTACTACAAAAGTAGCGAACATTTTTCTGGTTATTACTTAAACATATTGTAAGTAAATTTATCATATATAAGTCTAAATTAACTTAATCCGTGAAGGGAGGCGTGACCTCACACCAAAGTGTGAAGGGGGGCTCAGAGCCTAAAAGGTTGAGAACCCCTGTTTTACATAATTAAATAAACACTATGCCACAGTTATTTCAAGTTAGAGGTTGGAATTTGTGTAGTTCACTGATAATGACCACTTTTTCGTTGAAACGCGTAAGGGTAAATTATTGATTTGCGTTATTACTAAATTCTTACCGTCACTCACAAGGTAAGCTCAGACATTTGTAATACAGTATTAACTTTCTAGTTAATAAGCAACACTTGTTGCCTAAGCAAGAGCGACAACACATTCCGCGCATTATTAATTTAAAGAGCCTTGGTTGTGCTGTAAAATGGTACTTTTACGCTAAAATTGCATAAATGTTAGGCGTGGTTACAATGTATTTCTTGCGTAATTAGAAAGTCGCTTGTGTTGACAACCAATTGACTGCATGACAAAATATTAAAAAAATCCTCACGCCTTGCTTTCAGTGTCTTATCTTGGCATTAAAATTTTAAAGTCTATATGCTCTGCCGCACCATTGTTTAACGAAGGGATAGGTGTTTTTGTGTACTCTTTGAATGAGTTTTAAAGTTTGCCTTCTTATGTCGCAGCATATATAAATGCTAGGGAATAAATATGACGTCATCACTTTGCAATTCACACGAAAGTTTGTAATAGTAACGTTTTACAAACACTTATATTTTATTGTAACCCTGCATCTGACAAGGTTCAACATTCTTAGGCTTCTAAGGCTTCCTTTCAGTTCTTGTGGTACTTACAGTAATCAAAAACCGAGTCAGTTTATATGTGTATAGGCCATAGTATTCTGTTTCAGGAAAGTGTGTAGGTTACAGTGGCATAGTTTATATAAATACATTTCCTCAAGAGTTTTCAATCTCTTCTATTTGCGCTCTCTCTCTCTCTCTCTCTCTCTCTCTCTCTCTCTCTCTCTCTATATATATATATATATATATATATATATATATATATATAAAGAAATAAGTCAAATACAAATACAAGAATTATTATTGAATTTACATATATATTTGTAAATTATATAATATATATTTATATATGTATATATATGTGTATATATATATATACGTGTATATATGTGTATATATATATATATATATATATATATATATATATATATATATATATATATATATATATAAAGAAATAAGTCAAATACAAATACAAGAATTATTATTGAATTTACATATATATTTGTAAATTATATAATATATATTTATATATGTATATATATGTATATATATATATATATATATATATATATATATATATATATATATATACGTATGTATATACGTGTGTATATATATATATATATATATATATATATATATATTGTACAAATTTACAATCTTTAGTAAAACACTTTTTATTAATGCAATCAAGTTCAAATACACTTTTATTTAACCTTTAGTGGATGACAAGTTATTTTAGTAACTAAATACTACCTGTAGTATTGATGGGTAAACTAAATACTACCTGTAGTATTGATGGGTAAACTAAATACTACCTGTAGTATTGATGGGTAATTGCCCTACAGTTTTCTCAAATATTTATTAATTTAATTCAATTTTTAAAAACTTAATCTCTCAGTCGGATTCGAATTAAATGATTCTGTTTGTTGAAATCATGGACTTTGGCTTTGAGCCAACTTTCCCAGATCTAGAAATCATTTTCTCAAAGATGTATATGAAATTATAAAAGAAAGGTTCTTTGCAATAATGATGGACTACAAGAGAGGGATAAAATGAGACGTTATTTAAAACCATCAACTTCATAATTTCGAAAACGAGTTATAAAAAAAAATTTCAAGCCCATTCCTGCTTGAGCGAAAAAAGAAAATTTTTATTTTCGTTTCTTTTTATTTTATAATTACAGCTAATATAAATGTGTGTATACAGGGTCAGAATATCAATATTAAATGGTAAAACAGGAAGCGAATTTGTTGCAATTTTCATATTCCTTCCCATGTTGGACTGTTATTTTTGTTTGTTACTATTTATACGCTTTTTTTGTCGCTTGCTCTGTGTTGTAGTTTCTTTTCGCTTTTCTTTCGCGTTGTTCGTTTTGTGAAGTAAGGTAAGGTTAATTCAGTTTGTTTATTTTATTCATTTTTAATCCTAGATTATTATTAATAACATTGTGTGGTAACCATGGCAACAATTTAAGGTTGTACAATGGAGGTTTCGACGACAACCAGATGGAGCCTAAAACAAAATTCATATACGTCTTCGAGGAATACACTTTTAGCTATGTAAAAGCTGAGTCCAAAAGCGCTAGACTTTGAATGTGACGATACTCAGTTCGAGTCCTGCTTTGACCTTCCAAATTTTTATAATTTAATTATTGAATAAATATTTGAAAAAACTATATTAACATCAATTGTTATCCAATAGAGGTTTAAAAAATTGTATTTGAGCGTGATTGGATGACTAAAATTGTATTTTAATAACGAAAGAAAATCTTTACAATCTATATATAAAAAGAGAGTGTGATCTAATATAAATAATTTAATAGTAATAATAATAATAAAGTGAATAAATAGTTACAAACAAAAGTAATAGTCCAACACTATATACTGTGTAGAGAGGGAAATGGAAAATTGCAAGGTAATTCGCTTGCCGTTTTCCTACTTAATATTGTGATGAATCATAAGTGTATACATAATTATAATAATTGTCGTTATAAAATAAAAAGTAACTAGAATAAAATTTTTCTTTGTTGACCTCAGTAGGAATTGATTTGAAGTTTTTTATATTACTTGCTATGTTTAAGATTTTTATCAACTTTATCCAAGTGTCAAAGTGATTCGGATAATTGGAGTTTATGAGTACTGTACTTTAAAACGGGGTTTCGAGCTGATATCGTCTCCCAGGAGTGTAGTTTTAGAGGCTTTATCACTACACTAAACATTACTTAAAGTGACTAGCCACGATATATTACGTCACAAAGCAAAGGGCAGTACGTATGGTATAGATAATTCGCTACAGCTTGGAATACAACCACATAGCGAGGGTATATCAGCAACCAAACAGAACTTTCCTCACTCCTGAGGCGGCGCATTGGAGTAACAGCTATGAATGTGTAACCTAGTTATTAGCAACAGTCAGCTCGTTAAAACATATTGTCCGACTAAATATTCCGGAAGCAAGATAATGACGCTCTCGATCTGTTTCCGGTCATATCTCGTCCACGTTTCTCGTTGTTTTTGCGCAGGTCAGTGGTCGTAGCGTTTCCGATAAATTGGGCCGGTAAAGCTCCATTCATGGCAGGATGACAGACTTCGAAGGCGGAAAAATGGCTGTCTTCAGTAGAAGAATGTTACGTTTGTGGGAGTCAGTAGTATCTAATGTGAGACACAATAGTGGCACATCAACAGTTTTTCAATTCCCTCTTTTATATTAGTTCACACTCTCTTTATATATATATATATTTGTAGATTACAGGTCAGTATGCCCGAGGATGGAGACACTAACCAGTCTTTGAAAGTACTCGCATAAATACCAAGTAAGATTCTTGTTTAAGTACATAAGTGAAAGTGATATATATATATATATATATATATATATATATATATATATATACACACACACATATACCATTCAAATTTTCAGTTGTTTATAAAATACTTTTTAATCATCCAATCAGGTTCAAATAATTTTGTTATACTTGATGTTAATGACATTTAATGTTGATAAAGTTTTCTCAAATGATAATTCATTAATTAAATTTAATAAATTTATTTTAGTTTACATGGGAGAAAAACGTTTCACAAAAGGGGCAAGGTATGCAATATAGTTACTTCATCCCATTTCCCTTAAAATAAGTTGAACATGTGATTTTATTCAAACAGCTGATTTTATGTTATAGGTTATGTTGTAGAACAGCTGTTTTAACGCATAGGTTATGTTACTTTATTTCTATTAATTGTAATTATTTAATAAAAAGTAACTAAAATAAAAAAGTTTTGTTGACGTAATCATTTCCAGTGACCCTTGCCGAAGTGCTTCTTGGGGATCTTATTAAAAGTCTTAAACTTTAAAATTATTTCAAGACATTTGTAAGTTATTTTGTACAAATAATATTATTATTAATTGTTATATAGTATTGTATAATAACATTTTTACTTGATGACGATAAATTAAGTAACATATCTCAGAAGTAATAGAAATAGGAGGTGTGGGAAATCGTACTTTCCCACCTAATGTAATTATATATATGTCCTGATATTTCCGAATGTATAAGGTATTTACAAATTTCTCAAACATAACCTTTAAATCACCTCTAATTCAAGTCGAAAACTCCTGTTAGCGTTGGCCTACTACTCTTTGGCTTTCGGAAATCTTCGGGACAGCTCGTACGTCTTCGGAAACCATACGCAACATGTTTTAATGACGTAATTGGAATCTTATTCATATTAAACGTGTCAGAAGTTTTCACTTTAGAATGGTGCGTTGTGTCTATAAGGCATTGCTTTTAATATTACGAGTACTGTATTATGACTGAGTTTGTTGTACAATGGGCGTATATTTCTTTACCTAAAATAAATAATGCCTCTGTTTTTTTAAAGCCTTATTCTTTCATTTGTATGGCTTTACTTTCTATTTTGTGTCCGTCCCTCGAGAAGTATTTATCAGATCTCCCGTCTGTAGACCGAAGGGTAGGTGTGAATTGCACTTGCAAAGGGGGTTGCATCCCTCAAGATACTTCAGTCAATCCGATACGCGAATAGTGTTTTCTCATTCTTTGCGCGAGTATTCAGAGAGTAACAGAATGTTTCACCAACATTTTACACTTGCTTGCCATTTTCTCGTTTTCTCTCTTTGGGTTCAGAGGTTAATGAGTGTCATTGCGTCGGCAACCTCTCGATCTTTACTCTTTCGTGTGTGTTTTGTTTTTGAAAAATTCTTACTTACCATTTTAATTTGATACTTTTAAATCGATTAATCAACTTAATTCTTAAAAAAATTGACTTCGTTTTCATTAAATTGATTTCATAATTTTAACTAACCCCACATGGTGGCCCTCGTTCTAAATTAAAGTTAATGCTATTTTAAACAGTCTCTCTCTTTCTCTCTCTCTCTCTCTCTCTCTCTCTCTCTCTATATATATATATATATATATATATATATATATATATATATACGAGAGAGTATATATATATATATATATATATATATATATATATATATATAAGTATAAGTATATATATTATAAACTATGTTTTCTTGTATAATAATCGAAACAACTGAATATACAAATACAAAAATCATTTATTATTTTTTATTATTCAAAGCTTTGCGTTGGCAAAGCGTTCTAACATCATCAGGAATGAATAATGCGTGTTATATGACATATGTTAGGTTAGAGTCAGCATCATTGTTGCCAAGATTAATACAACGTTGCCAAGTTTATCTTGTTGCCGTATCGTTATAGACGTTGAATGTAGTATCCAATTTGGACCGTATTTTTATTTGATTATTTAATAATTTGTTTTCAACACTATATGTATGTATTTCTAATGCTTCATATATGTCCATTCATAATCCTTTGTTAATTCGTTTTATAAGTTTCATATTTTCTGTATTTGGATATTTGTGGTTATTTCATTTCTATATTTCTTATATAAGCATTTAAATGTTTTTTTCTTTCTGTTACCTATATACATTTTAATACAATTTTCACATTGTAATTTATAAACACCACATTATTCATGCATATTATTAGTTTTATTATTGTTATTCATTATGTGTATTATTTTATTATTAATTTTAAATACAATTTTGGCATTTGTATTTTTAAATATTTTGGTGATATATTATGCTTGTGTATAGAGGGCTTTTAATATTTTATTTCTTCTAATAAATATAGTATCGTATTTTAAATGATTTATAATAGTTATTGATTATTTATAACAGAAGAGATTATATATATATATATATATATATATATATATATATATATATATATACAGTATATATATAATTGACACGTACATAGCAGCTCACAACCAGCAGTAATTAACCAATTAAAAAGTATGTATCGATTTAGTAATTTTTTGTGTTGGTTTTTATTGTGTTTTATTACTTGTGCACACTTTTATTCATTAATAGAAATTTATTAAATTTACAGAATTGTGTCTAAAATTACACCAGGTTGGAATAAACGGATTATTTCAGCTTTTCTATTCGTGGTTCCATGAGAAATCGATTTAAACTGTAATCGCAGTATCGTTCGACTGCGCAACACTGTAACACGAATGTAGACGACCTAGCGTGTCGAGCGTGCATGCACCCAGGCCGTTACCCAACCGACCCGGTGCAAATGCATGCATACGCTACGGATTGCGTTCAGCGTTTAGAACGAGATTGTCGATAGTTTTCTTTGCGTTGTTTGCACTGACGTTATCGATCGATATGTGTTCACCCGAGTCGAGTGTAGAGTTCTGTCTAGCACAGTAAGGGACTGTTGGACAAGTTGTGCATGTTTTCGGGGACGTAGCTACAGTCTTTCCTTATTTACATTTCTGTTATATTTTATTAGTAATAGTCCGAAAACAATTCAAGTAGTTAGATCGATTCTGTTTTATGTTGAAAATAAAGTAGATGATGAGATGTAGGGAAATTAGGTTGTGAGTAATGTTACGTACGGATGCTCAGCTGCCTTATTTGGGGCTTACAGTTTAAGGAAGGTAGTATGGCCAGCACTAGGCTTCGATTCCTTATTACTAACTGATTTTTGCCCGTTTGTAGGCCCCTACTCTGTCACAGGCTGGTTCTAGAGGGCAAGTGAAAAATCACTCAAAAACTAGATAAGTAAATGTATTTCAGGTGTCTGTTGTGTGTGTGTGTGTGTGTGTGTGTGTGTGTGTGTGTGTGTGTGTGTGTGTGTGTGTGTGTGTGTGTGTGTGTGTGCGTGCGTGTGTGTGTGTGTGTGTGTGTGTGTGTGTGTGTGTGTGTGTGTGTGTGTGTGTGTGTGTGTGTGTGTGTGTGTGTTTTGGAACGGCTTAGAGAAGCTAGGTGTGTGAAGTTCGGCTTTACATAAACCTACTACTCGCTTTAACGTAGTGTATTTTTACAGTGTTATGATGAAGGAGGATGGAGAAACGCTCTGTATATATGCAATTCCTGCTGTTTTTATATTTTAAACATATAATTGTGCGTAAATATACGCATAAACCTACATATTATTCACCGTTATTCTAATATATTAGCTTATTCTAAATAGAAACTCCTAATATACTCATCTTTACTTGTGATAGAAATATTTCTGCTTTTGAGTACATTTTACTGCCTTTAGTAACATTGAAACATGTTTCTTTGTAGACGCGTTTTGGATTAACTCTATTCTCAAAACTTTAATCAATATTCTTTAAAGTTTAGCCTAGGGAACTGTTAAAGTTTTGAGAATGGGTTAATTCCAAACGCATCAATAAAGAAAAATGTTTTAATGTTAGGAAAAGCAGAAAAATATACTCAAACGTTTATTGTTTTTAATTTTAAAAGAAATTACATTTAAAAATTTCGATCTTACATAGTATTAACCCTTATACAACATTTGATCTTTTGGTTACATCGTTTTTCCGCCTTGGTTGCTTTGCAGAATATCATGTCTAAGGAGTTCTGTATTTGGAAAACATTTCTTTTACTTTTTGTTTACCAAGTAAGAGGTTATTGCTAGATAAGGAGGGTATTTGCATTGACGGCTTTTCAAGGTCACAAGGTAACACATGTTCGCCTTATGTCGACTAAACACACCTGTTTAGACAGCTGTGAGGCGAAAGATATTTGCAGTAAGTGCGATTACAAAGGCGGCGGATAAATCAGCTGGTAGAGAGCGATGACTGGAATATAGTAGTTCATTTTGATTAAACTTTAATTTTAATTCGAATTTGTGATGAACTTCTTAACAAGTTTCCTTGTTATATATGTAGAATTTGTAAACCACTGCCCGTGGGTGACGAAAGTTGAGGAAAGCAGGCTGGGGTCCAGATGTCCTTGGATAGTTGTGACGATCAATGTTGTGTCTCCACCCCTCCCCCTATAGCCTTGCACCCGTACAAAGTCATTGCCCTACGGATAACATACAAGTTCACTTGCATGTCATGCCTCCCTCCATATTTGCAACGCATATTACATTAATAAGATAAAGTGAAACTTCAACTTCTCCATTTCGTTACATTGGGGAGTTGCAGTTATACGATCTCGGAAGATGTTAGAATTATTTTAAATTAGTTTTTGGCACTTTTTTATTGAATACGTATCACAGGGGCGTAGTGTGATACGTATCTATTGGATTACTGGCTGTTTACCTATAGTCCTGGGTTCTGTTCATAATACCCTTGCCCCTAGTTACACTCCTAAACTCCTGGATTCTGTAAACGCCCCTACTTATTCTCCTGGGTACACCCAAAATTATTCAGAAATTCCTGAATTCTGTAAGCTCCCCTACTTAACTCCCCTGGGTACAGCCCCAAAGTCTTGAATTCTGTAAGTGCCCCTTCGTACAGCCCTACCTGGATTCTGTAAGCGCCCCTACCTATGCCTCTGGGTACAGCCCTAAAGTCCTGGATTCTGTACGCGCCCCTACCTATGACTCTGGGTACAGCCCCATAGTCCTGGATTCTGTAAGCGCCACTACCTACGCCTCTGGGTACAGCCCCATAGTCCTGAATGCTTTAAGCGCCCCTACCTACGCCCCTGGGTACAGCCCCATAGTCCTGGGTTCTGTAAGCGCCCCTACCTACGCAACTGGGTACAGCCCCATAGTCCTGGATTCTGTAAGCGCCCCTACCTATGCCTCTGTGTACAGCCCCATAGTCCTGGATTCTGTAAGCGCCTGGGTACAGCCTTGAAGTCCTGGATTCTGTAAGCGCTACTACTTACGCCCCTGGGTAGAGCCCCATAGTCCTGGGTTCTGTAAGCGCCCCTACCTACGCAACTGGGTACAGCCCCATAGTCCTGAATTCTGTAAGCGCACCTAAGCCCCTGGGTACAGCCTTGAAGTCCTGGATTCTGTAAGCGCTACTACTTACGCCCCTGGGTACAGCCCCATAGTCCTGGATTCTGTAAGCGCCCCTACCTATGCCTCTGAATACAGCCCTAAAGTCCTAGATTATGTAAGCACCCCTACCTACGCCCCTAGGTACAGCCCCATAATCCTGGATTCTGTAAGAGCCCCTACCTACGCACCTGGGTACAGCCTCATAGTCCTGAATTCTTTAGCGCGGGGGCCACGTGATGGAATATTCCTTCTTTTACCCAGTACCAGGAGATAATGACGTGGTTTCCTTAGTCCTTCATTCTATATACCTTTCCTTATCCTTCCCCTTACAAGGGTAGACACCTCTTTACTACCTCTAGAGATCAGTTCTTCTTTGGCATGTTACCCTTGCTTTTTGCTATGACTCCCTCCCTACATCCTTGACCAGGCAGTAATATGTCCTTACTCAAATCCTACCTATATTCGGTATCATTCCCAATATCTCGTAACTATAACACTCTTAATAGTCCTCATCCCATGCTTTTGTAACGGTTGGACTCCACTTTATAACCCCGATAGAGAAGAGGTCTCTCATTAACTCCTCCTGATAAATCCCCGTTCAATAATTCATCATTTCTACTTAATAATGTGCAGTGCAGAGAGAAACTCTAGCCACGAGTGAGGTAACAGTTATGTGAAATCATACAGTTTACTCTTAATCTACAGGAAATATTTCAAAATTAAACATAACCTTCAAATAACATCTAATTGAAGACGGAAACTGCTGAAGCGTTAAACTACTTCCATGTTTGGCTTTCTGAGATCTTCCGAACAGTCTGTTCGTCTTCGAAACTCGACGTAAAAAGTTCTCATGGTGCAGCTGAATTCTTTTCCTCCAGATGCTAGGATCTCCCCTGTATCTTCTAACTAGGGACTTGTAATGCCCTTACCTTAACACTGCTACATTAACAATTCTTCCCTGAACTTTATATGCGGTAATAGTTAATGTCTTATAATTTTAACTTAGATAGGATTTTAAATGTAGGGCTTCACTCTAGATTCAACTAGACTAGATGTTATTTTTGTGGTATTGGGGGTTTTGCCGATATTTTTATTGTAATATATTGTACAGTGCGTGAGTTTTAACGGTGTCCCTCGTTCTGCTCTAGCATTTGACTACTAGCCTAACTGAAAACATTATACAATACATATATCGTCTCTTTTATAATCGCGTTTTTCTTTGTAGAAGCAGGGAAACACATTTAAAGATCATGTCTACATCAAACTATTACAGTATTATCATTTAGTTAATTAGAGCTGTTTACACTTTAAGCACGACACTGGTGTTTTCTGAAGTGTTGGGTTTTGACCTCGCACTGCAGCCCAGTCCACCCTAGCGATCTCAAGGTCATAGACACGGTTAAACCTCAAGCACTTTACATAAGATAATTTAATTATCTATACATTCTAAATATCTTGTCAACGTTAAAGGGTAATTTGAATGTCTGTTATCAATATTTTTCTTGTCATGGTGCATTATGTTTTTGTTTTCCATTTTGGTACGTAATTAGTCTGCACAATGGGCACGGCGTTGGGGGAAGCAATAGACACAACAAAGATATGCAAATGAAGCGCCGCGTGGACAAGACCTCCCCCTCCCCGCCTCAGGCAATTCTCAAATTGACACGCCACGTTGTCAAAACCATTCAACACTACTTGGAGAGATGCATTGAACCCATTCTGTGGCCTATTTAAACCATTCTTACTCAGCTATCAAGGATTCGTGCATGATCGCGCAGGATTTGGGCGGTCCTAAGCACTTTTACAATACTTTTATTATTATTATTTGTAATAATCTATTGGAAAGAGGTATTATGCTAAATATATGGCCACTGGGATGTAGCATCCTTTCTTAGGGTAGGCTTGCTCACAAGCATGTCCTTGCCCAGACCATAGTGGTTCTAGGTTTGAGAGAGTTCTAAGTGCTTAGAGTAATGGTTTCGTTAAATCAATAACTCAGTTGAATACCATTTTTTCATACTTTTCAGGAGGATTAGGGACATCGTGTGCAAAGTAATGATTGCTGACAAAATCCTGTTGAACAGTATTGTTACATATATATGTTTTCTAGATTTGTCTACATTGGAAATATGAAGTGAAGCTATATTTGTGTTGGTATATTCTTTTTAATTTTAATATTTCATAATTTTAGTCAGTATTGAATTTCATCGTTAATATTTTTATTTACTGTATATGAAGGTTTTTAAGAAGAAAGCTTGTTTGTTAAGAAAAGGCGTGTTGGGCTTAAGAGAAAAATATGACAGTGTAGTGGGTAGACACTTCTCGTCTCTAGGGCTTAAGCGACGCTGCTCACGCGAGGCCATGTCCAGTACCATTACACCCTACCTAACTCCATTAATCTATGCTTATCCATTTGGGTATAACAGGCTCTTGATGATCCCGTTAGAGAGTAGGCACAGCTTTGCATCTATCATATATTACAAATAACAATCCCCTGATATCCTTCGTAAGCTGTAATGGGTATTACTATGAACAAATTGGAAACAACCCCAAAACCACAAAAATAAATAATACAAGTTACTGAAGATAAACCCTTATATACGTTTCGATGACCATGTCGTCATCATCAGAGTGTCTTGTTACAAAACTACAATTTAACAAACAAGAAACTAGCGTGACCCCCTTCTTGTTTGGTAGATTGTAATTTTGTAACAAGACCCTTTAATGATGATGATGATGATGACATGGTCATCAAAATGTACATAAGGGTTTAATCATAAGTATCTTGTATTATTCGTTATTTTTGTAGTTTTTGGGTTCTTTCCAGTTTTTGTATAGTAATAGATTGTACCACTGTACTCTTAATATTGTATATAATAGGTATACTAGCATATCGCCTATAACGTAAAAAAAATATTCGAATCCTACTATAAACAGGTATTATAGTGCGTGCCATATAGCTAGGAGTGTAGGGTAAAGGTAGTCCTACTTACTCCCATCACACTTCCCCTACGTTCTCTTGTACAGTCAACTCAGCTCGAAACTAGCTGACGACTTTGGTAAAGTTGACTGACTACATTGGAGTTACTGCGTGCTGGCTCAGACTGTATCGTGACTGCTGGTGGGGGAAGGTACGGGGTGCGCATGCGCTAACGAAGCGATGAGGTACGTGATGCGCACCATAAATCTCCCCGGTTTTAGGAAGCGGTGAGAAGAGGGCCAGTATAAAATAAACGATACTGACTCCACTGCGTTGAAAATGTGAATTATAGGTGTTTACAAAATATAAACTTTACAAAAAATTAAACTCATTGCCGACTGGGAACACTTCATAAACCACAAACTAGTTGAAAAGATAATCTTAACCTGAAAGAAAACTACAAGACAATAAATACTGGCGACAGCTTGTTGTATATTTCGTATAATTGTCCAGGTCATGGTTGTCGTTTTACTTGGAGTGTTTATAGTAAAGTGTTGAAATGTTCGCGCTACGGATGGCATTGTATGACTCACCTAGCAGTTGCGCTCGGTATGTTTGCGGCTGTTACAATGACTAACCTTATTCATTCACAACAGGTAGTCAGGTTACCTTGTTTATGCGACTTGGCGATATGTGTCGCGGGACTTTGTTTTGTTTGTCTAAAGATTTGTATGTGGTGGGCCAACGCCTTCTCATATTAAGATGTGAAAAATAATACAGATTTTGAAAGTAGAAAATGAACCTATATCTAAATAACTCTTCTATTAATTCAGTTCTCTCTATTAGTTCCCATTCTCCTTATATATATATATATATATATATATATATATATATATATATATATATATATATATATATATATATATATATATTAAAACAACATAGGTTATTCAAATACAAGAATATTTATTAATTTATATCCAAAGCTTTTCGTTGGTAAACAGTACCTACATCATCAAGAATGAAAATTGTAATGTTGGTACTATTTACCAACGAAAAGCTTTGGATATAAATTAATAAATATTCTTGTATTTGAATAACCTATGTTGTTTTAAATTATTAAACAAGAAAACGTATTTTATATATATATATATATTGTTCAAATAAACAATCGTTAATGTAATTTTTTTAAACTTTTAGTGAGTGACACTTGGTGTTAATACAGTTGTTTTCAAATATTAATTCGCTAATTAATATTATAAATTAATTTTAGTTCTATATGGCAAAAAAAAAACTTTTCATAAAGGGGCAAGGTATGCAATATAGTTATTACCGTCCCATTGGCTTAAAATAAGAGGTAAGATACGTTTTCATAAAACCATCTAATTTTATGTTATAGGTTATATGGTAGAACAGCTGTTTTAACACATAGGCTATGCTACTTTATTTATATTAATTGTAATTATGTAATAAAAAGTAACTCAAATAAAAATTTTCTTTGTTGACATAAATAGGAATTGACTTAAATAATTTTTGTATGTTACTTGTTTTGTTTTTGTTGTGTGGTATTGCTGTTTGTTGTATGTTTTTAATTCTATTCTATACTTTAATTTGTATTTTATGTGTGGTTTTATTTGTGACTTTGTTTGTGTGTATAGGGGATTTTTGTTTACCTTTTATTTGTATTTTACTTTGTGTCATTTGTTATATGCTATTTTGTAGCTGTATTAGTTTCTGTGTGGTAGGTGTTTAATTGTGTTGACTTCAGTGGTGTTTCCTGTGTACATGGGTAACTGTTCAAGTCAGTGAAGTTTGGATTTTATTTAGGCATAACATTTATATTTGAATTGTTTTGGATAGTTGAATTTGTCTTTGTTTGTTTTTTAATTTAATTTATTTTTTAAATTATGCGCAGTAGGCCTTATCTTTAGTAAAATCGACCATGCACAGACCGACAATCATCGAGAGAAGTTGTAGGCGTTAAATAATATTTTGTAAACATATTAAATATATCAATAGTAATACCAAAAGAATGAAGTTTAAAATGGGAACGATTAGGCTTAGTGAAGCGTTCTTGTTCTGGCCTAATGTACAAGTCTTGTTAGAGCTCAGCTGAGTGGTTTAGTTTGTATGATAGTGTTTGCGAGATGTTTCCGGCCTTGATGTGATTGTTGCGTTTTTGCGCAATTCCTTGAGGATTCCGATTGTAAACACTGGGATCTGTCTACACTGCGCGGCATATACTCCTTATCCTTGAGCATAAAGTAAGAAAGAAATGTTACGTATCAGTTCATAAGAACTATCAATATTAGCCAGTTCGGTTACTTGGATCCTGGCCTCATGTGCATGAGATCTTTTAATATTAGCCAGATTCATCAACTCATTTACTTTGTTTATGGCCATACGTACTTAAGAACTGATAATATTTGCTAGTTATTTACTTGGATCCTGGCCTCATGTGCATGAGATCTTTTAATATTGGCTGGTTCATTTAATTTTTGGCCACACGTACGTAAGATTTTTTTATAGCTCCTTTATTTGGTGCTATCAACATGTTCATAAGAAGTAATAATATTAGCCAGTTCATCTACCTGGTTCTTGGCTACACGTGCAAAAGAATTTTTTATTTCAGCCAGTTCATTTCTTTTGCTCTCGGTTACACTTCTATAAGAACGTTTAGTATTAGTTCATTTGTTCTTAGCTTCCTGTCCATAAACTGAATAAATACTACCCAGTTCATTTACTTGGTTCTTAGCTTCCTGTCCATAAAATTTTCTATATTAGCCACGTTGTTTACTTCGTTCCTGACCACACCTGCATGATAACATTTATTGTCAGTCAATTCTTTTACTTGGTTTTTGCTCAAACATATATAGGAAGTCTGAATAAATACTACCCAGTTCATTTACTTGGTTCTTAGCTTCCTGTCCATAAAATTTTCTATATTAGCCACGTTGTTTACTTCGTTCCTGACCACACCTGCATGATAACATTTATTGTCAGTCAATTCTTTTACTTGGTTTTTGCTCAAACATATATAGGAAGTCTGAATAAATACTACCCAGTTCATTTACTTGGTTCTTAGCTTCCAGTCCATAAAACTTTCTATATTAGCCACGTTGTTTACTTCGTTCCTGACCACACCTGCATGATAACATTTATTGTCAGCCAATTCTTTTACTTGGTTTTTGGCCACACGTGCGAAGAACTTTTAATTGTAGCTAGATCATTTATTTGATTCTTGGCAAAATGTTCATAAGAACTATTACTATTATCCAGTTCATTTACTTGGTTCTTGCTCATACATACATAAGAGTTTTGAATAAATACTACCCAGTTCATTTACTTGGTTCTTGCTCATACATACATAAGAATTTTGAATAAATACTGCCCAGTTCATTTACTTGGTTCTTGCTCAGACATATATAAGAACTCTGAATAAATACTACCCAGTTCATTTACATGGTTCTTGCTCATACATACATAAGAAATTTGAATAAATACTACCCAGTTCATTTACTTGGCCGCACATTCTGATTTAATTAAATGCCTCGCATGTGTTTCAAGGGTTGTAATTCAAAGTCCCCTCACAATGGCGTGAAAGTGCTGGGGATAATTTTACGAAGGGGTGATGTTAAAATGAGGCTCTGGAGGAATGAAGGCAGCGGACGAACCCGCGGGAGACTAATTAGGGCGCTGAATGTGCCGAAGTAGTGAAGTCGAGGTCAGAATCCCTAGATTAATGCAGGAGAAATAAGAATAACCCTGGATAGCTTGGTTAGCCGTTATCGTCGTGTTGGAAATATTTCCAGCGCATGTAAATTTATAACTATTAATGTTGTCTAGGAAAATGTATAATCGTCGATTTATTTACTGGAAATGTGGTTAAAATGAATAACTATTTAGGGGCGTTAAGACAGAAATTGACTATTTTCAAAAGGTATTTGTTTTTATATATATTCGAGTACATTTTTCTCCTTTCCTAACAGTACAATATTTTCCTTTGTTGACGCATTTCGGAATGACTCCATTTTAAAAACATATATAGTAAGTTTTCTTTAGTTGAAGCGTTTTGGAATAACTCCATTTTAAAAACATATATAGTAAGTTTTCTTTAGTTGAAGCGTTTTGGAATAACTCCATTTTCAAAACATATATAGTAGCCTACGCTTTCTTTTGTTGACGCGTTTCGGAATGACTCCATTTTCAAAACATATATAGTAAGTTTTCTTTAGTTGAAGCGTTTTGGAATAACTCCATTTTCAAAACATATATAGTAGCCTACGCTTTCTTTTGTTGACGCATTTCGGAATGACTCCATTTTAAAAACATATATAGTAAGTTTTCTTTAGTTGAAGCGTTTTGGAATAACTCCATTTTCAAAACATATATAGTAGCCTACGCTTTCTTTTGTTGACGCGTTTCGGAATGACTCCATTTTCAAAACATATATAGTAAGTTTTCTTTAGTTGAAGCGTTTTGGAATAACTCCATTTTCAAAACATATATAGTAGCCTACGCTTTCTTTTGTTGACGCGTTTCGGAATGACTCCATTTTCAAAACATATATAGTAGGTTTTCTTTAGTTGACGCGTTTTGGAATGACTCCATTTTCAAAACATATATAGTAAGTTTTCTTTAGTTGAAGCGTTTTGGAATGACTCCATTTTCAAAACATATATAGTAGCCTACGCTTTCTTTTGTTGACGCGATTCGGAATGACTCCATTTTCAAAACATATATAGTAAGTTTTCTTTAGTTGAAGCGTTTTGGAATGACTCCATTTTCAAAACATATATAGTAGCCTACGCTTTCTTTTGTTGACGCGTTTCGGAATGACTCCATTTTCAAAACATATATAGTAAGTTTTCTTTAGTTGAAGCGTTTTGGAATGACTCCATTTTCAAAACATATATAGTAGCCTACGCTTTCTTTTGTTGACGCGTTTCGGAATGACTCCATTTTCAAAACATATATAGTAAGTTTTCTTTAGTTGAAGCGTTTTGGAATGACTCCATTTTCAAAACATATATAGTAGCCTACGCTTTCTTTTGTTGACGCGTTTCGGAATGACTCCATTTTCAAAACATATATAGTAAGTTTTCTTTAGTTGAAGCGTTTTGGAATGACTCCATTTTCAAAACATATATAGTAGCCTACGCTTTCTTTTGTTGACGCGTTTTGGAATGACTCCATTTTCAAAACATATATAGTAGGTTTTCTTTAGTTGACGCGTTTTGGAATGACTCCATTTTCAAAACATATATAGTAGCCTACGCTTTCTTTTGTTGACGCGTTTTGGAATGACTCCATTTTCAAAACATATATAGTAAGTTTTCTTTAGTTGAAGCGTTTTGGAATGACTCCATTTTCAAAACATATATAGTAGCCTACGCTTTCTTTTGTTGACGCGTTTCGGAATGACTCCATTTTAAAAACATATATAGTAAGTTTTCTTTAGTTGAAGCGTTTTGGAATAACTCCATTTTAAAAACATATATAGTAGCCTACGCTTTCTTTTGTTGACGCATTTCGGAATGACTCCATTTTCAAAACATATATAGTAAGTTTTCTTTAGTTGAAGCGTTTTGGAATAACTCCATTTTCAAAACATATATAGTAGCCTACGCTTTCTTTTGTTGACGCGTTTCGGAATGACTCCATTTTCAAAACATATATAGTAAGTTTTCTTTAGTTGAAGCGTTTTGGAATAACTCCATTTTCAAAACATATATAGTAGCCTACGCTTTCTTTTGTTGACGCATTTCGGAATGACTCCATTTTAAAAACATATATAGTAAGTTTTCTTTAGTTGAAGCGTTTTGGAATAACTCCATTTTCAAAACATATATAGTAGCCTACGCTTTCTTTTGTTGACGCGTTTCGGAATGACTCCATTTTCAAAACATATATAGTAAGTTTTCTTTAGTTGAAGCGTTTTGGAATAACTCCATTTTCAAAACATATATAGTAGCCTACGCTTTCTTTTGTTGACGCGTTTCGGATGACTCCATTTTCAAAACATATATAGTAGGTTTTCTTTAGTTGACGCGTTTTGGAATGACTCCATTTTCAAAACATATATAGTAAGTTTTCTTTAGTTGAAGCGTTTTGGAATGACTCCATTTTCAAAACATATATAGTAGCCTACGCTTTCTTTTGTTGACGCGATTCGGAATGACTCCATTTTAAAAACATATATAGTAAGTTTTCTTTAGTTGAAGCGTTTTGGAATGACTCCATTTTCAAAACATATATAGTAGCCTACGCTTTCTTTTGTTGACGCGTTTCGGAATGACTCCATTTTCAAAACATATATAGTAAGTTTTCTTTAGTTGAAGCGTTTTGGAATGACTCCATTTTCAAAACATATATAGTAGCCTACGCTTTCTTTTGTTGACGCGTTTCGGAATGACTCCATTTTCAAAACATATATAGTAAGTTTTCTTTAGTTGAAGCGTTTTGGAATGACTCCATTTTCAAAACATATATAGTAGCCTACGCTTTCTTTTGTTGACGCGTTTCGGAATGACTCCATTTTCAAAATATATATAGTAAGTTTTCTTTAGTTGAAGCGTTTTGGAATGACTCCATTTTCAAAACATATATAGTAGCCTACGCTTTCTTTTGTTGACGCGTTTCGGAATGACTCCATTTTCAAAACATATATAGTAGGTTTTCTTTAGTTGACGCGTTTTGGAATGACTCCATTTTCAAAACATATATAGTAAGTTTTCTTTAGTTGAAGCGTTTTGGAATGACTCCATTTTCAAAACATATATAGTAGCCTACGCTTTCTTTTGTTGACGCGATTCGGAATGACTCCATTTTCAAAACATATATAGTAAGTTTTCTTTAGTTGAAGCGTTTTGGAATGACTCCATTTTCAAAACATATATAGTAGCCTACGCTTTCTTTTGTTGGCGCGTTTCGGAATGACTCCATTTTCAAAACATATATAGTAGGTTTTCTTTAGTTGACGCGTTTTGGAATGATTCCATTTTCAAAACATATATAGTAAGTTTTCTTTAGTTGACGCGTTTTGGAATGACTCCATTTTCAAAACATATATAGTAGCCTACGCTTTCTTTTGTTGACGCGTTTCGGAATGACTCCATTTTCAAAACATATATAGTAGGTTTTCTTTAGTTGACGCGTTTTGGAATGACTTCATTTTCA
Organism: Prosapia bicincta; assembly: GCA_036971475.1. Classification (NCBI taxonomy): domain Eukaryota; kingdom Metazoa; phylum Arthropoda; class Insecta; order Hemiptera; family Cercopidae; genus Prosapia; species Prosapia bicincta. Next base: position 79,155,638 of record JBAIZL010000010.1, on the reverse strand, counting down.
AAACATATATAGTAAGTTTTCTTTAGTTGAAGCGTTTTGGAATGACTCCATTTTCAAAACATATATAGTAGCCTACGCTTTCTTTTGTTGACGCGATTCGGAATGACTCCATTTTCAAAACATATATAGTAAGTTTTCTTTAGTTGAAGCGTTTTGGAATGACTCCATTTTCAAAACATATATAGTAGCCTACGCTTTCTTTTGTTGACGCGTTTCGGAATGACTCCATTTTCAAAACATATATAGTAAGTTTTCTTTAGTTGAAGCGTTTTGGAATGACTCCATTTTCAAAACATATATAGTAGCCTACGCTTTCTTTTGTTGACGCGTTTCGGAATGACTCCATTTTCAAAACATATATAGTAAGTTTTCTTTAGTTGAAGCGTTTTGGAATGACTCCATTTTCAAAACATATATAGTAGCCTACGCTTTCTTTTGTTGACGCGTTTCGGAATGACTCCATTTTCAAAACATATATAGTAAGTTTTCTTTAGTTGAAGCGTTTTGGAATGACTCCATTTTCAAAACATATATAGTAGCCTACGCTTTCTTTTGTTGACGCGTTTCGGAATGACTCCATTTTCAAAACATATATAGTAGGTTTTCTTTAGTTGACGCGTTTTGGAATGACTCCATTTTCAAAACATATATAGTAAGTTTTCTTTAGTTGAAGCGTTTTGGAATGACTCCATTTTCAAAACATATATAGTAGCCTACGCTTTCTTTTGTTGACGCGATTCGGAATGACTCCATTTTCAAAACATATATAGTAAGTTTTCTTTAGTTGAAGCGTTTTGGAATGACTCCATTTTCAAAACATATATAGTAGCCTACGCTTTCTTTTGTTGGCGCGTTTCGGAATGACTCCATTTTCAAAACATATATAGTAGGTTTTCTTTAGTTGACGCGTTTTGGAATGATTCCATTTTCAAAACATATATAGTAAGTTTTCTTTAGTTGACGTGTTTTGGAATGACTCCATTTTCAAAACATATATAGTAGCCTACGCTTTCTTTTGTTGACGCGTTTCGGAATGACTCCATTTTCAAAACATATATAGTAAGTTTTCTTTAGTTGAAGCGTTTTGGAATGACTTTATTTTCAAAACATATATAGTAGCCTACGCTTTCTTTTGTTGACGCGTTTCGGAATGACTCCATTTTCAAAACATAAATAGTATTCCTTAAATATTGTGATGTTAGGAAAGGCAGAACAATGTAGTAAAATATATACAAATATACGTAACAGAAGTGAAGATGTTGAAAGTTTATATATTTGTTTCCTTTAAAGCAAAGTTCTGGAAATGGTACAAGTATGAGTGGCTAAAATAGATGGTGCTAATTATATGGATGTGTAATCACGTATAGATTTCTTAAAAGTCCTGATTCGGTTCCGAATAGCCAGGTAATATCCTGTAGCTGAAACAAAATGCAGAACAAGTAAGGGTCGCAAAGAAAGGGTGTTATCCCCCTAAATATATGCAAGGGAAAAGTGGGAAAGTTAAGGGGACTGATTCTTTGCTAATCATCTGGTATTTTCCATATTACTGTTTTCTTCCCACTATACCGTTGTGTTTCTTACGTTAGCGAATATTTTTTTAAAAACCTTTTCTTCCGTTTATTAGTTATTTAATTTTAGTTTTATATCTATTACTACCATTTATGTTCTGTATTCATTATTCATTAAATATTCACCTTAATCGAGGTAATTTTTTGTGATCATGTGATCGAGCTGCCACCGTTCGCTAAATCGTAAGTGCAATTATTTGGGAATGCCAGCCCCCACGTAAGCAGTTACTGCTTCATTTGACGATTATTTGCGCCTTAAACTGAGTTACATCGGTGATCTCCTTTCATTTGTCCAATCAAGGATTCCGAAATTAACGCGTAAACATTAAGGTTTTATGGTCGCATAATGCAAGTATTAAACATCATAGTTGGGGGGGGGGCAGTATGAACTGGGAAAACGTTTCTTACCGCATTGGTTCTGGCAACGGTTTGATCAAAACATGGTACAGCCTTACCTATCTGTTTTGCCTTAGCTTATGAAGTATTTCAAAATTAACTTCTATGAAACGTATGCTTTGTTTTGTTTGTCATCTCTTATCTATGCAACCACAATGTGCCACAGCAAAGGGTGCTATCTAGTAAATAATACTAAATTTGTCCAGAAAGTAACCTAAGTTTTGAAATGAAAAGTAAACTAGTGGAGGTATACAAATTTTATCATATAGAGTATGTATTGAAACGACATTTTCCCCTTTCTTTCTACACAGTCGCCAAACAGATTCAAGCACTTCTCACACTTGTAACAGTATTTAAATACCCTACGTGAAAATCTGCCACCTTGGACCTGTCTGCTTTTCTGTACCGTCCCACCCTCTATACTTTGATTTAAAGTAGAATAGATATGGGTCTGTGCCAGGGTAGGGATGCGATGTTGTCAGTTCGAACGCATTGACAGTCCCCTAGCCACTGTCAGCGAGTAAAATTGCGGAACGAAGCTACACCACTAGTAAATCACTCCACCACAGTTATAATGAAACTGAGCGACGAACGGACGTTTAACGTCGAACAGGCAACAAGGCTCACCCACGTAGCAAAATGTGAATTTCCTATTAGCTCAGACGGCTGTAATTCACCTACGCAGAATCCTATTCTGTTTTAAATCAAACTATAAACGCACCTTCCCTTTAATCCAGCTCTCTACCAAACGCTCTTACCCCATATTTCTACCCGTAAGTGGGTAAAACGTAGGATCCCACAAATCCCCTACTTCTCTGACTGTCTGTAATGCACGTGAAGCGTACCATTTACTTGTTCTCCGATAGACATAACCTCACATTTACGTGTGTAAATATCCTTGTATAAAGTAGGCTAGATTGTAGCGTGAGATGGTTACGCAGTCGGGTGGAATTGCATAAGCGTACGGAATAATGTGAACCGTGCCTTAATTAAGCATACCTGTGTGTGTTAAACTCAAACAGTCGGTCTGTCGTAATGTGGGAAGCGTTCCGTACTTGTGTAACGTACGGCGCTTGTGTATCCTGGCTGCGATTTTATTCTTTCTCTTCTTGATTGAAGCCGAACAAAGGCGAACTTCCGTGTAAAAGGTTCCGACTTGATATCCTGTATAAGGAGTGATTACTGCTTCGCATTTGCGGTGTTATTCAATTACTTGAGGTGGAGATATCTAGCAATAAAAGCAGCATTTATAAAAAAATCGGTGAAAGTCAGATTTTTTTTTCCTAGCGAAAAACCAACTGTGGTTATCATCGCCAGTCAAAATTACAAAACAAAAAAACATCACAATAAATAACAAAAAAACAAAACTATAAATAACAAAAAAACAACAATGAACAATATAAATAATAACAATATTTAAAACAACAATTGTCAACAATTTAACAATAAATAAATACAATTAATAGCACAATAACAAGAACATAAAAAGTATTAAATTTAAATATATAATAAAGAATATACGAAGATAATAATTAAAAGAAAGTTAAGTATAAATATAAAAGCATATATTTTAAATGTCAAATTTTGAAAAATATGTTCAAGTGGTGTAAGAAAGCGATGACTCGGTCAATCGCACCATCTTGGCGCCACCTTCAAACTGCCTTTTAAATTAAAAAGGGCACGAATATTACTTACACTAACACAGTCTACTGAAATAGACATAGTCTACTAAAATATGTTTTATTGTGAAGATATCACCGCAGTACTGGCATATTGGTGGATCTTCACGACGCATCAAATATCCTTGAGTTGCAAAAGAGTGGCCAACGCGAAGGCGTGTAACCACCAGGTCTATAGTTTAAAAACAATTGTATGACACATCTATATAGTTGTATATATGCGATATTTACGACTATTTTAGATTACATTAAGTGATTATATATAATCTCGTACAACAGCTGATTTTATGCAATTCCTTCTATTAGTTCACAATGTATCTAGTTCATATTTTCAATCGTTAATAAAATACTTTTTATTCATCCACTCAAGTTCAAACACATTTTTTTAAACTTGTAATGGATGACACTTGATAAATATTTGTTGAAAGTTTTATTTCAGTTACTAATTCGTTAATTAAATTTAATGAATTAATTTAAATTTTTATATGGAAGAAAAACTTTTCACAAAGAAGCGAGGTATGCAATATAGTTATTTCGTCCCATTTGGCTCATATTTTATTTCATTTGGTTAAAATAAGTGATAACATATGATTTCATAAAACAGCTTATTTTCTGTTATGGTAGAACAGCTGTTTTAACGCATAGGTCATGTTATTTAATTTATAATAGTTGTAATTATTTAATAAAAAGAAACTAAAATAAAAACGTTTTGTTGACGTAAGTAGGAATGCATTTAAAACGTTTTTGTTTGTATTACTTATGTTATAGGTTGCGGTATGTTGTCGAACAGCTGTTTTAACTGAGATTATGTATTGTACATTATTAAGGTAATAAGGTAAAATGTTATTCAATATTTTTATGGGTTAATTAATATAGTAATTTATATTTAATCAATCTTACTACAATTATTTTAATATAATAAGTTAAAAAAATTTGGTTCTATTTTATTTTTTAAGAGCGTAACATTCTTATTTGAATTTTAATTAAATTCCTCAAATAAGACTTCTATTCAGCATATGTTACGACATCTAATAAGGACTACATCAATTACATCATTATTTTATTGTCATCTACATAATTAGATTGTATTAACAAAGGTGCCACTGATCGGGAGGAAACGAAAATTTCTGGATTCAACGTCGGAAAAAATCTGGTATAAGGGAATTTTAATAATTCTCTTATGGTTTCAGAAATTTTATAACAAATCATAATATTTTGTTTTTTTTCAAATTATAAAAGTTAATTATATATTTTTTTTATAATTTGTGTACAAAACGCAAAATCTATAACAAACAACCGCCGTTGCTATGAGGGCGCGTGTGCTGGCGCTGGCGACGTCTGAGCCGATTCAAATTAAAAATATATCGCGAAAAGTGGCGTCGGTTATGATTTAACTGGTTTTAAAATGTGATCAATCGGGTAGTTTGAGGATATCATGATAATTTTTGTTTGTTATTGTTGGGCTTTAAATTACAATGAAATAGTGTCGTGAAAATATGCAGGGTTCTTGACTTAGTTCACAAGCTATGGATTCTCAGCCTTGACTAAAACAATTACAGTGGGATTCAAATAAACGGGACGTCATCGTATATAACGGCGCTGTGGCCGCGTCAAAAACTCAGATCTTGTAGATTTATTTACCTTGGGAAGGAATCACATGTATGAAACAGTTCGTGAACTTAGCTCAATAACTTGAACGTAAGCAGGTTTGAGGAAAAAGGTAATATTAAAGGCAGGAGAATGTGATTCGCTGAACTTGGAAAGGTTTTCAGGTGTATGAAACAGTTCGTGAACTTAGCTCAATAACTTGAACGTAAGCAGGTTTGAGGAAAAAGGTAATATTAAAGGCAAGAGAATGTGATTCACTGAACTTGGAAAGGATTCAGAGGTATGAAACCGTTCATGAACATAGCTCAATAACTTGAACGTAAGCAGGTTTGAGGAAAAAGGTAATATTAAAGGCAAGAGAATGTGATTCACTGAACTTGGTCAGGATTCAGAGGTATGAAACCGTTCATGAACATAGCTCAATAACTTGAACGTAAGCAGGTTTGAGGAAAAAGGTAATATTAAAGGCAAGATAATGTGATTCACTGAACTTGGAAAGGTTTTCAGGTGTATGAAACAGTTCATGAACTGAGCTTAATAACTTGAACTTTGAGAGATTGGAGGAAAAAGATTATATTAAAGGGAAGATAATGTAATTCACTGAACTTGGAAGGGATTCAGATGTATGAATCAGTTCATGAACTTAGCTCAATAACTTGAACTTTGAGAGATTGGAGGAAAAAGGTTATATTAAAGGGAAGAGAATGTAATTCACTGAACTTGGAAAGGATTCAGATGTATGAATCAGTTCATGAACTTAGCTCAATAACTTGAACTTTGAGAGATTGGAGGAAAAAGGTTATATTAAAGGGAAGAGAATGTAATTCACTGAGCTTGGAAAGGATTCAGATGTATGAATCAGTTCATGAACTTAGCTCAATAACTTGAACTTTGAGAAAATGGAGGAAAAAGGTTATATTAAAGGGAAGAGAATGTAATTCACTGAACTTGGCAAGGATTCAGATGTATGAAACAGTTCATGACCGTAGACAGGTTTAAAAAAAAATGTAATATTGAAGAGAGTGTAACTTAGAAAGTGTAAGAGATATGAGAGGATCAAGGTACGACAAGTGTAAGAGATGGGAGAAGATCATCGCACCACATGTGGAAAGTCACGTGACTGAAGTAGGCCTAATCTTTAGCGGTGGCATAGAGATGGTTAGGTCTTATACCTTCATTGAAGACGTTTATTAGTAGCAAAGTAAATAATATCGTAATAGGTAACAACTCTAATACTACGTTATGCTAGCGTAATTATTGGGGAGGGGTAGATATCATTATAACGCCGTTAAAGAGTAAGCCTTTCAAGTGACACTGTCCACAAGATACCAAATTAACCTAACTTATCCCAACCTATTCTGAACTGACTTAACCTGGACTAATCTACCCTATCCAAAGATACAATGTAATTCTAGCAGTTCTTGAGGCCTTCTCACGGGCAATTAAAGAATAAGAACACAAACAAAACTATTATTTATGATATTACACGAGCTAGTGACGACTAACAGTTATTAGTATGTCATTCTACTCGCCTCAGTATGTGATCGCATATCGAACCGCATCACTTGTCGGACGATCGTACTGCATCTAGTACAGTCTGGTTCCCTAATGTCTGTCCCAACCAAAAAAAGTCGCTTTGATACCCTATCTCTTCTTGCAGCCAGTGTTCAAGACGTTGCAAAAACCACCAGGTTACCAATGCTTCATCCTGAGACCTAGAGACTTGATGGATCTATGGCTGTGGTTCCCAACTCGCAGACGCCTGGGGACAGCTTAGCCTTATAGGGTATTAACTCGGACCATCTGTTGCATTATTAGGGATACATTTGTCTCATCAAGATAGTTCGTTTTAACCAAATTCAAAAGTATTTAAATAAAATAATTTTTCAAAAACAAACCATTATTATTAATTACGAAACTGTTATACCGTATGCGCCAAAATAAACAGTACTGAAAGTGAATCAGCTGTAGCTCCCTTCTCTCAGATATGGAGTAATACAGGTCGTTATATAGAAGTACTCAGCAGATTTTGTTGTGCCCGAAACCTGGTTTTTCGTTCACAATGGTTCCATCAAGATAGTGCAACCAGCTACACTGGCTTAGACAGCATTGCTTTCCTTCAAGAAACTTTTGGTAGTCGCCTCATCACCCTTAGAACAGACTTTCCTTACCGATCCCAATTCTCCGATCTTACACCACCTGATGCCTGTCTGGGAAATGATGAAGGAGATTTTCCGCTATGACTCTCCAACCACCATCTTCTAGCTGCAGGAAAATAACCATGTGTATAGCGAGCATGAAACAACCCCTCTTCACCAAAATAATGCAAAACTTTCAATAAATGTTCAAAACCTTAAAAAAAAGTTGTTGTAAGTATTTTAATGGTAAATTGTCCTCTGTAATAAAAAATAAATCAGATACTTAGTCTAAAATAACAATGACAATTTACCTCATTTTCCCAAAATGACTTTCGTGTACGAATTTTTCTGAAGAATCTGAGGAATTCTAAGACGAAGAAGTGCTCACATGTTACAATGTTGTTGGAGGCTAGTTTTCTACATGCCAGAACTATTATGATTTTGTTACGTTATAACCTGATGATTATTATGTTGAAGATAGTTGATTAAATATCCGATAATTCTCCGAACGGTTGGGTTTACTCAATCTTGTTTAACGGAAATCGTAATTTTGATTTAATCGCGAGGAAATATTTATGAATATGTTCTTTCATTGAGTCACTGAATGCCCCCCGCGGAACCGGCTCCCACGGGCTATCCTCGGACCCGGCCTAGGCTCCCACGGTCCCTCCTCGGACCCGGCCTAGGCTCCCACGGGCTATCCTCGGACCCAGCCTAGGCTCTCACGGTCCTTCCTCGGACCCGGCCTAGGCTCCCACGGTCCCTCCTCGGATCCGGCCTTGGCTCCCACGGGCTATCCTCGGACCCAGCCTAGGCTCTCACGGTCTGTCCTCGGAAATGGGCTAGGCTCCGACGGGCTCTCTTCGGACCTGGCCTAGACTCCCACGGGCCCTCCTCGATCCCGGCCTAGGCTCCCACGGTCTCTCCTCGGGCCCGGCCTAGGCTCCCACGGTCCCTCCTAGGAAACGGGCTAGGCTCCCACGGGCTCTCTTCGGACCAGGCCTAGACTCCCACGGGCTCTCCTCGAATCCGGACTAGGCTCCCACGGTCTCTTCTCGGAAACGGGCTCTCTTCGGACCTGGCCTAGGCTCCCACTGTCTCTCCTCGGAAACGGGCTAGGCTCCTGCGGGCTCCCCTTATACCACGAGTTAGAATCCCACGGGCTCTCCTCGGACCCGGCCTAGGCTCCCACGGTCTCTCCTCGGAAACGGTCTAGGCTCCCACGGGCTCTCTTCGGACCTGGCCTAGGCTTCCACGGTCTCTCCTCGGAAACTAGCTAGGCTCCCACGGGGTCTCCTCGGACCCGGCCGAAGCTCCCACGGTCTCTCCTGGAATCCGGCCTCGGCTCTCAAGGGCTCTCCTAGGACAACGGGTTAGACTCCCACGGGATCTCCTCGGACCACGGGTTGGGAAACAATGGTCTTATAGGCTTCCTTCTACTATATCTCTTACTTACAATAAATTGCAATAATGGTAATATTTGTTAAAAGACTCTTTAACAAGACCGAGCGAAGATTCGCTTCAAACGGAAACATGAATACATTTTTTCCTCCTCTAACAACACTCCTCTCCAGGATGCAGCGCTTTTCTGAGAGGATTAAATCGCGCACACCACATTCAATCAGTAGGATTAAAGCGGCATTCTGTGGCACGATTTCACATTCTAAGAGCGTTCCTTTCTTGAAAGCACTGAATGTAGGTTAATTGCGAAATGATAACACATAGTTGCAAGTTAATAAAGCCGATTAGCGGCCGCGGCTCGTAGAATATAGATTAAGCAGCCTCGCCGACACACGGATGTCTCCCATTGTCACCGAGTGCCGACTTCATACTTGCGACGTAGCTGGAAGGTACTTGCATCCGGCTTTGGCTTCTTCCCATACTTCTAAGAAGTTTTTTTTAAACCAAAATTGTCTCCATTTTTTCTATATATTTGTATTTGTACGAGCGCGCGTACGTGGTTTTGTGTGTGTATGTTAAATGTGGTGATACGATTTCTTGTAATATAGCTAATGAATAAAAATATTTCAAATACAAAAACTGTTTTAATTTATTTATTTTTCAAAGCTTTTCTCCAATAAAATAAGTATTAGCATCTTCAGAAAAAACATTTAAAAACAAAAATTTTACAAAACATATCATAAATACACATGATTTTATTTATAATGCTAATACGTATTTTATTGACAAAAGGCTTTGAAATATAAATAAATTAAAACGATTTTTGTATTTGAAATATTTTTATTTATTAATGATATATATATATATATATATATATATATATATATATATATATATTAACCAAGAAGAAATAACTATATAAGATGAATGGTATAACGTATAAAAACAGTTGCACCAGTTTTCACAGCGTAGCCTACGAGTTTAATCCTGGACGTACACTATCGAATCGTTTCCGTTTCCCACGGTTTGAGGAAGCGTTCCGGCTTCATTACTTCGTCTTGTCAGCAATTACTGTTAATAGATTTTCTTTGGCAGCTTGGGTAATTCACAGATTAGCACGTCGCTGGATCTGACCTGTTTGCGTCACGTGAGAAAGTTCTCGCTTTCCCTCTCTATTCTGTTGTATTTATAACTCTGTTGTACTTTTTAAAATTTGATAATGATTATTTAACATAATTACTTTTAGGGGATACAAGTTTTCATAAATAAATTTCACTCCTAACTTTAAGAAATATCACGTAGTTGTATATAACTATATTTCATCCGTCCTTCAGCCTCATCCTCCCCTCAGCTCTATCCCACCCTCACTCCTATCCTTCCCTCGTTCCTATCCTTCTTTCAGCCATCTTTCTTGCCTAAGACCTATCATTCCCTCAGCCCCATTCTTCTCTCAGCCTCGTCTTTCCTTCAGCTTCATCCTTTCCTCCGCTCTATCATTCCCTCAGCCTCATCTTTATCCTAGCCTCATATTTTCCTCAACGGCATTCTTCCCTTGCCTTATCATTCCCTCAGCCCTATCCTTGCCTCAGCCTAATCCTTACCTCAACCTCAATTTCCCCTCAGCCCTCACATTCCCTCAGCGTCATGCTTTCCTCAGCACTATCCTTGCCTCAGCCTAATCCTTACCTCAGCCTCAATTTCCCCTCAGCAATATCATTTCATCAGCCTCATCCTTTCCTCAGCCGTATAATTCCCTCAGCTTCATCCTTACCTCAGCTCTATCATTCCCTCGCCCTCATTCTTCTCTCAGCCTCATCTTTCCCTCATCCCTATCATTCCCTGCCTCATCCTTCTCTTAGTCTAATCCTTACCTCAGCCATATCGTTCCCTCAGCGCTATCATTCCCTCAGTCCTATCATTCTCTCAGCTTCATTCTTCTGTCAGTCCACGCGTAATTCTGTTATGAAACATATGTACCTGGATTTGTACATAAATACCAGTGGAATTCCAACTATGGTATGCTAAGTTAACTGCTCATGAAAATTTACAATTTTAGAGAGCAAAAATTTGTAACAATGGACTATTTTCACCCTAATTCACAGAGACCCTTATTGTCCCCACCTCTCAACCTTTCATCATTTTGTTACCAGTATCTTGACTCCACCGATAGCCGAATTAATTTTCGCTACATAAACGTTTTTCGGAATAATTTTTTAAAATCTACCTAATAATAAGCTACGCAAAGATAAAAGTAAAACCCCTACCCCGTACGTTTACATTATTTACCACAGTTCCCATCTCAGACGCTAGATAGGGTTGTACAACATGAGTGGGCTACATATTCCTTACCCCACCAAACGTTCTGTTTAATCCAAGTACTATTTTCTTTATACGTTTCTAACAATACGACAGTTTGATGCACGGCTGTAATATTGTTTACAATGCTGTTGTGTTTGTTTCCTCGCTTTTATGAGTCAACTTTTACACTAGTTTAATAGTTCAGGTTTTTAATTAAAGTTTATCTAGACACAAACAAAACTGTTTCCTCATAGGATCGTAAAGACGAGCTGGGTACAGGTTTATTATCAAAAACTTATACCAAATCGACGGACAATATTTTCGAAACCGACTTAATGTTTGTTTAGTTTGAAAAAGAAATATTGCTGTTAATTTAAATATTGTTTTTAATACGTAGTTTGAATAACAAATTGTATTTAATAGATGTAGATACAAATTTGTAATTTGTAGGCCGGAAACGATAGCTTTAGCAGAATATTTCCAAAGATTGGCAGTCAAGTTTAATTGCCAGCAGGTATTCTGTCGAGTAGGAATCTGTTTAATCAAATATTTGGAGATTGGTTACCCGACTTTTACCTAGCGGAATTTGGTATTATTTGTAACCACTTAAAACACTTGCTACGTAATGCCATAAGAATACTTCATGCCCACCAGTTGGTTGCTAAGACGCTTGCGCAGAATCGAATATTTCTAAATACCGTATGCGCCAAAATAAACATTATTGAAACTGAACCAGCTGTAGTTGCCTTCTCGATCAGCTGTGCCAACTTTTGTTGCCGCTATTCATGTTGACGTATTTAATTTGAGGTTAGTTTTTTCTGACTTAGTGCTAACTACTGCAATGTAAACTTTTATCCTAGAGCATTGTTTGGAATAGGACGTGCGGGTGGGAAAAGTCACACAGTGCGTTACGTTTTCAGGAACGATTTCACAAAACCCCGCATATACTATGATTTAAAGTAGAATAGGGATGGGTCTGTGGCAGGGTAGGGATGAAATGTTGTCAGTTCGAACACATTGACAGTCAACCCGCTACTGTCAGCGATTGAAATTGCAGAACGAATCAAGTTACACCACTAGTAAATCACTCCACCACAGTTATAATGAAACTGAGCGACGAACGGACGTTTAACGTCGAACTGGCAACAAGGCTCACCCACGCAGCAAAATGTGAATTTCCTATTAGCTCAGACGGCTGTAATTCACCTACGCAGAATCCTATTCTGTTTTAAATCAAA
>JBAIZL010000010.1:79100812-79138312 GCA_036971475.1 Prosapia bicincta | reverse complement strand
ATCTTGTCACATACTACATGATACGATTTCGTGTTGATGATAACAAACATATTCGGTGATAATGAAGTAACTTCTCTCTACGCTAAATGAAAGATATGGTGGTGGAAAAATAGGCGGAGTCTAAAAGGTTTAGAAAAAGAGGCGGAGTCTAAAAGCACTGGAAAAAGATGCTTAGTCTAAAAGGTCTAGAAAAAGAGGCGGAGTCTAAAGGCGCTGAGGAAAAGGGGGTTAGAACTTCAAAAAAGAGCTGGGGTATAATAAACACTACTCAATAGATAAGTGTAGTGAGTAATTAGAAGGCATTATACTCAATATAAGTATTTAACAGTTATGGTAAATGGCGAACAATCTTTAACAGATAACAGACTAGTTAAACACAAAATGTTTCTAAACATCGCATGGACTACGCACATCTATCCAAAGAACAGATCTGTCGTCTTGAATAGTATGAACACTCTAATACATTACTTCACGCTTATCATTGAGGAATTATACGTAGGGGACTGTTTTATAAGGATCAACTTGTATAAGTATAGTTCCCTTTATAGGGAAGGATTGTGGTAGGGACATTAAACCCACTGGTAGAGGGATATAGGGATGATACAACAACTCGTATGGTGCATAATGTACCTGTATATGGGAATAGGTAGAATTACGGAAAGGCCATAGAGATCCCATAACCCACAATGATGGCATCGCGGGGCCAGGTCACTTCTATGAAGACTTTCAACCGGGGTGAAGAAAGAAGCTCAGTCGTTAGAGCTATAAGTAGAGGGACCATGTTTCCAAGGGTAGACGTGAGATACCATAACCCACAATGATGGCATCGCGGGGCCAGGTCACTTCTATGAAGACTTTCAACCGGGGTGAAGAAAGAAGCTCAGTCGTTAGACCTATAAGTAGAGGGACCATGTTTCCAAGGGTAGACGTGAGATACCATAACCCACAATGATGGCATCGCGGGGCCAGATCAATTCTATGAAGACTTTCAACCGGGGTGAAAAAAGAAGCTCAGTCGTTAGACCTATAAGTAGAGGGACCATGTTTCCAAGGGTAGACGTGGGATACCATAACCCACAATGATGGCATCGTGGGGCCAGGTCAATTCTATGAAGACTTTCAACCGGGGTGAAGAAAGAAGCTCAGTCGTTAGACCTATAAGTAGAGGGACCATGTTTCCAAGGGTAGACGTGAGATACCATAACCCACAATGATGGCATCGCGGGGCCAGGTCACTTCTATGAAGACTTTCAACCGGGGTGAAGAAAGAAGCTCAGTCGTTAGAGCTATAAGTAGAGGGACCATGTTTCCAAGGGTAGACGTGAGATACCATAACCCACAATGATGGCATCGCGGGGCCAGGTCACTTCTATGAAGACTTTCAACCGGGGTGAAGAAAGAAGCTCAGTCGTTAGACCTATAAGTAGAGGGACCATGTTTCCAAGGGTAGACGTGAGATACCATAACCCACAATGATGGCATCGCGGGGCCAGATCAATTCTATGAAGACTTTCAACCGGGGTGAAAAAAGAAGCTCAGTCGTTAGACCTATAAGTAGAGGGACCATGTTTCCAAGGGTAGACGTGGGATACCATAACCCACAATGATGGCATCGCTGGGCCAGGTCAATTCTATGTAGACTTTCAACCGGGGTGAAGAAAGAAGCTCAGTCGTTAGAGCTATAAGTAGAGGGACCATGTTTCCAAGGGTAGACGTGAGATACCATAACCCACGATGATGGCATCGCGGGGCCATGTCAATTCTATGAAGACTTTCAAACTGGGCGAAGAAAGAAGCTCAGTCGTTAGACCTATAAGTAGAGGGACCATGTTTCCAAGGGTAGACGTGAGATACCATAACCCACGATGATGGCATCGCGGGGCCATGTCAATTCTATGAAGACTTTCAAACGGGGTGAAGAAAGAAGCTCAGTCGTTAGACCTATAAGTAGAGGGACCATGTTTCCAAGGGTAGACGTGAGATACCATAACCCACAATGATGGCATCGCGGGGCCAGGTCACTTCTATGAAGACTTTCAACCGGGGTGAAGAAAGAAGCTCAGTCGTTAGAGCTATAAGTAGAGGGACCATGTTTCCAAGGGTAGACGTGAGATACCATAACCCACAATGATGGCATCGCGGGGCCAGGTCACTTCTATGAAGACTTTCAACCGGGGTGAAGAAAGAAGCTCAGTCGTTAGAGCTATAAGTAGAGGGACCATGTTTCCAAGGGTAGACGTGAGATACCATAACCCACGATGATGGCATCGCGGGGCCATGTCAATTCTATGAAGACTTTCAAACTGGGCGAAGAAAGAAGCTCAGTCGTTAGACCTATAAGTAGAGGGACCATGTTTCCAAGGGTAGACGTGAGATACCATAACCCACGATGATGGCATCGCGGGGCCATGTCAATTCTATGAAGACTTTCAAACGGGGTGAAGAAAGAAGCTCAGTCGTTAGACCTATAAGTAGAGGGACCATGTTTCCAAGGGTAGACGTGAGATACCATAACCCACAATGATGGCATCGCGGGGCCAGGTCAATTCTATGAAGACTTTCAAACGGGGTGAAGAAAGAAGCTCAGTCGTTAGACCTATAAGTAGAGGGACCATGTTTCCAAGGGTAGACGTGAGATACCATAACCCACAATGATGGCATCGCGGGGCCAGGTCAATTCTATGAAGACTTTCAAACGGGGTGAAGAAAGAAGCTCAGTCGTTAGAGCTATAAGTAGAGGGACCATGTTTCCAAGGGTAGACGTGAGATACCATAACCCACGATGATGGCATCGCGGGGCCATGTCAATTCTATGAAGACTTTCAACCGGGGTGAAAAAAGAAGCTCAGTCGTTAGACCTATAAGTAGAGGGACCATGTTTCCAAGGGTAGACGTGGGATACCATAACCCACAATGATGGCATCGCTGGGCCAGGTCAATTCTATGTAGACTTTCAACCGGGGTGAAGAAAGAAGCTCAGTCGTTAGAGCTATAAGTAGAGGGACCATGTTTCCAAGGGTAGACGTGAGATACCATAACCCACGATGATGGCATCGCGGGGCCATGTCAATTCTATGAAGACTTTCAACCGGGGTGAAAAAAGAAGCTCAGTCGTTAGACCTATAAGTAGAGGGACCATGTTTCCAAGGGTAGACGTGGGATACCATAACCCACAATGATGGCATCGCTGGGCCAGGTCAATTCTATGTAGACTTTCAACCGGGGTGAAGAAAGAAGCTCAGTCGTTAGAGCTATAAGTAGAGGGACCATGTTTCCAAGGGTAGACGTGAGATACCATAACCCACGATGATGGCATCGCGGGGCCATGTCAATTCTATGAAGACTTTCAAACTGGGCGAAGAAAGAAGCTCAGTCGTTAGACCTATAAGTAGAGGGACCATGTTTCCAAGGGTAGACGTGAGATACCATAACCCACGATGATGGCATCGCGGGGCCATGTCAATTCTATGAAGACTTTCAAACGGGGTGAAGAAAGAAGCTCAGTCGTTAGACCTATAAGTAGAGGGACCATGTTTCCAAGGGTAGACGTGAGATACCATAACCCACAATGATGGCATCGCGGGGCCAGGTCACTTCTATGAAGACTTTCAACCGGGGTGAAGAAAGAAGCTCAGTCGTTAGAGCTATAAGTAGAGGGACCATGTTTCCAAGGGTAGACGTGAGATACCATAACCCACAATGATGGCATCGCGGGGCCAGGTCACTTCTATGAAGACTTTCAACCGGGGTGAAGAAAGAAGCTCAGTCGTTAGAGCTATAAGTAGAGGGACCATGTTTCCAAGGGTAGACGTGAGATACCATAACCCACGATGATGGCATCGCGGGGCCATGTCAATTCTATGAAGACTTTCAAACTGGGCGAAGAAAGAAGCTCAGTCGTTAGACCTATAAGTAGAGGGACCATGTTTCCAAGGGTAGACGTGAGATACCATAACCCACGATGATGGCATCGCGGGGCCATGTCAATTCTATGAAGACTTTCAAACGGGGTGAAGAAAGAAGCTCAGTCGTTAGACCTATAAGTAGAGGGACCATGTTTCCAAGGGTAGACGTGAGATACCATAACCCACAATGATGGCATCGCGGGGCCAGGTCAATTCTATGAAGACTTTCAAACGGGGTGAAGAAAGAAGCTCAGTCGTTAGACCTATAAGTAGAGGGACCATGTTTCCAAGGGTAGACGTGAGATACCATAACCCACAATGATGGCATCGCGGGGCCAGGTCAATTCTATGAAGACTTTCAAACGGGGTGAAGAAAGAAGCTCAGTCGTTAGAGCTATAAGTAGAGGGACCATGTTTCCAAGGGTAGACGTGAGATACCATAACCCACAATGATGGCATCGCGGGGCCAGGTCAATTCTATGAAGACTTTCAAACGGGGTGAAGAAAGAAGCTCAGTCGTTAGAGCTATAAGTAGAGGGACCATGTTTCCAAGGGTAGACGTGAGATACCATAACCCACAATGATGGCATCGCGGGGCCAGGTCAATTCTATGAAGACTTTCAAACGGGGTGAAGAAAGAAGCTCAGTCGTTAGAGCTATAAGTAGAGGGACCATGTTTCCAAGGGTAGACGTGAGATACCATAACCCACGATGATGGCATCGCGGGGCCAGGTCAATTCTATGAAGACTTTCAAACGGGGTGAAGAAAGAAGCTCAGTCGTTAGAGCTATAAGTAGAGGGACCATGTTTCCAAGGGTAGACGTGAGATACCATAACCCACGATGATGGCATCGCGGGGCCATGTCAATTCTATGAAGACTTTCAAACGGGGTGAAGAAAGAAGCTCAGTCGTTAGAGCTATAAGTAGAGGGACCATGTTTCCAAGGGTAGACGTGAGATACCATAACCCACGATGATGGCATCGCGGGGCCAGGTCAATTCTATGAAGACTTTCAAACGGGGTGAAGAAAGAAGCTCAGTCGTTAGAGCTATAAGTAGAGGGACCATGTTTCCAAGGGTAGACGTGAGATACCATAACCCACGATGATGGCATCGCGGGGCCATGTCAATTCTATGAAGACTTTCAAACGGGGTGAAGAAAGAAGCTCAGTCGTTAGACCTATAAGTAGAGGGACCATGTTTCCAAGGGTAGACGTGAGATACCATAACCCACGATGATGGCATCGCGGGGCCATGTCAATTCTATGAAGACTTTCAAACGGGGTGAAGAAAGAAGCTCAGTCGTTAGACCTATAAGTAGAGGGACCATGTTTCCAAGGGTAGACGTGAGATACCATAACCCACGATGATGGCATCGCGGGGCCAGGTCAATTCTATGAAGACTTTCAAACGGGGTGAAGAAAGAAGCTCAGTCGTTAGAGCTATAAGTAGAGGGACCATGTTTCCAAGGGTAGACGTGAGATACCATAACCCACGATGATGGCATCGCGGGGCCAGGTCAATTCTATGAAGACTTTCAAACGGGGTGAAGAAAGAAGCTCAGTCGTTAGACCTATAAGTAGAGGGACCATGTTTCCAAGGGTAGACGTGAAAGGCGGTGAAATTGCAAGTGGCGCAAAAACATAAGATTGAGCAATCCTTATTAAGAGAAGTTAGATATTGTGAGAACTAAGCCATTACTTGGGGATGATTGATTAGAAGAAGAATAGATGACAAAAAGCACCTAAAACAGAAATTTAACATCGTAATTGCAAATC
Source organism: Prosapia bicincta (assembly GCA_036971475.1). NCBI lineage: Eukaryota > Metazoa > Arthropoda > Insecta > Hemiptera > Cercopidae > Prosapia > Prosapia bicincta. Next base: position 79,132,629 of record JBAIZL010000010.1, on the reverse strand, counting down.
AAGGTAATTCAAACTGTTGTGATTTTGTGATGTTTAAACGAACTTTAATTAGGGATATTATCGACAGTGTTTGCTTTCATTCTGTACAAAATTATCGATAGATTATGTGTGACGTATAGTATTCATAATTATCGATAAAGCAAGACAATTGCTATGATAAAGCATTGTTGTTTTGTCATAATACAAAACAAGACAGATATTAAGGGCCGTTTCTATAATTGCACGTCTGATCTGAAGTTGACAGTAATTGATTCTATTGCAACAGATTGTCTAAAGTCATGGCCCATCTATACGTACTCAATCAACAATTGACCTCAGTCAATGTCAATCTTCTCCCATGACTTTTCACATCGGTTTTGCGACGGTCGACGTCCATAAATCAGTTATATTGAGGAAACGATGGCTTTTTGTAGTGAATAAATTTCACCAGATGTCGAGGCTAATGCCCAGTTCCTTCAATAAGGCCGTGGAAGAGACTATTACTTCTTAGCTGATTGGGCAATTTTTGACCCAGTTAAATATGACACATTTAAAAACTGTCGGTATTTTTGAAGATAATAATTAAAATGCCTTGATATGAGATACATTAGTTTCTTTTTATTCATATAGACTCGCACAGTTCCCCAGGCTCTCTCACATACACACGAACGCACTATTACACACATACTCACCCAGTATTCAGACACAAGCGCGTGCGTATGCCAACGTACAACCATTACACACACACACACACACACACACACACACCGCGCGCGCGCGCAATATGGGACTATGGGAATCCCTAAACCTTCACTGATTGTAAGGAGTGTCGTATAAACGGATGGGGTTTGCGAGATCTTGGTTGCCACGAAGGCTGGGTTTGTTTTTGGGGGTAAATTATATTCATTAAAATTATATTCAGTAAAAAATATATTCATTCAATTAAAAATTGAGGAAAAATATTTTACGAAAGATACTTTCCACTAATTGACAATGTCTTAATTTCTCTTACAGCCACTATGATTTAAAAAATTGAATAGTGCGAACCACTTAACCGTGCACCTAGCGAGATTTCTCTGTACTATCACTTTTTAATTCATGTTACATATTCACAATGTTCTATACAACAGCTTTTGTATTCGATATGTCTACACATATTTGGAGATTGCTATTTATACCGAAGCTAACATATCTAATATCGACCGTCGCTAATCAGTGTTATGACAGCCCTTATCATGTTTGAGGAAAGTATTTATACTGATCCTCCCGTCTCGCTTACTGAGATCTCGCAAGGCAAAGTGCACGGTTACGTGGTCCGCATTACACTCATTTTCTTGCATAATTTCTCATAATAACTATGTATTTTTTGTTGTATGTTAAATATGGAACATTTTGTTTATTATGATTTGTACATAAGTTTATTGTAAAAGTATTCTATATAGTGACAAAGTGTTTTTACGGAAGCAGTTTTTTCATTTCTCTCAAAACAATAAGGAAAAATTTAAGCAAGTAATTTCTCATATATTTTACAAATAGTCCATTTTGTTCTAAAAATAATGACGTAAAACACTTCACAGATAGATTTTTTAAATCTAGTTTTTGTAATTTGTAAACAATTTTCTTCACAGAATTTAAAAATGTCTTGTCATTTCACAGTCATACTTGCTGATAGAGAGAAATAATTCTATGTCAGTACACCGAGTGTAGCCTTAGCCTAAAGGAGTAAAATTATAATAGGGGAATAATTCTATGTCAGTACACCGAGTGTGACCTTAGTTTAAAGGAGTAAAATTGTAAGAGGGCAATCATTCTATGTCAATACACCGAGTTTGGATTAGCCTAAAGGGGTAAAATTGTAAGAGTGCAATAATTCTATGTCAATACACCGAGTTTGGATTAGCCTAAAGGGGTAAAATTGTAAGAGTGCAATAATTCTATGTCAATACACCGAGTGTGGATTAGCCTAAAGGGGTAAAATTGTAAGAGTGCAATAATTCTATGTCAAAACATCGAGTGTGAATTAGCCTAAAGGGGTAAAATTGTAAGAGTGCAATAATTCTATGTCCTAATAACCTCTTTTTTCCTAAAACGTTAACAAAATATCCTAATGTCAGCTTTGCCCTGGTTAAGTATTTCCCGCAGGCTTGGCTTCACCTAAGGTCTGATCAGCTGACTAGGCCGCGCCGCGCATGACGGGTTTATCTTGTATTGTGTCCATGTTTAATGGCGCCACGTACACAGGAAACATGGCTATACTTAATGGGGCTTTCACTGCCACTGGGCAACGGTCATTGTCGAATTACTTTGTGTGGGAGGACAGCTTAAATCATTTACAACCACATATTCTATTGTTATGTGTAATGATGTATCAACATTGGTGTTTGCGCTGGCATCAATGGAGGAGTCCAGTTCTCTTTCTGTCTGACCTCTTGGGCTGTTTGGTTAAATACGTAACTTTCATCTCAGCATCTGTCTGGTTTAAAGAGTAACAAGGAACTACGGGACGAAGTTGGGAATGTCTCGAGGACGATGATGTAAACATATAGAAGCCTAATTATTTCTTTCTTTTATTGAACGATTAATTTCTAATAAGTTCTAATAGTTTTTCTGATTTGGTCAAATCTAGAATATTTTCTTGGAACCTGGAAATTAAATTTTGTTACTAACAGATTACAAGTCATACATGGTAGTCATCTTTGCTGATGTTTCATGTTGATTATTTATTATCTGGTAAACTTACTTCGACGTAGGGTACAAATTTGGAGAAAATTATGGTACATTGTTATGGGTAGAGTCCCTTACCTACAGTATATGTTTTCCCAATCTGGGTTAACCCATTGCGGGCTATGTTATTCCTGATCTTAGAATTTTCCCAATCTGGGTTAACCCATTGTGGGCTATGTTATTCCTGACCCTAGATCTTTTTCCAATCTGAGTAACCCATTGCGGATTTTATTATTCCTGACCCTAGATCTTTTCTCAATGTGAGTCAACCCATTGCGGGCTGTTATTCCTGACCCTAGATCTTTTCCCAATTTGAGTAACCCATTGCGGATTTTATTATTCCTGACCCTAGATCTTTTCTCAATCTGGGTTAACCCATTGTGGGCTGTTATTCCTGACCCTAGATCTTTTCCCAATCTGGGTCAACCCATTGCGGGCTGTTATTCCTGACCCCAGATCTTTTCCCAATCAGGGTCAACCCATTGCGGGCTGTTATTCCTGACCCCAGATCTTTTCCCAATCAGGGTCAACCCATTGCGGGTTATATTATTCCTGACCCGAGCGATCAAGTTAATTCGTATCGTCAAGTGATCACAGCGACTAAATTGTGTTGCCCTTAATAAAACAATTCCTTAGACATGAGAAACTTGTTGCACATGCTTATCTGAACAAAAAACGACACTATCATGGAAAGGATCACGACGAGAAACCGACGTCCGTATGCCCACTAAACACATTTTCCAAGGACGAGAAAGTAAGATGAATTTAAATTGTTAAAATTTACATTATTAAATTGTTTAAAATTGTTAGAATTTTTCCAAGACCATGCATTTCCCAAAATTATGCGGCCTTTGCTATTGTGGTTCAGAATATAATGTTTACTAGTAAATAAGATGCGTCTGAGGTTAACGTTTTTTTAAAATTTTAAATGAAAAAGCTATTTTTTTTCTGACAAAGTTATTAAAATCGACCGAACAATGTAGGATAATGGGAGGGGGATAATGTTCACTAGTGGGGGAATCCAGTGCGGATCTGGAATGACTTGGCCAACATGGACTGAGTTTGTACGTTTTTTCCGCAGCAAATCGGGTTAGGAAACACGACGAACTGTTGTAGTCGACTTTTCCGCCGTAATTGGTTAGCGACAGCTTCCTAGATGTGTGTAACGGTGAATAAATCGAGTTTGCTTAAGTGTGTCACCAAATCGATACATGATCGAGGCAAGGACATCTTGCGGGATGCGGCTGACACGTGTTATTGAATTTAATGATCCATTCCGAAGCGAGATATTAGACTAAACCGGTCGCATTGGCGATGAAAGAAAGGCATGACGCTCATCCACAAGAATTTCCCGCTTCTGATCGTTGCCCGGTACAATGACACGGACCTCCGTCACTATAGTCTCCGGTCCTCAGTCTGGGTATGCTTATATTTCTGTTTGTGGATGGACAGTTGAAAGATTTTTGTTTTAGTACTTAATCAAAGAAATACTAAACCTAACCTAACTTCACAAAATCCTAAACTACTCTAATTCTAACCTTATCCTAAATATAATCTATCCTAACATGACTTTATACTAAACATACCCTAATCATATTCCTAAACACCCTAGCCTAATCTCCAACCCCAACCTGATACTAAATAAATGTAACCTAACTTGACCGATTCCTAAACGTAACCTATCCTAATCGTAAACCTGAACTAACATAACCTATCCTACCTAACCTAATTCTAATCCTAAACTTGGCCTAACCTAACCTTTAACCCCAACCTTATCCTAAACGTAACCTAACTTAATCGTAAACCTAAACTTGCCCTAACCTAAACTTTAACCCCAACCTGATCCTAAATCTAACCTAACTTATCCCAATCCTTGGCCTACCTTACCTAACCGTATTTTAATCGTAACCTAACCTAATCGTAAACGTAAACTAACATAACCTACCCTACCTAACCTAATTCTAATCCTAAACTTGCACTAACCTAACCTTTAACCCCAACCTGATCCTAAATCTACCTACTTTATTCAAATCCATAAACCTACCCTAGCTATCCAAATAATAAACCTAACCTAACGTAATCGTAAACCTAAACTAACATAACCTACATTACCTACCGTAATTCGAATCATAAACCTGCTCTAACCTAACCTTTAACCCAGCCTGATCCTAAATCTAACCTAACTTATTCCAATTCTAAACCTATCCTACCTAACATAATTCTAATCCAAACCCCCTAACCTAACCTTTAACCCCAACCTGAACCTAAATCTAACTTAACATACCCCAATCTTAAACCTACTCTACCTAACCAAATCCTAAACGTAACCTAACCTAATCGTAAACCTAAACTAACATAACCTATCCTATCTAACCTAATTCTAATCCTAAACTTGCCCTAACCTAACCTTTAGCCCCAACCTTATCCTAAACGTAACCTAACCTAATCGTAAACCTAAACTAACATAACCTATCCTATCTAACCTAATTCTAATCCTAAACTTGCCCTAACCTAACCTTTAGCCCCAACCTGAACCTAAATCTAACTTAACTTACCCCAATCCTAAACCTACCCTACCTAACGTAATCGTAAACCTAAACTAACATAACCTATCCTATCTAACCTAATTCTAATCCTAAACTTGCACTAACCTAACCTTTAACCCCAACCTGATTTTAAATCTAACCTAACTTACCCCAATCCTAAACCTACCCTACCTAAACGAATCCTAAACGTTCCCTAACCTAATCGTAAACCCAACCTGGCCTAATCGTGAACCTAACATATCCTACAATTGGGGTGTTGGCTATTTGTTCTCTGTTTCTACATCTAAACACGACAAAATCATTAATCATTGCAAATATTATTTTCTATAAAACATTTTTCATTGTGTGGGCAAAAGTAAAGTTTAAATAAGCTGTCACTCACTTGTTGATAAATTATTTACCCTCCGCGGGAATCGAACCCATTCTCAGGTCGTATCGAGCAGTGCTAACCGCTGAACCGTCTCCCCGGGCGATCTTTCCGGGTCAGTAAGTTAATCGAATAAAGATTGCCGTCAATTTTTAATGAACAGACTTGTAAAGCCTTGTTTACTCTTTGCATTATGACATGATAGGAAATCGTCGGCTGTCTGTAACAAAGTCACTGATGGTGCAGCAAAATTATATTTCGGTACACAAAAAGTCTTCTAGAACAAGGGAAAACTATAGATCTTGGTGTTGACATAAGATTGAAAACCTGAAAATGTCAAACATAACCTCACATTTTGTTTGAATTCCATTAAACAATAAAGTATTATTGTATTTGTATTGTTACACACCAACGAAGGAGAGTTTAATAGTTAGTTAGAGTTAATAGAGTTATATAGCTAAGTTAGGCCCCCAAAATAAAATATAGAATGCCCCCTTCTAGAATATTTACTAATAACCCTCTTTGGTCGGTGGACGATGTGCTTACTTACAATATATATTATAAATTAAAAAGGTTTAAATGATTTACCTTGTGCCGTAGACTTTAATGATAAAGGTTACTTCTGAGTAGCTGGATTCCATGGAGGGGCGTCGGATCGATCACATGAAATCCCCCCCAGTTACCAGCTAAATAGGCTTTCCTTGCCTGGTACCTTTACGACCCTCTTTATACAACTATCGCTATGCGACTGTGTTTAACATGATTTTTATTTTAAAAAGGTCCGGAAAATTAGGTTTGTGGCAATCAGCTGTTTATAAACGGAGACTGCAGCGTGCTGCTCTCTAGCGGGGACTATTGAAATTCGTCATTTAATTTCATAGGATGTTTGGCGGTAATACAAAAAAAACTTTACAGTATATTCTTTTTTTTTATTACTACACAAGAAATCATTTATATATACATATAGGGCCTATATATATATATATATATATATATATATATATATATGCTGATACGTATTCCTTCACGGATGGAAAAATATGATGAATAGTTACTATCTGCAGTACATCCGTTCATTCTGCAGTCCATATATTCGCAGTTCCGACGTTTCGCTAGAATCTCATCCAGCATTGACGAGGTGAACCCAACAACAGTAGAAGAGCGAGTCTATATATAGAACGGTATATATATATATATATATATATATATATATATATATATATATCCCCTATAATATACAAATATAATTCATGCAAAATGAATATTATACATAAAATCTAGTTAACGTTTTTGATAATTTTTGCACATTTTTAGCAATTTCAAAAACATTAACATTAATTCCAGTTAAAAACACGATTAAGTCAGATAATAGTTATATTTACATTTATGTGGCGTTTTTAAATCTTCTAGGATCTTATATAGTATATCATGTTTACCTTTAACTTTTGCCTGCCCTTCAATCAGTTTATTTTTGTTTTAATGTTTATTCATTTCTAAATTTCCGCATATATGCATTTTTATTCCCTTATTCGTGTTTGTATTAGGGAACTCGTGCTTTTTTAAAATTGAATATTTTGTTAAATTTTATTTGTATGTATGGGGTTTCTATAGGCATTAAGGTGTTTATGTATGTTCTTCATTTTTTTCTTGTTAGTCCTATATAAAACTTATGGCTTACTTCTTATTTTTTTTATAAAATTCCATTTGTATCAAGTAGGCCTATGTTATAGATTTTGCAATATATTATGTTTATAATAGGCACATTGTTATTCATTTTATATGTTACTATTTTTATAACTTAAAATTTGCCCATTTTCTTTCTTTTGTATTGAAATTATTTATATTATTAATAATACTTTTTTTATCACACTTTTAATTTATCCGCTGTTTTTCTTTTACATCCGTTTTCAGTAACTATATGATAAATAAAGTTTTTGTTGTCTATTATTCAATACATTCTATTATATCAATTATATATATCGCAATATGTATTCTTGTGTATTAATAAAGAACTAAGTCAAAATACAAATACAAGAATTATAATTGTAAATTCAATTATAATTCTTGTATTTGTATTTTGACTTAGTTCTTTATACATATATATAGTACGCATTTTCGATTGTTGTTTTTTTAAAATATTAATTCAATAATTGAATTTATTTTATTCTTATACGTGAGAAAAACATTTCTCAATAGGGGTAAGGTATGCAATATAGTTATTTCGTCTCATTTTAGATAAAACTAAGTGATAACATATGATTTCATAAAACAGCTGATTTTATGTTATAGGTTATATGGTAGAAAAGCTGTTTTAACTCATAGGTTATGTTACATTATTTATATTATTGTAATTAGTCATTAAAAAGTAATTAAAATAGTTTTGTTTTGGCCAAGTAAGAATTGACTTGTTCTTATTCATTTTATTTTATCTTTCTATCTAATAAAGCATACAAAGGAGCCATCTTTTGTGCTGGTGGGTGATTAGTTTGAGCAGGTTTTCTATGTATTGAAAATTCTGAGTAATTTTCCCTTTTCAACAAGGTAAGCGGATTCTATATTAGGAGTGAAGTAGGCCGAGGTCTAGTGTGTATAAGAAGTAGGTATTTTGGCTGAAATCGCAATGGTCCCGAGCGTCCAGACGGCCGCCGCAAGGGCGCTTCAAGCGGTTCTATTTAGAGTGTAAAGGTTCGCCATGTGCCCGGTCATCAACCTGCTCGCGTTTAACCTCCTTATCTAACCGGCGCACGCATCACTTGTAATCAGTTATTACCAGCTGTACACGTTATTAAGTAACCCTTGGAAATATACGTATGCCTGCTTGAACACGTTAATCACAGTAGCAAAACTCTGCAGCTGCGGTTCTCAATATTTGAGGTTATGTGCCCTTGCACAATTTCAATATTGTGTTATACCTTAAAATGTTTAATGTTTGTGCAATAATTAAGTGAAAGTTACTGACAAACTGTTGCTATAATTATATTAACGAAATAATAGCATTTGACGCTAATATACCCCAAAATAGAATGTAGGATGCTAAGGCAAGGTTAGCTATAAAATCTAAAAGAGTTAGTGGGTAAGTTCACTTACTTGTAGACGGTTGTCTGTCACAACTATAACTGGTGGTAGTACTACGTTCGGCCGCAAGATGAGTAGAGACAGCGCTCCAATCGTAGTAAAAATGTAGATAAAAAATTAATTATAATGGAAATAATTGTTCCTCACTCACAATGTTGTATTTGAGAAATAATGAGGAAATAGGAAAGCATTTACCCAACATTTAGCATATATCGATTCTGCACATCATTAATAATCGATAACTACAAAACGCAGTATTTGTCGAAACTGTTCATGAGGGATTAAAGAAATTAAACATTGTTAAATTCTATTGCCAATATAGTTCTATAGTAATTATTAAGAATACCATATGTTGTTGGTTATAATTTGTTGTAATTTTTTAGTATAATATGAATAATTTTCCATTTTTAGATAAAACTGTATAAATGGACATAATTATCTAAGTGATTAATCTAGCAGAGTCACGGATCGGTCCCTTGCGTTGTGCGTGCGAAGGGGGTGGGTCTGGCCTGGTGTCCAGTTAGCCAACATTATAGGAATAAAATTTGACTTTATTAAATTAGGTGATTAATAAGATTCACCGAACGTAATCGACTACAAAATTAAAGTTCGGATAGTCATAAACTAGTGTTTAAGTGATTAATAAGATTCACCGAACGTAATCGGCTACAAAATTCAAGTTCGGATAGTCATAAACTAGTGTTTAAATGATTAATAAGATTCACCGAACGTAATCGACTACAAAATTAAAGTTCGGATAGTCATAAACTAGTGTTTAAGTGATTAATAAGATTCACCGAACGTAATCGGCTACAAAATTAAAGTTCGGATAGTCATAAACTAGTGTTTAAGTGATTAATAAGATTCACCGAACGTAATCGACTACAAAATTAAAGTTCGGATAGTCATAAACTAGTGTTTAAGTGATTAATAAGATTCACCGAACGTAATCGACTACAAAATTCAAGTTCGGATAGTCATAAACTAGTGTTTAAGTGATTAATAAGATTCACCGAACGTAATCGACTACAAAATTAAAGTTCGGATAGTCATAAACTAGTGTTTAAATGATTAATAAGATTCACCGAACGTAATCGACTACAAAATTAAAGTTCGGATAGTCATAAACTAGTGTTTAAGTGATTAATAAGATTCACCGAACGTAATCGACTACAAAATTCAAGTTCGGATAGTCATAAACTAGTGTTTAAGTGATTAATAAGATTCACCGAACGTAATCGACTACAAAATTAAAGTTCGGATAGTCATAAACTAGTGTTTAAGTGATTAATAAGATTCACCGAACGTAATCGACTACAAAATTCAAGTTCGGATAGTCATAAACTAGTGTTTAAGTGATTAATGAGATTCACCGAACGTAATGGACTACAAAATTCAAGTTCGGATAGTCATAAACTAGTGTTTAAGTGATTAATAAGATTCACCGAACGTAATCGACTACCAAATTCAAGTTCAATGTAGAGTTGAACTATTGTTTGCATAGATAAAACTGCACAGTTAATGTTTTCCCTCTATTTTTGTCTCCTTTCTACGTAAGTACAATTTTACTCATATTTTTGCGAATATATAAAGTAACTAATTCCTAGGCCAAGCCGTGCGAGGACGGTCTATATACAGTCCTCTGAGTCGGTTTCCCCTTAGTAGTAGAAGCTAGGCCAAGCCGTGCGAGGACGATCTATATACAGTCCTCTGAGTCGGTTTCCCCTTAGTAGTAGAAGCTAGGCCAAGCCGTGCGAGGACGGTCTATATACAGTCCTCTGAGTCGGTTTCCCCTTAGTAGTAGAAGCTAGGCCAAGCCGTGCGAGGACGGTCTATATACAGTCCTCTGAGTCGGTTTCCCCTTAGTAGTAGAAGCTAGGCCAAGCCGTGCGAGGACGATCTATATACAGTCCTCTGAGTCGGTTTCCCCTTAGTAGTAGAAGCTAGGCCAAGCCGTGCGAGGACGGTCTATATACAGTCCTCTGAGTCGGTTTCCCCTTAGTAGTAGAAGCTAGGCCAAGCCGTGCGAGGACGATCTATATACAGTCCTCTGAGTCGGTTTCCCCTTAGTAGTAGAAGCTAGGCCAAGCCGTGCGAGGACGGTCTATATACAGTCCTCTGAGTCGGTTTCCCCTTAGTAGTAGAAGCTAGGCCAAGCCGTGCGAGGACGGTCTATATACAGTCCTCTGAGTCGGTTTCCCCTTAGTAGTAGAAGCTAGGCCAAGCCTTGCGAGGACGGTCTATATACAGTCCTCTGAGTCGGTTTCCCCTTAGTAGTAGAAGCTAGGCCAAGCCGTGCGAGGACGGTCTATATACAGTCCTCTGAGTCGGTTTCCCCTTAGTAGTAGAAGCTAGGCCAAGCCTTGCGAGGACGGTCTATATACAGTCCTCTGAGTCGGTTTCCCCTTAGTAGTAGAAGCTAGGCCAAGCTTTGCGAGGGCGGTCTATATACAGTCCTCTGAGTCGGTTTCCCCTTAGTAGTAGAAGCTAGGCCAAGCCGTGCGAGGACGGTCTATATACAGTCCTCTGAGTCGGTTTCCCCTTAGTAGTAGAAGCTAGGCCAAGCCGTGCGAGGACGGTCTATATACAGTCCTCTGAGTCGGTTTCCCCTTAGTAGTAGAAGCTAGGCCAAGCCGTGCGAGGACGGTCTATATACAGTCCTCTGAGTCGGTTTCCCCTTAGTAGTAGAAGCTAGGCCAAGCCGTGCGAGGGCGGTCTATATACAGTCCTCTGAGTCGGTTTCCCCTTAGTAGTAGAAGCTAGGCCAAGCCGTGCGAGGACGGTCTATATACAGTCCTCTGAGTCGGTTTCCCCTTAGTAGTAGAAGCTAGGCCAAGCCGTGCGAGGGCGGTCTATATACAGTCCTCTGAGTCGGTTTCCCCTTAGTAGTAGAAGCTAGGCCAAGCCGTGCGAGGACGGTCTATATACAGTCCTCTGAGTCGGTTTCCCCTTAGTAGTAGAAGCTAGGCCAAGCCGTGCGAGGACGGTCTATATACAGTCCTCTGAGTCGGTTTCCCCTTAGTAGTAGAAGCTAGGCCAAGCCGTGCGAGGACGGTCTATATACAGTCCTCTGAGTCGGTTTCCCCTTAGTAGTAGAAGCTAGGCCAAGCCGTGCGAGGACGGTCTATATACAGTCCTCTGAGTCGGTTTCCCCTTAGTAGTAGAAGCTAGGCCAAGCCTTGCGAGGACGGTCTATATACAGTCCTCTGAGTCGGTTTCCCCTTAGTAGTAGAAGCTAGGCCAAGCCGTGCGAGGACGGTCTATATACAGTCCTCTGAGTCGGTTTCCCCTTAGTAGTAGAAGCTAGGCCAAGCCTTGCGAGGACGGTCTATATACAGTCCTCTGAGTCGGTTTCCACTTAGTAGTAGAAGCTAGGCCAAGCTTTGCGAGGGCGGTCTATATACAGTCCTCTGAGTCGGTTTCCCCTTAGTAGTAGAAGCTAGGCCAAGCCGTGCGAGGACGGTCTATATACAGTCCTCTGAGTCGGTTTCCCCTTAGTAGTAGAAGCTAGGCCAAGCCGTGCGAGGACGGTCTATATACAGTCCTCTGAGTCGGTTTCCCCTTAGTAGTAGAAGCTAGGCCAAGCCGTGCGAGGACGGTCTATATACAGTCCTCTGAGTCGGTTTCCCCTTAGTAGTAGAAGCTAGGCCAAGCCGTGCGAGGGCGGTCTATATACAGTCCTCTGAGTCGGTTTCCCCTTAGTAGTAGAAGCTAGGCCAAGCCGTGCGAGGACGGTCTATATACAGTCCTCTGAGTCGGTTTCCCCTTAGTAGTAGAAGCTAGGCCAAGCCGTGCGAGGACGGTCTATATACAGTCCTCTGAGTCGGTTTCCCCTTAGTAGTAGAAGCTAGGCCAAGTCGTGCGAGGACGGTCTATATACAGTCCTCTGAGTCGGTTTCCCCTTAGTAGTAGAAGCTAGGCCAAGCCGTGCGAGGACGGTCTATATACAGTCCTCTGAGTCGGTTTCCCCTTAGTAGTAGAAGCTAGGCCAAGCCGTGCGATAACGGTCTATATACAGTCCTCTGAGTCGGTTTCCCCTTAGTAGTAGAAGCTAGGCCAAGCCGTGCGAGGACGGTCTATATACAGTCCTCTGAGTCGGTTTCCCCTTAGTAGTAGAAGCTAGGCCAAGCCGTGCGAGGACGATCTATATACAGTCCTCTGAGTCGGTTTCCCCTTAGTAGTAGAAGCTAGGCCAAGCCGTGCGAGGACGGTCTATATACAGTCCTCTGAGTCGGTTTCCCCTTAGTAGTAGAAGCTAGGCCAAGCCGTGCGAGGACGGTCTATATACAGTCCTCTGAGTCGGTTTCCCCTTAGTAGTAGAAGCTAGGCCAAGCCGTGCGAGGACGGTCTATATACAGTCCTCTGAGTCGGTTTCCCCTTAGTAGTAGAAGCTAGGCCAAGCCGTGCGAGGACGGTCTATATACAGTCCTCTGAGTCGGTTTCCCCTTAGTAGTAGAAGCTAGGCCAAGCCGTGCGAGGACGATCTATATACAGTCCTCTGAGTCGGTTTCCCCTTAGTAGTAGAAGCTAGGCCAAGCCGTGCGAGGACGGTCTATATACAGTCCTCTGAGTCGGTTTCCCTTAGTAGTAGAAGCTAGGCCAAGCCGTGCGAGGACGGTCTATATACAGTCCTCTGAGTCGGTTTCCCCTTAGTAGTAGAAGCTAGGCCAAGCCGTGCGAGGACGGTCTATATACAGTCCTCTGAGTCGGTTTCCCCTTAGTAGTAGAAGCTAGGCCAAGCCGTGCGAGGACGGTCTATATACATTCCTCTGAGTCGGTTTCCCCTTAGTAGTAGAAGCTAGGCCAAGCCGTGCGAGGACGGTCTATATACAGTCCTCTGAGTCGGTTTCCCCTTAGTAGTAGAAGCTAGGCCAAGCCGTGCGAGGACGGTCTATATACAGTCCTCTGAGTCGGTTTCCCCTTAGTAGTAGAAGCTAGGCCAAGCCGTGCGAGGACGATCTATATACAGTCCTCTGAGTCGGTTTCCCCTTAGTAGTAGAAGCTAGGCCAAGCCGTGCGAGGACGGTCTATATACAGTCCTCTGAGTCGGTTTCCCCTTAGTAGTAGAAGCTAGGCCAAGCCGTGCGAGGACGGTCTATATACAGTCCTCTGAGTCGGTTTCCCCTTAGTAGTAGAAGCTAGGCCAAGCCGTGCGAGGACGATCTATATACAGTCCTCTGAGTCGGTTTCCCCTTAGTAGTAGAAGCTAGGCCAAGCCGTGCGAGGACGGTCTATATACAGTCCTCTGAGTCGGTTTCCCCTTAGTAGTAGAAGCTAGGCCAAGCCGTGCGAGGACGATCTATATACAGTCCTCTGAGTCGGTTTCCCCTTAGTAGTAGAAGCTAGGCCAAGCCGTGCGAGGACGATCTATATACAGTCCTCTGAGTCGGTTTCCCCTTAGTAGTAGAAGCTAGGCCAAGCCGTGCGAGGACAGTCTATATACAGTCCTCTGAGTCGGTTTCCCCTTAGTAGTAGAAGTCACCTCCATTTTCACTAAACAAAGAACGCATTGAAGTGAAGATTAAATATCACCGCGACAGTTAAAGCCAAAGTGACCACCGGCAAATTGTACAATCTGCCCAAATTTTTGAACCATTATGACATGGAAAACCCAAAACCTTGAAAGTTATTAGCAAATACTTTAGGAGTAGATGGCCTGGGTTGACAACTATAGTCGGATACACGAAATATGCGTACACCAGGAATATTGCGAAAGATACGTACAGGATCAAGTTTTGCCAGATGACGAGGGTAAGCTATGACGTCAGAACATTGGACAGGCGAAATTTGTGTATAAACTTTAGGCGAACACGTATCTTTTAAAATCGTTGAGCTACGTAAATGAGTTTACCTCTGAGCTAAACATAGATGTCGCTTAGTTTCTCGGGGTTGCAAATTCTTTAAAACTTTTTCTATTATACTTGATATCCATCACAGTTTTCCAGGTTTTTGACTGGCAAAATGATAGAGATATCTTGCGCTTTCGTTTTGGCGTGTTTAAAATCAGCTTGTAGCCTCGGCAATTTTGGTGTTTTGTATTGTCAATTAAAATAAATTTGTCTTTCATTTCACAGAATTTTTTTCATTTTAATCTATATTACAACTTGACCAATTAATTTGATCTTACCATCTGATTTCTTGGGCCTAATCCAATCCATTTTTGGATTTAGGAAAGAGATCTTAAACAAGACATTAGTTTCCAGGTATTTTTGTAGTTTTTTTGTAAAATTGTTCGTCTTACTTAATATGCTATGTTTTTTTTCTCTTTCCTTATAAGTGTAACTCCAGTCTCATGTGCATAGGAGTCGAAGTTTCAGTCTCTTTCGATTAAATCGAACTAATCACCTCGACAGTTGAAAGCAAAGTTACCACTGACAATGTGGAAACCCCTTTTTGTCCCATTTCGACTGGGAGAATCCAAAACCTTGAAAATTATTAGTTTAGGGGTAGATGACCTGGAATGACAACTGGAGTTTGGTATGTAAGCTTTTTTCGCTTATCAAATTTACGACTTACCCCCGTCAATTGCTATTGTTTCCTTTTGTACGCATACGCATTGTTCGTGCCACCACTTTATAGACCATATTCTTGTCTAATTCCATCTGCCTTCTCTTATTCTTCTTATTACAAGGCGGGGAATTTGGAAAAGACCTCTTTTTTACTCCAATAGAGAATGTTGCTATGATCTACCCATTCCTGTACCAGAAGGTGTTATATCCCCACCTTACCCCTAACTATGTTTACATCCTTTCCTGTTTCTCTTAGTAGACAGAAGCCATACTGTCCAGGGCTCAGAGGGGGCTGGACGTGAAGATAATGCATACAGAATTAAGCAGCTAAAATAATCACTTTTTAACCTTGTTTAACTCATTACTACTTGCAAAGTAATGGGCCACGGCATTTAATATATAAAGAAAATAAACGCATTAACCGAATTACCGGTACTTTTTAGTAGACAGATAATTTTAAAAAAATTGTGATTCAATTCCTGTTCAGGTAAAAAAAAAAATATTATTATTTCTTTTTATTAAGTAATTATAATTAATATAAATAAAGTAACAACCTATGCGTTAAAGCAGCTGTTCTACCACATAACCTATAACATAAAATCAGCTGTTTAGCATAAATCAAATGTCATCACTTGATTTAAGCCAAATGAGACGAAATAACTATATTGCATGCCTTGCTCCTGTTGTGAAAAGTTTTTCCCTCCTTATAAAACTAAAATTAATTCATTAAATTTAATTAATGAATTCATATTTGAAAAAAAAACTGGTATACTGGTATCACTTGAGAGGACGAATAAAAAGTATTTGACTACCGATTGAGAATTTATATATATATATATATATATATATATATATATATATATATCGCAATATGTTTTCTTGTGTATTAATAAAGAACAAAAGTCAAAATACAAATAGAATTGTAAATTCAAATATAATTCTTGTATTTGTATTTTGACTTTTGTTCTTATATATATATATATATATATATATATATATATATATATATATATATATATATATATATATATATATATATATATAATATATATATATTTATGTATAGAGAGTATATATATATATATATATATATATATATATAGAGAGAGAGAGAGAGAGAGAGAGAGAGAGAGAGAGAGAGAGAAAGAGAGAGAGGGGGGGAGAGAGAATAGAATGAATTGAATAATAGAGAAAAAAACTTTATTTATGAAATGCTTAATGAAAACTGCTATATAAGAAAAACTGTGGATAAATTAAAAGTGTGATAAAAAAATAATAATAATACCAATAATGTCAATACAAAAGAAAGAAAATGGGCAATCTTTCAATTATATAGGTATACAAGCAATGAAAAGAAACACATAACTACACTACCACATAACCTATTATATAAAATCTGCTGTTTAAGGAACCATATGTTATCACTTATTTTAAGAAAAATGGAACAAAATAACTATATTGCATACCTTGCCCCTTTTGTGAAAGGGTTTTCTACCATATAAAACTAAAATTAACTTTTAAAAAAAACTTTATTACTAACAAGGGTCATCCACAAGTTTTAGAAATGTTTTTTTAACTTGAGTGGACGAATAAAAAGGTTTTTTATTGACGTTTGAAAATTTGAACAAGGAGAGTATGAACTAATATAAGGAATTGAAAATTAATAATATTTACAGAAAATAGACATTTTTGGTATATAAATATTTTAGCCTTTAGTAATGTCCTACATTTCACCAATTTATAAAAATAACTCTCGATAAAATTCACTGCTATATGACGCTTGGATATTTATTTTGGTTTTCTTTTAATCTGAGGGTAAGCCCTCCTTGTCCCTGTGTATGGGCGTCTATGATAATGACTGAGCGGCTTAAAGCCACCAAACAAAAAGCTTTAACCAGCGGTTTTTCAAAAGGAATTTGGGTTTGTTTTTTGTTTGCGTCATCTTCAGAAAGAAGCCTATATGTAGGCAAGTAACTGTTAAAAGAATGCCGTAAAATAATTTAAAAGGACGATTGACACGGGGTTGTAAGGGTGTGTCCTGCACGTTTCCGAAATATGACAACCTTTAGTTATTAACGCATTACTACATTCCAGAATCCAAGATGTAGAATACGGTAATTTTATTGCCTTGCCTTGTGCATCGCACCCAAATAGAAACACGAACAATTGAAGGTCGTTTGTTGTGTAAAGTATGGTTTTAATCCTGTTTATATTTGTTTACAGTTTATATTTAGTGACTTGACATTTAGCCTCTATTCTCGTCCTAACACAAGGGGGAGGTTCACGTGTAAAGGAACTGTGTTGCCGCCGCCCAACATTTAAGGTTTGTCTTGCGTTGGCGCCGACCTGACTTACAAATATACCGTCGCTATTCTGTCATGCAAATTGCCGTAAATAGTACGTGTTACAACCCCCTAGCTAGGGTACGTTTGGCGGAGGGGATGCAAATTAGCTGCCGACCCCAAATAACAGGCAGTTGGGTAAAGTTTCCCTTTAGATAAATCTTAGCGAGCCTTTTTTCTGCTTTATTGTTAAAGTTAACAAAACGTGGTGGTTGTCACGTATTTCGTTGCTAGCGTAAACTCGTAGCTGTAATAATATCGAAATAAAAATAATACTAATATTATTCGATTCCATCTTCAATCCACTTTTATTAATATAGCCTAGAGTAGCACTTATTTTGTGGTTGAATGAGGACGGGTGTTTCGGGAAAACATCCCCTGTCAACTGTCATTACAAAATCATGTAATATCGCTATCCTAAACCAACATCCACTATTTCCCAACCCCAATCCAAAACAACCAAGAGGTCATTTAGTATCTGAACTGACAATGGGACACATCTCCCGAAACGGGCATCAAGTCCAAGTCTTCTTATTGTAAGGTGTTCAAACAAGTACTAATGTTGCCTGGTTTGAGATTACAATGCTCAGCTTTCATATCAACGTTTGGGAGGTATTCGGTACCTCCATTTTTCCAAGTCGATTGTCACTCATTCTTTCGACGAAGTCTCACACTTGGATGTATATAGTACAAATGCCACTGTTTCTCCTCTCTTAACGCTCTCCTTCCTCCTTCTGACTCTTTCTCTTTATTTTCTTTCTTTTTCTTTTTGCTTTCTTTCTCTTATTCTTAATTCTCTCTTCTCTCCGTTGTCTTTCTTCTCTCGTTCTCGTCTCTCTCTTTCTATTCTCTTAATATTTCTTACTATATTGTTTTTTTTATCTCCTCTCGCTCTATCTTCGCTCTTTCCTCTTTTCTCTCTCCCTTTTTCTCTCTTCTCTTTCTTCTTTCTTTCTCTTCTTGAAATGCCTGATAGAGAGTTCTCCGTAAAGGTTTACCTCTTGAAGAAAATTTGTTAACGTTAAATTATAGTGTTTGAAAATGTGTTACGACGCACCGCTGCCTGATATTTGTTCTGTCTCGGACACTGTGTGTGTGCGTGCGTGCGTCTGTTTTTATAACTTAAACAATAACGACAAAAATTACATAGAATATTTGATGAATACTTACAGAAGAATTGTCCGTCTATCTCGCCTGTAAAGCTGCTATTAAATTTATAACCCAAAACCCACACCCCAAACACACAGTTTCGTGCTCCTACTTTCAATTAAAGATAACACAATAAACAGAATATTTGTTTCCAATTAGGGATGAGTTATAGCAAATGTGTAACAACGGCATCTAAATGTACGTGCCCCAGTGTGAGTCATTCTGTTAATCGGCTCGTTTTGTCATACTCAACTAACTTTGCGAGCAATAAACTCACAACTAGGGTGCGTTAGTTTGGGATTTTGTGATTTCTTTTTTATAGCTCTACGCAAAGCCCACGCTTTCCACCCCGTCCCTCCCCAGACGTCGCCAGATACATTAGTCCCTCCTGTACGCGTCATTAAGTATATGGCGGCCCGTAATATATGGTGTGTTCAGAAGTTTCCATTTATCTACTTTGCCTCGGCTGGCGACAGTTTGAGTCATGAAAGCCTCAGGATATTTATGTATGTTTAAGTTAATTATGACTGTGGTTTATAAATATTGGTTTATTTGCACGTATAAACATACAAAAGATAATTGGACAATACAACTTCGATCTTTGTACTCTGGGCTCCTGTTCATTGTCACTGGACGTCCGTTATGGGTCTCGACTATACTAGTACCACGGAATCGTGAGAGCCCATCATAGGTTTCACGAACAGATAAAGGGGCCGAGGAGGGAGAGGACGTGCTGCTTAGTCCAAGTCCGTCCTCCAAGTGTGCCAGTCAAGGCGTTAAATGCTGGACGTCCGTTAGGGGTCTCGACTATACTGGTACCACGGGATCGTGTCAGTCCACCATGGGTTTTACGAACAGATAAAGGTGCCGATGAGGGAGAGGACGTGCTGCTTAGTCCAAGTCCGTCCTCCAAGTGTGCCAGTCAAGGCATTAAATGCTGGACGTCCGTTAGGGGTCTCGACTATACTGGTACCACGGGACCGTGAAGCCCACCATAGGTTTTACGAACAGATTAAGGTGTCGATGAAGGAGAGGACGTGGTGCTTAGTCCAAGTCCGTCCTCCAAGTGTGCCAGTCAAGGCCTTAAATGCTGGACGTCCGTTAGGGGTCTCGACTATACTGGTACCACGGGATCGTGTCAGTCCACCATAGGTTTTACGAACAGATAAAGTTGCCGAGGAGGGAGAGGACGTGGTGCTTAGTCCAAGTCCGTCCTCCAAGTGTGCCAGTCAAGGCCTTAAATGCTGGACGTCCCTTAGGGGTCTCGACTATACTGGTACCACGGGATCGTGTCAGTCCACCATAGGTTTCACGAACAGATAAAGGTGCCGAGGAGAGAGAGGACGTGCTGTGGACAAAAGAAGCAAACTAACCGTCAGACGTGGGGACTTTGTAACTATATTAAAGGGGTTGGGTAAACGTGCTGGGGATGAAAGAAGCATATTAACCAACTAAAGTGGGGACATTGTAACTTGTAGTAAAAGGGTTGGTAACCATAACGCGCCAAGACCTGCTGCTACCTATTGGGAGGTCTTTCTCCGCCCAAGTACTAATACTGTCCAAGTATTATATGTTATAACTGCACAATCGCACTCTACGATCTTCATGGACACTGGCGCGCGTCGCTCAGGAAGATATAAGCGTTATGTTTCAGTAGGTTTTACATAAATTTACGTTAATTATTAGTAAAGGAAGCTGTTCGTTCTTTGAGTTCGTCATGCAGAATAATATCCTGCAATATTTGTTTGTTTCTTTCTTTCTGTGTCGTTGGTTTATTCGGGCGTTAAAGCATACAAGATAGTGCCTATACAAATTTATAATCATACAAAGTAGCAACGTCTTTTCGGAAGCACCCAAAGCGTTGACGAGTAGTAAGAATACCTGAGAGTTTCCTGCTCCGATTTAATGTTACGGGTAGCGTAACGTTATATATAAGGTATACTTAGGTAGCGTAACGTAGCATAAACATATTTACAAACTTTAATATAAACGTATAATTTAAATTCTGCTATTAAAAATATAATAAACTTTTAAAAAGTGAAATAAAGGATTGCCAAATTCTTACACTGATACTGTTTTTATATTTTTAATTTTGTAACACTGTGTGTATGCGTGTGTGTGTGTGCGTGTGTGTTTTGTGAGTCTGGCTATGTCTAACTAGCTGTGTGAAAGGTGGACTGTGTTGTCTCTCTCTATGTTTGGGGGGGGGGATCTGTGTGTGAGAAGGGATCTGTGTGGAGGGTCTGTGTGTACGTTAGTGCGTGTGTTTGTGTGTGTGTCTTTTTCTCTGTACGCGCGCGCGCGCGTGTGTGTGTGTGTATACTGTAGTGAGTGTAGGTTGGTGTGTGGTGTGTGTTTTCTTTCTGCCTGCTTCCCCTACATTCTCTCTCTCTCTCTCTCTCTCTCTCTCTCTCTACCTCCCACCCCCTCTCTGGACACCATTAACAGTAACCACTTCGAGATAATTAAGTTAGAACAATAGAAACATTCAATAGATATAATTTAATTGGTTTTCTGTTATTGTGTGTGGCAAAGGTGTAGGATGAGTGGTTTATCTATGTTTCTTGTTCGCAGGACTCGGGTGCCGGAGGTTCAGTCGATGAGGAAGACTCGTCGAAAAACAGCAGAAGGTAAGATGTTTGCCAACCTATTCTTCTCAGACTTTCTACACAAACGCGCTTTAACGGTAAAGCCCTTTGGCAATAAGCTTTAAAGGGAATGTGTTTTGCATGCAATTACTTTAAAGTGTGATGAGAAATACGTTTCTCAATCCTAACAGTGATTGAAGTCTATTATGGCGTGTGTGAGGTATGAAAAGCCACGGGTAAATCATGGGTGGATATAAAACTATCCTGCGGGCAGCGGGTACCAGTGGCCCGGTTTGGGATACGATTTCCTTCAGATAAGCTACTTTCCCCACACGATACCTCAATTGCCCGGCTTGAAAAGGAAACGATGTCTTTATCCTTAGTCCAATCTAATATCTTCCCTGTTGTTCCAAGGGAATGTAACGTGCATTACCCCTCATGCATTACCCCTATAATATATCCTCTACCTGAATCCTGTCTATACTCAAAATCCTTCTTATCCACTTTCTGACACAAGAATAAAACATTTATATATATAAGTTATATATATATATATATATATATATATATATTTGTATATATAAAACAACCAAGGTTATTCAAACACCAAAGAATTATTTATTAATTCATATTCATGAATTTATAATTTATTAATTCATATTTTATTTATAAATATAAATTAATAAATTATTCTTGTATTTGGATATTCTTATTTAATTTTGATTATT
Organism: Prosapia bicincta; assembly: GCA_036971475.1. Classification (NCBI taxonomy): domain Eukaryota; kingdom Metazoa; phylum Arthropoda; class Insecta; order Hemiptera; family Cercopidae; genus Prosapia; species Prosapia bicincta. Next base: position 79,110,622 of record JBAIZL010000010.1, on the reverse strand, counting down.
AAAAAAGTAAACATTATATATATATATATATATATATATATATATATATATATTTATATTATTCGCGGAAGGGTTAGTCCAAGGATGTTCATGTGAGACGGAGGTAGCTCGTGAGAGAGACTGGCCCCACGAGGTCTGTAACGTTTGCGGACGCCCTGGCCTTCATCCTCCCTTGTCCACGGTTCTGGTACTGGTTTGTCAGGCATTTACCTCTGAACTTCGAAATGTTGACTTATTTTATTTATTCGTAAAAATATCAACAAAATTGTAGTTTCATTGAGATGAGAATAGGAAATAAAGAAATACATATGAAACTCGAAGATATTTTATTAAAAATCAACTGTAGTCTGCAGTGTTTTACATAATATTGAACTATTATTTACGTAAATAAAACTACAGTTAATGTTTTTTTCAAATTTGGTATAGTTTTTCTGTATTTATTTTATTTTATTTTTACCGACAGAACAATTTTATTGATAATTTTGCAAATAAATAAAGTAGGTTTTCATTTTTTAAGTAGGCCTACATAATAGGTGACTACTTCAAATAGGTGTACTTGCCAGGATAAGCCGTGCAAGGACGGTTGAGGCGGGATCATAAGGGTCGGTCCACCTCAGGACACAACGCTTCTGAAACTTAACAAATTATAAATTAGTTTAATGCGATGGAAATAAATTATGCTATTGCCAATGAAAATTTTCATTCTTAAAAGAATTTTATTTAAAAATATTCATTAGTATAAGATTTTTTCATGAATTGTTCCAGGCGTTTAGGTCTACCTCTTAAAACCTTGTTCTGAAAGTAGTTATTGAATCTAAAGAAAGAATTACATTTCGAAAACTTTGAAACGATTTGTTTAAACTCCTATTAGTTATTATCCTTATATTATCTCTCTTTCTCTCTCTCTCTCTCTCTCTCTCTCTCTCTCTCTCTCTCTCTATATATATATATATATATATATATATATATATATATATATATATATATATATATATATATATATATATATATATATATGTACTTAAACAAGGATCTTACTTGGTATTTATAAGAGTTAACTTTCAAAGATTGGTAGTATCTCCATCATCAAGCATCACTGACCGGGGGTTGTAGTAGACTGCGAGCTGTGTGGAATTTCCGTTGTCACAAGGTGTGGTGTACCGTTATAGTTCTATTATTGGATTCACTGCACTGTGCGAGTCTTTGCAACTCTATTTTCTTGTATGTATTCACTTATCACTTTCACTATATGTACTTAAACAAGAATCTTACTTGGTATTTATTATATATAAATATTATATAATTATATATAGTATATTATAAAAACTATATATTATAATACTATATATTATAAATATTATATTATTATATATAGTATATTATAAATACCAAGTAAGATTTTTGTTTAAATACATATAGTGAAAATGATATATATATATATATATATATATATATATATATATATATATATAACAACATAAGTTATTCAAATACAAAAACATTAATAATTTATATTCATATATATATATATATTGTTCAAATTTTAAATCTTCAACAAAATACTTTTTATTCATCCACTTCAATTTCAAATATATTTTCTTTAAACTTGTAGTGGACGACACGATGTTAATACAGTTTTTTTTCAAATATTAATTCATTAATTTAGTGTAATGATTTAATTTTAGTGTCATATCGGAGAACTTTCCACGAAAGGGGCAAGATATGTAATATAGTTTTTTCGTCCCATTTGGCCTAAAATAAGTTATAACATATGATTACAATAAATAGCTGATTTTATTTTATAGGTTATGTGGTAGAACAGCTGTTTTAACGCATAGATTATGTTACTTTTTTATATAATAATCGTAATTATTTATTAAAAAGCAACTAAATAAAACTTTTCTTTGTTGACCTAGGTAGGAATTGACTTTAAAAAGTTGTTGTTAATATTTCTAGTTTTTACTCTAAGTTTTGCAGGAATTTGTTAACCACAGCAAATAAATGGAATCGCGCTGGGCATTTCTTTTGAACCTGCAATTATCATAACGATTGTGTATTTGCAATGCCGGGTTCGTAGGAGACAGCTAAACTTTCTCCAGGCCTAGAGCATCCTGTGCGTGATTTATTGAACCATCGTAGTCCCCGCACATGGCGGGTTGCAGCTTGTCCTTCAACACTCAACACGACAGATTAAGTCCAGCCGGTGACCGTTCAAGGTCTTGGCTGAAGCCGAGGAGTAGATGCAATTAATAAACTTGTCTACACCTCATTGCAGTCTTGAATATATTCACTTATTACAAATTTATTTATAACTCTGTTAGGAAACGACCATCTGTCTTCGCCTGGTAAGTTAGACTACTTGCTTCGCGTGTTAATTGATAAAAACAATGTTTTAAATATAATTTTACTCTATGATTTCATTAATTCTGTCTATTATACCTGAATATAAATAAAAACTTTTTTTAAATTGAATTATTTTTAATACAACGTTGTGTATTTTGATTTTTAATCTTTATCTTCTTTAATACCTAAAAAACTCTTTTTTACAGAATCAAAAGAATCTTTTTATAAAAATATTCTTGTAGCACCTAAAGATATTTCCAATCGGGAATCGAAACTTAGAACAGGTTAATGAAACTGGTTACCTTTATACCAATGTTCTATTCAATTCCTTCTATTTTCTCACGCCCTCCCTATAGATTTATATATCTTGTTCAAATTTTCAATTGTTATTAAAAATACTTTTTATTCATCTACTCAATTCAAATACATTTTTGAAAACTTGTAGTGGGTGACACTTAATGTTAATAAAGTTTTCCAAGTAATCATTCATTAATTAAATTTTAAAAAGCTGATGTCTTTAGATTGGATTCGAACTGAATGACTACTTGTTGAAATCCATCAGTTTAAATACATTTAAAAAATATATATTTGAACTTAATTGGATGTATAAGTATATATATAAATATATATATATATATATATATATATATATATATATATATATATATATTATAACTTAACTTTTGTTATAATTAAATCTATATTTAAATGTTATTTATTTACCTTACCTATTAATGTCACACCTTCAGGTTTATAAAGAATTAACAATCTTATCAATTTTTAAACATCACTTGCATTTATTCTCTTCAATTAACTCTACACATTATTCCAAATTTATATTAATATTTTGCAGTGACAGGATTAATATCTTAACTAATATTACAATGATAAAAGGAGGACTTCTGAGGCTTTAGATTTCTAATAAAATAACATAACAAAAAAAAAACAGTATTAAAATTTTATTCTTGCTCTTGGGTCGCTATTACGGGAACTTTGCTTTTAAATTAGAAATGGTGTAACTAGAATAATTTTTATAAATTTTAATGAAATTAAAATTTGTTCTGAACTAAAAGATAGATGGCTGTTGGCTACACTTATATTCAAATAATACTTATTGTTCTGAAGAGACCCTGGAATCCTGGCCTTGGTTATTACCTTCTGCACCTACACTTGACACACAAAAAAACTTACTTTATATTTCAAAAAAAACTTTTACGTCGCCCTTTTTAAATTTTACTTATAAAAAACTCTTTACTTAATTTAATCAATTTCTCCCTTTACAACACTTCCATCCTGGACCCCACCAATCCGTCTTCCTCTGAGACTCTCCTCAAACTTCCTCTTATAACTCCCGATCATTTAGTTTTTATTAAAAATCCTTAATTTCTCCCACTACCAATGTTCTTTGTAAGTTTCCCACAGATTCTACAATTAGCTAAACCTAACGATACACGGTTATTTTCTCAGGCTATATCGGCCGCTGGATTTCCCGTCTTAACCACTATGGACCCTTCTCTATTGTCTATGGTTGCCGGACTCAACTTATAGCTTTCCTGGAAAAGGATAATGACATGGTACCTGCTTTGTCCGCACTAGAAAAACTATTTGTGTCTTTCCTTGCTTCATTCTACAGATGATTATTTTAGCTACTAACTGAATTTTGAGTATTTTATTTTAAAGTAAGTAATAGTCAAAAAAAATTGTTAAATTTAATTCAAACTTAGGTAAAATAAAAGTAAGAAATATTTTATTTGACTTACTTTGTACTAAATAATTAATAATAATATATATATATATATATATAATACACTAGTACTGTATTTTACGTTTAATTGTAATTATTTAGTACAAAGTAAGTCAAATAAAATATTTCTTACTTTTATTTTACCTAAGTTTGAATTAAATTTAACAATTTTTTTTGACTATTACTTACTTTAAAATAAAATACTCATTTTAGCCCATGATCAATCTTCTAGTTGGAGTCGCGTTAAACATATCTATATTGCTGCATATATATTTGCTGCATACAACTTTCATAGCTTATATTAAGTAATAGCATATGATTTCATACATCAGCTGATTTTATGTTGTAGTTAATGTGGTAGAACAGGTTAATGTGGTTTAACGTTTAGGTAATGTTATATAATTTATTGTATACTATTAGATTTAAATGCTACTATTCAATATTTTTATCAGTTAAAATATATATATATATATATATATATATATATATATATATATATATATATATATTAAATATGGTGATATATTTTCTTGTAATATAGTTAATAAATTAAAAATATTTCAAAAACAAGAATACTTTTAATGAATATATTTATTCAAAGCTTTTCGCCGCTGAGATCAAGGCACCAAACTATTTATAAAGTCATTGATGTTATAGCAAAATTTACATAAAGTGCAATACTTATAAACATATGGTCGTTTGCAGCACATATGATTTAATTTTGTAAAAATATTTTATTAGATAATTATTTTCCTGAAGATGCTGATACTATTTTATCGGCGAAAAGCTTTGAATAAATATATTCATTAAAAGTATTCTTGTTTCTGAAATATTTTTAATTTATTATATATATATATATATATATATATATATATATAAATTTATATTTCAAAAATGTTGGCCTTAGAATTAATTCAATATAATGGCAATGAGGCATTTTTTTATAATTCATTTTTAAAAAATAAAAACATCTTAAGGCTCGTTTAACCAATTTTAAAAACCTATTTCAAATAAATCATTTACAAATAATTCGTATTTAGTAAATTTCCCAAAATCTAAAAGGTTTTTTATTATCTACATTATTTTATTACTAGCTACGTTAAGTAGATTATAATACAAACCTCTACTACCAAACATTCCCACAGGGTTAATTTTATTCTATCTCCGCGTCGTTTTGTCTATAATTAGACGAAACCAAATTAATTTGTGTTTATATAGTTATGTTCTTTAATCCCGTATTTTACGAATCATACCCCGAAAAATCGCTCACAGTTGCTCAGGACATAACTTCCCTCTCGGGATGGCCTACAGCCTTTATGAGTAACGAATGTTAGGGATTAATTTTACAAATACTGTATCTGAACAAATCATTTTAAACAGCTGATCAAACTGGGCTTTCCCCGTTAGTTGTATTCCTCTGATAACACGTATCTGTGATGGTTTCGTTTCTAACTTTTTGTGATTTATTTTTCAACTCTATTTACGAAAGTGTTATTTTCCTTTATCTTTCATCTCTCTCTCTCTCTCTCTCTCTCTCTCTGTATATATATATATATATATATATATATATATATATATATATATATATATATATATATTTGGGTGTTCTTGAGGATGTATGCCAACGAAAAGCTTTGAATTGTAAATTCAATAAATTATTCTTGTATTTGAAAATTGTTTTATATATATATATATATATATATATATATATAAAATACGTTTTCTTGTTTAATAATTTAAAACAACATAGGTTATTCAAATACAAGAATATTTATTAATTTATATCCATATATATATAGGATATATATATATTTATATATATTATATATAGGTATATATTATATATATATATATATATATAAAGTTAGCAACGGATAATATATATAGGATATATATTAAAATATATATATATTAAAATATTTTTACAAAATTAAATCATATCCTAAGTGCAATAATTTTACCTTATGTGATGAGGCAATTTTCGGTCACTTGACCATTGTTGAATCACTGAATTAATTTTCTCTATTTTTCTGGTGGGGATGTTCGGTCCGTGATGTTGGTATTTGTTGACGTCATACATATTTCTTCTTCAGTCGCGTGTATAATGTTTTTGAATAGTACGTCGTCTGCATATGTTGTCTGTAGGTTCCATAAATTGTTGTGTATGTTTTTATAAATGTGGTATTTTTCTAGTGAGTTTAGTTCTATTGGGTTATTATTTATTTCAAGTATGGTTAGGTTATTTTTGTAATTTGTTATTTCATGTTTATGGGATAATAGGTGTGCTGCAACATTTGATGCTTTTTTATTTTTATTTTTGACTGCTCTCTCTCTCTCTCTCTCTCTCTCTCTCTCTCTCTCTCTCTATATATATATATATATATATATATATATATATATATATATATATATATATATACTGAATTTTAAATATTTAATAAAATACGTTTTATTCGTCCTCTCAAGATCAAATGAATGTTTTTTAAACTTGCAGTGGATAAAACAGTTTTATTCTCAAATATTAATTCGTTAATTGAATTTAATTAATTACTTTTTACATTTTATAAATTTTATATTGTGTTTCTGTCATAAGTATGTACATATTTATATTAATTATAGTTTTTTAATACATGTTGAAGAGAATTAAAAACGTGAAACTTTACAGATTATAGTAAACAAGTGCGTTTGCTTAAATATATTATACATTGATTTTTTTTCTATGTGATACAGCTAAGCACCTGACGAGTCTATTGACTTTTTTCAACAAATCCGTCTACAGAGTATCAGAGAAGAAAAAATCTGTGATGAAAAGTTAGACTTTTTAAGGTCTTGTATTCTTCAGGACCTGACAGAAGTATTTGAGACTTTTTAAAAGAGAATGAGTTCCGACTTTCTAGTGATGTTAAACTGCAAATGTCTGATCACTGGAAGGGTTTCAAATCATCGTTTGTGAGCATAGCCCTCCAAAGCTTCATGAAAATATTCAGTGCATTCAGAATCCTTTTCTGAAGAGAATTTTTAATCAGCACGAAAAGTTAGGTATTGCACGAAAAGATGGTCTGATTGAAGTGTCTAGATCACAGTTCTCTAACATTCAAAGGTGGGGGGGCCGAAAATCTAATGCAGGGTCCGAGGAATACATTTACCAGGGGTGATGGAATTAGTTCCTACCTGAGGGGAAACGTTTTAAAATTTGATGCAAAATGGTGAATTTTGAGGCAGATGGCTTCAACTCACTGATACACTGATCCAGTTTTATATAACTAATAAATAATTATTTGTTTTGAAGTTTGAAAAACTATTGGGAGGGCCCCCAGTTGTACAACCTTGGTGTAGACTGAAATCATCTTTCTAGACAGAACCTCTCATAAACGTTGCGTTTTACCTCAACGGCTGATATGTACATCTGTCTTGATATGGCACAGAAGGTTTTGTTCCCTTTTCCACATGCTGTATTGGTGGAAAGGGCATGTTTTTTTTGAAAAAACAAATACAGAAACAGGTTGGATCCAGCTCCAGATATGAGACGGTACTGGGCTTCTTACAAGTTGAACTTCAAAAAACTGTGCAGCAAAACAAGGTCAGGGATCCCATTAATTGCAAGTAAAAGTGTAACTAAGGCCAGAGTGTTTCCTTTTGTTCATATACTTTGTTTTATAAATAAGAAAACTAACGGAGAGGTTGAATTTAAACAAACATTTGGCTCTGAACGTTTTTCCTGTTAAAATTGTAGTGCAACTCAAAAATGTAATCACAAAATATAGTACTCGTATTAAGAGCATGTTTTAATTTGTCTTATTGTTACCCCAAATTTGATTAGACTAGAATCTAATTCAGAGGTAGAATTTATGACAATATTTGGATAAGGGGTACGCAACTGAAATAAGGTTGAGAACCGCTGTCTAAAGTGAAAATGATTATATAGAAGTAGGTTAGGTTACACTGAAAAAAGTGTTCGTTGTTAAAAACCATTAAGAACATTTTTTAAAAAATACGCCAATATGGGGCGGAGGGGTAATAGCACTTAGCATGGCAAATGTAGACAAAAACACCAAAAAGAGACGCTTTTTTTAGTTTAAAAAACTAATAACGTCAGAACAAACATCGGCTTTATGAGTCATGCGCGTCTCTGTATAAACGTTTAATCGCCTTCCCACAGCAGACAGTGTTATTGTTGCAGTAACGAACCCTTTGTTAATATCGTGTTTACTTCTTGTCTGGCGTGCTTAGGTTGCGTGCGAGAAAGCAATCAAGATGGCGGTCGTCTCCTCCCCCCCCGGGGCCAGTACCTGTTTAAGTTTACTAGTCTTTCCAAGTGGCCTACTTTAGTTGATGTCGCTTATTGACAGCCTCGAGTGTAATACAGTATTACAGTGAAATGTAGTTTATTTTTAGATATATTGAAAGTGTTCTGTCGGTTTGGGCATTCCATAAACACGAAAACGATTTAGTAATTACAGAGACAGTTTGTACGAGACGTTTGGTAATTTTAGGACTTTATGTTGGCATCACTGGGATCAGCTGAAAACAATTATCATTAAAATTGTTCTGTTTTTAACCTCAAAACTGTATTTAAAAATGGCATTTCTACTGAGGTTTTCAGATTAAATGAAGAACATTCAGTTACACGTTTTCTTCAATTCCTTCTGTTAGTTCACACTCTCCTTATATGTGTGTGTGTGTGTGTGTGTGTGTGTATGTATATATATATATATATATATATATATATATATATATATAAAGAACAAAAGTCAAAATACAAATACAAGAATTATTATTGAATTTACCAATTATTTCCTAATATAGATAATATGATACTTGTAAAAGAAATTAATAAAGGCCTAAGAATGGATATTTATGAAGCTTTAGAAATACATAAATATAATACTAATAATGAGTTGATAAATGAACAAATACAAGTAAAATCTAAATTTGATAATATATTCAGTGTTTGTAATGTCAGGACAGCAAAATAAAAGTTTAACAACATTGTAATTGATTTGGCATAACTATTTATTTGATCTAATTTGCACATATGTTAATTTTAATTGTTTAATATTCCTGATGATGTTGGTACTGTTAGCCAACGAAAAGCTTTGAATTGTGAATCCAATTATAATTCTTGTATTTGTATTTTGACTTAGTTCTTTATTAATTCACAAGAATACATATTGCGATATATATATATATATATATGTGTGTGTGTGTGTGTGTGTGTGTGTGTGTGTGTGTGTTGTGTTATTTGAAAGATCGTCCGACACTAAAGATTAACATGCTCATTAACAGAATAAAGCCAGCAATGAGAGCAAACATCGAGGATCTCAAAGAAAATGTCTGATCAGTGCTTGCACTCACATCGCCCAGCTGATCCAAGCAAGCATTACAAAATGGACTGGGAGATACTACTACATCCTCCTTATGGTTCAGATTTGTCGCCCTTTGATTTTCATTTGTTTGGTCCACTCGAAGAGGCATTGCATGGCAAAAAGTTCAGCAACCACAGGAAAGTTTTTAAAGAATTTGTGGCTCAAACAACAAGACAAAGAATTTTTTTAATCTGGTATAAAAACTAGTTCGTCCATATTAGTGTATTAATACTGGTGGAGACTATAAGCTTTGTTTTGTATAAATACAGTTTTAGTAGTGGATTATTTTTGTCTCTAATTATTGAATGGCCTTCGTATGTTTAGTTACTCAAAGCTAGGTTATTTTCCTTCGGGAGT
>JBAIZL010000010.1:79078312-79095812 GCA_036971475.1 Prosapia bicincta | reverse complement strand
TACACCTAACACGGTCTTACTTTGTTCACCACATTGTAAACACAACCAATCTTCACGCTTAACCGACCCTTCATATCGACTTACCGCTTCTAGTGATTTTTATCCGTCTATTTTTAGAATGTTCTAGAACGATTTAGTTCTTGTGCCCGCTCAAATGTGAATTGCCGCTTTCAGTAATTTCTATTCGCTACTTCTAGCACTTACGAGATGGTGATCTGTTGTCTTTTCTCATTGGTGAAATTGTCATAAATAACAAGTGTGACTCTGCCCGTTTCAATATCTTGTTGGTATATAAAAATCATTATTATTAATGTAGCTATCTGTGTAGCTATTATTTAAATTAGTGGCAACAATTAGGCTAAAGTGTTATTAAAAAGGCTTTAAGTAAGAGACTGATTAAATTTGAGGTTATGAAATTCTTCATCTTATAATAAAGATGAATAGTTCAGCAGGAAGAGTGGCTATCAGCTCTAGAATATTTTTCGTATAGACATTTCTTATTCTCTCTGGCATGCGGAATTATTCCATTGAACGAAACGCACCCACTGATAAATCAAATGGATAATGCTGATATGTCAGTCAAATTGAAAATTACATTAGCATAATAGGTGGGGGGGATGTGGCAGCCTTGGAATTGCTTGCTACAAGTGTAACTTCAAATGCCATGGTTACTGAATAATATCTTATATTTATAGATTTCCCTTGTAGAATATTAACAATACCTTCAGTTATATGAGGGGAATAACAGGACGTGATATATAATGTAAAGAAATGCCATGGTTACTGAATAATATCTTATATTTATAGATTTCCCTTGTAGAATATTAACAATACGTTCAGTTATATGAGGGGAATAACAGGAGGTGATATATAATGTAAAGATTTTTTTAATATTTAGGCTAAAAGTTATGATTTTATAATATTAGTTAATTTAATAGTAACCCATTCAATTTAATTTTATAGTAGGTCAATATTTTTATATAATTCAAATGGTTTTAGTAAATTAACATAATGACAAATTATGGCTGAAGCTGATAATATTTCAGTGTATAAAGATAACGATATTTTTTGTCAACCTATTAAGAGATAATTTAATTTGCTCCTAATGTAGAATATGTAAAATATAACGTAATTGGAAAGCATTTGAAAATTGTTTAAACATAACCTCCAAATAACCTCTGAAGTATAATCAGGAAAAGAAATTAGCGTGAACTGACCATCATGTCTGTGATGACGTCATCGATTCACTTCCAAGGTTAAGAAGTTACATTTTATGAAAAACACAAGTTTTATTTTCCAAACTGTTAATGAACCACTGATATAACCACATATAGATTGGTTTTATAGTGTTCTTAAATTCACTGCAGCTGCAATATATAACATTATCGTGCCTATAAGGGCAGACTATATTGACTGTACGACTAGTATTTAGTATAAATCTAATAAGTTATTACAGAATATCAAGAGCACAGTAGTACAATATATTACAGTGAAATTATTGGAAAGAACCCCAATACCACAAAAATAACAAATAAAACAAGTTACTTAAGATTAAACCCTTATGTACATTTCGATGACCATGCCATCATCATCATCAGAGGGTCTTGTTACAAAATTACAATCTAGCAAACAAGAAGTTACAAACTAGAGTGATGACTCTAGTAACACTGAGTATTCACTGACACGCCAGACCTGAAGTACTCTCAGCTTGGGTAAACAAGCTAAACACCTGCTTCTTGCGGTCTCCTGGTAAACACAGGGGGTTGTATAAACACGGATCAGTGTTTATGTGAGGTGAAACCGCTGTAATTGCGTTTGCGTCGATGATTGCTGTAATTATGTTGTGGATTGTAATATATTTGCATGTAATTAATAAGTTTTGTCGTGCGTGTTTTTATGTCAATGAACCTGTATTTATTCCGCTGAGGAACTCAGGACCCGGCCGTTACCATCCAACTCAGCACCCGGCCGTTACCATCCAACTCAGCACCCGGCCGTTACCATCCTTGCAATAACACGTAGGGGCAACTGTGGTGTGTTTTTCATTTACAATTTATAAAACGTCTAATAACTTGGGTTATTTTTTTGTAATAATGATGATTGATTTACAATCGAAATGTACATGAGGGTTTAAATAAAAATGTATGTGGCTAAGAGATTTTATTATAACAGTTACTCCACAGTTGCTCTGAGTTACTATTCCGAGTTGCTAGAGTTTGTTGAGGACTCAGCTACCTCAGGTGAGCAGAACCTTCGTGGTCAGAGAGTAACATATCCGTGTAATAACAACTGTTTTTTATTTAAATACAGTAATTATAACCTTAAATAAGTTTCACATATTTGGGCTCGGAAGTGAATGATGAAAATAAAACAATAAATGAAGTCCAGAAAAGAATAATGACAGCTAATAGAGCATACTTCGCAAATATAAAGCTTTTTAAAAGTAGGCTATTGTCTCAAACCACTAAGGTACGACTCTATAAAACCTTAATTCGGCCAGTCATAACGTATGGAGCGGAGACGTGGACTTTGTGATGAAAAATTAGTTGACATTGTTTGAGCAAAGCTTTTAAGAAAAATTTATGGTCCGCTCCAGGATGTACAGACAAATGTGTGGAAGCTTCGATCTAATGCCAAGTTGTATTCCTTATACAAAGAAGCAAATGTGGTCCATTTTATTAAAACGCGACGTCTAGAATGGTTGGGTCACATCATAAGAATGCCCACCAATAGAATGCCGAACAAACTTTTACATGGCACTATGATTGGCGAGAGAAGAGTTGGCCGACCAAGAAAACGATGGCTACAGGACCTTGAGGAAGATTTAAGGGTACTCGGCATTACAGCACGGAAACAGAAGGCTAAGGATAGAAGTACATGGTGAGACATTGTTAAGGAAGCCAAGGCCCACCCCGTGCTGTAGCGCTACACAGTAGAAGGGTACTCGGCATTACAGCACGGAAACAGAAGGCTAAGGATAGAAGTACGTGGCGGGACATTGTTAAGGACGCCAAGGCCCACCCCGTGCTGTAGCGCTACTTAGTAGAAGGGTACTCGGCATTACAGCATGGAAACAGAAGGCTAAGGATAGAAGTACATGGCGAGACATTGTTAAGGAAGCCAAGGCCCACCCCGTGCTGTAGCGCTACACAGTAGAAGGGTACTCGGCATTACAGCTTGGAAACAAAAAGGCTAAGGATAGAAGTACATGGTGAGACATTGTTAAGGAAGCCAAGGCCTACCCCGGGCTGTAGCGCTCCGTATCTGGTCGCACCCAAACGTCATAGGCAGGAATTTTATTGACGATATACTTACATAGACTTAATAATCTTCAAAGTATGCTCCTTGAGCAGCTACACACTTAGTATAGCGTTGCTCCCATTCCCCGGAAATTTTCTTTGGGGATGCCATTGATGACCGTCGTCGAAGCCTCTTGAACGGCCTTTATCGAGTCAAAACGTCATCCCTTGAGCTGTCTTTTCATCAGGGGGAAGAAGAAGAGGTCCGGTGGTGCCAAATCGGGAGAATAGGGCGGGTGTGGCAACACCGTATTTGGCCAGGAGCTGTCTGACGACGAGCGCGCCATGGCACGGCGCGTTGTCATGATGAAGCACCCAGCAGTTTGCGATGGCCGGTCGGACTCGGGGCGTGTGACCCCCCTCTACCGCTAGAGAAAATCAGTCCTACCACTTTTGGGTGCGACCCTGTAGTAGTAGTAGTAATTATAACCTACACTTTTGGGTACATTTTTCTGCCTTACCTAATATTTAAATATTTTTCTTTGTTCACACGTTACTCTTTTTAAACTAAAAGTACTGTTTAAAGTCTTGAGAATGGAGTTAATCCGAAACTCGTCAACAAAAAAAAATATTTTAATATTAGCAAAGGCAGAAAAATGAACTTAAATGTGTATACAATATTCCTAACCGAAGTGAAGATGAAGATATTTCCATGTTCTCCAAATGTTATATTAGAATTTTACTAGTTTTATTGAACCGAAGTTTTGTTTGTTGAAATATTTCTGTTTTAAAACTTTAACAAGGAAATAAATATATTAAATATTCATATTACGATAAGTATAAAAATTTCAAATAAAACCTCAACCTCTTAAGTTGGTTAGAGGTTACCTCCTTGAGTAGGTTTGCTTCGTAAATGGAACGAATTTTTTGAAACGCGACAGCATGTAAGCAATTATGTATTCACTTAGTTACGTACATATTAAATATAGTATCTTAATAAGGAGTTATTCATGTAGTAGTTTTCTTTGAGGATGATTATTTTACAATCGAAACGTACACAAGGGTTTAAAGTTTTTTTTAAAATTTTGTTTAAGAGGGTTTACTTACATAAAATATCCTTAGATGTGAAGGCTTGTATACAACCCGTAGCACAAACACCCATTTTAAATATTTTTCCAATTCGCATCTATTAAAACTGCTCTATCTACCTACACTAGTCCTAGAGTTGCGCGTATCATTGTACGATATTCAAGCTCCTTTTGAATAATGTATCGATCAATCTCTCAATAGATCGCCGGCTTTACCTAATCCCGTAGTATTGTGCTATCGCCTGGCCCTAGCTTAGCGTCACAGCAGGTGTTTGTATCTCCTCCAACAGGACTTTACATGATCCTAGGTCGTGTGAAGCCGATCTGATGCATACCCCACCTCAGAGTGCACGTCCCATTAGCGGTGGTGGAACCACTTAGAGGGCAGTTACCTGTTCCAGTCATTTGTCCGACGCTATATAGTAACCGCGGGATCCGTCGCCGCTTTCCATTTTCACGGTTGACAATTGCCATCATGGCGAACTTGTTTTAGTCTATTTACGCCGTAAAAGTAGATTTCTTAATGACCTGTCGAACAAGTAAGCATTGCGGTGCATAAAATACACCGTTTTCACAAATCATAGAAAATCGTTGCCGAAAACGAATTCGTAATTTCTGATTTATTTTTCTAAGCGGGAAACTGTGATTACTTTTTTACAACACGTAATAAAAATGAAACAAATTCAAAGTAAATTCTTGCTTAGGTCAACAAAGAAAAATGTTATAATGTATAGCTTGCGTTTTAATAAATAATTAATATGTATAAAGTAACATAACCTATTATTTGAAATAGCTGTTCTACCACATAACCTACAACATAAGATCAGCTGTTTTATGTAGTGATATGTTATCGCTTATTTTAAGCCAAATGGGACATAATAACTATATTGCATACCTTGCCCCTTTTGCGAATTGGTTTCTCCCCATATAAAACTAAAATTAATTTATTTATTAAATTTCATTAAAGATTTAATATTTGATAAAACTGTATTATCACCAGTGAAATCCCCTAAAAGTGTAAAAAATGTATCTGAACTTGAGTGGATGAATAAAAAGTATTTTGGAAAATGTGAACAAGATAAAGAGGAGAGTGTGAACTAATAAATTAATTGAAAAAAGGCGGTTGTTTTAAAGATTCAAGAATGAATACTTTATTAGGATGACGTTTCTACAGCTAATTTCTTGTCCTTTTCTAATGAAACTTAAGGCCTAAAGAAAGAAACATCGCCAACTCCTCTATCAATACAGAAATATAAAACAGAAAATAAATTCATGAATCTCTTGCGTCTTGTATACAAACCCCTACAGGAGACATTAGGCTAGTAGTCAGATGCTAGAGCAGACCGAGAGACACAGTTAAACCTCACGGACTAATTAAAATAGTTCAATGTGTACCAAGTAACCGTGCACTTGGACTTGAGAGATCGCAGTAGGCGGAGGTAGAGGGTCAGTATAAATACTTTGCTACAAACATGATAAGGACTTTCAAAACACTGATTTGCATGAGACGGTCGATATTAGTTAAACGATGTTAAATTAGCTTGGGTATGAAATAACAAACAATGTTGATATGTGTAGACATTTAAAATGCAGAAATTGTTGATGTGTAGATCATGCTGAATAAGAAATATGTTTTCAGAAGTCTTAGTACACGAGTAATCTCTTGCGATCTCTCAAAGCCAAGTACACAGTTACGCGGTCCACACTTATATTATATATATATTTAATATGAATAAATAAAGCTTTCAAAGACCTCTTTAAAGACTTGTAGTAATTTCCTCTGAAGATGATTGCTTTCGAAATGTACATTAGGATTTAAATAAAAAGGTTTTTGTCGTTTTGGTATTTGATAATAAAAAAAATACAGCACATTTGCTTCAAATTATTGTAGTACAGGTATAATTTATCAACATCAAGAAATCAAAACAAGTAACCAAACATTTAAAAGTAATAACGAAATTAAAGGCTATATTTTCCACATTTAAACTTAGTTTGTTTACAGTTTAATACACACAGAATTACAATAAGACCTCGCCAGTCAGCGCTGTATGTTGTCTCTGTTGTGGAGTACAAAATAATGTGAACCAGCCTGGCGTCGCGTGACACCAAGAGGCGCGGCTAAACTTTAAACTCTTGCCGAAAAGAGCATAGATGCATACTGTTCCGTAACTGGCCTTGAGTATCATAGCTTATCGCTATTTGTTGCATTTGGTATAATCTACGACCAGCGATTTAGACCTCAGCATCACTTATAGGATGTTTTCCCGGGTCTTGACTTGCAAAGGGCCAGTTTCGTTACACTCTGTGAGAACCGGAAGCGACTATTTGAAGCAGTGCGATGAAAAGCGTCTTCTATGTACATTCACGTATTAAACCATCCTTGTAAAAAAGGAATATGTAATAATAAACAAAAATATATTGTTTGAATATTATATAATAATATTTTTTTTTACCTTGCCTTTTAGACTACGAGTCATAATGTATTTAAAGAGGTCAAAGATATTGTCTCCAGCATTACCCTTCAACCGTCTAAGTTTAGGATTATTCCGCTAAGTTATAGATTCCACTGAATCCATACATTGACATGTTAAAAAAAGGAATCTACAATCACTCTTTAAATGTATGTTCTTATGGTAGAGTGTAATTGCTGTGGTCATCAGACCAACAACTCGTGAGAAAGTCTTTCGTCCTGTGACGCTGATTATACGATCTGGTTAGCGGATCGTTTTCACGGGAAATCAAAGCCAGAGTAGCGCCGGACCGACGTCGTCTGACAGCTGAGGGGAAGGCCCGAGGGGAGACAGGTATCGGAAATCTCGGCTTTACCGTGGGAAACCATCGCAGGGCTGACAACTGTTTAACTGTTAATCCCGCGAAACCGGTACAGATTCTACGATAACGCTCGTATAAACACTAACTGGTTCTGAGATACTAATGTTTCATCTGCAGTACTTTCTCCAGTGGGAAGGAATTTCTTAAATGAGGGTCTTTACTTTCGTTAATATGCGCTATTACACTCTGCTATATATGTTAAACTTTAAGTACGAATGTGTGTATATATATATATATATATATATATATATATATATATATATATATATATATATATATATATATATATATGTAATAACTTCAAAATGTTCATAATCAAGATGTATTTTATTCAACATTTACAATTTTGCTGAAGCTTTTCATGTTTTGGATAGAATTTAAGATTTTATTAAACCGATAGTTCATTTAATGTAAAACAAATAGATTAAAGGCATAAAGTTATCAGTGGTTTATGTACATAGTGCAATCAAATAGAGTAATGTTTGAATAGTTTCACAAATCATGTTAGTAGACTTTGAGAATGCTGGAACTGTACACCAGCGAAAAGCTTCAGCATAATTGTAAATGTTGAATAAAATACATCTTGATTATGAGCATTTTGAAGTTATTAAATAATTATAATAAATCAAGAAAACATAATCATCTTTAATATATATATATATATATATATATATATATATATATATATATATATATAATATGTTTTCTTGTTTAATAATTTAAAACAACATAGGTTATTCAAATACAACAATATTATTTATTTATATTTAAAGCTTCTCGTTGGTAAACAGTACCAACATCATCAGGAATGAAAATTACAATAATGTAAGCTATATGCCTAAAACATATGTTAAATTACAAATAGAATTGTTGCTAAATTTATACAAATTGTCAAGTTTATTTTGTTACTGTAACATTATAGACGTTGAATATAGTATCAAATTTAGAATGTATTTGTATTTGTTCTTTTATTAATTTGTTATTATTATTGTATTTATACATTTCGAATGCTTCATATATATTCATTCTTAATCCTTAATTAATTTCTTTTATAAGTTTCATATTTTCAAAATTTTTAAATTGGTGTTTTTTATTAATACAATGATTTGCAAAATTTGTTTTATATATTTTTGTATTTTTATAAGCATTTAAATGTTCTTTATATCTTTCTTTTAATTTTGTCTTGGTTATATATATATATATATATATATATATATATATATATATATATATATATATATATATAGGTTTTATTACAGCTTTCACATTTATTTTTCATGCATATTATTCGCTTTATTATTGTTATTCATTATGTTTATTATTTTATTATTAGTTTTGTATGCAATTTTGATATTTGTATTTTTAAATAATTTGGTGATACTTTTTATTTCATGGCCTATAAATAAAAATGAAGTACATATTGTATTATTATTATAATGTTTGTAAATTAAATTATTTTGTTGTTTATTTAAAATATTATAATCAAGTTTGTCAACAGTTTTCATTTTATAACGGCTTTCTATTGCAATTTGATAAATAATGTTTTTCTCTTATTTTATTTTTTTCATCCATGGGGATATTATGCATTCTATATAACAAGTTATAATGAAGCAGCCATTTTTTTGGTTATATGGATTCTTAGAATTATTTGATACAATTTGGTCTGTTAAAGTTGGTTTACGGTATATCATATATTCAAATTTATCATTTTTTCTTATTATTGTTAAATGTAGAAAACACGTATATATATATATATATATTAAAACAACATAGGTTATTCAAATACAAGAATATTTATTATTTTATATCCAAAGCTTTTCGTTGGCAAACAGTACCAACATCATCAGGAATGAAAATTACATTTCATTGTAATTTTCATTCCTGATGATGTTCGTACTGTTTGCCAACGAAAAGCTTTGGATATAAAATAATAAATATTCTTGTATTTGAATAACCTATGTTGTTTTAAATTATTAAACAAGAAAACGTATTGTATATATATATATATATATATATATATATATATATATATATATATATAATAATTAATAAATTTCAAAAACAAGAATACTTTTAATGAATATATTTATTCAAAGCTTGTCTATGGTCGTTTGTAGCACGTATGATTTAATTTTGTAAAAATATTTTATTACATAATTATTTTCCTGAAGATGCTGGTACTATTTTATCGGCGGAAAGCTTTGAATAAATATATTCATTAAAAGTATTCTTGTGTTTGAAATATTTTTAATTTATTAACTATATTACAAGAAAACATATCACCATATTTAATATAATATATATATGAATGCATGTATGTATGAGCCTTATGCATTACTAAGCCACTGGTCCAATCGTCATGAAACTTTGGGAAATTGTTGAGTACATTCCTGGAAACACTTAACAATATAAAACGATTTTCCAACACATTTCAAACAATAGACTAAAATGCAACAAGTAAACAATGTAAGTATACAAAAATATTCTATATTCCAGTGTACTTCAATAAATAACATTCATTCAATAAAGAACATTTATTGTCACACCTTTCTCGATCGACTTCAATAAGCTCGGCTAGCATTATGTTAATAAAATTCTAAATTAGGTTTAGCTAATGTTAACACGCCATTCATTGGTTTTAGGCGATACGAAGTTCGCTGGGTGAGCGTAGTATATATAGTCACTAAATGGTAGCACTTTCTGTTTGTCTAATAGAGGACGGCATTCGGGTCCACTTTCAACTTTATACTTATTCATTCAATTCCGTCAATTAGTTAACTCTCTCTCTCTCTCTCTCTCTCTCTCTCTCTCTATATATATATATATATATATATATATATATATATATATATATATATATATATATATATATATCGTTCAAATTTTCAATCATTAATAAAATACTTTTATTCGTCAACTCAAGTTCAAATACATTTTTTTAAGTTTTGTATTATGGAAAACATTTTCACATAAAGTGCAAGGTATGCAATATAGTTACTTCGTCCCATTTGGCTTAAAATAAGTGATGATACACGATTTCATAAAACAGCTGGTTTTGTGTTGTACGTGAATGTACAACGAACTATTAGACGTTTTGCATCACACTGCTTCCAATATAATAGCTTCCGGTTCTCATTGAGTATAACGAAAGTGGCTCTTTATAAGACAACATCCGGGAAAACATCTGGTAAGTGATAAGTGATGCTGAAATCTGAAACACCAGTAGTAGATTATACCTAATACAAAAAATAGAGAAAAGATATATGCTACTCACGGCTAGTTATGGAAAACTATGGATCTATGCTCCTTTCGGCAAGTGTTTAGAGTCTAACCCCGCCTTCTGCAGTCGTCACGTGACGCCAGGCTGATTCACAGGTACTTTGTAATACACAACAGTGGCATCATGCTCCACTGACTGGCGAGGTCTTTCTTTGATTCTGTGTGTATTAAACTGTCAATAAAGCAAGTTTATATGTGGCAAATATAACTGTTATTGCTTATAAATGTTTGATTAAAAAGTTATACAAGTTGTAATTGATTACATTATGTTGATAAGATCTATTAGTTTATTATATTTGTAGTGTGATGAACACTAACTTTTATAACTCATACCCGAAGTGTTTTCCTCTCTTTATTCGAATTTCCTTAATCATAAAATACGACCTAGTCTCGGGAAAGGCCACACTTACGGTACTAGCTATAAAACAGGCTATTTCTAATTAGTTTTATAAACCCAGAGTTTAAAAAAAATTGTTTTACTTTAGAAAATATACAAAAACCTTGTAAAATAAGAAAATTAATTCATTAAAATGTTGTGAAACATCCATACATGTGTTACTTTTATTAGATAACTTTGTAGAATGCAAGGAGCATAATGACTTGCCGAAATTGATTAATATATTCCGTTTGGAAAATAATTCTCCGCTCTACTTGTTCTTGTTCGCTTGCCTTGAAACTGTTCGCATCTACTCAGACCTATGCTAGTTGTATAACAGATTGCGTTGCGTACAAGATGGTTGTATCTGTGTCCGCGCTATTAGCAGACATACAGCTGGAGGCCTCCTCTGGTCTGTTTACAGGTGCAGCTAAGCGATTAGGCATGTGTAAGTGATCGTCTCCAGCTGTGCTCTACAGTCTTGAACTTCTAATGATTTATTGATAGTGGTTTCTTTGATACTAGCTACTTTTGACAGAGTATCCTTTGTGTTCTTGCTTTCTGCGTTTGTTTAGCGATCAAAATGTGTGTGACAACTGCAAAAGAATTTACTTTTTTTGAACTAAAACTAATGAATGGCGAAATGGTAGAAACCTATAATCGCCCCGGATCACTCCTTAAGCAGGTTTGGTTCAGGTAAGATAACTTGCCTATGGGATACCATAATTTCTTTCTATATATATTCAAACTTTATCCTCTTACAAGGTAAAGGTTCTTTATGACCTCGATAGAGAGTCGGTCTACTTTAAGTCGAACGCCCTACCCATGTGGTTCTATAATATCCTTCTCCTGTATCATGTACCAGGGGTTTTATACCCCTGCCCTTATCTTACCTATATTCATTTACAGTCTTCCTGTCTTTTGTAGACGATGATAGTCATAGCTACAAATATAAAAAACTCATTATATATAGTCCATACGCACGCACGCGCGTGCGTTAATATTCATAAGCACTTTGAACTAGTATAGGTCCTTGTAATGTTTCTATTATTTTTCGTACTTGAAAAAAAATGTGTCTATTCGATTCTCTTGATCTCTCGTTCACTCTTAATTTGATTTTAATACTTATAATGTTTAAGATGAGCTTTATTTATTGGACCTGAAAAAGACAGGAGTTGCATATCGAAGCAACCGACGGTCACTCTAACACTAAACGCTTCTACTCTCTTCACTACTTTGTAAACACTGGTCTGCTTCACTCTTAACCGACCTATTATATTTACTTACCGCTTCTAGTGATTTCTATCCTTTTATCGCTAGAAGGTTCTAGAACAACGTAGGTCTTGTGCCCGCTTAAATTTGACTTGCCGCTTCTAGTAATTTCTATCAGTTGCGTGTAGAAGGTTCTAGTATTATGAAACGGCGTACTGTTGTGTTCGCTCAAGCGTGAATAGACCTGTACTTGTCAAGTCGTGTGCCTTATATCATGGGTTGGACCTTGCCTGTTACAGTATTTCATGATTGACTGTATCAAACAAGTTGTAACGAAACCAAATTCGTGTTTATATAATAAATATTAAAGTTTTGAAGATGGAGCCATTTCGAAATGCGTCAACAGAGGATAATATTGTAATGTTATGAAAGATAGAAAAATTTACTCAGATATTTACAAATATTCCAAACAGAAGTGATGATGAGTACACAGTATTAAGCATTTCAACATAAGTCCAGTTAACAGATACTCACCAAACTGTATGAGTTATATTATATAAACTCTTTATAAACGGGAGTACTAATTCTACGTAAATTCATGTATATGTAATATATATATATATATATATATATATATAGTTTAAAACAACACAGGTTATTCAAATACAAGAATATTTATTTAATAAATATTCTTGTATTTGAATAACCTAAGTTGTTTTAAATTATTAAACAAGAAAACGTATTTTATATATATATATATATATATATATATATATATATATATATATATATATATATATATATATTCTACGTAAATTCATGTATATGTAATATATATATATATATATATATATTTTAAAACAACACAGGTTATTCAAATACAAGAATATTTATTTAATAAATATTCTTGTATTTGAATAACCTAAGTTGTTTTAAATTATTAAACAAGAAAACGTATTTTATATTTATATTTATATATATATATATATATATATATATATATATATATATTCTACGTAAATTCATGTATATGTAATATATATATATATATATATATATATATATATATATATATATATATATATATATATATATATATATTAAAACAACACAGGTTATTCAAATACAAGAATATTTATTTAATAAATATTCTTGTATTTGAATAACCTGTGTTGTTTTAAATTATTAAACAAGAAAACGTATTTTATATTTATATATATATATATATATATATATATATATATATATATATATATATATATATATATATATATATATATATATATATATCACTTTCACTATATGTACTTAATCAAGAATCTTACTTGGTATTTATGCGAGTTAACTTTCAAAGATTGATAGTATCTCCATTATCGAGCATCACTGACCGGGGGTTGTAGTAGACTCAAATACATATATGAGGAATAGTTAGTAACCGGAGTACATCCGTTCATTTTGCAGTCCATAAAATCGCAGTTCCGACGTTTCGCTAGAATCTCATCTAGCATTGACGAGGTTAACTGTACTGAAGTATGTAGCATCATGGGAGACCCAATAACATTTGCTACCCCATCCAGATTGTATATTGTTTGTTATACAGTTGAATGCATCAAGTTTTAACGAAACGAAATACATCTTTATGTGATAAATATTTTTGTGTTTAATGTTGTAAATTCTGTTTATACTAATATCTCAAACATTTTGCAAGATTGGATAACAAAGATATTTGTCTGCAATTAATGACTAATATTTTTAATCATACGTAATTAATAACACGTTTAATTAGTTTTGTTTTCTTTGTTTTAGGTGAGAATCTTTGTTAATTACGTCTTCAGGCGGTCTGCAGTGAGTGAGTTTTAATTTCGTCAGTCGTTAAGTATATTCTGAAACAGAGGTTTATTATGCTTTAACAATTGTTTATTATTATTAATTAATATTAATGCTAATGTTACTGTATTTATGTTACTCTTTACAACACACTTCTGCAATAAACTTTCATTGCTCAGCGAACCTGTATTGTGTTTTCAACGAGTAAAACTTTAATACTCTAAAGGTTATTAAATTTGTATTACATTACCTAAAAACCTTTTTGAAACTTGCTTTTAAAAGGTAGTACGATTGTAAAATCAAACTAGAATAAGTATCAAATCATGCTAGGATAAGTATATAATCAAATTAGAATAAGTATCAAATCAAACTAGAATAAATATCAAATCAAACTAGAATAGATATCAAATCAAACTAGAATAAATATAAAATCAAACTAGGATAAAACTAGTATGTACCGAGTAATTTCCATTTCGTTTGTTGGGGTAGATATTTATAGTTATAAAATAATTCTATTTGTAATGGTGGGTATGTTGTACGTACTGCAAGTATTCATTAATGGAATGCCAGTATGTATGAGACATTCGGACTGTGTTGAGTGATAATATGAAGAAGATGAAAGATTTGGAGTAATTAGAATGTTGACAAAGAGCGGCCTATCTGGTTCTGACGCTTCTCCTCTTTGTCAAAGAACACATACGAATTCCCTTATGTGGAGAATCCACAGGCTTGGGTGTGAAACCACTATCCCCGCGAATCCGACTCGCGACTCCCAGAGGGTTGGTGAACACGACTCGTACTACTAGTATGCAAGAGTGTCGCGGCCTTACGGTTCGACTAGTGACCGGCGCGTTCCTGGAACGAGACGAACTCCGACCGGACCCTGCGTGCCAGAACTACTCGGAATCAGTGGACCTTCCGATCGGCCAGGTCTCCGTACCTTCTAATTAGTTGGGCCGTGGTAGTGCTTTCGTTTGGCCTTGCCCAAGGGCCGAGGCTCAGAATCGGGACTTGGTCCCAGGCGGGGATTAACCCAACTCGTGAGACCTGGAAAGCAGTATTTATGAGACAGTTACAGCTATAAGTGTGAACAAACACTTATATAAGTTATACATACTTAGATAGATAAAACAAGGCGCTGTGTAGGCCATTTAACGCCAGTGAAACTGTGTATAGATAACGGACGAAAGCTAAAGGGAACAATGTAAAAGTAGTAAGTATACTTGTGTTTGGTAAGCATGGCAGAACTAACCGGTTCGACTAGGAACTAAATGAGTAGAATTTATAATAATAATAAAATGCTATTAGGTTGGCTATCTTTCTTGTGTGTCGGCAAATCATGTATCAGTAAACCATTCTACCTCTGTAGCGGTCATAAAGAGGATGTATCTTACACCCCAATGGAAAAGAAGGGCAAGTAAGGGGGATGCAGTCAGATACCTGAAGGAGAGACCCACCCTCCATCAACATCGTAATTGTCTGCATTTCCTTTGAATGAGAAGGGTTGATAGATATTATCAATGAGACGACATAATAATTCCTCAATAATGAGGGAATTATGATATCCAGTGGCCAGGGTAGCTTATCTGTAGTAAAACTCTCAATTTTGTTGAAGAGACCCGCAACGACGAGGATCGGGATGCTAGATTGGAATAAAGAATTAATATGAAACACCCTTGGTAGTGGGAGAAGGGGAAATCATTAGTGATTAGACCGATGCCGTTTGCGTGTTCTCTACCTGGTCTCTAATGGAGTCGTACAGAGTCGTCTAAACGCTTAGAGATAAATGAATGTTTAAAAGCGTTGTGTATCGGTAGCCACAACGTTTTCACAAAAAAAGTTTCAAATAAAAAAGTATATCCTTGTAGGAATTCACAAAGAAAAAAAGCACATTTATAAGTAAAAACAAGTAGTGTAAAAAATTAAGATAATTCTTATTTAAGTGAAAAAAAAATTATTTGAGTTAATTTTTAATAAATAATTACAATTAATGTAAACAAAGTAACATAAACTATGCTTTAAAACAGCTGTTCTACTACATAAGGTATAACATAAAATCAGCTGTTGTATTTTATCATATGTAATCACGTATTGTAAGCCAAATGGGACCGTTTACATATATATATTGCATACCTTACCGCTTTTGTGAATCGTTTTTCTCCCATATAAAACTAAAATTAATTTATTTAATTCAATTAAAGAATTAATATTGAAGAAACTGTGTTAACATCAAATGTCATTCACTACAAGTTTAAAAAAATTGTTTTGAACTTGAGTGCAGGAATAAAAAGTATTTTATTAACCATGGAAAATTTGTACAGGATATATATAGAGAGAGTGTGAACTATTAGTAAGAATTGAATAAATAAATGAGTACGTAATACCAGTTAGACTATCTAAGAAGTGATATCGCCAGATTTCTCTACTTGTAGTCAATAAAGGAGTAAAGAAGAGACAAATAAGGGAATAAGGGTTCTATTCTTGCAGAGGGCAATGAATTTATCACAGAAAATCAGTATATTCAAGTTATATTTTTAAGAACAAAACAATAAATAATGTACAGTATTTAGAACGCAATTGTTTTTCCATGTCTTACGAGTGCTGTTGTGTGTAGTTGGAACGAATTTAGCCTTTTGTTGTTTAGTCAATAAATGTTTGCGTGTTTTCCGTCGGTTATCCTATTTTAATACACGCTTTCGGGGCCGTCCCAGAGGTTTCTAGGCTATATTTATTTGCGTTTGCATCCAGCATGTTTATTCCTATTGCTTGTCGTTTATCGGCATTTTTATAGCTACGTATTCGCTATTTTGGGACCTCTACGTCTTTTGTCATCCATCAGCTGCTAAAAGAATTATTTTTATACAACAGGAACTGTAAAGATTAGCGAAATAAAATACAACACACTATAGTAACGCATAAAACATATATTACTCTTTATAATGTGATTACTTTCTCCAGTTAGACTAACGATTACCAGGAAAGTACTAACACAGAAACAAAGTTTATTATGTATGTATAAAACATACATACTAATCGTATTTATTGCGATTACGGATAATAAAACTAGGCGAAACTGTTGTGAACTGAACTTCCTTGTGCAAACTCTGTATGTCGCGTACAAGTGCACTGGCAGATCCTGTCAATCCAGTAGGTCGCTGACAAGTGCACTGACAGATCCCGTTAATCCGGTAGGTCGTAAAATGTACACTGCCATATCCTGCCAATCTGGTAAGTCGCTGACAAGTGCACTGGCAGATCCCGTTATCTGGTAGGTCACTGACAAGTGCACTGGCAGATCCCGTTATCTGGTAAGTCACTGACAAGTGCACTGGCAGATCCTGTCAATCCAGTAAGTCGCTGACAAGTGCACTGGCAGATCCCGTTATCTGGTAGGTCACTGACAAGTGCACTGGCAGATCCCGTTATCTGGTAGGTCACTGACAAGTGCACTGGCAGATCCCGTTATCTGGTAGGTCACTGACAAGTGCACTGGCAGATCCCGTTATCTGGTAGGTCACTGACAAGTGCACTGGCAGATCCTGTCAATCCAGTAAGTCGCTGACAAGTGCACTGGCAGATCCCGTTATCTGGTAGGTCACTGACAAGTGCACTGGCAGATCCCGTTATCTGGTAGGTCACTGACAAGT
>JBAIZL010000010.1:78995812-79073312 GCA_036971475.1 Prosapia bicincta | reverse complement strand
AAATCGTATAAAAAACAACACCTATTTAAAAACCGCCTTGTTGAAAATTTGTCCGTATTAAGCGATATTAAATGTCCACAAACGTCTGGTATGATTGACGGCGTTTGGCTGGATACTCAACCGGACTGTAGGCCTGGTTTGTGCTATTGCCATTTTTGGTTAAGGAAGCCGATCGAACCGCGACCATGTAAGGCAGACCCTCGGGAACAAGTTTGCGGTTACACTTGAGGAATATCCAGACCGAACAAGGTATATGCGTTCACTCTTCTTTACGCCACTCATTCCACTTTACTGCTGTGTTTCCAGGATATTTTACCCTTGTCCCGGAATGTGACTACGTTGTTATACGCAAGTGTCGGGCAGCTGTATAAGATGACAGTGGGTCTGTCTACTTCAGTAGAACTTCCCCGCTCTGTGTCCTAATCCGGAATCTCCGTTTCCCAGTACGAACATGCTAGACGGAAGCAGTTCGCTAGAGGATGGCGCCTACAAGGGGCGGTTGGGTTTTGCGATCCAAGACTCGGGAGTCGTAGGGAAAAAAGATAGCTTCACTTGTTGGGCAAAGAACTAGAGCAATTAACGATAATAAAATGTATAGTCAATAAACAAACTACTCTTTGCAACAAATTAAGACAGTTATACAGCCTTTATGTAGTTTCCGCTAACCCAGTTAACATCATCAGTATACGAAAGACCCGAAATACATTTTTTTGGCCGTTGGTCCCAGATCTGGTCCCTCAGAACCCGCCCAGCCCTCTTGACAGCCATCCTCTGACGAGCTGCGTCCGTCTCTCATGCTAATGCGGCTAGTAACCATAACGTGCGTGAAGAGTTCACGATAGATTCAAGGTATTAAGTTCTTTCCATGAAAATATCAGGAGAGGGTGAAATGAAACAGTACGGTACGTGTAACGCCAATAACAGGGTGAATAACCTGACAAGAAAGAAACCCTGCCAGAAAAACCTCGCGATAGATCAAGCAGGAACTCCGCTATTAAATAAGGAGAGGTATTACCTTACAAATATCTTGTTAGTGATGCTAACGTGTGAGCGACAAGCGCTACTTCTTCCCCAGCAAATCCAAATAAGTTACTCTGTTGTGGCAACTGCGTGTCTCTGGATGTGCCCTTTTATTAAGCTTAAAATTAAACACTAATATACTGATACATTATTAGTATATTGTGATACAATATTAGCATCTTGTAATACAATATTATCATGTAATACAATGTTATCATGTAATACAATATTAGCATGTTTTGATGCAATATTAGGATGTTGGGATACAGTATTAGCATGTTGTAATACAATATTAGCATGTTTGAATACAATATTAGCATGTTGTGATACAAAATTAGGAGGTTGTAATACAATATTATCATGTAATACAATATTAGCATATTGTAATACAATATTAGGATGTTGGGATACAGTATTAGCATGTTGTGATACAATATTAGGATGTTGGGACACAATATTAGCATGTTGTAATACAATATTATCATGTAATACAGTATTAGCATGTTGTAATACAATATTATCATGTAATACAATATTAGCATGTTGTAATACAGTATTAGGATGTTGGGATACAGTATTAACATGTTGTGATACAATATTAGGATGTTTGGATACAGTATTAGCATGTTGTAATACAATATTATCATGTAATACAATATTAGCATGTTGTAATACGATATTAGGATGTTGTGATACAATACTAGCATGTTGTGATACAAAATTAGGAGGTTGTAATACAATATTATCATGTAATACAATATTAGCATATTGTAATACAATATTAGGATGTTGGGATACAGTATTAGCATGTTGTGATACAATATTAGCATGTTGTGATACAAAATTAGGAGGTTGTAATACAATATTATCATGTAATACAATATTAGCATATTGTAATACGATATTAGGATGTTGGGATACAGTATTAGCATGTTGTGATACAATATTAGCATGTTGTGATACAAAATTAGGAGGTTGTAATACAATATTATCATGTAATACAATATTAGCATATTGTAATACAATATTAGGATGTTGGGATACAGTATTAGCATGTTGTGATACAATATTAGGATGTTGGGACACAATATTAGCATGTTGTAATACAATATTATCATGTAATACAGTATTAGCATGTTGTAATACAATATTATCATGTAATACAATATTAGCATGTTGTAATACAGTATTAGGATGTTGGGATACAGTATTAACATGTTGTGATACAATATTAGGATGTTTGGATACAGTATTAGCATGTTGTAATACAATATTATCATGTAATACAATATTAGCATGTTGTAATACGATATTAGGATGTTGTGATACAATATTAGCATGTTGTGATACAAAATTAGGAGGTTGTAATACAATATTATCATGTAATACAATATTAGCATATTGTAATACAATATTAGGATGTTGGGATACAGTATTAGCATGTTGTGATACAATATTAGCATGTTGTGATACAAAATTAGGAGGTTGTAATACAATATTATCATGTAATACAATATTAGCATATTGTAATACGATATTAGGATGTTGGGATACAGTATTAGCATGTTGTGATACAATATTAGCATGTTGTGATACAAAATTAGGAGGTTGTAATACAATATTATCATGTAATACAATATTAGCATATTGTAATACAATATTAGGATGTTGGGATACAGTATTAGCATATTGTGATACAATATTAGGATGTTGGGACACAATATTAGCATGTTGTAATACAATATTATCATGTAATACAATATTAGCATGTTGTAATACAATATTAGCATGTTGTAATACGATATTAGGATGTTGGGATACAGTATTAGCATGTTGTGATACAATATTAGGATGTTTGGATACAGTATTAGCATGTGTAATACAATATTAGCATGTTGTGATACAAAATTAGGAGATTGTAATACAATATTATCATGTAATACAATATTAGCATATTGTAATACAATATTATCATGTAATACAATATTAGCATGTTGTAATACAATATTAGCATGTTTGAATACAATATTAGCATGTTGTGATACAATATTAGGATGTTGTAGTACAATATTAGTATGTTGTGATACAATATTAACATTTTATAATACAATATTAGCATGTTTTAATACAATAGTAGCCTGTTGTAATGCAATATTAGCATGTTGTAGTACAATATTAGCCTGTTGTAATGCAATATTAGCATGATGTATTAGAGTAATGCAATATTAGCATGTTGTTATAGAATATTAGCCAGTTGTAATACAATATTAGCATGTTGTAATGTAATATTAGCATGTTGTAATGCAATATTAGCATGATGTATTAGAATATTAGCATATTGTAATGCAATATTAGCATGTTGTAATAAAATATTAGTTTATTATAACACAATATTAGTATTTTCCAATACAACATTACAATAATTACGCTGTGCTTTTGATAGTTTTTTAATAAATTGCATAAACAAATAAATAATTTAGAAGCATTTAACGAATGAAATAATCGTTATGTTGCCGTGGGAAAAGCAATAGGTTTTAGGGCACAACACACCTTTATCTCAACGATGATTTTACAAGGCGCCAACACGTATCTGACATAAGTATTTAATTCGCTTTCTCTGTTCCCACACTGAAGTACATTAGAGTAAATGATATTTGTACGCTTATATATTTGCACACTATTCCTATTAATCGGCGGCAAGCCTTTATTTGTTCCGTTACTGTACGAGGGCCGTATCTTGGGTAAAGCTTTCTGAGAATCCGCCGTATTTGCAGGCGATAAGCGATGTGAGAGTACTTCAGATTCTATGCATGATAAGAGCGTGAGTCAGAGAGATCTGCAAGTAACGGGTATTTCTTCCATGCACACATTAGTCAGGTTCTTATAAACGTGCTGTTAGTGTGCAACATAAACCATTAAATGTCGTTACACGAAAGTACGAAGAAAGGGCCGGTTAGGTTAGGTTTCGTTAGGAAAAACTAAAACAATAACGTAAGGTAAGTCAATTCCTACTTAGGTCAACACAGAATAATTTTACGTCAGTTACGTAAGTGATATAATCTGTACGTTAAAACAGCTGTTCTACCACATAACCTACAGCATAAAATCAGTTGTTTTAAGTTGTGTTGAGTCAAATGGGACGAAATAACTATATTGCATACTTTGCCCCTTTTGTGAAAAGCTTTTCTCTCATATAAAACTAAAATAATTCATTAGAAATTTGATAATGAAATAATATTTTAAAAAACTGTATTAACGTCAAATGTCATCCCCTACAAGTTTAAAATATGCGTGTTAAAATAGAAAGTATTTTAATAACGATTGAAAATTTGAACAAGCTATATAAAAGAGAATGTGAACTAGTGGAAGGGATTGAAAAATACTTAGTAAACATACTGTACATCCTATTTCCTATAACCTATTCCGACCTATAGCCTATTTGTATGTTTTAAATTTATTAATATATCAGTAATGTAATGTTTTTAACATTCTTCTGCGGCCGCATTAAACCATGTCGCGGTACGCTAGTTTGCCATCAATGGTCTAATTTTAGTGGGAGGCATATGACCCTTGATTCCGTTACTAAATAGTTCTTCATGGCATTCCCTTAATCGTACTTTCAATAACCCACAGCCCTTGAAAACCCTTTACTACTTCCTACAAATCGTGATTCTACTCTTGACGACTTGTAACCTTCTCAATCATATCACCATTCCTACCAGACGGTGTATCCCACCCAATCACATCACCATTCCTACCAGACTGTGTATCCCTCCCAATCACATCACCATTCCTACCAGACGGTGTGTCCCTCCCAATCATATCACCATTCCTACCAGACGGTGTATCCTTCCCAATCATATCATCATTCCTACCAGACTGTGTATCCCTCCCAATCACATCACCATTCCTACCAGACGATGTATCCCTGCCAATCATATTACCATTCCTACCAGACTGTGTATCCCTCCCAATCACATCACCATTCCTACCAGACGATGTATCCTTCCCAATCATATCATCATTCCTACCAGACTGTGTATCCCTCCCAATCACATCACCATTCCTACCAGACGATGTATCCCTGCCAATCATATTACCATTCCTACCAGACTGTGTATCCCTCCCAATCACATCACCATTCCTACCAGACGATGTATCCCTGCCAATCATATTACCATTCCTACCAGACTGTGTATCCCTCCCAATCACATCACCATTCCTACCAGACGATGTATCCCTGCCAATCATATCATCATTCCTACCAGACTGTGTATCCCTCCCAATCACATCACCATTCCTACCAGACGATGTATCCCTGCCAATCATATTACCATTCCTACCAGACTGTGTATCCCTCCCAATCACATCACCATTCCTACCAGACGATGTATCCCTGCCAATCATATTACCATTCCTACCAGACTGTGTATCCCTCCCAATCACATCACCATTCCTACCAGACGATGTATCCCTGCCAATCATATTACCATTCCTACCAGACTGTGTATCCCTCCCAATCACATCACCATTCCTACCAGACGATGTATCCCTGCCAATCATATCATCATTCCTACCAGACTGTGTATCCCTCCCAATCACATCACCATTCCTACCAGACGATGTATCCCTGCCAATCATATTACCATTCCTACCAGACTGTGTATCCCTCCCAATCACATCACCATTCCTACCAGACGATGTATCCCTGCCAATCATATTACCATTCCTACCAGACTGTGTATCCCTCCCAATCACATCACCATTCCTACCAGACGATGTATCCTTCCCAATCATATCATCATTCCTACCAGACTGTGTATCCCTCCCAATCACATCACCATTCCTACCAGACGATGTATCCCTGCCAATCATATTACCATTCCTACCAGACGGTGTGTCCCTCCCAATCATATCGCCATTCCTAGCAGACGGTGTATCCTTCCCAATCATATCATCATTCCTACCAGACTGTGTATCCCTCCCAATCACATCACCATTCCTACCAGACGATGTATCCCTGCCAATCATATTACCATTCCTACCAGACTGTGTATCCCTCCCAATCACATCACCATTCCTACCAGACTGTGTATCCCACCCAATCACATCACCATTCCTACCAGACTGTGTATCCCACCCAATCACATCACCATTCCTACCAGCCTGTGTATCCCTGCCAATCACATCACCATTCCTACCAGACGGTGTATTCCTCCCAATCACATCACCATTCCTACCAGACTGTGTATCCCACCCAATCACATCACCATTCCTACCAGACTGTGTATCCCACCCAATCACATCACCATTCCTACCAGACGGTGTATTCCTCCCAATCACATCACCATTCCTACCAGTCTGTGTATCCCACTTAATCACATCACCATTCCTACCAGACTGTGTATCCCTGCCAATCATATTACCATTCCTACCAGACTGTGTATCCCTCCCAATCACATCACCATTCCTACCAGACTGTGTATCCCACCCAATCACATCACCATTCCTACCAGACGGTGTATTCCTCCCAATCACATCACCATTCCTACCAGACTGTGTATCCCACCCAATCACATCACCATTCCTACCAGACGGTGTATCCCACCCAATCACATCACCATTCCTACCAGACTGTGTATCCCACCCAATCACACCACCATTCCTACCAGACGGTGTATCCCACCCAATCACATCACCATTCCTACCAGACTGTGTATCCCTCCCAATCACATCACCATTCCTACCAGACGGTGTATCCCACCCAATCACATCACCATTCCTACCAGACGGAGTATTCCTCCCAATCATATCACCATTCCTACCAGACTGTGTATCCCTCCCAATCACATCACCATTCCTACCAGACGGTGTATCCCACCCAATCACATCACCATTCCTACCAGACGGAGTATTCCTCCCAATCATATCGCCATTCCTACCAGACTGTGTATCCCTCCCAATCATATCACCACTCCTACCAGACGGTGTATCCCACCCAATCACATCACCATTCCTACCAGACGGAGTATTCCTCCCAATCATATCGCCATTCCTACCAGACTGTGTATCCCTCCCAATCACATCACCATTCCTACCAGACGGTGTATCCCACCCAATCACATCACCATTCCTACCAGACGGAGTATTCCTCCCAATCATATCGCCATTCCTACCAGACGGTGTATCCCACCCAATCACATCACCATTCCTACCAGACTGTGTATCCCTCCCAATCATATCACCATTCCTACCAGACTGTGAATCCCTCAAAATCATATCGCCATTCCTACCAGACGGAGTATTCCTCCCAATCACATCACCATTCCTACCAGACGGTGTATCCCTCCCAATCACATCACCATTCCTACCAGACGGTGTATTCCTCCCAATCATATCACCATTCCTACCAGACGGAGTATTCCTCCCAATCATATCACCATTCCTACCACACGGTGTATCCCTCCCAATCACATCACCATTCCTACCAGCCGGTGTATCCCACCCAATCACATCACCATTCCTACCAGACGGTGTATTCCTCCCAATCATATCACCATTCCTACCAGACGGTGTATCCCACCCAATCACATCACCATTCCTACCAGCCGGTGTATCCCACCCAATCACATCACCATACCTACCAGACGGTGTATTCCTCCCAATCATATCACCATTCATACCAGCCGGTGTATCCCACCCAATCACATCACCATTCCTACCAGACGGAGTATCCCACCCAATCACATCACCATTCCTACCAGACGGTGTATTCCTCCCAATCATATCACCATTCCTACCAGACGGTGTATCCCACCCAATCACATCACCATTCCTACCAGCCGGTGTATCCCACCCAATCACATCACCATTCCTACCAGACGGTGTATTCCTCCCAATCATATCACCATTCCTACCAGCCGGTGTATCCCACCCAATCACATCACCATTCCTACCAGACGGAGTATCCCACCCAATCACATCACCATTCCTACCAGACGGTGTATTCCTCCCAATCATATCACCATTCCAACCAGACGGTGTATCCCACCCAATCACATCACCATTCCTACCAGACGGAGTATCCCACCCAATCACATCACCATTCCTACCAGACGGTGTATCCCTCAAAATCACATCACCATTCCTACCAGCCGGTGTATCCCACCCAATCACATCACCATTCCTACCAGCCGGTGTATCCCACCCAATCACATCACCATTCCTACCAGACGGTGTATTCCTCCCAATCATATCACCATTCCTACCAGCCGGTGTATCCCACCCAATCACATCACCATTCCTACCAGACGGAGTATTCCTCCCAATCATATCACCATTCCTACCAGCCGGTGTATCCCACCCAATCACATCACCATTCCTACCAGCCGGTGTATCCCACCCAATCATATCACCATTCCTACCAGCCGGTGTATCCCACCCAATCACATCACCATTCCTACCAGCCGGTGTATCCCACCCAATCACATCACCATTCCTACCAGCCGGTGTATCCCACCCAATCACATCACCATTCCTACCAGCCGGTGTATCCCACCCAATCATATCACCATTCCTACCAGACGGTGTATCCCTCCCAATCACATCACCATTCCTACCAGCCGGTGTATCCCACCCAATCACATCACCATTCCTACCAGCCGGTGTATCCCACCCAATCACATCACCATTCCTACCAGCCGGTGTATCCCACCCAATCATATCACCATTCCTACCAGCCGGTG
Organism: Prosapia bicincta; assembly: GCA_036971475.1. NCBI lineage: Eukaryota > Metazoa > Arthropoda > Insecta > Hemiptera > Cercopidae > Prosapia > Prosapia bicincta. The sequence goes on along the minus strand of JBAIZL010000010.1, from coordinate 79,064,547 downwards.
TATCCCACCCAATCACATCACCATTCCTACCAGACGGTGTATTCCTCCCAATCATATCACCATTCCTACCAGCCGGTGTATCCCACCCAATCACATCACCATTCCTACCAGACGGAGTATCCCACCCAATCACATCACCATTCCTACCAGACGGTGTATCCCTCCCAATCACATCACCATTCCTACCAGCCGGTGTATCCCACCCAATCACATCACCATTCCTACCAGCCGGTGTATCCCACCCAATCATATCACCATTCCTACCAGCCGGTGTATCCCACCCAATCACATCACCATTCCTACCAGCCGGTGTATCCCACCCAATCATATCACCATTCCTACCAGCCGGTGTATCCCACCCAATCACATCACCATTCCTACCAGCCGGTGTATCCCACCCAATCATATCACCATTCCTACCAGCCGGTGTATCCCACCCAATCACATCACCATTCCTACCAGCCGGTGTATCCCACCCAATCATATCACCATTCCTACCAGCCGGTGTATCCCACCCAATCACATCACCATTCCTACCAGCCGGTGTATCCCACCCAATCATATCACAATTCCTACCAGCCGGTGTATCCCACCCAATCACATCACCATTCCTACCAGCCGGTCTATCCCACCCAATCACATCACCATTCCTACCAGCCGGTGTATCCCACCCAATCATATCACCATTCCTACCAGCCGGTGTATCCCACCCAATCACATCACCATTCCTACCAGACGGTGTATTCCTCCCAATCATATCACCATTCCTACCAGCCGGTGTATCCCACCCAATCACATCACCATTCCTACCAGACGGAGTATCCCACCCAATCACATCACCATTCCTACCAGACGGTGTATCCCTCCCAATCACATCACCATTCCTACCAGCCGGTGTATCCCACCCAATCACACCACCATTCCTACCAGACGGTGTATTCCTCCCAATCATATCACCATTCCTACCAGACGGAGTATTCCTCCCAATCACATCACCATTCCTACCAGACTGTGTATCCCTCCCAATCATATCGCCATTCCTACCAGACGGAGTATTCCTCCCAATCACATCACCATTCCTACCAGACGGAGTATTCCTCCCAATCACATCACCATTCCTACCAGACTGTGTATCCCTCCCAATCATATCGCCATTCCTACCAGACGGAGTATTCCTCCCAATCACATCACCATTCCTACCAGACGGTGTATCCCACCCAATCATATCACCATTCCTACCAGACGGAGTATTCCTCCCAATCACGTCACCATTCCTACCAGACGGTGTATCCCACCCAATCACATCACCATTCCTACCAGACGGAGTATTCCTCCCAATCATATCGCCATTCCTACCAGACTGTGTATCCCTCCCAATCATATCGCCATTCCAACCAGACGGAGTATTCCTCCCAATCATATCACCATTCCTACCAGACGGAGTATTCCTCCCAATCATATCACCATTCCTACCAGACTGTACATCCCACCCAATCACATCACCATTGCTAAAAGACTGTGTATCCCTCCCAATCACATCGCCATTCCTACCAGCCGGTGTATCCCTCCCAATCATATCGCCATTCCTACCAGACGGAGTATTCCTCCCAATCATATCACCATTCCTACCAGACTGTGTATCCCTCCCAATCATATCGCCATTCCTACCAGACGGAGTATTCCTCCCAATCATATCACCATTCCTACCAGACGGAGTATTCCTCCCAATCATATCACCATTCCTACCAGACGGAGTATTCCTCCCAATCATATCACCATTCCTACCAGACTGTGTATCCCTCCCAATCATATCGCCATTCCTACCAGACGGAGTATTCCTCCCAATCATATCACCATTCCTACCAGACGGAGTATTCCTCCCAATCATATCACCATTCCTACCAGACGGAGTATTCCTCCCAATCATATCACCATTCCTACCAGACTGTGTATCCCTCCCAATCATATCGCCATTCCTACCAGACGGAGTATTCCTCCCAATCATATCACCATTCCTACCAGACGGAGTATTCCTCCCAATCACATCACCATTCCTACCAGACGGAGTATTCCTCCCAATCACATCACCATTCCTACCAGACGGTGTATCCCACCCAATCATATCACCACTCCTACCAGACAGTGTATCCCACCCTATCATATCGCCATTCCTACCAGACGGAGTATTCCTCCCAATCATTTCACCATTCCTACCACACTGTGTATCCCACCCAATCACATCACCATTCCTACCAGACTGTGTATCCCTCCCAATCACATCGCCATTCCTACCAGCCGGTGTATCCCTCCCAATCATATCGCCATTCCTACCAGACGGAGTATTCCTCCCAATCATATCACCATTCCTACCAGACGGAGTATCCCTCCCAATCATATCGCCATTCCTACCAGACGGAGTATTCCTCCCAATCATATCACCATTCCTACCAGACGGAGTATTCCTCCCAATCATATCACCATTCCTACCAGACGGAGTATTCCTCCCAATCATATCACCATTCCTACCATACTGTGTATCCCACCCAATCACATCGCCATTCCTACCAGCCGGTGTATCCCTCCCAATCATATCTCCATTCCTACCAGACGGAGTATTCCTCCCAATCATATCACCATTCCTACTAGACGGAGTATTCCTCCCAATCATATCACCACTCCTACCAGACGGAGTATTCCTCCCAATCATATCACCATGCCTACCAGACTGTGTATCCCTCCCAATCACATCACCATTCCTACCAGACGGTGTATCCCACCCAATCACATCACCATTCCTACCAGAAGGTGTATCCCACCCAATCACATCACCATTCCTACCAGACGGTGTATCCCTCCTAATCACATCACCATTTCTACCAGACGGTGTATTCCACCCAATCATATCGCCATTCCTACCAGACGGTGTATCCCTCCCAATCACATCACCATTCCTACCAGACGGTGTATCCCTCCCAATCACATCACCATTCCTACCAGACGGTGTATCCCTCCCAATTACATCACCATTCCTACCAGACGGTGTATCCCATCCAATCACATCACCATTCCTACCAGACGGAGTATTCCTCCCAATCATATCACCATTCCTACCAGACGGTGTATCCCTCCCAATCATATCACCATTCCTACCAGACGGAGTATCCCTCCCAATCATATCACCATTCCTACCAGACGGTGTATCCCTCCCAATCACATCACCATTCCTACCAGACGGTGTATCCCTCCCAATCACATCACCATTCCTACCAGACGGTGTATCCCTCCCAATCACATCACCATTCCTACCAGACGGTGTATCCCACCCAATCACATCACCATTCCTACCAGACGGAGTATCCCTCCCAATCATATCACCATTCCTACCAGACGGTGTATCCCTCCCAATCATATCACCATTCCTACCAGACGGTTTATCCCACCCAATCATATCACCACTCCTACCAGACGGAGTATTCCACCCAATCATATCACCATTCCTACCAGACGGAGTATTCCTCCCAATCATATCACCATTCCTACCAGACGGTGTATCCCTCCCAATCATATCACCATTCCTACCAGACGGTGTATCCCTCCCAATCATATCACCATTCCTACCAGACGGAGTATTCCTCCCAATCACATCACCATTCCTACCAGACGGTGTATCCCTCCCAATCATATCACCATTCCTACCAGACGGTTTATCCCACCCAATCATATCACCACTCCTACCAGACGGAGTATTCCACCCAATCATATCACCATTCCTACCAGACGGAGTATTCCTCCCAATCATATCACCATTCCTACCAGACGGAGTATTCCTCCCAATCATATCACCATTCCTACCAGACGGTATATCCCTCCCAATCATATCACCATTCCTACCAGACGGAGTATTCCTCCCAATCACATCACCATTCCTACCAGACGGTGTATCCCTCCCAATCATATCACCATTCCTACCAGACGGTTTATCCCACCCAATCATATCACCACTCCTACCAGACGGAGTATTCCACCCAATCATATCACCATTCCTACCAGACGGTTTATCCCACCCAATCATATCGCCATTCCTACTAGACGGAGTATTCCACCCAATCATATCACCATTCCTACCAGACGGAGTATTCCTCTCAATCATATCACCATTCCTACCAGACGGTGTATCCCTCCCAATCACATCACCATTCCTACCAGACGGAGTATTCCACCCAATCATATCACTATTCCTACCAGACGGTGTATCACTCCCAATCACATCACCATTCCTACCAGACGGTGTATTCCACCCAATCATATCGCCATTCCTACCAGACGGTGTATCCCTCCCAATCACATCACCATTCCTACCAGACGGTGTATCCCTCCCAATCACATCACCATTCCTACCAGACGGTGTATCCCACCCAATCACATCACCATTCCTACCAGACGGAGTATTCCTCCCAATCATATCACCATTCCTACCAGACGGAGTATTCCTCCCAATCACATCACCATTCCTACCAGACGGAGTATTCCACCCAATCATATCACCATTCCTACCAGACAGAGTATTCCTCCCAATCATATCACCATTCCTACCAGACGGTGTATCCCTCCCAATCACATCACCATTCCGACCAGACGGTGTATCCTTCCCAATCATATCACCATTCCTACCAGACTGTGTATCCCTCAAAATCACATCACCATTCCTACCAGACGATGTATCCCTGCCAATCATATTACCATTCCTACCAGACTGTGTATCCCTCCCAATCACATCACCATTCCTACCAGACTGTGTATCCCACCCAATCACATCACCATTCCTACCAGACGGTGTATTCCTCCCAATCACATCACCATTCCTACCAGACTGTGTATCCCACCCAATCACATCACCATTCCTACCAGACGGTGTATCCCACCCAATCACATCACCATTCCTACCAGACTGTGTATCCCTCCCAATCACATCACCATTTCTACCAGACGGTGTATCCCACCCAATCACATCACCATTCCTACCAGACGGAGTATTCCTCCCAATCATATCACCATTCCTACCAGACTGTGTATCCCTCCCATTCATATCGCCATTCCTACCAGACGGAGTATTCCTCCCAATCATATCACCATTCCTACCAGACGGAGTATTCCTCCCAATCATATCACCATTCCTACCAGACTGTGTATCCCTCCCAATCACATCGCCATTCCTACCAGCCGGTGTATCCCTCCCAATCATATGGCCATTCCTACCAGACGGAGTATTCCTCCCAATCATATCACCATTCCTACCAGACCGAGTATTCCTCCCAGTCATATCACCATTCCTACCAGACGGAGTATTCCTCCCAATCATATCACCATTCCTACCAGACGGAGTATCCCTCCCAATCATATCGCCATTCCTACCAGACGGAGTATTCCTCCCAATCATATCGCCATTCCTACCAGACGGAGTATTCCTCCCAATCATATCGCCATTCCTACCAGACGGAGTATTCCTCCCAATCATATCACCATTCCTACCAGACGGAGTATTCCTCCCAATCATATCACCATTCCTACCAGACGGAGTATCCCTCCCAATCATATCGCCATTCCTACCAGACGGAGTATTCCTCCCAATCATATCACCATTCCTACCAGACGGAGTATTCCTCCCAATCATATCACCATTCCTACCAGACGGAGTATTCCTCCCAATCATATCACCATTCCTACCAGACGGAGTATTCCTCCCAATCATATCACCATTCCTACCAGACTGTGTATCCTACCCAATCACATCGCCATTCCTACCAGCCGGTGTATCCCTCCCAATCATATCGCCATTCCTACCTGACGGAGTATTCCTCCCAATCATATCACCATTCCTACCAGACGGAGTATTCCTCCCAATCATATCACCACTCCTACCAGACGGAGTATTCCTCCCAATCATATCACCATTCCTACCAGACGGAGTATTCCTCCCAATCATATCACCATTCCTACCAGACTGTGTATCCCACCCAATCACATCACCATTCCTACCAGACTGTGTATCCCTCCCAATCACATCGCCATTCCTACCAGCCGGTGTATCCCTCCCAATCATATCACCATTCCTACCAGACGGAGTATCCCTCCCAATCATATCGCCATTCCTACCAGACGGAGTATTCCTCCCAATCATATCACCATTCCTACCAGACGGTGTATCCCACCCAATCACATCACCATTCCTACCAGACGGAGTATTCCTCCCAATCATATCACCATTCCTACCAGACGGTGTATCCTTCCCATTCACATCACCATTCCTACCAGACGATGTATCCCTGCCAATCATATTACCATTCCTACCAGACTGTGTATCCCTCCCAATCACATCACCATTCCTACCAGACGGTGTATCCCACCCAATCACATCACCATTCCTACCAGACTGTGTATTCCTCCAAATCACATCACCATTTCTACCAGACGGAGTATTCCTCCAATCATATCACCATTCCTACCAGACGGAGTATTCCTCCCAATCATATCACCATTCCTACCAGACGGAGTATTCCTCCCAATCATATCACCATTCCTACCAGACTGTGTATCCCACCCAATCACATCGCCATTCCTACCAGCCGGTGTATCCCTCCCAATCATATCGCCATTCCTACCAGACGGAGTATTCCTCCCAATCATATCACCATTCCTACCAGACGGAGTATTCCTCCCAATCATATCACCATTCCTACCAGACGGTGTATCCCACCCAATCACATCACCATTCCTACCAGACGGAGTATTCCTCCCAATCATATCACCATTCCTACCAGACGGTGTATCCCTCCCAATCACATCACCATTTCGACCAGACGGTGTATCCCACCCAATCACATCACCATTCCTACCAGACGGAGTATTCCTCCCAATCATATCACCATTCCTACCAGACGGTGTATCCCTCCCAATCACATCACCATTTCTACCAGACGGTGTATCCCTCCCAATCACATCACCATTCCTACCAGACGGTGTATCCCACCCAATCACATCTCCATTCCTACCAGACGGAGTATTCCTCCCAATCATATCACCATTCCTACCAGACGGAGTATTCCTCCCAATCACATCACCATTCCTACCAGACGGAGTATTCGACCCAATCATATCACCACTCCTACCAGACGGAGTATTCCTCCCAATCATATCACCATTCCTACCAGACGGTGTATCCCTCCCAATCACATCACCATTCCTACCAGACGGTGTATCCCTCCCAATCATATCACCCCTCCTACCAGACGGTTTATCCCTCCCAATCATATCGCCATTTCTACCAGACCGTGTATCCCTCCCAATCATATCACCACTCCTACCAGACGGTTTATCCCACCCAAACATATCGCCATTCCTACCAGACAGTGTATCCCACCCAATCATATCGCCATTTCTACCAGACGGTGTATCCCTCCCAATCGTTTCGCCATTCCTACCAGACGGTGTGTCCCACCCAATCATATAACCACTCCTACCAGACGGTTTATCCCTCCCAATCATATCGCCATTTCTACCAGACCGTGTATCCCTCCCAATCATATCACCACTCCTACCAGACGGTTTATCCCTCCCAATCATATCGCCATTTCTACCAGACCGTGTATCCCTCCCAATCATATCACCACTCCTACCAGACGGTTTATCCCTCCCAATCATATCGCCATTTCTACCAGACCGTGTATCCCTCCCAATCATATCACCACTCCTACCAGACGGTTTATCCCACCCAATCATATCGCCATTCCTACCAGACAGTGTATCCCACCCAATCATATCGCCATTTCTACCAGACGGTGTATCCCTCCCAATCATTTCGCCATTCCTACCAGACGGTGTGTCCCACCCAATCATATCACCACTCCTACCAGACGGTTTATCCCACCTAATCATATCGCCATTTCTACCAGACCGTGTATCCCTCCCAATCATATCACCACTCCTACCAGACGGTTTATCCCACCCAATCATATCGCCATTTCTACCAGACGGTGTATCCCTCCCAATCATTTCGCCATTCCTACCAGACGGTTTATCCCACCCAATCATATCGCCATTCCTACCAGACAGTGTATCCCTCCCAATCATATCACCACTCCTACCAGACAGTGTATCCCACCCAATCATATCGCCATTTCTACCAGACGGTGTATCCCACCCAATCATTTCGCCATTCCTACCAGACGGTGTATCCCTCCCAATCATATCACCATTCCTACCAGACAGTGTATCCCACCCAATCATTTCGCCATTCCTACCAGACGGTGTATCCCTCCCAATCATATCACCACTCCTACCAGACGGTTTACCCCACCCAATCATATCGCCATTCCTACCAGGCAGTGTATCCCACCCAATCATATCGCCATTTCTACCAGACGGTGTATCCCTCCCAATCATATCGTTATTCCTACCAGACGGTGTATCCCTCCCAATCACATCACCATTCCTACCAGACGGTGTATCCCTCCCAATCACATCACCACTCCTACCAGACGGTTTATCCCACCCAATCATATCGCCATACCTACCAGACGGTGTATCCCTCCCAATCATATCGCCATTCCTACCAGACGGTGTATCCCTCCCAATCATATCACCACTCCTACCAGACAGTGTATCCCACCCAATCATATCGCCATTTCTACCAGACGGTGTATCCCTCCCAATCATATCACCACTCCTACCAGACCGTTTATCCCACCCAATCATATCGCCATTCCTACCAGACGGTGTGTCCCACCCAATCATATCGCCATTTCTACCAGACGGTGTATCCCTCCCAATCATATCGCCATTTCTACCAGACCGTGTATCCCTCCCAATCATATCACCACTCCTACCAGACGGTTTATCCCACCCAATCATATCGCCATTTCTACCAGACGGTGTATCCCTCCCAATCATTTCGCCATTCCTACCAGACGGTTTATCCCACCCAATCATATCGCCACTCCTACCAGACAGTGTATCCCACCCAATCATATCGCCATACCTACCAGACGGTGTATCCCTCCCAATCATATCGCCATTCCTACCAGACGGTGTTTCCCTCCCAATCATATCACCACTCCTACCAGACAGTGTATCCCACCCAATCATATCGCCATTTCTACCAGACGGTGTATCCCTCCCAATCATATCACCACTCCTACCAGACAGTGTATCCCACCCAATCATATCGCCATTTCTACCAGACGGTGTATCTTTCCCAATCATATCACCACTCCTACCAGACGGTTTATCCCACCCAATCATATCGCCATTCCTACCAGACAGTGTATCCCACCCAATCATATCGCCATTTCTACCAGACGGTGTATCCCACCCAATCATTTCGCCATTCCTACCAGACAGTGTATCCCACCCAATCATATCGCCATTTCTACCAGACGGTGTATCCCACCCAATCATTTCGCCATTCCTACCAGACGGTGTATCCCTCCCAATCATATCACCATTCCTACCAGACAGTGTATCCCACCCAATCATTTCGCCATTCCTACCAGACGGTGTATCCCTCCCAATCATATCACCACTCCTACCAGACGGTTTATCCCACCCAATCATATCGCCATTCCTACCAGACAGTGTATCCCACCCAATCATATCGCCATTTCTACCAGACGGTGTATCCCTCCCAATCATATCGCCATTCCTACCAGACGGTGTATCCCTCCCAATCACATCACCATTCCTACCAGACGGTGTATCCCTCCCAATCACATCACCACTCCTACCAGACGGTTTATCCCACCCAATCATATCGCCATACCTACCAGACGGTGTATCCCTCCCAATCATATCGCCATTCCTACCAGACGGTGTATCCCTCCCAATCATATCACCACTCCTACCAGACAGTGTATCCCACCCAATCATATCGCCATTTCTACCAGACGGTGTATCCCTCCCAATCATATCACCACTCCTACCAGACGGTTTATCCCACCCAATCATATCGCCATTCCTACCAGACAGTGTATCCCTCCCAATCATATCACCACTCCTACCAGACAGTGTATCCCACCCAATCATATCGCCATACCTACCAGACGGTGTATCCCTCCCAATCATATCGCCATTCCTACCAGACGGTGTATCCCTCCCAATCATATCACCACTCCTACCAGACAGTGTATCCCACCCAATCATATCGCCATTTCTACCAGACGGTGTATCCCTCCCAATCATATCACCACTCCTACCAGACGGTTTATCCCACCCAATCATATCGCCATTCCTACCAGACGGTGTGTCCCACCCAATCATATCACCACTCCTACCAGACGGTTTATCCCTCCCAATCATATCGCCATTTCTACCAGACCGTGTATCCCTCCCAATCATATCACCACTCCTACCAGACGGTTTATCCCTCCCAATCATATCGCCATTTCTACCAGACCGTGTATCCCTCCCAATCATATCACCACTCCTACCAGACGGTTTATCCCTCCCAATCATATCGCCATTTCTACCAGACGGTGTATCCCTCCCAATCATTTCGCCATTCCTACCAGACGGTGTGTCCCACCCAATCATATCACCACTCCTACCAGACGGTTTATCCCACCCAATCATATCGCCATTTCTACCAGACCGTGTATCCCTCCCAATCATATCACCACTCCTACCAGACGGTTTATCCCACCCAATCATATCGCCATTTCTACCAGACGGTGTATCCCTCCCAATCATTTCGCCATTCCTACCAGACGGTTTATCCCACCCAATCATATCGCCATTCCTACCAGACGGTGTATCCCTCCCAATCATATCACCACTCTTACCAGACAGTGTATCCCACCCAATCATATCGCCATACCTACCAGACGGTGTATCCCTCCCAATCATATCGCCATTCCTACCAGACGGTGTATCCCTCCCAATCATATCACCACTCCTACCAGACAGTGTATCCCACCCAATCATATCGCCATTTCTACCAGACGGTGTATCCCTCCCAATCATATCACCACTCCTACCAGACGGTTTATCCCACCCAATCATATCGCCATTCCTACCAGACAGTGTATCCCACCCAATCATATCGCCATTTCTACCAGACGGTGTATCCCTCCCAATCGTTTCGCCATTCCTACCAGACGGTGTGTCCCACCCAATCATATAACCACTCCTACCAGACGGTTTATCCCTCCCAATCATATCGCCATTTCTACCAGACCGTGTATCCCTCCCAATCATATCACCACTCCTACCAGACGGTTTATCCCTCCCAATCATATCGCCATTTCTACCAGACCGTGTATCCCTCCCAATCATATCACCACTCCTACCAGACGGTTTATCCCTCCCAATCATATCGCCATTTCTACCAGACCGTGTATCCCTCCCAATCATATCACCACTCCTACCAGACGGTTTATCCCACCCAATCATATCGCCATTCCTACCAGACAGTGTATCCCACCCAATCATATCGCCATTTCTACCAGACGGTGTATCCCTCCCAATCATTTCGCCATTCCTACCAGACGGTGTGTCCCACCCAATCATATCACCACTCCTACCAGACGGTTTATCCCACCTAATCATATCGCCATTTCTACCAGACCGTGTATCCCTCCCAATCATATCACCACTCCTACCAGACGGTTTATCCCACCCAATCATATCGCCATTTCTACCAGACGGTGTATCCCTCCCAATCATTTCGCCATTCCTACCAGACGGTTTATCCCACCCAATCATATCGCCATTCCTACCAGACAGTGTATCCCTCCCAATCATATCACCACTCCTACCAGACAGTGTATCCCACCCAATCATATCGCCATTTCTACCAGACGGTGTATCCCACCCAATCATTTCGCCATTCCTACCAGACGGTGTATCCCTCCCAATCATATCACCATTCCTACCAGACAGTGTATCCCACCCAATCATTTCGCCATTCCTACCAGACGGTGTATCCCTCCCAATCATATCACCACTCCTACCAGACGGTTTACCCCACCCAATCATATCGCCATTCCTACCAGGCAGTGTATCCCACCCAATCATATCGCCATTTCTACCAGACGGTGTATCCCTCCCAATCATATCGTTATTCCTACCAGACGGTGTATCCCTCCCAATCACATCACCATTCCTACCAGACGGTGTATCCCTCCCAATCACATCACCACTCCTACCAGACGGTTTATCCCACCCAATCATATCGCCATACCTACCAGACGGTGTATCCCTCCCAATCATATCGCCATTCCTACCAGACGGTGTATCCCTCCCAATCATATCACCACTCCTACCAGACAGTGTATCCCACCCAATCATATCGCCATTTCTACCAGACGGTGTATCCCTCCCAATCATATCACCACTCCTACCAGACCGTTTATCCCACCCAATCATATCGCCATTCCTACCAGACGGTGTGTCCCACCCAATCATATCGCCATTTCTACCAGACGGTGTATCCCTCCCAATCATATCGCCATTTCTACCAGACCGTGTATCCCTCCCAATCATATCACCACTCCTACCAGACGGTTTATCCCACCCAATCATATCGCCATTTCTACCAGACGGTGTATCCCTCCCAATCATTTCGCCATTCCTACCAGACGGTTTATCCCACCCAATCATATCGCCACTCCTACCAGACAGTGTATCCCACCCAATCATATCGCCATACCTACCAGACGGTGTATCCCTCCCAATCATATCGCCATTCCTACCAGACGGTGTTTCCCTCCCAATCATATCACCACTCCTACCAGACAGTGTATCCCACCCAATCATATCGCCATTTCTACCAGACGGTGTATCCCTCCCAATCATATCACCACTCCTACCAGACAGTGTATCCCACCCAATCATATCGCCATTTCTACCAGACGGTGTATCTTTCCCAATCATATCACCACTCCAACCAGACGGTTTATCCCACCCAATCATATCGCCATTCCTACCAGACAGTGTATCCCACCCAATCATATCGCCATTTCTACCAGACGGTGTATCCCACCCAATCATTTCGCCATTCCTACCAGACAGTGTATCCCACCCAATCATATCGCCATTTCTACCAGACGGTGTATCCCACCCAATCATTTCGCCATTCCTACCAGACGGTGTATCCCTCCCAATCATATCACCATTCCTACCAGACAGTGTATCCCACCCAATCATTTCGCCATTCCTACCAGACGGTGTATCCCTCCCAATCATATCACCACTCCTACCAGACGGTTTATCCCACCCAATCATATCGCCATTCCTACCAGACAGTGTATCCCACCCAATCATATCGCCATTTCTACCAGACGGTGTATCCCTCCCAATCATATCGCCATTCCTACCAGACGGTGTATCCCTCCCAATCACATCACCATTCCTACCAGACGGTGTATCCCTCCCAATCACATCACCACTCCTACCAGACGGTTTATCCCACCCAATCATATCGCCATACCTACCAGACGGTGTATCCCTCCCAATCATATCGCCATTCCTACCAGACGGTGTATCCCTCCCAATCATATCACCACTCCTACCAGACAGTGTATCCCACCCAATCATATCGCCATTTCTACCAGACGGTGTATCCCTCCCAATCATATCACCACTCCTACCAGACGGTTTATCCCACCCAATCATATCGCCATTCCTACCAGACAGTGTATCCCTCCCAATCATATCACCACTCCTACCAGACAGTGTATCCCACCCAATCATATCGCCATACCTACCAGACGGTGTATCCCTCCCAATCATATCGCCATTCCTACCAGACGGTGTATCCCTCCCAATCATATCACCACTCCTACCAGACAGTGTATCCCACCCAATCATATCGCCATTTCTACCAGACGGTGTATCCCTCCCAATCATATCACCACTCCTACCAGACGGTTTATCCCACCCAATCATATCGCCATTCCTACCAGACGGTGTGTCCCACCCAATCATATCACCACTCCTACCAGACGGTTTATCCCTCCCAATCATATCGCCATTTCTACCAGACCGTGTATCCCTCCCAATCATATCACCACTCCTACCAGACGGTTTATCCCTCCCAATCATATCGCCATTTCTACCAGACCGTGTATCCCTCCCAATCATATCACCACTCCTACCAGACGGTTTATCCCTCCCAATCATATCGCCATTTCTACCAGACGGTGTATCCCTCCCAATCATTTCGCCATTCCTACCAGACGGTGTGTCCCACCCAATCATATCACCACTCCTACCAGACGGTTTATCCCACCCAATCATATCGCCATTTCTACCAGACCGTGTATCCCTCCCAATCATATCACCACTCCTACCAGACGGTTTATCCCACCCAATCATATCGCCATTTCTACCAGACGGTGTATCCCTCCCAATCATTTCGCCATTCCTACCAGACGGTTTATCCCACCCAATCATATCGCCATTCCTACCAGACGGTGTATCCCTCCCAATCATATCACCACTCTTACCAGACAGTGTATCCCACCCAATCATATCGCCATACCTACCAGACGGTGTATCCCTCCCAATCATATCGCCATTCCTACCAGACGGTGTATCCCTCCCAATCATATCACCACTCCTACCAGACAGTGTATCCCACCCAATCATATCGCCATTTCTACCAGACGGTGTATCCCTCCCAATCATATCACCACTCCTACCAGACGGTTTATCCCACCCAATCATATCGCCATTCCTACCAGACAGTGTATCCCACCCAATCATATCGCCATTTCTACCAGACGGTGTATCCCACCCAATCATTTCGCCATTCCTACTAGACGGTGTATCCCTCCCAATCATATCACCATTCCTACCAGACAGTGTATCCCACCCAATCATTTCGCCATTCCTACCAGACGGTGTATCCCTCCCAATCATATCACCACTCCTACCAGACGGTTTATCCCACCCAATCATATCGCCATTCCTACCAGACAGTGTATCCCACCCAATCATATCGCCATTTCTACCAGACGGTGTATCCCTCCCAATCATATCGCCATTCCTACCAGACGGTTTATCCCACCCAATCATATCACCATTCCTACCAGACGGTTTATCCCACCCAATCATATCACCACTCCTACCAGACGGTGTATCCCTCCCAATCATATCACCACTCCTACCAGACGGTGTATCCCTCCCAATCATATCACCATTCCTACCAGACTGTTTATCCCACCCAATCATATCACCATTCCTACCAGACGGTTTATCCCACCCAATCATATCACCACTCCTACCAGACGGTGTATCCCTCCCAATCATATCACCACTCCTACCAGACGGTGTATCCCTCCCAATCATATCACCACTCCTACCAGACGGTTTATCCCACCCAATCATATCACCATTCCTACCAGACGGTTTATCCCACCCAATCATATCACCACTCCTACCAGACGGTGTATCCCTTCCAATCATATCACCACTCCTACCAGACGGTTTATCCCACCCAATCATATCACCATTCCTACCAGACGGTGTATCCCACCCAATCATATCACCACTCCTACCAGACTGTGTATCCCACCCAATCATATCACCACTCCTACCAGACGGTTTATCCCACCCAATCACATCACCATTCCTACCAGACGGTGTATCCCTCCCAATCATATCACCACTCCTACCAGACTGTGTATCCCACCCAATCACATCACCATTCCTACCAGACGGTGTATCCCTCCCAATCATATCACCATTCCTACCATACGGTTTATCCCACCCAATCATATCGCCATTCCTACCAGACAGTGTATCCCACCCAATCATATCGCCATTTCTACCAGACGGTGTATCCCTCCCAATCATATCGCCATTCCTACCAGACGGTGTATCCCTCCCAATCACATCACCATTCCTACCAGACGGTGTATCCCTCCCAATCACATCACCACTCCTACCAGACGGTTTATCCCACCCAATCATATCGCCATTTCTACCAGACTGTGTGTCCCTCCCAATTATATCACCACTCCTACCAGACTGTGTACCCCTCCCAATCATATCGCCATTCCTACCAGACTGTGTATCCCTCCCAATCATATCGCCATTCCTACCAGACGGAGTATTCCTCCCAATCATATCGCCATTCCTACCAGACGGAGTATTCCTCCCAATCATATCACCATTCCTACCAGCCGATGTATCCCTCCCAATCATATCACCATTCCTACCAGACGGTGTATCCCTCCCAATCATATCACCATTAATACCAGACGGAGTATTCCTCCCAATCATATCGCCATTCCTACCAGCCGGTGTATCCCTCCCAATCATATCACCATTCCTACCAGACGGAGTATTCCTCCCAATCATATCACCATTCCTACCAGACTGTGTATCCCACCCAATCATATCACCATTCCTACCAGACGGTGTATCTCTCCCAATCATATCACCATTCCTACCAGACAGTGTATCCCACCCAATCATATCACCATTCCTACCAGACGGTGTATCCCTCCCAATCATATCACCATTCCTACCAGACGGTGTATCCCTCCCAATCATATCACCATTCCTACCAGACAGTGTATCCCACCCAATCATATCACCATTCCTACCAGACGGTGTATCCCTCCCAATCATATCACCACTCCTACCAGACTGTGTATCCCACCCAATCACATCACCATTCCTACCAGACGGTGTATCCCTCCCAATCATATCACCATTCCTACCATACGGTTTATCCCACCCAATCATATCGCCATTCCTACCAGACAGTGTATCCCACCCAATCATATCGCCATTTCTACCAGACGGTGTATCCCTCCCAATCACATCACCACTCCTACCAGACGGTTTATCCCACCCAATCATATCGCCATTTCTACCAGACTGTGTGTCCCTCCCAATTATATCACCACTCCTACCAGACAGTGTATCCCACCCAATCATATCGCCATTCCTACCAGACTGTGTATCCCTCCCAATCATATCGCCATTCCTACCAGACGGAGTATTCCTCCCAATCATATCGCCATTCCTACCAGCCGGTGTATCCCTACCAATCATATCACCATTCCTACCAGACGGAGTATTCCTCCCAATCATATCGCCATTCCTACCAGACTGTGTATCCCTCCCAATCATATCGCCATTCCTACCAGACGGAGTATTCCTCCCAATCATATCGCCATTCCTACCAGACGGTGTATCCCACCCAATCATATCGCCATTCCTACCAGACTGTGTATCCCTCCCAATCATATCGCCATTCCTACTAGACGGAGTATTCCTCCCAATCATATCGCCATTCCTACCAGACGGAGTATTCCTCCCAATCATATCGCCATTCCTACCAGACGGTGTATCCCACCCAATCATATCGCCATTCCTACCAGACGGAGTATTCCTCCCAATCATATCGCCATTCCTACCAGACTGTGTATCCCTCCCAATCATATCGCCATTCCTACCAGACTGTGTATCCCTCCCAATCATATCGCCATTCCTACCAGACTGTGTATCCCTCCCAATCATATCGCCATTCCTACCAGACGGTGTATCCCACCCAATCATATCACCACTCCTACCAGACTGTGTATCCCTCCCAATCATATCGCCATTCCTACCAGACTTTGTATCCCTCCCAATCATATCGCCATTCCTACCAGACGGAGTATTCCTCCCAATCATATCGCCATTCCTACCAGACGGTGTATCCCACCCAATCATATCGCCATTCCTACCAGACTGTGTATCCCTCCCAATCATATCGCCATTCCTACCAGACGGAGTATTCCTCCCAATCATATCGCCATTCCTACCAGACAGTGTATCCCACCCAATCATATCGCCATTCCTACCAGACGGAGTATCCATCCCAATCATATCGCCATTCCTACCAGACGGAGTATCCATCCCAATCATATCGCCATTCCTACCAGACGGAGTATTCCTCCCAATCATATCGCCATTCCTACCAGACGGAGTATTCCTCCCAATCATATCGCCATTCCTACCAGACGGTGTATCCCACCCAATCATATCGCCATTCCTACCAGACTGTGTATCCCTCCCAATCATATCGCCATTCCTACCAGACGGAGTATTCCTCCCAATCATATCGCCATTCCTACCAGACGGAGTATCCCTCCCAATCATATCGCCATTCCTACCAGACGGTGTATCCCTCTGAAGCTACAAATACCAACCCAATGCACGTTAGACATAATGAAGTAAAAAATTTTAAATTATTTTTAACAGAAGCACATCGTGCATTCTCTACTGTTATCGGCGATGCACGCGCATTGGCCGCCTCGGGAACCAGTGCATCGACCCAGCTGGCAGCTGTCATAACGACCTTTGCTCTCTTTCTGTTTTGACGAAACAGATATTCAACGAAACTTATACTTTATTGCAGCTCTCTCTTTAAAGATTGTGCGTCATTATTGAAAGAGGCTTCCATTATCTTCAGCCTATTTATTTACTGCACTGTGTGTGTGTTCATTTAGTTAAATGGTCGATTTTAGTTGAATGATGTAAGGGCAGCTTATATTAATTTATATGGTGTTCAGGGTAACCTAAAGCCTGCATATATTTCAATAACAAGAATATTTATAAAACAATATCCTCTAAGCTTATTATATTGATATTCTCAAGAGCCTCTTACACCGTCATCAGCGAAACAATATTTATAGGTCTTTTGGGTGTTGGCAGTGTAGGGCGTTTTTTAAGATACCAATCCGTATATATAATGACGTAAGCCGAAATTTGAGACAACCATTGTTGGAGCTTGGAAGGTGTACGGAGCTGGGAGATGCCTCAAATTAAAGGTATTGACACAAAGGATCGGGGATAAATATAGATTTTTCTCAATGTACGGTTTTGAGGAACTTGGAGTTGCTAAGAATCTCCATAAGAAATACATTGCAATAAAAATCAGCGTTGACAAGTGTATAAAAATCAAATTGAAAACGCATTCAAAAAAATTATATTTTATGAGGAAATTTTATTATGAAAAATTTGAATTATATAAAATTAATTTGTATTAAAAAATAAAATTACTATACTATAGTTTAAAATTTGTTTGAATATGAATAGGGGGATTTGCTTCTACAAGTCCCTAGTTTGTTATATTGGAAGATTCGAGCATATTATTTTATACCTATTCTTGTTATTAAAATGTATGCGGGCGCGCGCGCGCGCTAAATAGACGGCCTATTTCCCGTGGAAAGAACAACAGTTTTTTGTTTACACTGACGCTTGTCCAGGAACCTTAACACTATTTCCCCGTCTACTCTATTTGATCAGTATCCAATGAGCTTTACTTAAAACAAATGAGCTTTTTTCTTTAACAAACCTTTTATTTCAGACCATATCACCTGTTTTATGAAACCTTCCTTAGAATCCGCATACAAGATAATATCTTTATATTTTTGGTTTAACAATTTGTTCTGTGTCATTTTTACTAGTAACAGAAAAAGTAAAGAAATAACCTATCGTGACAGTTTTTATCCTTGCTATATTATATATATATATATATATATATATATATATATATATATATATATCGAAAATATGCTTAGATGTTTAAAAACAAATGTCTTGTTGCCCAAATACTAAAAAGAAATAATAAAATGTTATACTATGTGAAATAAGCAATAAAAAAATTAAGGTGGACAAGACTGCATGTGTGTACTGGTGTACTCTTGTTAGGAAACTTCGCGCGCGTGCCTTAGATATATATATATACATAGGGAAAACAACCAGATCATTTAAAATAAGATTTGAAGAACATTACAGAGCATTCAAAAACAAAAATTCAAAAGTATCAAATGTTGCAGCACACCTAATAGCACATAAACATGAAATAACAAATTACGAAAATAACCTAACCATACTTGATATAAATAATAACCCAATAGAACTAAACTCACTAGAAAAATACCACATTTATAAAAGCATACACAACAATTTAATGAATCTACAAACAACATATACAGAAGACATACTATTCAAAAACATAATACACAAGACTCGAGGAAACGTATATGACGTCAACAATTACCAACACGACGGACCGACCATCCGCACCAGAAAAATTAAGAAAAAGTCATCAGTGATTTGACAATGGTCATGTGACTGAAAGGCGCCTCATCACTCAAGGTAAAATCACTGCACTTAATGGTGGATAAAATTACTTACAATAGTAATATATTAACTTCATAAAGTCAGTGCAACGGAAAAACAATGGATAACGTAAAATATCAAGAATATATATATATATATATATATATATATATATATATATATATATATATATATATATATATATATATGGTGCTACGTATTCCTTCACGGATGGAAAAATATGATGAATAGTTGATATTCAGAGTGCATCCGTTCATTCTGCAGTGCATAAAATCGCAGTTTCGACGTTTCGCCAGAATCTCACATAGCATTGACGAGGTGAACCCAACGGCTGTTGAGTTTACTGTTGCAATTTATTTTAAGTAATTCTTGATCAATTTCCACTAAATAAAGAGGAAGACGGTAAAGCTGAATGCTAGAGAAATTTGCTCCCAACCTAACCTGTACGCAGATCATCAAGAATAAATGAATGAATTTCGTGTACCTTTGTTTATAAAATGAATGCTTATTTTAAACACGTCTTTTTCAATTTCACGTAGTGAAAGAAAGAGGAACACAGAAAAGCCAAAGGTTGGTGAACTGTACCTTATTTTATCTCAGTCAAGAATCTAACCTGTACGTAGAAAAATAAGTGTTAACGAATGATTGTTTGTACTTTGGCTTTGTGATATAAAAAAAGTCTGCCTGTTTTAAACACTCCTTTACAGTTGCCACTACGTAATAAAAAGGAAAGGAAGAAATAAAAGGGCAAGTGTGAAGTATTTGGGGCCAAACTTTACACAGAATTTTCCGAAGTTAAGCTACTTCAATCCAAACAATTATTCAATTAATCATAATACACTCGTAAGGTGTAAATTTTGTAGAAAACGAGTGGTTTGCAAGTCAAGCACTGCCATTTATTAATATAGTTGCGACCATCTTCAGGCCTGTACATAGGAGTAGTACTTAATGTTAAGTAGTGCAATGTTTAAAATTCTAATATGTCGTTGTTTATAAGTCCTTCATAATAGAATAGGTTTATCTTTAATAGTAAGTTACAATAAATAATAAAGATTATTTTTATTTGTATTAAATGTCAAATCTTAGGCCGGCCGCACACTGCTACAAACAATCATGTTCAAACGAAACATTTTGTTTGGGGCAGGCTGAAACGTTTGGGTATACGTGGAAGTAAGTTGTGGGGGTGCACACCTAGCCGGGCATCTGTTTGCCAAACAAACCGCACGCCAGTCAGTGTTCGTCCATGTTTGGCTCCTTCTTGTTTGAAGCAAACAAACTAAGTACGATTTTATCATTTTCCTCTCTATTTTCAATAGTTAATCATTTTTGCATAAATTATAACTCGAATTTAATGATGCGTAATATTGTATAGATGGATTGTGACGCCGAAAAATTAGTCGCTGCCGTCGAAGCACGCCCTGACATCTACAATTTCAAATTGAAAGAGTACAAAAACAGAAATTTAGTTGCAAAAGGAAATTTACTTCCAGTTGCTGATTGCAAAACAAAATTCACAATTAATAGGGCTTTGCGCGAGAACGAATGCCAGCCATCTGGGAGTAAAGTAACTAAAAGAAAGAAGTGGTACATGATGGATGGTTTAAAAATAAAAAGGTTTGCCACAAAGGAGGAACGATTTCGTCTATCTCGTCGTCAGATGTCATTTTGAGTCAAACTGAAAATGCA
Source organism: Prosapia bicincta (assembly GCA_036971475.1). Classification (NCBI taxonomy): domain Eukaryota; kingdom Metazoa; phylum Arthropoda; class Insecta; order Hemiptera; family Cercopidae; genus Prosapia; species Prosapia bicincta. Next base: position 79,042,722 of record JBAIZL010000010.1, on the reverse strand, counting down.
TTGCTAGGGTAGGAAAGTAAACAGTACGGTCGTTTTTGAGAAAACTCTTTAAAGAGCACTTCCAAGAAATTCATAATTCCTTCGAAAGTGTTTTGTTGTGTTTGCGCAAGTGTGCGGAGAGACTGAAGGCAAACAATCATGACTGGTTTGGTTGCAACCATGTTGCCCTGCTTGCAAACGTTTTGTTTGCTGCAGTGTGCGGCCGGCCTTAGTTTTATGAATGAAATTACTAATTCTTGATCTGAGTATTTTATTATATTGTAAGTTGTTCTTGTTATTTGTTGAATGCTAATTGTATTATATTATTTAAATCAGTTTATAACTATTAATTAATTTGTATCAACAATAATTACTATTCCTATGTACACCCCGAAGATGGTAAGGATATTGAAGAAACGTCGCCGCTAAATTAATAAATGTCAATGCTTGACTCGTAAACCCGTCGTTTTATTTCTATAAAACTATTTAATTCGTTAAAATGTATGACTTCAGAAACGTGCGTTTGTTAAAATATAAAAATACAAAATTATAATGTTTCTAGGTCTCGGGAAAGTTTTTTTCTGAAGGTTTTTCTAACAATTAACAAAGTACTGCTACTTCTACAATAATTGGGTATAAATAGACCTAAACACTCTTTACAGCAGGCAGATGCTTAGAGCTCGTCTGTAATTTTACTTCCACTCGCTCTATGCAATTCAATGTTTGCACAAATTAAGAAACATAAGTTGTAAGGTTATTGTGCATTTAAGTAGCACAAGGCCAGAGTGGTGCGAGCAGCTGCTTGCTTAGCTTTCCACTTCACACTACTTGTTTCGGATTGAATTTGTATTGATTCCGTCATTGTAAAGCAGGTAATAATAGATGGAGACACTCATTATGCAGAATCTCCTGCCGCTGACGGCTGCGTTCCCTTAGCGTGACTCTCCACACAACTATCCCCAGCTTTACTCTCTATAGCTTGCCTCTGTCTTACATCTGCGTCTCCTTATCTATGTTCTGGTCGTCGTTCGTTTCTTTAAACGAATATAAACCTAAAATAGTAGACAAATTATTAGTAGACACACACATTCATATACACACACACAAAGAATACTCGCACGCACACACGCACGCACACGTACACACACACACACACACACACACACACACACACACACACACACACACACACACATACATACACAACCACATATATATCTTTCAACGGTAAACATGTTGAGTAGCTGTAGTGTGATGGATGCTATTCATACATTCTATCTTAATAATGCACCACAAAAACACATAATAAACATACAAAAGTCTTTAATATACAATCGTAGAAGCAATTAAATCGCACAATATAACACGTAATATATGTTTATAGAGATCAACCATAATATATTATTATTATTCTCTGCTCTATGCTCTCGATAGTTTTGACATGCGTAGATCACACACGTGAATAGTTCCTACTAATTGTTTCATTTCTGTGCAATCTACGCAAGAATTTCTAAATTATTTCATCTATATAGCATCTGCGCAAGAACTTTTACATCAATTGTATCACGAATTCTGTACCATCAACGCAAACATTTTTACGTTAATTATGTCACCTCTGCCCCAGCTATGCAAGAATTTTGACTGTCGATGGCTAGTTCCCTATGACATTATTAAGCAAGAATATTACCTACTAACTGACAGCCATACGTCACTGCACCATCAACGCAAACATTTTTACATTAATTATGTCACCTCTGCCCCAGCTATGCAAGAATTTTGACTGTCCATGGCTACTTCCCTATGACATTATTAAGCAAGAATATTACCTACTAACTGACAGCCATACGTCACTGTACCATCAATTCAAACATTTTTACATTAATTATGTCATCTCTGCCCTAGCTATGCAAGAATTTTGACTATCGATGCTACTTCCCTATGACATTATTAAGCAAGAATATTACCTACTGACAGCCATACGTCACTGTACCATCAACGCAAACTTTTTTACATTAATTATGTCATCTATGCCCTAGCTATGCAAGAATTTTGACTGTCGATGGCTACTTCCCTATGACATTATTAAGCAAGAATATTACCTACTGACAGCCATACGTCACTGTACCATCAACGCAAACTTTTTTACATTAATTATGTCATCTATGCCCTAGCTATGCAAGAATTTTGACTGTCGATGGCTACTTCCCTATGACATTATTAAGCAAGAATATTACCTACTAACTGACAGCCATACGTCACTGCACCATCAACGCAAACATTTTTACATTAATTATGTCACCTCTGCCCCAGCTATGCAAGAATTTTGACTGTCCATGGCTACTTCCCTATGACATTATTAAGCAAGAATATTACCTACTAACTGACAGCCATACGTCACTGCACCATCAACGCAAACATTTTTACATTAATTATGTCACCTCTGCCCCAGCTATGCAAGAATTTTGACTGTCCATGGCTACTTCCCTATGACATTATTAAGCAAGAATATTACCTACTAACTGACAGCCATACGTCACTGTACCATCAACTCAAACATTTTTACATTAATTATGTCATCTCTGCCCTAGCTATGCAAGAATTTTGACTATCGATGGCTACTTCCCTATGACATTATTAAGCAAGAATATTACCTACTGACAGCCATACGTCACTGTACCATTAACGCAAACTTTTTTACATTAATTATGTCATCTATGCCCTAGCTATGCAAGAATTTTGACTGTCGATGGCTACTTCCCTATGACATTATTAAGCAAGAATATTACCTACTGACAGCCATACGTCACTGTACCATCAACGCAAACTTTTTTACATTAATTATGTCATCTATGCCCTAGCTATGCAAGAATTTTGACTGTCGATGGCTACTTCCCTATGACATTATTAAGCAAGAATATTACCTACTAACTGACAGCCATACGTCACTGCACCATCAACGCAAACATTTTTACATTAATTATGTCACCTCTGCCCCAGCTATGCAAGAATTTTGACTGTCGATGGCTACTTCCCTATGACATTATTAAGCAAGAATATTACCTACTAACTGACAGCCATACGTCACTGTACCATCAACGCAAACATTTTTACATTAATTATGTCATCTCTGCCCCAGCTATGCAAGAATTTTGACTGTCGATGGCTACTTCCCTATGACATTATTAAGCAAAAATATTACCTACTAACTGACAGCCATACGTCACTGTACCATCAACGCAAACATTTTTACATTAATTATGTCATCTCTGCCCCAGCTATGCAAGAATTTTGGCTGTCGGTGGCTACTTCCCTATGACATTATTAAGCAAGAATATTACCTACTAACTGACTTAGGCGATGATAACCTCAATAGGTTTTTCGCCTGGGGAAAAAAAAAAAAAAAAAAAAAAAAAAACTAACTGACAGCCATACGTCACTGTATCATCCAAGCAAGAATATATCGCCTAATAGCCATTACGTCTCTTTACTATCAACGCAGGAGTTTTACTGAGTAACTAGTTTCGAAGTAATTTATTGTGAATATATCATAGTGTGTCAATCGCGGAGTTGAATAGTGAAAGCGACTTGACTGTTTCTGCTCCGTTTGTAGCCCTTATTATAATGACGCAATCCACTTCCTTTCCGTGATTAATTAGACGTGGTTGTGTCCGTCTCTTGCCAAATATAATGCCAGGATGTTTCAAAATATCCTCAAAAACGCATAACTGACGCCGGGAAGACATCGACAGAAGATGGTTACGTAATGGGTGAGGTAGTGTGTAGCTGTGTCCGTCGGGGCAGTTATATGCAATAGTTAAGAGGGTTTTGGGAGCCTAGCCACAATTAGTTGTATGTTTACGAAGTAGGACATATTACGGGATTTCTATTCGACGTCTTCTGTTCGTTCCAGCTTGCAGTTTCACCAATACTTGTGTTGTCGATGGAATTACGCCATTCCAAATAAGACGAACGACGCGTGTTGAGTTCAGTTCTTGTAATCGAGTTTTTCCCGATGTCCAATTGAGTTAAAATTTTGCATAAACATATATCTTCGATGATAACAGACGAATCACTCATTGCAAAACATATATTAGTTAATGAGCTAACTCGTTTCAATTAGTGTAGTTGAAATCCTGTAATCGATTTTCCGCCCACTTCCCGATGTCAAATCGAGCTAAAACTAATCCATCATCGTCGACAATCGTTAAAATTGTCGAAAATAAATAGAAAATAATAAATAAACAACAAATTTTTAAAACTAGATTGTTCCGAAATTATTTTTTAAATAAAATGTTTTTCAGCAATCCGGGAACATGCCATTTTCTGATTGGCTGAAACTTTTTAAAACTAATATGGTTTGGTGAATATAATGTATTTCAAATCCACAAATGTTCAAAAAGTCCATTCCCAGCACTTGTTAGAATAACGCCATCGATTTATTTTTCTCTTTGTGAACTGTACGGACAAGGAGAGTGACGTCAAAGCGTAAATGTTTGAAGGTGACAAATATTTCAGTAGTTTTTTTTTTGAGTAAACTATTAACTTATTTGCTGCAGCGTTTCAATGTGAGCAGGGGGTTGTTTCGTCGATGAAAAGACTGTTTCGAAACTGGTCAGCAAGTAAGTTAATAGTTTTCCCTGAGTTAATCAAATAATTACATTATTTATTTAGTAAATTCAAGATGATTACAACAATAAATATATATTTGATAAATCTTATGTAACCAACTTTCAAGTGTATTGTGAAAGGACTTGTTATAATTTCATTCTGTTGTTGGTATTATAAAGTAGCTGCGGATGGATTTTTTGAACGTACTGGTCATTTTTATGAAATTTTAAAACATAACTCTCTGTAATATTAAAATGTATTCTAAGGCTTTTTCGGTTGGTTTTAGTCATGAAAAATTCAAATCTTGTCTTGAAGTATAATTTTCATTCTTTTTAGATAATATAGAAATTATATCTGGTTTTTTCTTTTCAATTTCTACTATTAAAACAAATAGTAACATACATAAAATTCACAAATTACTCATTTATTAACTCACACGCGTTTCAATTTACTATAAAAACTAAAATTGGAGTTGTAAATTAGAGTTTTTAGTAGTAGCACTCACTGATGATGACGACGTTGTCATTGAAACGTATGAGTAAATAAATGAATAATTTTCGAGATTTGTGTATGTTTTTATTTGTTTTAACATAACCTCACAAGCTAAACTCGAAGAATATTTGTATTCTGCTATTAATTTACTCTCCCTCTATATATCTTGTTCACATTTTCAATTGTTAATAAAATACTTTTCATTCATCAAATACATGATCTTAAAAATTGATAACACTTGATCGGATTAAAGTTTTTTTCAAACATTAATTTATTAATTAAATTTAATTACTTAGTATTATTAATTAATTTCACTTTCTATTTTGCCACTTAATAAATTGATTCTGTCATAAGTATACATAAGTAAGTATTTAATAAAAAGTAATTAAAATGATTTTTTTTTTATTTAACAACTAAGTAGGAATTGTCTCTAATTTGTTTAATATTACTTGCTGTATTGTATGTAATAAAGTTTATTAAAATACATCTTTTTATTCATTCACTAAAGTTCAAATATTTTTTTTTATCTTATAGTGGATGACACTTGACGTTGATGAAATTTTTTCAAATATTAACTCAGTAATTAAATTTATTTAATTATTTTTAGTTTTATATTGGAGTAAAACTTTTCACAAAAGGGGCACGGTATGCAATATAGTTATTTTGTCCCATTTGGCTTAAAATAAGTGATAACGTATAATTTCGTAAAACAGCTTGTTTTATTTTATAGGTTGTGTGGTAAAACAGGTGTTTCAAGCATAGTTTACTTTATTTATATTAATTGTAATTATTTAATAAAAAGTAAAAAATTAAAAAAAATTTTGTTAACCCAAGTGGGAATTGGCTTTATTTTATTTTATATACGTATCACTTGTTTTAAATTTATTTTTAATAAGAACATTCTTAACTAAGACAGTAAATCCGTTTCTTATCGCAGACAGAATAAAACGTTATCACCGATAAAAACGTAACAGTGTTTCTGATAAGATTTGATTGATGACGTCAGGTGCTACAAAGCGTCAGAAGATTTCACGCACGGATACCGGCGGTATATTCTTACAGGTGGGTAACCGCGAATCTGTGACTCGGGTTTTTAGTCCTGTGTGTTGCTTGTGTCAGTCGGGTGTGGAATAAATGTCGGATACTCTTGAATCAGCGACGGTGGATTTCTCGAGTCCAAGTTCAGTTTCAGACAGGTAGTGCTTCATGTGTGCAATATTACAGTTTGAATCTGTGACATGATTGTGTTGCTAAGTCATCGTCTATGTATGGTTTTCCTGGGCATTAATTAATCTGTTTTATCGGCAAGTGACGAGTTATTTCGGTCCTTAATACTAGTGCGTCTATTAGTTGAGGCTAAACACAGAGCAGTTGATTTTCGAGGAATATTTCGTGTAAACCCCAAGACTGTATCTTTTATAGTAACATTTGGGTCTTTTGTTATTTCTACTGACCGTGAAAATTGCGTTTTGTAATTTCGTATTTTTACGACATACGTAGAACAATCCTTGTTATGGCTATGTTTAAGGAATCTATTTTGTGTTGGTTTTATAACTCTGACATACTCGATGAAGTATTATATACTTCCTGTGTTATTATGTCTGTATTTCTATGTCGTGTAGAAACATTCTTCGCCACTTTTAAAGTTATATAGGCCTATATATATATATATATATATATATATATATATATATATATATATATATATATATATATATATATATATCCTTGGAGGAATATCTTTTTCTGATATATATAAATATATATATATATATATATATATATATATATATATCCTTGGAGGAATATCGTTTTCTGATATATATAAATATTTATATATATATATATATATATATATATATATATATATAAATATCGTAATATGTATTATTGTGTATTAATAAAGAACTAAGTCAAAATACAAATACAAGAATTATAATTGAATTTACAATTCAAAGCTTTTCGTTGACTAAATATATATATAGATAAGCTATATATATATATATATATATATATATATATATATATATATATATATATATATATATATATATATATAGAGAGAGAGAGAGAGAGAGAGAGAGAGAGAGAGATAAATAGTGTAATCCTCGGTTGAATTTCTTTTTCTTGTTATATATATATATATATATATATATATATATATATATATATATATATATATATATATATATATGTAAATATCGTAATATGTATTATTGTGTATTAATAAAGAACTAAGTCAAAATACAAATACAAGAATTATAATTGAATTTACAATTCAAAGCTTTTCGTTGACTAAATATATATATAGATAAGCTATATATATATATATATATATATATATATATATATATATATATATATAGATAAATAGTGTAATCCTCTGTTGAATTTCTTTTTCTTGTTATATATATATATATATATATATATATATATATATATATATATATATATGGTTAAATAATACTTCCATAAACAAGTATTTGTATTTTACTAGATCTGGACTATATGAATATGAATATTAATTCATATTTTCAATATTTGGAAATTGGTGCTTATTATTAATACAATGATTTATATACATGTAGATGACGGAATGTATATATCTAACAAAAATAATAAAATTATAATAAATGTTTTTGTACAAAATAAATAAAGTTAATAATAAAATCGAATTTACGTATGAAATGGAAACAAATAATAAAATAAATTTTCTAGATTTAACAATAAGAAGAAAAAATGATAAATTTGAATATATGATATACCGTAAACCAACTTTAACAAACCAAACTATACCAAATAATTCTAATCATTCATATAACCAAAAAAATGGCTGCTTCATATAACTTGTTATATAGAATGCATAAAATCCCAATGAATGAAGAAAATAAAATAAGAGAAAAAAACATTATTTATCAAATTGCAATAGAAAACTGTTATAAAAAGAAAACTGTTGACAAACTTAATTATAATTTTTTTATTAAACAACAAAATAATATTATTTATAAAATTAATATTATTAATACAATATGGACTTCATTTTTATTTATAGGCAATGAAATAGAAAATATCACCAAATTATTTAAAATTACAAATATCAAAATTGCATACAAAACTAATTACAAAATAATAAATAACAATAATAAAATAAATAATATGCATAAAAAAAGCGGTGTTTATTAATTATAATGTGAAATCTGTAATAAAACTTATATAGGTCAAACGAAGAAAAAATTAAAAGAAAGATATAAAGAACATTTAAATGCCTATATTAATCCAGAAATTTATAAATCAAATTTCGCAAATCATTGTATTAATAATAACCACCAATTTCCAAATATAGAAAATATGAAACTTATAAAAGAAATTAATGAAGGATTAAGAATGAATATATAAATACAGTAGTAATAAAAAATTAATAAAAGAACAAATACAAATACATTCTAAATTTGATAATATATTCAATGTCTATAAAGTTACAGCAACAAAATAAACTTGGTAATTTGTATAAATTTAGCAACCTATTTCTAATTTAACATTTGTTTTAGACCTATATCTTGCATTATTGTATTGTTAATTCCTGATGATGTTGGTACTGTTTTTCAATGAAAAGCTTTGAATATAAATTAATAAATAATTCTTGTATTTGAATAACCTTTATACAAGAAAACATATTCTATATTTATTAAATAATAGTATTACCGTGATACAGCGATCAGCGTTGTTTCAGCTGTTAACAATGTAACATTGATGAATGGTTCAAACATATTTAGAATATTCTTGTGAATGGAATGTATGTTGATTGATAACTAAACATTTTGCAAAATACTGTAGGCCGATATGTTATGTTGGTTTGTGTATGCTTCAAAAACTCGAAACGTTCTGCATCGATTGAGTTCAGACTTTGCCACGACATAAAACTCGCTTCATGGATTGTTTTTATCTATTCGCGCCAATAACATTCCCGCGACCGCGAGTAAAAAAGCTTTGTAAAGGTCAGCTGTACGCCAGCAACCGCGCCATCTGCCGCATGCGAGAGAATCACTCGTCATAGTAGCTAACATCTATCGCAGTTATATGTGGAACTTTACCTGTTCCCAATTACATTGTTTATTAAAAAAAAAAAAAAAACATCCACTTGCATTCTATTCAGATTATTAAACTACCTGAATTAATATTCATCTTAATAGAGTACTTGTGTGTTCAAGTCGTGAATGGACTGCGGCGTTCGCCAAATCGTAAGTAGAGGTTGTGAGGGAATGCCAGCACAGACCCGATCTGCGGCATTTGCTGTGTGGCGCCGTGAACAGAGTTGCAACACTGGTGATCTCCAGTCACATGTGCAATCATATATTCTCAAATGAACTCGTAAACATTAGGGCATTTAAGAATGCATAATGTTAATTATAAATGACGGAGTTGGAGGGAACGTCCTCTTGGATGCACCAGGAGAAAGTGGACAAATATTTCTTATCGGATTGATTGTGGCAACGGTTCGTTCAAAAAAAAAAAAAATGACATACCCTTAGCTTTGTATTGCCTTAGCCTCAGGGGCGGCTTCAAGATTTGTTTTTTGAGTAGCCACAGTTTATAGAGGGAAGATAGCTAGCGTCCTCCCCCGGTACCGTTATGGCTCAGTCTCTGAAGTTAGGTTAGGTTAGGTTATGGCTCAGTCTCTGAAGTTAGGTTAGGTTAGGTTAGGTTATGGCTCAGTATCTGAAGTTAGGTTAGGTTAGGTTAGGTTAGGTTATGGCTCAGTCTCTGAAGTTAGGTTAGGTTAGGTTATGGCTCAGTCTCTGAAGTTAGGTTAGGTTAGGTTAGGTTATGGCTCAGTATCTGAAGTTAGGTTAGGTTAGGTTAGGTTAGGTTATGGCTCAGTCTCTGAAGTTAGGTTAGGTTAGGTTATGGCTCAGTCTCTGAAGTTAGGTTAGGTTAGGTTAGGTTATGGCTCAGTATCTGAAGTTAGGTTAGGTTAGGTTAGGTTAGGTTATGGCTCAGTCTCTGAAGTTAGGTTAGGTTAGGTTATGGCTCAGTCTCTGAAGTTAGGTTAGGTTAGGTTATGGCTCAGTCTCTGAAGTTAGGTTAGGTTAGGTTAGGTTAGGTTATGGCTCAGTCTCTGAAGTTAGGTTAGGTTAGGTTATGGCTCAGTCTCTGAAGTTAGGTTAGGTTAGGTTAGGTTAGGTTAGGTTATGGCTCAGTCTCTGAAGTTAGGTTAGGTTAGGTTATGGCTCAGTCTCTGAAGTTAGGTTAGGTTAGGTTAGGTTAGGTTAGGTTATGGCTCAGTCTCTGAAGTTAGGTTAGGTTAGGTTATGGCTCAGTCTCTGAAGTTAGGTTAGGTTAGGTTAGGTTATGGCTCAGTATCTGAAGTTAGGTTAGGTTAGGTTAGGTTAGGTTATGGCTCAGTCTCTGAAGTTAGGTTAGGTTAGGTTATGGCTCAGTCTCTGAAGTTAGGTTAGGTTAGGTTAGGTTATGGCTCAGTATCTGAAGTTAGGTTAGGTTAGGTTAGGTTAGGTTATGGCTCAGTCTCTGAAGTTAGGTTAGGTTAGGTTATGGCTCAGTCTCTGAAGTTAGGTTAGGTTAGGTTAGGTTAGGTTATGGCTCAGTCTCTGAAGTTAGGTTAGGTTAGGTTATGGCTCAGTCTCTGAAGTTAGGTTAGGTTAGGTTAGGTTAGGTTAGGTTATGGCTCAGTCTCTGAAGTTAGGTTAGGTTAGGTTATGGCTCAGTCTCTGAAGTTAGGTTAGGTTAGGTTAGGTTATGGCTCAGTCTCTGAAGTTAGGTTAGGTTAGGTTATGGCTCAGTCTCTGAAGTATTACAAAATTAAACTTCTATAAAACGTATGCTTTGTTTTGTTCCTCATATTGAAAGATAAACTCAAACCACTCTCCGGGCTCACAAAATCTAAATATTTCCTTGACTCGTATAGAAATCATTGCATTAACAAGAACAAAATATTTCAGTAAAACATACCTTTGAACCATGTAAAGCAATACACACAGATCTGTAAACAAAGCGGCAACAGATTAGTCCAAGCGAATCGGGTTTATCCAAGACTGGGTTTACTAAAGTAGGAAGTGGGCACGGTGCCAGCAGCACATGGTCGCCGTTCGTGCAAAACTTTGTTTACAACTGACTCTAATCTGAAACGTACGTTGACAAAGTGTGCGAATGACGTTTAAGGAACGTTACGCCGCTAAATATACTGTGCAGTTTGGCTAAATTTATGTCGTGTATGCGGAGATAATGTATGGCTTGCTTCTAACTTGTAATAGTTCTATTCTTGATGAAGTAGGGCGCGTGGTCGGCTTTGTTTTGTAAGCTACGAATGTGTGTTTGTTCTAGTAGAATATAACGAATCTATTGCTCGACGAAACTGTCTTTAAAACTCTCGCGTTTCGTTCTATCGACATCATTTGGGCGCTTTAACGAAAGATGGCTGCGAAAATTAGATACGCCGTTTTACACGTTTTATTGAAATAAAAAAAAAATGCCAATAATTCTTACTAGAAGTATACTCAGTTAAACAATTACAGTATTAAGTTGTTAACTATGAGTTTTCATATAATTCAGTAAAGAGTCGATTATCCGAACTAATTGGAACGGGAGGGTATTCGGATAAGCGGATTGTTCGGATAATCGAACTTATAGTTAAAATAAAACTACAGTTTACGTTTTAGAAAGCTTTTATTGTGTATTATTGAGGTGCAACTACACACGTTACATCCTATTACTGTAATAAAGCAACCAATTAGATGTTATAACTAACTACTAAAGAGTAGGCCTTTTGTACTACTGTATTCTAAATAAAATTAATAATAAAGTCAGAATAGATAAAAAAACGCGAAGACAAAGAAATTCCGCTTTATAATTACACAGACCTATGTATGTATAATAATGTGTAGGCTTTTAGTACGGTAAGTATTTTCAAAATGTATGCTTTAACTTTAAAATATATACATACCCAGTACACGTACTACTGTACAGTATTTATGTACTGTACTGCCATTGCAAATGGATAATTAGAAATTGTTAACACGTAACTTAGAAATTATTCCACGCACCACGTCTTCTCTGTCACTACATCGTGTGCTTCGTTGTGCTAATAATAGTTTATTCCAGTGTACTTTCAAATTGACGTCCGGATAATCGAAGCTCTACTGTATAATATATATATATATATATATATATATATATATATATATATATATATATATATATATACTATATTTAAAGCAAAACAGGGAATAATATTTCAATAAAATACAGTTTAACGTTTTCGCTGGATAATAGTTCCAGCATGTTCAAAGCATCTTTGTTATACTCACATTTACATTGCTTTTCTAAACCTTCCAGAACTCCATAGAGCACATCATGCTTCGATTTAATGTGTATATGTTCTTCAATTAGTTTGTTTCTATTATAATACCATATGCGCCAAATTAAACAGTACTGAAACTGACTCAGCTGCAAAGCCATTCTTGGTCGTTTTATAGAAATCCTCAGGAGATTTTGATGTACCCGAAACCTGGCTTTTCGTTCACAATGGTTCCAATAAGATGGCGCAACCAGTCACACTGGCTTAGACAGCATTGCTTTCCTTCAAGGAATTTTTGACAACCGTCTCATCTTCCTTAGAACAAACTTTCCTTACCCAGCCCACTCCCCAGATATCACACCACCTTACGTCTACGTCTGTGGAATGTAGAAGATTTTCCTCGATGACTCACCATCCAGGAAAAAATAACCATGTGTATAACAAGCATAAAACAACCCCTCTTCACCAAAAATGACGCAAACACAAGAACTGTAGAATGTTGCCTCAGATTGTACGGAGTTCATGTAGAACGTGTTTATACCCGAGTCTAACCTATTTTGATTCTTTTTACTTGTATGTGTTTGTAAAACGATGTAAATAAAATAAAATAAAATCTTACAACTGTTTCAGTACTGTTTGTTCTGGCGCTAATAGTATTTATAAATGTATATGTTTACACATAGTTTATTATGAGTTGTTAAGTTATGAAACTTATTTATATTGAAATTGAATGTGTAACGAAAATTCATTTATATTCAGAATGTCCCCGGGAGGAACTGGGAAACTTTCATTGCTTGTTTCTCAGGGGGAATAAAATTAGAAGTTCATATAAAGATGTCATGAATCGCTTCGGTAACGAGCAGCAGCTGGTTTCGCCGGATTTCAGTTTCCCCATTGTAATAAATCCGTACTAAACTCTGGGGCGTTTACAGGTATAAAAATATTGCCTTTAGGCGAAAATGTCCGCGCTGGTTCATATCTTAAAACTAGAAGAAACACCTAGAAATTGTGGAATTTGTGATTTACTTCTTTATTTAATCAATGTTACCAAATCGAATCACGCCTATACGATTGCGAAAAAGGAAGAGCAAATCATTTTAATAGCTCTAAAAATAAAAAAGATTTTTTTGAAGTTTCATTTGAAAGGAAACTGCGTCCGGACCATAAATTTATGTAAAGCTTAGAGCGTAGAAGGGTCGCCTTCATTAATCACAAGGTCTGCATAAAGGCGGCCTTAATTTTGTTCTCTTCGCCTTGATGGAATCACCAGTTTACGAGTTTTGGCGATTGTTTTATTTAGGGTGAGATTTGTCAAGATTGGGCACGGGCAACTGCTCGTACAACCTCGTAAAGATGCCACCGGAATTGATGTTGCCAAGTTATTTGTAATTTTACTCTAAACGCACAAATCTACCCCTTTTTGTGATACTTCTGGAGCGAACCGAACCTTTCTTACTAGTCAGCCAGACACAACCGAGGGACCTGATGAAGTACTATGATTAAACTGGATATTTCATACCTGCAAAGAAAAAGAGAATTATTTTAGTGTTTGTGCATGTGAAAATTGGTACATATAATTCTATACTATAATTTTATATTTACAATTAAGTTATAACTAAGAATGTCCATAGTTACACTCGCTGATGATGGTGGCAATTGTAAAGTAATGATTGAAAAGTAATGATTGATTTTGTAGTTTTTCCTTTGTGTGAATCAAGGTCAAATTCGTATAAAAAAATATAAATTACCTATTTGTATGTTTCCTAAAATATAGCATTGTTTCTTATAAACGTCTATAAGACATCGCCAAAGAAGATTTTTCTTCGCCTAATGAGAAGGCGGTACCCATTGGTTGTCGGGCAGCCAATGGTGTAAAGTATTTAGATGTGTTATTAATATTGTGTATTTAAGCATTTCTTGAAGCACGTGATCATTTGTTTTAATGTGTATTCTGTTCTGCTAGACTAAAGTCTTGTTAAACCCGTTGACTGGCCATGAGGCTCTTGATAATGCCAGTTTATTGCTGGAAAGCTTTCGTCATTATATATATATATATATATATATATATATATATATATATATATATATATATATATATATATATATTAAAACAACATAGGTTATTCAAATTCAAGAATATTTATTAATTCATATCCTAATGGATATAAATTAATAAATATTCTTGTATTTGAATAACCTATGTTTTTTTTTAAACAAGAAAACGTATTTTATATTTATATATATATATATGTATGTATGTATGTATAGATAGATATAAATATAAATATATAAATATATAAATATAAATAAATAAATATATATATATATATATATATATATATATATATATATATATATATATATACAGTATATCACTTTCACTATATGTACTTAACAAGAATCTTACGTGGTATTGTTTAAGTACATATAGTGAAAGTGATTAGTGAATACAAGAAAACAGTGTTCAAAAGTTATATATATATATATATATATATATATATATATATATATATATATATATATATGCACGCACACAACTATTGGGAGAAGAGATAGTGAATAGGGGCATTCTTTATGAATAGAGAGTAGAAGATGTAGGAAGAGAGAGATAGAAGGAGAGAGAAAAAACAGAGTGAAGGAGATAGAGATAGGGAGAAAGAAACAGAGAAACAGTGTGGAAAGGTCAGAGAGGAGGGAAGGAGACATAGAGAGAAAGAGACAAAGAAACATATTGGAAGGGACAGAGAAGGGAGATGGAGATAGAGAGAAAGGTTCAAAGGAACAGTTTTTAAGGGACAAAAAGGAGAAGGAGAGAGAGAGAGAAAAGAAGAAAGAGATAGAGAAACATATTGGAAGGGACAGAGAGGAGGAGGAGGAGGAGGAGAGAAAGAGAAAGAAAGGGACAAAGATACAGAGAAACAGTTTTTAAGGGACAGATAGGAGAAGAAGGAGAGAGAAAGAGGTAGAGAGAGCGAGAGACAAAAAGACAGAGAAACAGTTTTCAAGAGTCGAAGAGGGGGAGAAGGAGAGAGAGTGAAAGGGACAGAAAAAACAGAGTGAAAGAGGGAGGTAGAGGGACAGACAGATAGAAAGGGGATAAATAGAAATCATTTCACTATTGGAATTGCCATGATTACATTGATTTTGTCTGTTGGTTTCTAGAAAACACAAAGAGAAATAATTGTAGACTATAAATATGGCGTTTGATAACAAGCATTCTTAGTGACAAGCGTTTGTAGCGTAACAGTAAATCGAGCTTTCGCCTTGCAGCCAGTAACTCGCCAATCTATTATCTCCTGTGTCGCAACCTATAATGATAATGTTGTAACAATCACTTGCCAATGAGGCCAAACGCTGGTCTCTCTCAGCTACCGGTCTCAGGTTCAGGCGCTACTGTTCAGGCGCCGATCATGTTTTATAACGTAAATAGGGGGGTGATCACTTTGTATAAAGCCCAGTGCAAGCGGCACGTATAGGGGTAATCTGATACATTCAAATACACTAAGAAAAAAAAGATTTCAACCCCCCTCTCTCTCTCTCTCTCTATATATATATATATATATATATATATATATATATATATATATATATATATATTATATATATATTTACCTCTCACTCTCTATCTATTTCTCTCTCTCTCTTTCTATCTATCACATATATCATATATATTTCTCTCTCCCTCTCCTTGCTAAGTCCTCGGTGTTATTTACAAAACGAAATCAATTTTCCTTTTCATAAAAGCACGTATGTAGAAAGTTTCAATGTACTTTAGTTTGTTTGGGGTAGTATTGTGTAATATAATTGTTATAGAGTATTGATAATGTTTGTATTCACTAATTTTGGGCATTTTTTTACAGGTAAGATAAGGACAGTTTTCTACGAAAAGCTTTGGAAGCTGTGAGTACAGATTTTAATTTGTTTTTCTTGTTCATATGTAGCATTTATTTGCAGTTTTTAAAATTTCGCAAGTTATGCCGGTTATATTTCGAATTTCGTTAAACAATTTTTTTGTCATTTGTACCTTTATATTTTTATTGCCATTACTCAGTTTAATGGAGTACTCCTGGAGTAATGCAAACAAATTACTCAGCATATTGTAACACTTCAATTGAAGTAATGCTAAGGAATTACATAGCATATTGTAACACTTCAGTGGAGTAATGCTAAGAAGGAGTAATGCTAAGAAATTACTTACCATATTGTAACACTTAAGTGGAGTAATGCTTAGAAAATTCTTAGCATATTATAACACTTTAATGGAAATAATGCTAAGAAATTACTTAGCATATTGTAACATATCAATGGAGTAATGCTAAGATATTACTTAGCATATTGTAACACTTCAGTGGAGTAATGCTAAGATATTACTTAGCATATTGTAACACTTCAGTGGAGTAATGCTAAGAAATTACTTAGCATATTGTAACACTTCATTGGATTAATGCTAAGATATTACTTAGCATATTGTAACACTTCAATAGAAGTAATGCTAAGAAATTACTTAGCATATTGTAACATATCAATGGAGTAATGCTACGAAATTACTTAGCATATTGTAACAATTCAGTGGAGTAATACTAAGATACTACTTAGCATATTGTAACATATCAATGGAGTAATGCTAAGATATTACCTAGCATATTGTAACACTTCAGTGGAGTAATGCCAAGAAATTACTTAGCATATTGTAACACTTCAATGGAGTAATGCTAAGAAATTACTTAGCATATTGTAACACTTCAATGGAGTAATGCTATGAAAGTACTTAGCATATTGTAACATATCAATGGAGTAATGCTAAGATATTACTTAGCATATTGTAACACTTCAGTGGAGTAATGCTAAGATATTACTTAGCATATTGTAACACTTCAATGGAGTAATGCTATGAAAGTACTTAGCATATTGTAACATATCAATGGAGTAATGCTAAGATATTACTTAGCATATTGTAACACTTCAGTGGAGTAATGCCAAGAAATTACTTAGCATATTGTAACACTTCAATGGAGTAATGCTAAGAAATTACTTAGCATATTGTAACAATTCAGTAAAGTGATGCTAAGATATTACTTAGCATATTGTACCATATCAATAGAGTAATGCTAGAGTAACACTACTTTTAAGCATAAAGCCACGAAATTACTCAGTAAGGAAGAGCTAAGCAACGAATGTGCGGACTAGTTGCATAAAGCGACGCTAGGTTAGTTTAAAGGTCTGACCCACTTGTGGGAAGTAACTACAACACAGAATCATTTCCTAGGAATCGAAGTAGGCTGTGCTTTAAATGTCCACTTTGCTCCAACAAATAGAACGGGAAGGGTTGAGGAGTTGCCTTGTTCTGCCTGGTTGCATAAGGCGACCCTAGGTTAGGTTAACCGTCTGACCCACTTGTGGGAAGTAACTACAACACAGAATAATGTCCCAGGAATCCAAGTATTCAGTGCTTTAAATGTCCACTTTGCTCCAGCAAATAGAACGGGAAGGGTTGAGGAGTTTTCTTGTGCTGCCAGGTTGCATAAGGCGACCCTAGGTTAGGTTAACCGTCTGACCCACTTGTGGGAAGTAACTACAACACAGAATAATGTCCTAGGAATTGAAGTTGGCTGTGCTTTAAATGTCCACTTTGCTCCAGCAAATAGAACGGGAAGGGCTGAGGCGTTGTCTTTTGCTGCCTGGTTGCATAAGGCGACGCTAGGTTAGGTTAACCGTCTCACCCACTTGTGGGAAGTAACTACAACACAGAATAATGTCCCATGAATCCAAGTAGGCAGTGCTTTAAATGTCCACTTTGCTCCAGCAAATAGAACGGGAAGGGTTGAGGAGTTGTCTTGTGCTGTCTGGTTGCATAAGGCGACGCTAGGTTAGGTTAACCGTCTCACCCACTTGTGGGAAGTAACTACAACACAGAATAATGTCCCATGAATCCAAGTAGGCAGTGCTTTAAATGTCCACTTTGCTCCAGCAAATAGAACGGGAAGGGTTGAGGAGTTTTCTTGTGCTGCCAGGTTGCATAAGGCGACCCTAGGTTAGGTTAACCGTCTGACCCACTTGTGGGAAGTAACTACAACACAGAATAATGTCCTAGGAATTGAAGTTGGCTGTGCTTTACATGTCCACTTTGCTCCAGCAAGTAGAACGGGAAGGGTTGAGGAGTTGTCTTGTGCTGTCTGGTTGCATAAGGCGACGCTAGGTTAGGTTAACTGTCTGACCCACTTCTGGGAAGTAACTACAACACAGAATAATGTCCCATAAATCCAAGTAGGCAGTGCTTTAAATGTCCACTTTGCTCCAGCAAATAGAACGGGAAGGGTTGAGGAGTTGTCTTGTGCTGTCTGGTTGCATAAGGCGACGCTAGGTTAGGTTAACCGTCTCACCCACTTGTGGGAAGTAACTACAACACAGAATAATGTCCCATGAATTCAAGTATGCAGTACTATAAATGTCCACTTTGCTCCAGCAAGTAGAACGGGAAGGGTTGAGGAGTTGTCTTGTGCTGTCTGGTTGCATAAGGCGACGCTAGGTTAGGTTAACTGTCTGACCCACTTCTGGGAAGTAACTACAACACAGAATAATGTCCCATAAATCCAAGTAGGCAGTGCTTTAAATGTCCACTTTGCTCCAGCAAATAGAACGGGAAGGGTTGAGGAGTTGTCTTGTGCTGTCTGGTTGCATAAGGCGACGCTAGGTTAGGTTAACCGTCTCACCCACTTGTGGGAAGTAACTACAACACAGAATAATGTCCCATGAATCCAAGTAGGCAGTGCTTTAAATGTCCACTTTGCTCCAGCAAATAGAACGGGAAGGGTTGAGGAGTTGTCTTGTGCTGTCTGGTTGCATAAGGCGACGCTAGGTTAGGTTAACCGTCTCACCCACTTGTGGGAAGTAACTACAACACAGAATAATGTCCCATGAATCCAAGTAGGCAGTGCTTTAAATGTCCACTTTGCTCCAGCAAATAGAACGGGAAGGGTTGAGGAGTTGTCTTGTGCTGTCTGGTTGCATAAGGCGACGCTAGGTTAGGTTAACCGTCTCACCCACTTGTGGGAAGTAACTACAACACAGAATAATGTCCCATGAATCCAAGTAGGCAGTGCTTTAAATGTCCACTTTGCTCCAGCAAATAGAACGGGAAGGGTTGAGGAGTTGTCTTGTGCTGTCTGGTTGCATAAGGCGACGCTAGGTTAGGTTAACCGTCTCACCCACTTGTGGGAAGTAACTACAACACAGAATAATGTCCCATAAATCCAAGTAGGCAGTGCTTTAAATGTCCACTTTGCTCCAGCAAATAGAACGGGAAGGGTTGAGGAGTTGTCTTGTGCTGTCTGGTTGCATATGGCGACGCTAGGTTAGGTTAACCGTCTCACCCACTTGTGGGAAGTAACTACAACACAGAATAATGTCCCATGAATCCAAGTAGGCAGTGCTTTAAATGTCCACTTTGCTCCAGCAAATAGAACGGGAAGGGTTGAGGAGTTGTCTTGTGCTGTCTGGTTGCATAAGGCGACGCTAGGTTAGGTTAACCGTCTCACCCACTTGTGGGAAGTAACTACAACACAGAATAATGTCCCATGAATCCAAGTAGGCAGTGCTTTAAATGTCCACTTTGCTCCAGCAAATAGAACGGGAAGGGTTGAGGAGTTGTCTTGTGCTGTCTGGTTGCATAAGGCGACGCTAGGTTAGGTTAACCGTCTCACCCACTTGTGGGAAGTAACTACAACACAGAATAATGTCCCATGAATCCAAGTAGGCAGTGCTTTAAATGTCCACTTTGCTCCAGCAAATAGAACGGGAAGGGTTGAGGAGTTGTCTTGTGCTGTCTGGTTGCATAAGGCGACCCTAGGTTAGGTTAACCGTCTGACCCACTTCTGGGAAGTAACTACAACACAGAATAATGTCCCATGAATCCAAGTAGGCAGTGCTTTAAATGTCCACTTTGCTCCAGCAAATAGAACGGGAAGGGTTGAGGAGTTGTCTTGTGCTGTCTGGTTGCATAAGGCGACCCTAGGTTAGGTTAACCGTCTGACCCACTTCTGGGAAGTAACTACAACACAGAATAATGTCCCATGAATCCAAGTAGGCAGTGCTTTAAATGTCCACTTTGCTCCAGCAAATAGAACGGGAAGGGTTGAGGAGTTGTCTTGTGCTGTCTGGTTGCATAAGGCGACGCTAGGTTAGGTTAACCGTCTGACCCACTTGTGGGAAGTAACTACAACACAGAATAATGTCCCATGAATCCAAGTAGGCAGTGCTTTAAATGTCCACTTTGCTCCAGCAAGTAGAACGGGAAGGGTTGAGGAGTTGTCTTGTGCTGTCTGGTTGCATAAGGCGACCCTAGGTTAGGTTAACCGTCTGACCCACTTGTGGGAAGTAACTACAACACAGAATCTTTTCCCAGGAATCGAAGTAGGCAGTGCTTTACATGTCCACTTTGCTCCAGCAAATAGAACGGGAAGGGTTAAGGAGTTGTCTTGTGCTGTCTGGTTGCATAAGGCGACGCTAGGTTAGGTTAACCGTCTGACCCACTTGTGGGAAGTAACTACAACACAGAATCTTTTCCCAGGAATCGAAGTAGGCAGTGCTTTACATGTCCACTTTGCTCCAGCAAATAGAACGGGAAGGGTTAAGGAGTTGTCTTGTGCTGTCTGGTTGCATAAGGCGACGCTAGGTTAGGTTAACTGTCTGACCCACTTCTGGGAAGTAACTACAACACAGAATAATGTCCCATGAATCCAAGTAGGCAGTGCTTTAAATGTCCACTTTGCTCCAGCAAGTAGAACGGGAAGGGTTGAGGAGTTGTCTTGTGCTGTCTGGTTGCATAAGGCGACGCTAGGTTAGGTTAACTGTCTGACCCACTTCTGGGAAGTAACTACAACACAGAATCTTTTCCCAGGAATCGAAGTAGGCAGTGCTTTACATGTCCACTTTGCTCCAGCAAATAGAACGGGAAGGGTTAAGGAGTTGTCTTGTGCTGTCTGGTTGCATAAGGCGACGCTAGGTTAGGTTAACTGTCTGACCCACTTCTGGGAAGTAACTACAACACAGAATCTTTTCCCAGGAATCGAAGTAGGCAGTGCTTTACATGTCCACTTTGCTCCAGCAAATAGAACGGGAAGGGTTGAGGAGTTGTCTTGTGCTGTCTGGTTGCATAAGGCGACGCTAGGTTAGGTTAACTGTCTGACCCACTTCTGGGAAGTAACTACAACACAGAATCTTTTCCCAGGAATCGAAGTAGGCAGTGCTTTACATGTCCACTTTGCTCCAGCAAATAGAACGGGAAGGGTTGAGGAGTTGTCTTGTGTTGTCTGGTTGCATAAGGCGACCCTAGGTTAGGTTAACCGTCTGACCCACTTGTGGGAAGTAACTACAACACAGAATAATGTCCCATGAATCCAAGTAGGCAGTGCTTTAAATGTCCACTTTGCTCCAGCAAATAGAACGGGAAGGGTTGAGGAGTTGTCTTGTGCTGTCTGGTTGCATAAGGCGACGCTAGGTTAGGTTAACCGTCTGACCCACTTGTGGGAAGTAACTACAACACAGAATAATGTCCCAGGACTCCAAGTATTCAGTGCTTTAAGTGTCCACTTTGCTCCAGCAAGTAGAACAGGAAGGGTTGAGGAGTTGTCTTGTGCTGTCTGGTTGCATAAGGCGACGCTAGGTTAGGTTAACTGTCTGACCCACTTCTGGGAAGTAACTACAACACAGAATCTTTTCCCAGGAATCGAAGTAGGCAGTGCTTTACATGTCCACTTTGCTCCAGCAAATAGAACGGGAAGGGTTGAGGAGTTGTCTTGTGTTGTCTGGTTGCATAAGGCGACGCTAGGTTAGGTTAACCGTCTGACCCACTTGTAGGGTTTCGTGACACGACGAGCTGCCCCAGTACCTTCACTTCGCGTCTCCGTTCACGACATGCCCCTCTTTATAGACTGACTTGCGTCATTGTTACAGAACTTGACGTTTTAATCATATAGCCGAACCGTGCGTACCTTTACTTTGCTTAGCCTCTGATAACATGAGATCGAACTGTTTTAAAACGAAAACGCCTTTTTGGGGGCAGGGAAAAACTCTCAGTTCGCGTCATCATTTTCGAGCATGATTTTGCTATATATTAAATGTCATTAAAACAAATAAAAGACATACACAAAACTCCCAAATTAATCATTTATTGACTCATACGCGTTTCAATGACAGAGTCATCATCATCAGTGGTACTGCTAAAAAACTCTAACTTACAACTTACAACTTCTAACGCAGTTGTAAGTTAGGGTTTGTAGGAGCAACACTCACTGATGACGATAACTTTGTCGTTGAAACGCGTGTGAGTCAATAAATGATTAATTTGTTAGTTTTGTTTATGTTTTTTATTTGTTTTAACATAACCCCACAAGCTAAGCTCAAAGAATAGTTGTATACGCCTATTAAATAAAATGATTTCATAAAACATCTGTTTTTATTACTCCAAGGTAATGCTACTTTATGAATTGTTACTCAAGTTGAAGTGTTATTTCTCAATGATATTTAGCAGTTAATGAATATATTTATTTATATTCCAATAAACCTTATTATAAATAATTCAATAATATGATAATGCATGATATGTGTTAAATTATAATACATAAATTATATCCTGTTCATATTTCCAAACGTAAATCAAATACTTGTTATTCTACCACTTAAGTTCAAATACATTTTTTTAAACACATAGTGGATGACGCTTGATGTTATTAGAGATTTTTCAAATATTAATTCAATAATTAAATTTAATGAATTAATTTTAGTTTAATATAGGAGAAACACTTTTCACAAAAGGGGCAATTTATGCAATACTCATATTTATATATTTCGTCCCATGTGTCTTAAAATAAATGACACACATGATTTCATAAAACAGGTGATTTTATGTTATAGGTTATGTGGTAGAACAGCTGGTTTAGGCTGTGTTCCTTTATTTGTATTAATTGTAATTATTTAATAAAAAGTGACTAAATTATTTTTTTTTTTTTACTTGAGTAGGAATTTACTTAAAAGTTTTTTTGTTAATATTACTTGTTTCGATTCGGCCCCGCCTGTGAAATGTTACGAGAAAAACGCTCGAAGAATTAATAACAGTTTACTATTATCAGGAAAACCATGTGCTTAGGCATAATTTGGTTTTGTTAAATCTAGAAATCCTACAAAAAAAATTATAGAACCTTCTCATTCCTGGGAAGGATGAAAAACATTTAGATAGATAAGGAAAACTTACGAGAGTGATTTATAAAATACTGATTTAAAAAGTTCATTTGAACTTCTTACTAAGTGTCAGGCTCTTTCGTCCACAATAGTGTCTAAGTGCCTTAAAAACGGCGATCATATGTATTATGATAGTATGGCTTACTAACTATAATACTCACTATTATCACCACGTTTGGCTCTCGGAAATAGACCGATCCCCGGACTTAATGCGAATACATTTGCTTCGCGTAGCCGTGTTGCGGGTAACGTATTGAGAATCAGCAGGCGTAGCAAACTAAATTTTGCTTTAAATCCAGATAAACAATTTCATCTTTAAAAACATGAACAATCCATATTAAACAAAACTTGAACAATAAGCTATTAAGTTGTAACACTATAAGTTTTGCAAAATTATTTAGAAATTTCGAAAAGCGTTTTCAACAATATATTTTGTTTTTGTAATATCATATTTGGTTCTCAGTGTAGGTATAGGTTTTATGCGAATAATAAAATATTACGACTTGAATATATAATTTATTTTATTATTATTATGGATTTTAATTATTATTTTTTGTACTATTATTATTTTTAATTTTTCGATTCCTTCTATTAGTTTTCTGTATATATCTTGTTAAAACTTTCAATCGCATATAAAATACGTTTTTTTTATTCTTTCACTCAAGTTCAAATACATTTGTTTTAGACTTGTAGTAGATGACACTTGATATTAAAACAGTTTCTTTTTCAAATAATAATTCTTTAATTAAATATAATTAATTATTTTTAGTTTTATATTAGACAAAAACCTTTTACAAAAGGGACTAAGTATGCAATATAGTTATTTCATCCCTTTTGGCTTAAAATAAGTGACACGTATGATTTCATAAAACAGCTGATTTTATGTTATAGGTTATTTGGTAGAACAGCTGTTTTAATGCATAGGTTATGTTACTTTATATATATATATATATATATATATATATATATATATATATATTTATATATATATATATATATATATATATATATATATATATATATATATATATATATATATACATATATCGCAATATGTATTCTTGTGTATTAATAAAGAAATTTATTTATAAATATTAATTAATTTATTATTTATTAATTATTAATAAAGTTATATATATATATATATATATATATATATATAATTGTAATTATTTAATTAAAAGCAACTAAAATTTAAAAAATTTCTTTGTTGGCTTACGTAGAAGTTTACTTTAAACAATTTGTTTTAGATGACTTGTTTACTATTTTATATTGAACGCATTTATTTGTTGTAATGAACAAGAATTTAATTTAGAAACAATTTTACGAAACTTTACTCAGGTTAATTTAGTTCAGTATTTGAATATTACATCACCTTCGATATATTATTGAACTCGTTATATATAATTTATTTAATTGAAACTATTTTCTTTAAACATTAAGTACTAAACAAATTCAAGATCGAAATTAAAATTCTTAGTATGAATAATGTTTAGAAATTCTGACGCAAATTTGTATATTTTTGTCCCTTCAGTGAATTTTTGTAGGCATCGCTATAAAAGTGTTCACTTCAAAAAGAAAAAAAACTTTAAAACTCTCATGGCTTAGGTTTTTATAAAACAGACCACTTTGTTATACTACATTTCAATGTAGTTACAGAATAAGGTTTTTTCGCATGAACTAGATGAGTGAAGTAGCCTCCATTTTGTTGTCACCGCACGGAGGCAGTCTTGCACATATTGCGTGAACTGTATACCTCGTGTATTAGTAAAATTTATGTTTAAAAAAAGCAACAGTCCATCTTATCTTGATTTTTGTAGCTACACTTTATCGTAACATAATGTAGTACAGTAAAAGCTCGTTTATACGGTATTCTATCATCCGGAACGTTCTGTTAACCGGCTCATAATCAAAACAGAAACAAGTGTAGTACTTTTTTTGTTCTTACAAGATGTGACTCATAGGGAATACAGTACAAAATACGCCAATTAACCAACCTAACTAAGAAACGGTTCAAGAAAAAGTAAATGCATCATCGAGTAATGCTGGAACCGATTTTACAACGTTGTTAAGTTTGTTGAAGGTAAGAAATGCTACTCTGCTCAGGAGTTTTGCAACTTCATATGTTGAAAAACTGTCACCGTGTAACAGGCTGTCAGACATCCGGGATTATTTTTAAAACATTATAGAATCATTAGTCTTTTTTTGTAGTTGAGTGTACTGATGCAGGTTCTGTTTTAATGTTGTATGAACGAAAAAGCGTTTTAGTGATAAATTTCTTTTCTTTCTTCATTTTGTTTTCTTATACATTTTGTGTGCACGAGCGTGTGCTTTTAAATATGGAAGGTAAGGCTACATTACATCCAATTTCCCTTGATAGGTAGCATAACTAATATTCTTAAAGTTTCTTGATGTAATCATCTTGAATTCACTGATTAAACTAATTTTACACTACTTAACTAAGTGAATACGTAATTGCTTACTTGCTGACGCGTTTCAAAACGATCGTTCCTTTTTCGAAGCTAACCTTCTACTCATATTTTTATTTAATGTCTGTTAATAACTATTAATTTTTTATATAGGCTAATGATAGATCACAGACAATTATGCTTTTTAAAACACTCAACGTTTCGAATCTCTTCACGAAATTCCTTTTCAAAAGCTCAATTTTAATTATTATTATTATTATTATTAGGTGATAAAAAATAATTTTGACTTGTAAATGGATATTTATTAAGAGTTTTGTAATTTGTTGATTTTTATTATGTTGGTATAATGTTATGTATTTTATAAATAGTAAGTTTTGTTGTATAATTGTTTAATTAAAACTGAGCTCTTGAAAAAGAATTTCGGAAAGAAATTCGAAACGTTGAGTGTTTTAAAGAAGGTAACATAACATTATGCGGAGTACAAACAGTATAGGCTGTAAAGGTTATCAGAAATTTTCGATAACCGGCAACCTGTCGACCCCTAAGGTTCCGGATTTTATAGCTTTTACTGTACTTTGTTAAAAAAAACCTTTAATATAAAGCTTGTGGGCGATTTAAAAAAATTTTAATATTAATGAATTAGAAATTGAAAAAACTTGGTTAACATCAATTGTCATCCATTGCAGGTTGAAAAAAAATAGTTGAACATGATTGTATGAACAAAAACTATTGATGATTGGATATTAAAGATTGAAAGTTTGAAATATATATCAGGAGAGTGTGAGCTAATAGAAGGAATTGAATAAAAAAAGACTAAATATCAAATTCCTATATACAAAATTATTTGTATATAATACTAAAGCTTCCTAAACCCATTCCATTTATTAAGTTTTCTAATCCGCGAAAGTTATTAGTAAGAGAGAGTTTTGAATAATTATCTGACAAAATCAATGCTTTCAACTGGCCAAGGTCAGCGACCGAACAATCTATTTGCCCGTATGTTGTGCATGCAGTGCCTCGTCGCTAAGCTACGTGCATTGTTAATGCACAAAGCCTGCCTGTCCCCGGCTGATTGCTTTCATTGTAAACCAAATATTTGTCGTCACATTAAACTTGCACGATGGGGAAACGTAAGGCCAGTAAGACATTGACGGCTTAATGTCGATGTAAATTGGCTAATTGAACTGAATGATTGTTTGCTATTGGACCAAACTATAACAAGTAATGTAAACAGAAATTGTTTCAAGTCAATTTCTACTTAGGTCAATAAAAAACAATTTTTGTTACGTTTTATTAAATAATTACAATTAATATAAATAAAGTAACATAACCTATGCGTTAGAGAAGCTGTTCTACCACATAACCTATAGCATAAAATCAGCTGTGTTATAAAATCGTATGTTATTAGTTATTTTAAGCCAAGTGGGACGAAATAACTATATTGCATACCTTGCTCCTTTTGGGAAACGTTTTTCTTCCATATAAAACTAAAATTAATTCATTAAATTTAATTAATGAATTAATATTTGAAAATAATGTACAGACATCCAGTGCCATCCACTATAACTTTTAAAAATATATTAGATTTTTAGTGGATAAATAAAAATTATATATATATATATATATATATATATATATTTATTTATTTATTTATTTATTAAAACAACATAGGTTATCAAAATTGAATAAAACCTAATAACAAAATAATATATAACAATAATAAAACAAATAATATGCATGAAAAGTTATTTATAAATTAGAATGCGAAAACTGTAATAAAACTTATATAGGTCAAACCAAGAAAAAATTAAAAGAAAGATATAAAGAACATTTGAATGCTTATATAAATCCAGAAATATATAAATCAAATTTTGCAAATCATTGTATTAACAATAAGCACCAATTTCCAAATATTGAAAGTATGAAACTTATAAAAGAAATTAGTAAAGAATGAAGAATGAATATATACGAAGCATTCGAAATATATAAATATAATAGTAATAACAAATTAATAAAAAAAAAAATACAAATACATTCTAAATTTGATACTATATTCAATGTCTATAAGGTTACAGCAATAAAATAAACTTGGCAATTTGTATAAATTAAACAACAATTCTACTTCTAATTTAACATAAGTTTTATATCTTGCATTATTGTATTATTCATTCCTGATGATGTTGGTACTGTTTACCAACGATAAGCTTTGAATATAAATAAATTGTATTCTTGTATTTTAATACCCTATGTTGTTTTAAATATTAAACAAGAAAACATATTATATATATATATCCTGTATATGTACTTACTTTGGGTGTTCTCAAATTTGGAAAGTAGTTGAATGAAGATCACATTTAATTAACGCATTTTGTCTATTTTTGTTTAGTTTTAAGGATTATGTTGTCATAAAATTGCATTAAATTTTTATAAAATTTGCCTTATGGCTGTAAGTTGGTATTCAATCCTCGTATTTTGGGGAGTATTAATTAGCCGTGATATACAAAACCCCTCCCACCCCACTAGAAGAAATGTTTGGTTGCAAACCTGATTTACATTCTCCAAGTTGGTATAAGTTGTTTGTAAAATGCTCGTTTATTCTAGCAGAAAACAAGTAGCTATTTCATGTTGTTAGTTTGGCACGTATGTAGCCCGTTGAATGTCGGTAAGCTGTGTTTAACCACAAGTTTATATTTCATTAAGTTGGTACGCATGTTGCAATGGCTGTTAAATGTCAGTAACCCAGGTCTGTAGATTAAATAGCGCATCGGATACTATGCAAAATGCGAGCAAAAACTCTCCCGAGTGGAGCTGTCAGATGGAGTTCCCTTCCCTTTACAAGACGAAGGTCATCTGGCGCAATACCAAATGCCTTGCCAGTTCACTGCATTCCCAGCGGTAGCGTAATTATACAACATATTATTTTCTAATAAACATTATTAGTCCTTTTTATACAACCAAGTAGCATCTTCATTTATCCCGCGTGAGCAAATCTTCTTAAGATGCATGACCCTCCAATGCCATAAGTTTCCACGGTTTCCGCCATTGTGACCTTCCTTTAGTCATATTCTACTCTTTCTAGTCCTTTTTCTTACAACGAACCATAACTGGTAGAAACCACATTATGACTACATCAGAGTACAATACTTACTTCTTTATATCTCGTGCGTAGCGGGTAGACACCTCTCCACCCCTGGTCGATAGGAGGTCTACTTTAGCTAACCTATATTGCCCACACATTGCCGATATTTTCCTTTTTTCTATTGGTATTACCAGGGGATCATAATAATCTATCCTTAATCCTACATGGTTCAAATTTAACTATATTATAATAGATTTGGCAACATGGTTGTTACCAACAACATATATACACATGTATGTATGATATTATTTATTATTCCTGATAATGTTGTTTATGTTTGTTAAAAGGTTTAAACTGTATAATTGTATTTGTATTTTAATATATATTGTATTGTATATATATATATATATATATATATATATATATATATATATCTTTTTCAAAGCTACTATAAATGTTATCTTGTATAAGAATCAAAACAACATAATACTATATTATTTATTCCTTATGATGTTGATACTGTTTACCAACGAAAGACTTTAAATAAAAATTAATAAATTATTCTTGTATATCAAAAACCTCAGTTGTTTTGATATACTGTATGTATGTATATATATATATATATATATATATATATATATATATATATATATATATATATACAAAAGAACATAAATCAAAATACAAATACAAGAATTATAATTGAATTTACAATTCAAAGCTTTTCGTTGGCTAACAGTACCAACATCATCAGGAATATTATATATAATATATAATGTACTAATCTGTATGTAATATATTATATACTATATTCCTGATGATGTTGGTACTGTTAGCCAACGAAAAGCTTTGAATTGTAAATTCAATTATAATTCTTGTATTTGTATTTTGATTTATGTTCTTTATTAATACACAAGAATACATATTGCGATATCTATATATATATATATTCTTGATATTTTACGTTATCCATTGTTTTTCCGTTGCACTGACTTTATGAAGTTAATATATTACTATTGTAAGTAATTTTATCCACCATTAAGTGCAATAATTTTACATTGAGTGATTAGGCACCTTTCGGTCACTTGACCATTGTCGAATCACTGATATTTTTCTGGTGTACATGTTCGGTCCGTGATATTGGTATTTGTTGACTTTACACGCACTTTCTCTTGATCTGCGTGTATGATGTTTTTATATAGTATGTCTTCTGTGTATGTTGTTTGTAGATTCATTAAATTGTTGTGTATGTTTTTATAAATGTGGTATTTTTCTAGTGAGTTTAGTTCTATTGGGTTATTATTTATTTCAAGTATGGTTAGGTTATTTTCGTAATTTGTTATTTCATGTTTATGTGATATTAGGTGTGCTGCAACATTTGATACTTTTGAATTTTTGTTTTTGAATGCTCTATAATGTTCTTCAAATCTTATTTTAAATGTTCTGGTTGTTTTTCCTATGTAAAATGAGTTACAGTTGTTGCATGTAATTTTGTAAATTCCTGATAGGTTATGTTTTTCTGAATTTGTTTTGTGGTTTGTGTTATTAAGATATTTTATTATTTTGTTGTTAGGTTTGTATGTTGGAGTGTAGTATTCTTTGTTGTATATATTTGTTATTTTTTCTATTTTGTTATTGGTGTATTTATATTTTAGGTAGATTTTTTTATTTTCATCATTTTTGTGTTCCGGTTGTAGTGTTGTGTTGAGGTTAGGTTTTTTTGTGAATTTATTGTATATATTTTTTATAATGTGTTTGTTGTATCCATTTTCTATTGCTATTTTTGTGATGTTATCTAATTCTTCATTTAATTTTTGTTTGTTATCCTGTGTCTATTTTATTGCTTTATTTATCATGTTACTGTAAGTGTTAGTTTTGTCTGTCCAGGGGTGGTTAGATTTGTAGTGTATTGTAGATTAAACAAACTAAATACATACAACGAAAACATACAATTCACCGTTGAAACAGAAACAAATAGAACAATCAACTATCTCGACATCACTTTAAATATAAATGATAATAAAATAGAAACTACAGTATATAGGAAACCTACTTCCAACAACACCACAATACACTACAAATCTAACCACCCCTGGACACACAAAATTAACACTTACAGTAACATGATAAATAAAGCAATAAAATACACACAGGATAACAAACAAAAATTAAATGAAGAATTAGATAACATTACAAAAATAGCAATAGAAAATGGATACAACAAACACATTATAAAAAATATATACAATAAATTCACAAAAAAACCTAACCTCAACACAACACTACAACCGGAACACAAAAATGATGAAAATAAAAAAATCTACATAAAATATAAATACACCAATAACAAAATAGAAAAAATAACAAATATATACAACAAAGAATACTACACTCCAACTTACAAACCAAACAACAAAATAATAAAATATCTTAATAACACAAACCACAAAACAAATTCAGAAAAACATAACCTATCAGGAATTTACAAAATCACATGCAACAACTGTAACGCATTTTACATAGGAAAAACAACCAGAACATTTAAAATAAGATTTGAAGAACATTATAGAGCATTCAAAAACAAAAATTCAAAAGTATCAAATGTTGCAGCACACCTAATATCACATAAACATGAAATAACAAATTACGAAAATAACCTAACCATACTTGAAATAAATAATAACCCAATAGAACTAAACTCACTAGAAAAATACCACATTTATAAAAACATACACAACAATTTAATGAATCTACAAACAACATACACAGAAGACATACTATATAAAAACATCATACACACAGATCAAGAGAAAGTGCGTGTAAAGTCAACAAATACCAATATCACGGACCGAACATGTACACCAGAAAAATATCAGTGATTCGACAATGGTCAAGTGACCGAAAGGTGCCTCATCACTCAAGGTAAAATTATTGCACTTAATGGTGGATAAAATTACTTACAATAGTAATATATTAACTTCATATATATATATATATATATATATATATATATATATATATATATATATATATATATATATATATAATGTTAAAATATGGTGATATGTTTTCTTGTAATATAGTTAATAAATTTGAAATATTTCAAAAACAAGAATACTTTTAATACATATATTATTCAAAGCTTTTCGCCGATTAAACAGTACCAGCATCTTCAGAAAAATAATTATCTAACCTAAGTATTTTCCCTTCAGGTTAGATAAATATTTTTCCTGAAGATGCTGGTACTGTTTTACCTGCGAAAAGCTTTGAATAATATATGTATTAAAAGTATTCTTGTTTTTGAAATATTTTTAAATTATTAATTATATATATATAATAAATATGGTGATACGTTTTCTTGTAATATAATTTATCGGCGAAAAGCTTTGAATAAATATATTCATTAAAAGTATTCTTGTTTTTGAAATATTTTTACTTTATTAATTATATATATATATATATATATATATATATATATATATATAACTTATATATATAGAAATGAATAAAATTATTACAAATTCAAGGACTTTTTTAATTTATATAATTTTAAACATTTATATAAAACGAGTTTGTTTTTTGACTATGTATCCATTATCATCAGATAGAACGCTGTAAAATTTAACCACTAAGAAATTATATTCTTTTTTTAATTTTCACCATAAGCTCACACTCTCTTCATATATATCTTGTATTAATAAAATACTTTTTATTCATTCACTCAAGTTCAGATACATTTTTTTAAACTTGAATTGGGTGACATTTGATGTTAATGCTGTTTTTTTTCAAATATTAATTCATTAATTTTAATAATTATTTTCGCCTTTTATTTTACCAGTTAATATTGTGATTATTTCATGAGTGTAACATATTTAAATTAAGTGTAATGATTTAATAAAAAGTAACTAAAAACAATTTTCCATTATTGACCTGAACAGGAATTATCTTATCTAATTTTTTTTATATTGCTTGTTAATATCAAGATTTTTAGCGACGTTACGGTTAATAATGACATAAAAGACATCGAATCTCGTTTGAGATAAATATATACATTGTAAGTTTGAGTAGGGCTTGTTATAACATAATACTATCACCCACAAGCTAAGCTCAAGACTTGCTTATTAATGAAGGTTAGACATGTTTCAATACAAAATCAGGACTCATAACTTTATTCAAATGTTTGTATCGTAATTACATTTTTTATTTTTAGTTTTATTTAGAAATTTTTGGAGCGTTCCAATCCAAAGATCCCACTGGGTTAAAATAAGTGATAACATATGATTTCATAATACAGCTGATTTTATGTTATAGGTCATATAGTAGAAGTTTTAACGCATAGGTTACTTTATTTATATTATTTGTAATTATTTAATAAAAAGTAACTAAAATAAAATTTTTATATGTTAATCTAATTGAGAATTGATTTAAAGAATTTTCGTTTATATTACATGTTTCCGATAACTTTTATTTTAAGAGTTGTATTATAGATCAAAACAGTTGTTTGCAAAATTTTTGTAACTATTCGTTCCGTTTGTATACTACTAGAACAGGAGGGGTGGACAGTGTAAGATCAAATCACCGTATGCGTTAGGATCCCGCGCTAATATACCCACAGCAGGCATTTGTATTCTTCCCAAACTGTCATGAGGGAAGCGTAGCTAATTGCCAAACAGCTGACAAATTCCTGACCATTTACGGCACGCTACCAGATAGAGACCACTCCGTGTACGGCGGTCGGTAGTCGGCTCAAGCTCAACCTTTGTAATACATAACCTTTGTATTTAATGGCAACCGATACGCTACCATTATTAGCAAGATGGCCTTTCTCATATTAAAGTGTATTATTTAATCTTTCTTGAAATCGATAAAAAAAATGTTAATATACTTTTTAGGACAAATTAAACGTAACCAACGCTTTTCATGTTTGTTGAAACATGAACTTGTGACAATGCTGTTCATTATAATAGTATAATATCGAAATCTTGTTGCTGTTCATGACGAGCGGGTTGTTAGTTCTTATTACACTTTTGCTATTACTTGCGACCAGACTTTTTGTTAACTAAAGTTGTTAAATTGTTAACTTACACTTGGAGGAAACGTACTCGTCTTACGACTTCCTCAGCTTCGTATTTTTGCCGCTAGGAATGCTGCAGTTGTGCTTCTTTGGTACCATTATTTTGAAAATTAGAAGTGATGTGATCGAAGAGTATGTGTGATCTGTACCGTGTTTGTTCATTTAAGATGCCATTTTTATGACATTGAATTTCTTAGACATCACCATAACAAAAAATCCAAACAAACATGAATTCAATATATACAGCAAGCCAACCATTACAGACACACTGATACACAACACATCGAACCACCCAATACAACATAAACACGCACCATTCAAACATTTACTACACATACTAAATAAAATATCTATGTCCACAACTAACTACACAGAGGAACTAAACACAATCAAATATTTAGCCCACAAAAATGGATATGACAATTATTTAATAGACAAACTACACAGAAAAATACTCAACAAGGACAGTAACAACAAGACAAACAACAAAACACGAACACAAACAAATTCATCACCCTCACATATCGGTTATCAGACACAGCATTAGTAACAATACCAACACACATAATAACCCAGGAGTATACAAACTAAAATGCAACAACTGCAATAAGTTCTACATTGGACAAACAGGCAGATCTTTCGCCGGAAGATATAAAGAACACAAAAGCGCACTGCCCAATACTATTGAATCCACCTTCGTAAGTCACCTCATGGACACTAAGCACTCATGCAAAAGTATGGAAAATAACATGAGCATCCTCCACACTTGCAACAAAGGCCATAAATTAAACACACTAGAACAGTATGAAATATATAGACATAGCAACACACGTAAAAATGACATCTTACATGAACAAACACGGCGCAGATCAAGCATACTCTTCGATACATCACTTCTAATTTTCAAAAAATGGTACCGAGGAAGCACAACTGCAGCATTCCTAGCGGCAAAAATACGAGGCTAAAGAAGTCGAAAGACGAAAACGTTTCCTCCAAGTGTAAGTTAACAATTTAACAACTTGTAGTTAACAAAACATCTGGTCGCAAGTAATAGCAAAAGTGTAATAAGTATAATATCGCATGTTTATGTGAAAAGACGCCTAAGGCAATAGCTTATTGCAGTGAAACGTGTTACTACCTTACATAAGTAATTATCCCAAACCATAGTGGCGTGTTGTGAATTGAATCAAGGTTAGTCTTATTCTGAGACACGTGAGAGTGTGGACAGTCAGGGGTTGATGAATGTTTTTACGCAGGCTAGTAGAGAAAAAGATGGTGAAAAACGTAGTAGCGAATTAGGTCGCGGCTTACTCTACTAGAGTATGGCTGTGCTCGCGGCCAACGTTTACTCGTGTTTAAAATGCCAATTAAAAAAAAAAAAAAACAAAATGTTTACTTTGAATAATTTGAATTTTATAAGAGATAAATTTAAGATGTTTCATGTGACGTAAACATTAATACGAAGAAATTGTTATATTATATTAATGTACTGTTATTTAGAACAGTTATTTTTTAAAGTTGCTTGATGTAATCATCTTGAATTCACTGATTGAACTATAATTAAAAAGTACTTAACTAAGTGAATACGTAATGGCTTACTTGCAGACGCTTTTCAAAACATTCGTTCCTTTTACATTACATGACTCACAACCAAAATAACCCACCCCATCCCACAGCCATCAATCCATCCCGTTACAGGCTTTGTACCTAACACGAGGCCGCCAGTAGAAGGTTAGCTTCGTAAGAGGAACGAATGTTTTGAAACGCGTCAGCAAGTAGGCTATTACGTATTCACTTATTTGAGTACTTTTTAATTATAGTTATTTTTTTATAACAAACCACTGCGTCCTGATGTGTAATAATCGTTGTTAGCCGTAGTAACACTTATTCTCAAATACACGGGGGTATTTACATTGCCAGGTGTGAAAGTTTGTTTGAAAAAAGAAAGATGGAAAACTAAAAAGGTTTGGACTTAGAATATGTAGCCTATCGGCTCTTATCTCTAAACCACAAAAAGTACAAATATATATGTATAGTGGGGAAAATCTGCTATCAAGACCATTGAATCCACGTCCACACGAACCCAACCTCAAACTCGTGTCTTGCGTGTCTCACGTGGGCAGACTGTTAACCTGAAGTAATGGAGTCTACTCGGTACCTGGCGAAAAAAACAGTTCTATCTCCGAGCAATATTTATTTTGTTAAGTGGATCGTCGTAGGCTAAGGATGGAGAATTAAAAACTTACTTTCAATGTTTCGCCGAAATAAGTCATCTTCAGGGTGTTGTATTTAAGCCACCAATACATTTAAGATATAAATACTTTAGAGTAGAAATGGCAATTAATATATCATCTGATGAGGTCGACATAGTTCGAGAAAACAATGTGCACCTAAAATCGAATTTTTAATTTTCTATTTACACCCTAGATTTATCATTAAAATTACATACATTCAATTAATTCTACCACTTGTGGTCTGAATCTAAACGGCGTAAAACTGGCACTTCCATACTAATTAGGATGTACTAATTTGCATGTGTTCAGGATAAACGGAAGTATATTTTCTCAAGGTCAGAATATGTATTTAGGTTAATAAACTAAAAACCCATGTCTGAATTACTTTAAATAAATTATTCACTAAAGCGTTTATTTCTAATGCACCAGTGTTTCTCCTTGAATCGAATGACGAAAGTCGATTATCCTTTGTGTCAGCGAGTCGAAGCTATGACTAATAACGATGTAAGGTTTAGGCCACGATGAGTGATTGTATTGTTCTTATTTTCGTGGATGATTCGTTGTCTGTAATTGTAGAGTGTTGTGTGTCCGTGTTCTTGTTTCACTCAGAACGGCTTGCATAATGTTTTAATAAATTTTCATAACCTCAAAAATATTATTTTTAAGAAATTTATTATTTATAAATATGGGCGAATTGTCTTACAGTAATGAAACATGAGTAATTATAAATAATAGTAATGATTATAATAATGTAGTAAGAATAGATATTTATAGCCTTAAATAAATTGCTCAAAATGTCAACATGTTTTGTTTATTGTGGACTACACATCAACGGGGACGTACTCGGAGCCCAGTATGACTCTGTTGGAGAGTAGGTTAGTTGTGTGACGGCTACATTGCCTTTATGTCCATGGTGTTCAGTTCGTTTAACTGCATTAGATAGATAATATCATAAGCGTACTAGTTATCTGGAAACGTTGTCATATCCACGTGGAACTGAATAAGTTGCAAGTGGAACGTTGTAGAAAGAAGGGTAGGGGAAATGGTGAATTGTTGACAAACTAAGTACACACGAATATATGAAAGATGTGTACAGGAACAGGTTTTGCCAAGCTATGACGTCAGAGCATTGTGCCATGCGAAAAATGCGTACAACTTTTAGGCGTACACGGATGAATACACGAAATATGCGTACAGAATCAGGTTTGCCAGATGGTAAGGGTACGCTATGACGTCAGAGCATTGTGACAGGCGAAAAATGCGTACAACTTTTAGGCGTACGCGGATGAATACAAGAAAGATGCGTACAGGTTCAGGTTTTGCCAGATGGTAAGGGTGCCAGATGGTAAGCATTGTGACAGGCTAAAAATGCGTACAACTTTTAGGCCAACACGGATCTTTTTAAATCATTATGCTACATAAATGAGTTTACCTCTGAGCTAAACATAGACGTCGCTTAGTTTCTCAAGGCTGGAGATCTTTAAAACTTTATTAAACCTGATTTCCATCACACTTTGCCCTTTGCGTTTTCTCTATGTTTTCGATACGCATTGCCGAGATAATGCAGCATCGGTTTCCCCTTAGTAGGTGACGTCACCTCCATATTCACTGAACACAAAACCCACTGAAGTGAAGATTAAATCGAACCAATCACCCCGACTGTTAGAGACAAAGTGACCACTAGCAAAGTGTAAAACAGTTGTTTGCTGGGTGCGCTTATTTCGCACATTCCGTGATGGTAGCTTTTTTCATACATTCGATGAGCCTACCACTGCTTTGAATCGACAATAGAACAGCTAGACTGGCATGGATGGAAAGCTCTCGAAACGAAACCAGTTCAGAATTACTTAAACCACTTCACGTCTTACCCTATATAAGCTAAGGCTTATTTCTACATGTGTTATTAAGGCTATTACATCGGGTAAGCGACCATGCCCACGTGACGAGATGCTTTCCTCAATCCTTGGCTCAAAGGATTAATGTCTTTTATTAGCCCTACCTAATCCTTTCTGCCCTTCTTACAAGTTAGTGTAGGTTAATATGGAACTTCATGACCCCGATAGAGAGTAGGTCCGCATCTGGTACGCTGCCCACACGTGCCATGATCCCCCTATATATCCTCTCTGCCCTTCTTACAAGTTAGTGTAGGTTAATGTGCAACTTCATGCTCCGGTAGAGAGTAGATCCGCATCTGGTACGCTGCCCACACGTGCCATGATCCCCCTATATCCTCTCTGCCCTTCTTACAAGTTAGTGTAGGTTAATGTGCAACTTCATGCTCCGGTAGAGAGTAGGTCCGCATCTGGTACGCTGCCCACATGGGTCCATGATCCCCCCATATATCCTCTCTGCCCTTCTTACAAGTTAGTGTAGGTTAATATACAACTTCATGACCCCGATAGAGAGTAAGACAACATCTGGTACGCTGCCCACACGTGCCATGATCCCCCCATATATCCTCTCTGCCCTTCTTACAAGTTAGTGTAGGTTATATGGAACTTCATGACCCCGATAGAGAGTAAGTCCGCATCTGGTACGCTGCCCACACGTGCCATGATCCCCCTATATCCTCTCTGCCCTTCTTACAAGTTAGTGTAGGTTATATGGAACTTCATGACCCCGATAGAGAGTAAGTCCGCATCTGGTACGCTGCTCACACGTGCCATGATCCCCCTATATCCTCTCTGCCCTTCTTACAAGTTAGTGTAGGTTATATGGAACTTCATGACCCCGATAGAGAGTACGTCAACATCTAGTACGCTGCCCACACGTGACATGATCCCCCCATATATCCTTTCTGCCCTTCTTACAAGTTAGTGTAGGTTAATATGGAACTTCATGACCCCGATAGAGAGTAGGTCCGCATCTGGTACGCTGCCCACACGTGCCATGATCCCCCTATATATCCTCTCTGCCCTTCTTACAAGTTAGTGTAGGTTAATGTGCAACTTCATGCTCCGGTAGAGAGTAGATCCGCATCTGGTACGCTGCCCACACGTGCCATGATCCCCCTATATCCTCTCTGCCCTTCTTACAAGTTAGTGTAGGTTAATGTGCAACTTCATGCTCCGGTAGAGAGTAGGTCCGCATCTGGTACGCTGCCCACATGGGTCCATGATCCCCCCATATATCCTCTCTGCCCTTCTTACAAGTTAGTGTAGGTTAATATACAACTTCATGACCCCGATAGAGAGTAAGACAACATCTGGTACGCTGCCCACACGTGCCATGATCCCCCCATATATCCTCTCTGCCCTTCTTACAAGTTAGTGTAGGTTATATGGAACTTCATGACCCCGATAGAGAGTAAGTCCGCATCTGGTACGCTGCCCACACGTGCCATGATCCCCCTATATCCTCTCTGCCCTTCTTACAAGTTAGTGTAGGTTATATGGAACTTCATGACCCCGATAGAGAGTAAGTCCGCATCTGGTACGCTGCTCACACGTGCCATGATCCCCCCTATATCCTCTCTGCCCTTCTTACAAGTTAGTGTAGGTTATATGGAACTTCATGACCCCGATAGAGAGTACGTCAACATCTAGTACGCTGCCCACACGTGACATGATCCCCCCATATATCCTTTCTGCCCTTCTTACAAGTTAGTGTAGGTTAATATGGAACTTCATGACCCCGATAGAGAGTAGGTCCGCATCTGGTACGCTGCCCACACGTGCCATGATCCCCCTATATATCCTCTCTGCCCTTCTTACAAGTTAGTGTAGGTTAATGTGCAACTTCATGCTCCGGTAGAGAGTAGATCCGCATCTGGTACGCTGCCCACACGTGCCATGATCCCCCTATATCCTCTCTGCCCTTCTTACAAGTTAGTGTAGGTTAATGTGCAACTTCATGCTCCGGTAGAGAGTAAGTCCGCATCTGGTACGCTGCCGACATGGGTCCATGATCCCCCCATATATCCTCTCTGCCCTTCTTACAAGTTAGTGTAGGTTAATATACAACTTCATGACCCCGATAGAGAGTAAGACAACATCTGGTACGCTGCCCACACGTGCCATGATCCCCCCATATATCCTTACTGCCCTTCTTACAAGTTAGTGTAGGTTATATGGAACTTCATGACCCTGATAGAGAGTAAGTCAACATCTGGTACGCTGCCCACACGTGCCATGATCCCCCCATATATCCTCTCTGCCCTTCTTACAAGTTAGTGTAGGTTATATGGAACTTCATGACCCCGATAGAGAGTAGATCCGCATCTGGTACGCTGCCCACACGTGCCATGATCCCCCTATATCCTCTCTGCCCTTCTTACAAGTTAGTGTAGGTTAATGTGCAACTTCATGCTCCGGTAGAGAGTAGGTCCGCATCTGGTACGCTGCCCACATGGGTCCATGATCCCCCCATATATCCTCTCTGCCCTTCTTACAAGTTAGTGTAGGTTAATATACAACTTCATGACCCCGATAGAGAGTAAGACAACATCTGGTACGCTGCCCACACGTGCCATGATCCCCCCATATATCCTCTCTGCCCTTCTTACAAGTTAGTGTAGGTTATATGGAACTTCATGACCCCGATAGAGAGTAAGTCCGCATCTGGTACGCTGCCCACACGTGCCATGATCCCCCTATATCCTCTCTGCCCTTCTTACAAGTTAGTGTAGGTTATATGGAACTTCATGACCCCGATAGAGAGTAAGTCCGCATCTGGTACGCTGCTCACACGTGCCATGATCCCCCTATATCCTCTCTGCCCTTCTTACAAGTTAGTGTAGGTTATATGGAACTTCATGACCCCGATAGAGAGTACGTCAACATCTAGTACGCTGCCCACACGTGACATGATCCCCCCATATATCCTTTCTGCCCTTCTTACAAGTTAGTGTAGGTTAATATGGAACTTCATGACCCCGATAGAGAGTAGGTCCGCATCTGGTACGCTGCCCACACGTGCCATGATCCCCCTATATATCCTCTCTGCCCTTCTTACAAGTTAGTGTAGGTTAATGTGCAACTTCATGCTCCGGTAGAGAGTAGATCCGCATCTGGTACGCTGCCCACACGTGCCATGATCCCCCTATATCCTCTCTGCCCTTCTTACAAGTTAGTGTAGGTTATATGGAACTTCATGACCCCGATAGAGAGTAAGTCCGCATCTGGTACGCTGCTCACACGTGCCATGATCCCCCCTATATCCTCTCTGCCCTTCTTACAAGTTAGTGTAGGTTATATGGAACTTCATGACCCCGATAGAGAGTACGTCAACATCTAGTACGCTGCCCACACGTGACATGATCCCCCCATATATCCTTTCTGCCCTTCTTACAAGTTAGTGTAGGTTATATGGAACTTCATGACCCTGATAGAGAGTAAGTCAACATCTGGTACGCTGCCCACACGTGCCATGATCCCCCCATATATCCTCTCTGCCCTTCTTACAAGTTAGTGTAGGTTATATGGAACTTCATGACCCCGATAGAGAGTAAATCCGCATCTGGTACGCTGCCCACACGTGCCATGATCCCCCTATATCCTCTCTGCCCTTCTTACAAGTTAGTGTAGGTTAATATGCAACTTCATGACCCCGATAGAGAGTACGTCAACATCTAGTACGCTGCCCACACGTGACATGATCCCCCCATATATCCTCTCTGCCCTTCTAACAAGTTAGTGTAGGTTAATATGCAACTTCATGACCCCGATAGAGAGTAAGTCAACATCTGGTACGCTGCCCACACATGACATGTTACCCCTATATCCTCTCTGCCCTTCTTACAAGTTAGTGTAGGTTATATGCAACTTCATGACCCCGATAGAGAGTAAGTCAACATCTGGTACGCTGCCCACACGTGCCATGATCCCCCCCCCCCATATATCCTCTCTGCCCTTCTTACAAGTTAGTGTAGGTTATATTGAACTTCATGACCCCGATAGAGAGTAAATCCGCATCTGGTACGCTGCCCACACGTGCCATGATCCCCCTATATCCTCTCTGCCCTTCTTACAAGTTAGTGTAGGTTAATATGCAACTTCATGACCCCGATAGAGAGTACGTCAACATCTAGTACGCTGCCCACACGTGACATGATCCCCCCATATATCCTCTCTGCCCTTCTAACAAGTTAGTGTAGGTTAATATGCAACTTCATGACCCCGATAGAGAGTAAGTCAACATCTGGTACGCTGCCCACACATGACATGTTACCCCTATATCCTCTCTGCCCTTCTTACAAGTTAGTGTAGGTTATATGCAACTTCATGACCCCGATAGAGAGTAAGTCAACATCTGGTACGCTGCCCACACGTGCCATGATCCCCCCCCCCCATATATCCTCTCTGCCCTTCTTACAAGTTAGTGTAGGTTATATTGAACTTCATGACCCCGATAGAGAGTAAATCCGCATCTGGTACGCTGCCCACACGTGCCATGATCCCCCTATATCCTCTCTGCCCTTCTTACAAGTTAGTGTAGGTTAATATGCAACTTCATGACCCCGATAGAGAGTACGTCAACATCTAGTACGCTGCCCACACGTGACATGATCCCCCCATATATCCTCTCTGCCCTTCTAACAAGTTAGTGTAGGTTAATATGCAACTTCATGACCCCGATAGAGAGTAAGTCAACATCTGGTACGCTGCCCACACATGACATGTTACCCCTATATCCTCTCTGCCCTTCTTACAAGTTAGTGTAGGTTAATATGCAACTTCACGACACCGATAGAGAGTAAGTCCGCATCTGGTACGCAGCCCACACGTGCCATGATCCCCCTATATCCTCTATCAGTAGTCCCTCTTTATATTTACAATAATTTGCTATCCAGCCAGTACATAACAATCACTGTGGCTGTTCTCCTTAATCGAACAAGTTGCCTGAAAAAACAGTTTTCTTCAACTCAATTTCTACTTAGGTTAACAAAGAAGAATTTTATTCAAGTTGCTTTTTATTAAATAACT
Organism: Prosapia bicincta; assembly: GCA_036971475.1. NCBI lineage: Eukaryota > Metazoa > Arthropoda > Insecta > Hemiptera > Cercopidae > Prosapia > Prosapia bicincta. Next base: position 78,999,357 of record JBAIZL010000010.1, on the reverse strand, counting down.
TCATTTATAAAGTAACATAACCTATGCGTTAAAACAGCTGTTCTACCACATAACCTATAACATAAAATCAGCTGTTTAATGAAATCATATGTTGTACAAGAGTTGTATTAACAATGCTAATATTCTGACATATAAATAAATATAAAATGTAAGAACAATATAAACACGCAATACTTATTAACAGTCTAAATTTTAAATGCGAAACCTAAAAATAAAAGTAAAAGTAGAAAACTAAAAATTACTGACAGTTTTATTTTGAGGTTGGTTTCGAATTTAAAATTTAGATTGTTAATTATGATAGAATGTTTATATTGTTATATATTAGATGTATGAAGAGGATCGTTAGGGTTTCAACTCTTGTATGATTGAATCGTTGGAATTAATTACATGCATTTTACGGAAATGTTTAGCCTTGACTTTTATTGAAACCATTAAAACAAAATTATTAATTTATAACGAATACAAATTTTTATTAATTAATAATAACGAATATTATTACATCAAAATGAGAAACTGTGTCGACGAGACTGTACTTTTCAAGTTTAATAAAATTTGATAAATACATTTAGTTTAATCAGTAAATATATGGACGTCTTTATAAAACTAGTGTTAACTAACTACATTTTCATACAGTAAGAAAGTAATACAAGCATAAACCTTTAAAAGTCAATTCCTAACTAAATATTTAAAAAAAATTATTTCAGCTTTTTTTTATTAAATAAATACAATTAATATAAATAAAGTAACCTAACCTATGCGTTAAAACCGCTGTTCTACCACATAAACTATAACATAAAATCAGCTGTTTTATGAAATCATATGTTGTCACAAATTTTAAGCCAAATAGGACGAAATAACTATATTGCATATCTTGCCCCTTTTGTGAAAGTTTTTCTCTCATATAAAACTAAAATTAATTCATTAACTATCGTGAAGTAATAGTAAAAAATGAAAACAGATGAATATTATTACATTTTACAATATCTCTTAACATACCTAAAGTTTGCCATAAAATCTTACATAACAATGCTTTCAGTAAAGTTTAAAACCGTTGAAATTTAACAATAATGGAACCGTCACGATTGCGTAATGCGGTGTACAGGAGAGTTGTGTGAACTGAAGGAAAGCAGGCTACAAATCTCAAGACGCTTTTGTAAACAATTAACAGCAAGCCACAACACACGAGAAGAAACCATTAAGGTTCGGGAAGTGCAAGATTGAAGGTGAAACTTGCTGATGAACTTTAGACACCAACATGACGGTGAGTGACAGACTGAAAGCTGTCAGGGTCTTCTAGGAAATGTGTGTAGGAAGGCGTGAGACGAACAACATCCATGTTACTGAGCCATTATACACGAAAGCCAGACACGGGTTTCCGAAAAGGAAAGGAAGCGTTAAAATTGCAAACAAGTTCAGTGGGGCGTCGCAGTACTTACCCGGCCTTGTTGCCAATCCAATTCTTACCTTGTAATAGTAATAAAAACGGGTAACATAAAAAAAAAACTTTCTAAGGCCAATTCCTGCTTGGCCAGCAAAGGTACATTTTATTTTAGTTTCTTTTTATTAAATAATTGCAATTAATATAAATAAAGTAAAATAACATATGCGTTAAAACAGCTGTCTACAACATAACCTATAATATAAAATGAGGTGTTTTATAAAATCGTACGTTATCACTTAATTTAAGCCAAAAGGAACGACATAACTATAATGTATATCTTGCCCCTTTTGTGAACAGCTTTTCTCCTTTATCAAACTAAAATTAATTCATTAAATTATTTAATGAATTAATACAGTAATTGAAACAAAATGTATTTGAACTTGAGTGGATGAAAAAACGTATTTTATTAATTTTGTAAATTTGGACTATATATATATATATATATATATATATATATATATATATATATATATATATATATATATATATATATAGAGAGAGAGAGAGAGAGAGAGAGAGAGAGAGAGAGAGACTATATAATGAAATTGTGAACTAATAGGAGGAATTCAATTATAATATTTATTAATAAAAATAAGCAATAAATTCAAGGATTTAAAGCTAGGTTCTGTCTACAATTATACTGCGCGTTTCTACTATAACTGTCTACCTTCGTCAGCTGTCTTTCTAGGGAGCATGTGACCTAATAAGAGGAATCGAATAAATGTGAATAAAATGTTTAAAGTAAAATAAAGCTAATGTGCTACCGAGGGACTGATCGAGAAAAGTAAAAACTTTGATTTAAATTGTACTTTATAGTTTACAAAGTAGTCAAAAGATTTACAAATTGTTAATATTTAAAAAAATAAATAAATAAAACCTGGTTTTCAAAAATTGTCTGACGTGCCAAATTGTTTCCACTTGAAAAATTGAAATAAAACTTTATAAACAGTTATACATTTTAGTACATTCTTCTGTCTTCGTAACATTAAAACATGTTTCTTCGTTGACACGTTTCGCATTAACTCCATTATCAAAACTTTAAACTGTACTCTTAAACCGAGGACGAGGGGAGGGTAGAGATCATCGCAGGTCATTTTCAAAAACATCGACCATGTGACTTCCGGTGAGTCATAGGGTTGACTTATTATTTTCTTACTTTTTAACGTATAGTGATAATAGGTCGTTCACGGAAGCGTGCTAATAGGATTGTCTAAGGGTTAGGACGGGGAATACACGAAAGATGCGTACAACGAAATATGCGTACACCAAGAATATTGCGAGAGATGCGTACAGGATCAAGCTTTGACAGGTGACGAGGGTGAGCTATGACGTCAGAACATTTTGAAAGGCGAAATTTGCGTACAACTTTTAGGTGAACAATCTTTTAAAATCATTGAGCTACGTAAATGAGTTTAAATCTGAGCTAAACATAGATGTCGCTTAGTTTCTCGGGACTGGAGATCCTTTAAAATTGTATCTATTAAACCTAATTTCTATCACTCTTTTACAGGCTTTGGACTGGCAAAACGATAGAGATATGTTGCGCTATGATTTTGGCGTGTTTAAAATCAGTTTGTAGCCTCGGTAATATTTTGTTTTATATATTTTTTTTCATCTTATAGAATGTTTTTATTTTTATTTATATTACAACTCGACCAATTTATTTGATCTTTCCATCTGATTTCTTGGGCCTAATCCAATCCAATTTTTTTATCTAGTAAGAGATCTTAAACAAGACATTAGTCTCCAGTTTCTAGGTATTTTTGTGCTGTTTCTTCTCTTTCTTTTTAAGTGTAAGTCCAGTCTCATGTGCATAGGAGTCGAAGTTTCAGCCTCTTTTGATAAGTATCTTTCGATTAAATCGAACTTATCACCACGACAGTTAAAGGCAAAGTGACCTCTGACAAAGTGGAAATCCTTTTTTGACCCATTTTGACCAAGACAATCCAAAACCTTGAAAGTTATTAGCAAATACTTTAGGGGTAGATGACCTGGGTTGACAACTGGAATCCGGTTTGTACGCTTTCTCTCCCCCTGTCAAATTTACGACTCGCCTCGTCAATTGCTAATGTTTCCTCATGTAAGAATATTTCGCAGTACGCAT
>JBAIZL010000010.1:78975812-78988312 GCA_036971475.1 Prosapia bicincta | reverse complement strand
TGATGCCTCCTCACGAACAATCGTAGTTGCATTGTTTATTTACAATTACCGACTTCCCGTTTAGTTTACGGCCAAGGAGAAAGTCTTGCAGACAAATCGCAACGGCATCGGTATAGTCTTTAGCTTGCAGCTGCTTTGGGCTCGCAGGTAATAGCCGGAAGGCGCACAACTCATTTCGTATTGCAAATTATAGGCTACGAGAATTGGATACGCTCGTATGGAGGCTCAGACGAGAATTGATTCGGGAATCTTAGCAATAACCTACCTTGCTTAGCAAGCTTGTAAAGGCAACCGTGTTCATATTGTTTATACGGTGGCCATCAAGTTGCCATGGTAACATCGTAACTCCAACATTAGTTCCATTATGAAACCAAGTTGCCGGTAGACTACTTCAGGTAAAGGGTCCTGTATATTACATTTTCAATCTAATATATTATATATATATATATATATATATATATATATATATATATATATATATATATATTTGTAGTTATGCAGCACTGTTTTCTTGTATACACTTATCACTTTCACTTATGTACTTAAACAAGAATCTTACTCGGTATTTATGCGAGCTAACTTTCAATGGCTGGTCGTGCCGTCATCCTCGGGCATACTGAACAGGGTTGTAGTAGACTGCGAGCTGAGTGGATTTCCCTTTGACCTTGGTGTATCGTTATGTTCTATTTTTAGATTCACTGCACTGTGCGAGTTTTTAAAGTTTGTTTTGGGGTTAATATTGTCTATTAGATTGAATAATTTATCGTTTTTTGATTTTATTTGTATTTGTTCGTTAATGATATTATTATTTTTATGTTTATAAATTTGTAGTTGTTCACAGATTGTCATTTTGAGGCCTTTTTGAATCTTTTTTATTAGGTGTACGTTTTTTAATGTGGGGATGTGTGTTTGTTTTTGATGGCGTGTGTGGCTAAGTTTGAGTTATAAGTTTCAGGTTTGATGTATGCATTGAGGTGTTCTTGATATCTGTCTTTTAATTTCTTTTTTGTTTGGCCTATGTATATTTTATTACAGTCTGGGCATTCGATTTTAATAATAACGGAATATATAAGAGAAAGAATGTGAAAATACCTCCTTTCTACTCCAATAGAGAGTAGGGTGTTTTCAGGTACATGACCCTTTACTCCTATAGCTATGGCCTCCCTTATATCATGTACTAGAAATGTTATTCCTCCATCGAATAAACCTACCTGTTCATATTTCATAACCCTTTCGTCCGATTCCTAGGCGGTGATAGCCATACTGGATGATTCGCTTGAAGCTACCAGACAAGATCTTCTAACCAGCTGTGTTTTACATGTGAGTCATTTGCTAAAAGAAGTCTGTTTGTACGCAACTGTTGAAATAAAACGTCGTAAAATCTATTTCCATAGGAATCTATGAGGCAATAATATAGCGAGTGTAGCAACGCCACTACTGTAATAGGTATTCGTTGTTTTGCCTCTGTCTGTGGTAAAAAACAGCCCCACCAAAACCAGGAAAGGGTTAGGGGTGGCGCCAGGATTTATATTTTGGGTAGGTACAATTTAGGAAAATCGTAATTACCCTTTTCTTAAAAAAATTACAGATATATACAAAAATTGTAATGGTGTGTGTTGAGGGCATTTTTACCCGTAGTGCAAAGGCAGGTTTTCGATAGTATCAAAGAGTATGTGTGATTTGTATTGTGTTTGTTCGTTTAATATGTTTGTACTTTGTGTTTTTGTGTGCCTGTAAATTTCTTATTGTTCTAGTGTGTTGAGATGTGGTCCTTTTTTGTTGATGTGTAGGATTTCTAGGTTATGGTAATTGTCTGTGTATTTGTGTCATGTTTCTTTTATGTGATTGTAAAATGCTGAGTTGGTGTTCTGTTTATATCCCTCGACTCTTTGTTTAAAGCTGCAACCTGTTTGCCCAATGTAGAATTTGTTACATTTGTCGCAGTTTAAATTGTACACGCCTGGTGCTTGTAATTTATCTTTGTTGTTGGTGTCGTGTTGTATTTTGTATTATAAATTGTTATTAGTTTTGTATGCTATTTTGTATCTTGTTTTTTGAACTTTGTGGTCTGTTTTATTTGATGTTTTGTTTATCTATGGTAATGGGATGTATTTGTCTTCCCTGTTTGTAGTCTTAATTTTAGTGTTTTTTTGTATTTGGTACCATAGTTTGTCTATTATTGTGGTGTTGTATCCATTTGTTTATGCTAAATATTTAATTGTGTCTAGTTCTTTGTTTATGTTTTCTGTAGTCATTGGAACTTCTTTAAGTCTATGGAGCATGGATCTAAAGGCAGCGTGTTTGTGTTGGATAGGGCGGTTTGAGGTGTTGGTTCCAGATTTTGTCGTTTGTTCGTGTGTTAACTAATAATACACTTTAAACAAGAGAAGTTGTGAAGGCGCAAATCGGAAATAGTGGGTTGCAATTCCAAAAACTATAAATAGTAACGTAATTTTGTGAAGTGGAGCACAATGTTATGCTACGTAACTATAAAGTTACTAACAGAGAACAGGTTATGGGCCACATCACAGGTGACCTTAGGGCTGCCATTTCTGGGGAAATTCCGAAAACTCTAGAAATTAGAGGTTTAGGGTATTTAGGCACTACAGTAACAGTAATTTTAGTCAATTGTTTTGAAAATTTTGGTATAAATACATTTTTTCAATTAGTAAGAACAAGTAATTAAAACCTAATTTGATTTTGTACCCACAAACGTAGTAAAGAAGTTAAAATTAACGGATCTTAAGTTTTAATCAAGAATCAATGTCAATAGTGTAACTTGTTGAGGCACAAAACTTTGCCAGTATTGGTTATAAAATATTTTCCTTAATGTTACTTAGTGAGAATAATTAACAAATAAAAGATAAAACTGAAAAATCAAAAATTTAAATCTCACTAATTAGCAGTTTATTGGTAGGTTTCGGCACGATGTTGCCATCATCAGCCATAAAGTCTCACTCTTTCACAGTCATGTAAATCTCTCATTGTTGCCGAAACTAGTCTGTTGAATAATTTCCTAATGAATGAGAATTGAATCATTATTTGTTTTAGGTTCGCTATTTTAATTCTTAATATAACCCTTTTTCTTACTGTTAGGAATATTTGTAGGCCTATACATTGAGTGTCCTCTTCTGCCTCTCCTAACATTAAAACATTGACGCGTTCTTTATTGACGCGTTTTGGAATCTCTTCATTTTCAAAACTTTAAATGCTCTCTTTCTTCCGTGAACCAAAAAGAAACTGCCTGCGCAGAGAACCAGTAACGATGAGGAGGGATGAAGGGTAGGGGGTAATGGGAACGAGCTCAAGGATTGGGCGAACGTCCACCCTTAATGTTAACCTTGGGGTTCTGTAATACAGAGACAACTCCGATCTGCTCCAGTCATGGTTTGGAGGATAGCAGTAAATACGGACAAAACTGAAGCCGTTTGCTTCACCAACAAACGGAGCTTGCTCACTCCCATAGTATGGAAAACCACAGTGAAGTATCTAGGGCGCTTGACAGCAAGCTCACCTTTTCACTCCATCTCCGGCGTGCCATTGGTAAGACTATTGACGCTCGCCAAAGGCTCTTCCCTGTCATTTGCGGAGCTGGGAACCCGATCCCAATGTCCGTCAGGCTGATGATGTATAAAATGTACATCTGGCTCATCATCACCTACGCAGCCCCTGATTGGTACTCCCTTCTGAGCATTACTTCAAAGAGAAAGCTGCTCTCTTTCCGTTAACGTCCCACCCTTAGATGATTTCATTGTCAAACTGACTTCATTCCTCAAAGATCGAACAGATCGCTCTTCCCCTCCGCATCTGTCGGCAATAGTAACAGATCCGCAACCGCCTCCGATGCGCAGGAATCGACCCCTGTGCCTCGTCGATAAGCCCCCATGAAGGTCGAACCGCTAAAAGCCATACCTCACAAAAATCTAAGTCGAACCAAATCCGTCCAATTAACAGCCAAAATTATATAATTGCTCAGCACCAAACAACCAAGTGCAAAATTTAAATGTACATGACCATCACAAAAGCCTCTAAAGCTATCAGTCAACTAGCCACTGTTACTATAAAGCCAAGACTCAATAAACTGCTGTAAATGAGCTTTCAGACACTGCACATCACAGGAGGTAGAAAAGGGCGCTTCGACTAACAAGCCAAGGGAGAACGATTTTTCAGTGTATTTTTTAGTGATTGGGCGAACGAGCGTTCAGTGTAGATTTTTTTATCGTGAAACAGTGTAGTTAAAGTTTTGAAAATGTGACGTTCTGAAACGAGGAAACAAAGAACTATGTTTTAATATTAGACAAGAAAAAGTCACAAATGTTTTAAAGTTTCATTGTTGACTGAAGTCCGCGACATACTAACGTGATACGCACTTGTTGCGTTCAAGAGCATCAACAGTTAAGACGTGCATTAGAGATGTCACCTGATTCACCTTTCTTGGCGGGTAATCGTGAAAGGTTCCTCGGCAACACCGATTCACATTGCAACACCTCTGCGCTCTGGTATATCACGATCGCGTCCTTCGCGTTTCCCCTTTCCTACTCTTTTGTCTGTAACAATACGTTTGTGTTGCGTCACTTCTCCGTGTGAGACGCCCAGTTGGCGAAAGACTTTTACGCGGGAACAAGCGGGGAACTCTTTGCTCTGCGAATGAGGTTTTAATTGCGATTGTTTATTACAAATATACATTGGATCTATTACAGCTGCCAACGTTAATTCCTCTTCTAGTCATAGCTTCGTAGATACCATCACTCCGAATTCTTCATGGCCGTTCTCTCTTACTTTTCTCAGGGGTATTCCACTATAGTACCTTTCGGTTCCACCTGTCTTCTGCAATCCACTTTACATGTCCAAATCGTACCAATTACCTTCTTTATTTCTCCTCTCTTACAGTTTTATCCATTTCCATCGTCACTAGTTTGTTAACATTAGCTTTGGTAACATCCCATACCTTTGAACCGAAAAGTGTTACGCTCTGAACAATAATTTTATAAATGTGTTTCTTCCGTGACTGCCTTTTGCCAGAGAAGAGAGCTTAAGGTTCGTGTTACTGCTATGCCTTTGTTTATTCTTTCTACGATTAAAGATAGAACATATTTGCATCCATTTGATTTCTCTGTTTTGTAAGCTAAGATCGCAAATCTCGCCTTTGCCTACTAATAGAAGTTCACGTTTTGGAATGTTCATTGTTAAGCCATATTATTCCCCATATTAATATTCTGCTCATATTCTTCCTGCAGCTTTCTAATTATAATTTATTTCGCTGTAAATTATTCATTTTTAGTTTTTTTTCTTAAACATCTTACGTTTCTGTTGGCAATATACAAGTATATTCGGTACTGTTCAGTAAAACCAACCTTGTCTTTCCTAATTAAGGCATACTAATGAGTTTCGGAAGTTTTCTTTACATCAGAACTGCATGTTCTGTGATTTTGATACTTATACAACTCTCTGTGCCACTACAGAATTCTTCTAAGGACAGATTTCAGAAATAAATTCTTACTTTTTAAATTCCTTCTATTAGTTCACGCTCTTCTTATTTATATCCTGTTCAAATTCCATTCGTTAATCAAATACTTGTTATTCATCGACTCAAGTTCAAATAAATTTTTTTTTAACACATAGTGGATGACGCTTGATGTTAATACATATGTTTCAAATGTTAATTCAATAATTAAATTTAATGAATTAGTTTTAGTTTTATACGGGAGAAACACTTTTCACAAAAGGGGCAAAGTATGCAATATAGTTACTCTGTCACATTTGGCTTAAAATAAGTGTTGAACATATGATTTTATTCAAACAGCTGATTTTATGTTATAGGTTATGTTGTAGAACAGCTGTTTTAACGCATAGGTTATGTTACTTTATTTCTATTAATTGTAATTATTTAATAAAAAGTAACTAAAATAAAAAAGTTTTGTTGACGTAATCATTTCCAGTGATCCTTGCCGAAGTGCTTCTTGGGGATCTTATTAAAAGAGTCTTAAATTTTGAAATTATTTGAAGACATTTGTAAGTTATTTTGTACAAATAATATTATTATTAGTTGTTATATAGTATTGTATAATAACATTTTGAGAGTTTGGTAGATGAGACTTGATGTTAATTAAGTATTTCAAATATTAATTCATTAATTAATTTTAAGTTTGTATGAAGAAGATGTTTCACCAAAGGGTAAAGTATGCAATATAGTTATTTCATCCCATTTGGCTTAAAGTAATTGATAATATATGATTTCTTACAACAGCTGATTTTATGTTATAGGTTATGTGGTAGAGCAGTTGTTTTAACTCATAGGCTATGCAACTTTATTTATATATTAGTTGTTATTATTTAATACAAAGTGACCAAAATAAAATTTCTCTCTATTGACGTAAGTAGGAATTGACTTTACCAAATTTTTGTTTATATTATATTTTTACCGTTAGATAATTTCAAAGATAAATTGTGAAATTCCTGACATTTTGTACTTTCTTCTTTTCAGTTCTTTTTTGACATTTCTAACTGTGATCTTTCGTGAACGCTTATTTCACGAAATGCTTGAACGTCCTGAACGGCTTATGTTAGAGCGAAAATGTTGATTCCGTGTTTTCATATTTTAGAGTGAATCTGTTACCTTTCATAATATTAATGACCCATGAATGTAAAGCTATGACGTGATAAAAATCGCAAAATTTTCAAATTTTGTCGTGCAAATTGTATAGATATTTTCTGTCAGCCTTAATGACGCTCGTATATCTATTGAAGCTATCTATCTAAGAACTGTTTTAAATGTCTATAAGGTTGAAAACATTTAATAATCCAGAGTGCCGTAACTATACCGAGGAGTTGCTAGGTCGTATCTAGTGTACGTAAGGAACACAATGGTGTGTGGCGCAATCTAGAAGGTTTGAATGGCAACCATCTCCTCCCCCCTGCCCCTCCTCTCCTACATATCTGCACGTACATTAAGGCTCGGTAAGCCTGTGAACGTGTGAAAAGGATCATTAAACATAGAGAGCTCTGATTTCGTCTTTCTGTAGGGTCTTGTCTGTTAGCTTTTACTACTCAAGTTCCCCAGTATTCAAGATCCGGGTAGAATTGTAAACAAAAAATAGCTCTGGAATTGTAATGAATTAGGGGCTTCCTGTTTATTTGTTATTGCGAAACGAGGAACAGTTTTGTTTTAAAAGTTTAAAGAGAAATTTTATTTTAGTTACTTTTTATTAAATAATTACAATTAATATAAACAAAGTAACATAACCTATGCGTTAAAACAACTCTTCTACCCCATCAACTATAACATAATATCAGCTGTTTTATGAATTTATGTTAGGCCTGTCATTTATTTTAAGCAAAATGGGACGAAATAACTATATTACATACCTTGTCCCTTTTGTGAAAAGTTTCTCACATAATAAACAAAAAATTAATTAAAGAATTAATATTTTAAAAAAACTTTATTAACATCAAGTATTATCGACTACAAGTTTTACAAAAAATAAATTTGAACTTGAGTGAGTGAATAAGAAGTATTTTCTTACGGATTGAAAATTTGAACAATGTAATATGCCTATATATGGAAAGAGAGTGTGAACTAATAATTGAAGGAATTGAAAAAGTGAGAGGTAACCCATTGAAGTAAAATTTATCATCAATGTATTAATTTACAGTAGATTTATACCAATTATGGCCAAAATCCTTACGCCAAGGATTTAATAATAATGCGTTTTCAGCGACGAGCTGTTTGTTACCATTTTCTCTTTGACTAGTAATATTTCCTACAACTACGCAGAAATCAGTTATGAAATATCAATCAGCTTCTGGAACTATTTGAAACTCACACTATTCTGAAGTGCCACAACACGTTCTAGAACTATTTTCAAATTAAGACTGTTCTAGAATTCTGTTTTTTCCATATAAAACTGAAATTAGTTCTTTAAATTTAATAAATAAATTACAATACAAGTTTAAAAACGTTATTTGAACTATACATATAATAAGGAACGTGTGAACTAATAGATGGAATTGCATAAACTATTTTTAAAGTAACATTATAGTTAAAGTTTCAGTTATGAAAACATTGCGTTACGCTTTTCATTATAATATACATCCGGTTTTTTCATCTAACCCGGCACGTGCAACATCACGTTCTACTACGCTCTGGGGGTGATTAAGTCTCCCCTTACTTAGATAAATGCATGCATTACATTAAATTGCGATGGGAGAGCTACGCAATCAAGTAGCACAAAAACACCCACATTGTAGGCGTTATTGCTTCATGACATGCAGATTGCTGTCATGGAATATACTGTGTTTAGGTAAGGCACATCAACTGGGCATTGTTTGGGTATAACAGCTGTGAATCTTACTCTTTAGGGCGATCTACTACATGTTGTGGCATTTCAGAATAGTGTAATCATCAAAATAGTTCCAGAACCTGTTATATAATTTCAGAATATTTTAAGTTTAAAATTAGTTCTAGAATTCTAGAACAGTCTTAATTTGAAAATAGTTCTAGAACGTGTTATGGCATTTCAGAATAGTCTGAGTTTCAAATAGTTCCAGAACCTGTTATATAATTTCAGAATATTTTAAGTTTAAAATTAGTTCTAGAATTCTAGAACAGTCTTAATTTGAAAATAGTTCTAGAACGTGTTATGGCATTTCAGAATAGTCTGAGTTTCAAATAGTTCCAGAACCTGTTATATAATTTCAGAATATTTTAAGTTTGAAATTAGTTCTAGAATTCTAGAACAGTCTTAATTTAAAAATAGTTCTAGAACGTGTTATGGCATTTCAGAATAGTCTGAGTTTCAAATAGTTCCAGAACCTGTTATATTTCAGAATATTTTAAGTTTGAAATTAGTTCTAGAATTCTAGAACAGTCTTAATTTGAAAATAGTTCTAGAACGTGTTATGGCATTTCAGAATAGTCTGAGTTTCAAATAGTTCCAGAACCTGTTATATAATTTCAGAATATTTTAAGTTTAAAATTAGTTCTAGAATTCTAGAACAGTCTTTATTTGAAAATAGTTCTAGAACGTGTTATGGCACTTCAGAATAGTCTGAGTTTCAAATCGTTCCAGAAGCTGATTGATATGTCATAATTGATTTCTGTGTAGTTGTAGGAAATATTACTATTTAGAGAGAAAATGGTAATAAACAGCTCTTCGCTGAAAACGAATTATTGTTTTGTTGTTTTTGCATAAGGATTTTGGCTATAATTGGTATAAAACTACTTTAGGTTAATGCATTAATGATAAATTTTATTTCAACTGGTTACCTCTCACTTTTTCAATTCCTTATTAGTTCACACTCTCCCTATAAATATCTTGTTCAAATTTTCAATCCTTAATAAAAATACTTCTATTCACTCACTCAAGTTCAAATTTATTTTTTATAAAACTTGTAGTGGATGACACTCGATGTTAATACACTTTTTTCAAATAATAATTAATAATTAATATTAGTTTAATATGTGATAAAAACTTTTCCCAAAAGGGACAAGGAATGCAATATAGTTATTTCGTCTCATTTGGCTTAAAATAAATGACAGGCCTAACATAAATTCATAAAACAACTGATATTATGTTATAGTTTATGGGGTAGAACAGCTGTTTTAACGCATTGGTCATCTTACTTTGTTTATATTAATTATAATTATTTAATAAAAAGTACCTAAATTAAAATTTCTCTTTGTTGAACCAAGTAGGTGTTGACTTTTAAAAAAGATTGCTACTCATTTTACAATAACAAACAAACAGGAAGCCTATAATTCATCATACTCTCTCTCTCTCTCTCTCTCAAAAATTTGCAATCGTTTGTAAAATACTTTTTATTTTTCCACTGTATACATTTCTTTACTCGTAGTGGATGACAATTGATGTTAATACAGTAATTTCAAATATTAAATGATTTAATGAATTAATTTTAGTTTTATAAGGGAGAAAAGCTTTTCACAAAAGGGGCAAGGGATGCAATATGATTATTTCGCCCTATTTGATTCAAAATAAGTGATAACATATGATTTCATAAACTGCTGATTTTATGTTATAGGTTATGTGGTAGAACAGCTGTTTTAACGCGTAGATTATATTACTATATTTATATTATTGTAATCATTTAATAAAACGTAACTAAAATGAAATTTTTCTTTGTAGGCTTGAGTAGGAATTGATTTGTTTATATTACTTTGGTTATGTATAAAGTCGTGTTTGGGAAGTCTCTAAGTCACGTGGTCTTGCGATTGCCGCTCCAAGGCGAAACTGTTTCATGTTAGTTTATTATATTTGTAATACCGTTGTATTGGCAGGTGTTATAGGAAGTGCTTTCTGCTTGCTTTAAGAATAGCAAAGTGTACTTGGCAGCGACAAGACTGCACATCGCGTAACCCCCCGTTTTATTGTAGACACCTGAAGTACCTGATGGATATCAGTTGTTTTACAGCGCGATAAACCTCGCCGAGACGAGAGGTTAGCTTTCCCGTAGTTTGACGAACTCCGGCGGTGACGTCACCTTTTGCAGGTGTCAGTTCTGTGAAAGAATATTAGCGAGGATGTTCCAAATGCCTTGCTTACTCAAACAGGTTGCTACCATCATCCCAAAATCCCATTGCGTCCGCCTTTTAGATATCCAGCGGCGTTTTATGCCTAAACGCAGTTCATAACACTTGTGACTGGGCAGCGATGGAAGTATAACATATATAGTACGATCCAGCTACCCGGGCACTTGCTCTTTCCTGCTTTCTCCTATACTACCATTTTAAAAAACATGTTCCATATTCAGATTGTTCTATACATTAATAGTTTGTGCATCCGATATGACGACACATATTTCATTGATTGTTTTTTCATACCGATACTAATTTATCATCGAAATATAGACCTTCTTCTGCAAATCAGTGTTTTGACAGTCCTTATCATGTTTGTAGGAATGTAATGTATTTATACTGACCTTCTGCTTCACATGTCGCTTACTGCGATCTCTCAATGCAAGTGCACGTTTACGTGGTCAGCGCTATAGTTTTACATAAAAGGATGGGGGATATTTAAAGGGCTTCGCATGTTAAGAACGAAAATGACTTCTTTCCCGTATTGAGTCCCCACTCTAACACAGGAGTTCACATTGCAGTGAGGTCACAACAGTGTTGCCATATTTGTGTATGACTTCCCGTGATCTCGGATGGTGCATTGCGCGGTCAGTGCACTGTCTGACAACACCGCCAGTTATCTGATTGCGAAGTAAGTTGAAACATGCATATCTATGATGTGTTCCAGTGGGAGAGGCGCTGGGTTTGTTATACTATGGTGAACAATGATACGAATGTAAGAATCTCCCTCGACGATAAGAATGTAAGAATCTCCCTCGATGATAAGAATGTAAGAATCTCCCTCGATGATAAGAATGTAAGAATCTCCCTCGATGATAAGAATGTAAGAATCTCCCTCGATGATAAGAATGTAAGAATCTCCCTCGATGATAAGAATGTAAGAATCTCCCTCGATGATAAGAATGTAAGAATCTCCCTCGATGATAAGAATGTAAGAATCTCCCTCGATGATAAGAATGTAAGAATCTCCCTCGATGATAAGAATGTAAGAATCTCCCTCGATGATAAGAATGTAAGAATCTCCCTCGATGATAAGAATGTAAGAATCTCCCTCGATGATAAGAATGTAAGAATCTCCCTCGATGATAAGAATGTAAGAATCTCCCTCGATGATAAGAATGTAAGAATCTCCCTCGATGATAAGAATGTAAGAATCTCCCTCGATGATAAGAATGTAAGAATCTCCCTCGATGATAAGAATGTAAGAATCTCCCTCGATGATAAGAATGTAAGAATCTCCCTCGATGATAAGAATGTAAGAATCTCCCTCGATGATAAGAATGTAAGAATCTCCCTCGATGATAAGAATGTAAGAATCTCCCTCGATGATAATGTAAAAAAATATTTTTTGTACTATGTTTGATCTTAAACTGAATAATGGCAACCCGACAAAAGTGATTTCACCTGTTATAAAAAACAACTATTGCACACACACACACACACACACACACACACACACACACACACACACACACACACACACAGACGCAACGCACAAAACACACGCACGCGCACGCACGCGCACGCACACACACGAGGATGCACGTACATACACAGACGCGCGCGCGCACACACACACAAACACGCGCGCTCGCTGCTCAACGTCCACTATCCAAAACAACTTAGAAGTAATATGCTGTAATTCTTGATGTACCCATCGTCATTGCCGTTAGGAATATTTGTATACATTCGAGTACATTTTCCTGGCTTTCCTAACATTAATTTTTTTTTTGTTGACGCGTTTCAGAATAACTCTATTCTCAAAATTTAAATATTACTGTTCGCCCAAATCTTGAGTTCCTCTTTATATACCGTCAGCCCCCTCCGCACCACTTGGATATCTCGGTACCTATTGGTTCACGCCTACTTATCCTTAACTACTTAAAAATTGTTTAACTTTTGAAAATAA
>JBAIZL010000010.1:78970812-78973312 GCA_036971475.1 Prosapia bicincta | reverse complement strand
GCCCAACGACCTCGAGAGAATGTCTATTCAACGAGTTGTATACATAAAAACGCCATTTGGTTATACAATTCAATCACTGGTATTTTATTAGTACAAATTTTCGAAAACACTAATAAGTCTTTGCAGAATTTCATAGAGTGGCAGAACCGCTGATTTTAGTCGTAATAGTAGAATCCAAATTTGAGAAGTAATTGTAGGTCGATACGCGGGCAGCCTATCTATGCACTTTGGGCGTTGCCTTCTCTTCACAAATTTCACAGTATTATATCTGGCGAGAAAACCGTTGACTGTCCTTAGAAAAATGCTCTGTTAAATATGGCATCCCTGAAGACGTCAAACCCTGCCGTTCTATGCTTGAAGTAGGCGGTGATGAGTAGGCTGCCCCCGCTTCGTCGATGGGCAAGCTCAAAGTAGGCGGTGATGAGTATGCTGCCCCCGCTTCGTCGATGGGCAAGCTTAAAGTAGGCGGTTATGAGTATGCTACCCTCGCTTCGTCGATGGGCAAGCTTGAAGTAGGCGGTGATGAGTATGCTACCCCCGCTTCGTCGATAGGCAAGCTTGAAGTAGGCGGTGATGAGTATGCTGCCTCCGCTTCGTCGATGGGCAAGCTTGAAGTAGGCAGTGATGAACAGACTACCCTCGCTTCGTCGATGGGCAAGCTTGAAGTAGGCGGTGATGAGTAGGCTGCCCCCGCTTCGTCGATGGGCAAGCTTAAAGTAGGCGGTGATGAGTAGGCTACCCCTGATTCGTCGATGGACAAGCTTGAAGTAGGCGGTGATGAGTAGGCTGCCCCCGCTTCGTCGATGGGCAAGCTTGAAGTAGGCAGTGATGAGCAGACTACCCTCGCTTCGTCGATGGGCAAGCTTGAAGTAGGCGGTGATGAGTAGGCTGCTCCCGCTTCGTCGATGGGCAAGCTTAAAGTAGGCGGTGATGAGTATGATACCCCTCTTCGTCGATGGGCAAGCTTGAAGTAGGCGGTGATGAGCAGACTACCCTCGCTTCGTCGATGGACAAGCTTGAAGTAGGCGGTGATGAGTAGGCTGCCCCCGCATCGTCGATGGGCAAGCTTAAAGTAGGCGGTAATGAGTATGCTACCCCCGCTTCGTCGATGGGCAAGCTTGAAGTAGGCGGTGATGAGTATGCTACCCCCGCTTCGTCATTGGGCAAGCTTGAAGTAGTTGGTGATGAGTATGCTACCCCTGCTTCGTCGATGGGCAAGCTTGAAGTAGTTGGTGATGAGTATGCTACCCCCGCTTCGTCGATGGGCAAGCTTAAAGTAGGCGGTGATGAGTAGGCTGCCCCCGCTTCGTCGATGGGCAAGCTTGAAGTAGTTGGTGATGAGCAGGCTACCCCCGCTACGTCGATGGGCAAGCTTGAATTAGGCGGTGATGAGTATGCTACCCCCGCTTCGTCGTTGGGCAAGCTTGAAGTAGTTGGTGATGAGCAGGCTACCTCCGCTTCGTCGATGGGCAAGCTTGAAGTAGGGGGTGATGAGTAAGCTTCCCCCGCTTCGTCGATGAGCAAATACTTTTCTGATTTTAATTATTCAACTTTCCTTTTATCTACTCTAGCCCACTGCGTACCTTAGTTAGTCAACAGCTAACAGAAAATCAGTAAAATTGAAAATCTAAATATTTCCGGATAATGGTTTGATTTCCGAGACGATTCAGAATGTGTGTTAGAAGTAAACCAACGTATTCGACCACTTTATCATGTTACATAATCAGTACAATAGCCAGTGTAGCAAAATAATGTAACCAAACTATAAAACTAGACAACTTTAGAAACTGTTGCCTAGTTGAACTGTAATTTGCATGATTTAGTACACATTTCCGTCGCTATGCCGTCATTTTAGGCTGTTTTTGCTGCAATGTTCTTGTTAAAATGTTACAAAAAAGCCCAGGCTATGTGTATCGGAATGTAAAAGTCTAACTAAATACAACTATGAATATGTGTTGCTATTTAGTTATTGTACTTTTTGTTCTATAACTTTTTGTTTTGCACGATGGTTTAAACGTTTTCCAATCCTAGTACCAGAGAGTCACCATGGACCTTCCTAAGTCCTTCTTGTAGCAAAATTGTATAGCAACAGTATACGGCATCTATTTAGGAACTATACCAATATCAATACGATTGCCTCTGGACGCCAGGTCAGTTTCTCTCGCACCACGCACACTGACTCTTACGAGGCCGTATTTCCGCTCCATTGGTCATATAGCGGTATCTTCTAACCAAACTCTTACTTCTTAAGTTGTAATTTTAACTAAAATTAGTTAATAAATATTGATTCTACTTAAAATTACAAGAAAATGTTACCAAACAACCCATGTTTAAAATTAAACACTAATGCCAATTCAGTTAACATATTTTTATTTCATGTTATCCCCTCATGAACAGTGACAATAAACTGTACATTGTTTGGTATCAATTCTCTCGTAATGATGTGCAGCATTAATTTATCCTAAACTTTCTGAGGTGTACTTTTGATAATTCTCTACCT
>JBAIZL010000010.1:78918312-78963312 GCA_036971475.1 Prosapia bicincta | reverse complement strand
TTTCCATCACACTTTGCGTTTTCTCTGTTTTCGATAAGAATTTTCGAGATAATGCAGCATCGGTTTGTCACCTCCATATTCATTAAACCCACGGAAGTGAAGATTAAATCGAACTTATCACCCGTTGAAAAACGTTGAAATCTAATACCAAAGATCCAAAACCTTGAAAGCTATTACCAAATAGTTAGGGGTAGATGACCTTGGGTGACAACTGGACTCTGGTTTGTATGCTTTTTTCGCTTATAAAATTTACCACTTGATCTCGTCAGTTGCTATCGTTTCCTAATGTACGCATATTTCGTACATTCCTTTGAACATCACTTTGAAATAAACAAATTAATCTCACAACAAATCCCCCATAGAAACCAATTACTGTATAATTCAAAAATAATTATAATTTACAAAATAACAAGGAGCCAAGTTTACTACACGTAATAAACCATACCCAAATAATTTTAATAAAATATCTGCTAAAATTATTGAACCAAAAATTGGAGCCATAAATGAAAAATAATTAATGGAAGTTTAACTAAAAAAGCGATAATAAATCCCAAATAAATATAAATAGAATCAATATACAATATCAAGAGCACAGTGGTACAATATATTACAATGAAAATATTAGAAAGAACCCCAATACCAGAAAAATAATCAAAAATAACAAATAAAACAAGTTACTCAAGATTAAACCCTTACGTACATTTCGATGGCCACGCCATCTTCACAAGCGTGACCTTGTTTCTCACTCTAGTTTGTAACTTCTTGTTTGCTAGATTGTAATTTTGTAATAGGACCCCCTGATGATGATGACATGGTCGTCGAAATGTACATAAGGGTTTAATCTTAAGTAACTTATTTTATTTGTTTTTTTTTATTACTTTTGTGGTATTGGAGTTCTTTCCAATATTTTCATTGCAAAATAGAATCAATATTTTAAAATATTAATAAATACACACAACTATTATTTTTATGATAATAATAAAAAAATAGAAATAAGTAAAGGTAATGAACCCAAAACCGTTATACAAAAGTAAATAATAACCGGACAACAATCGTTGTGGTTGATATCCCCAACCAACAATTTTAAAAAAAGTGTTGGAATTAAACTATACTAAAAAAAAAAAATAATAATAAATAAATAATACCACTAAATGACAAAAACAACAAAAATATTAAAGAAATAATTAAAAAATAAAAAAACCCCTAGTAATTATTTAAAACCTTAATTATAGATCTAGCTAGATTAGTTAATTGTTAGTCTTGGGAAAGGCAGAGAAGAGAGCTAACCGAACGGTAAAGCTGTCTATAGGCCGTGACCATTAGACGTATCATGAATAAATTCTGCGACGTTAAATGACTCTTCTGTTTGCCAAGTAAATAGAGCGCATTGCAGACGTTAAAAAGAAAAACAATAAACTGTTATAATTAAGTAAAAACGCAACCGAATAACCTGTTTCGTCTGGACGTCTGTTGTCCAATAAGAACACGTTTTACGACCTAATTATCGTGTCCAGTTACGTGGTATTGAATCCCAGGCGCAAAACACCTACCACGAAGACCCGTCGGTCGCCATACAACGCTCTGATTCTATTAGTTTTTAGTTTGAAGTGGAACTGTGTGAAGCAACACTGTGCATTTTCTAATTAGAAAAGATTTTAATTGCGCTATATAGGCCTATATCTGGTTCAGATTTTCAATCGTTAATGAAATACGTTTTATTCATCCACTCAAGTTCAATTACATTTTTTAATACTTGTAGTTGATTAAACTTGACGTTAATGCAGTTTTATCAATTATTAATTAATTTATTAAATTAAATAGTGAATTAATTTTAGTATTATATGGGAGAGAGACTTTTCACAAAAGGGGCAATATGGTTATTTCGTCCCATTTCGCTTAAAATAAGTGATAACATATGATTTCATAAAACAGCTGATTTTATGTTATAGGTTATGTGGAAGAACAGCTGTTTTAACGCATAGCCCTACACTACTGTATTTATATTAATTGTAATTATTTAATAAAATGTAACTAAAATGAATATTTTCTTTTGTTGATTTAGGTAGGAATTGATTTTTTAAAATTTTGTTATATTGTTTCTAGTTGAGAATGTTAATTAAATAATGATACTTTCATATAACCTAATTTGGACAGCAGTACGACCAATTTTTTTAAACTACATTTCCTGGCACCTCTCCAAAGTAATGGACCCGTCTGTCCTGCGTTAAACTAAAATAAACTCCCTTGAGAATCAGACGTCATCAAGGAGCATCCAGATACATACGGAACGATGCCAAGGCGAAGGGAAACGTCGAGATAAGGATTCACCGAGTGAAGAAGAAGAAGGTCGTGACCCGCTCCGCCTACTCGCGATGTCCTTGCGGACCAGTCAGCTGTAGTGGTCCGGGCTCAGCTGGTTAGTACTGCGCTGGCGGCTGCCGAACTCGCGTCTAGTGTAGTGTTGTGTTTGTGTACAAAGACAATATGGGATACTTATCCGATGTCCGGGTATGTGACGTCATTCAGTTACTAAACACTTCTTTATTTAGATAAACAGGTGTTTAAAAATATTTTGTTCTATCACTAAAATATTTTGTTAAGGTTTTGCAATTTATATGTCTATATTTCTGTACAATTATCCGCTTCTGTTACACATTATTCTTATCATAGTAAAATTTTGGTTTATTTTAAACTTAAAAAATTAAAACTAATTCTAAATAAATAACATTTCAACTTGTAGGGCTACCGATAGAAGTGCAAACTTCGAGTAATTTGATTTATGTAAAGAAAATTTAGAAATTTAAAACACCATATACATAGAATAACCTATAAAACAAAAATTTCATAAGTAAATTCCTATTTATAAAATATATTTATAGGACAATAAAGAAAAAATGTATTTTAGTTCCTTTTCATTATAAAACTACAATTAAAATAAATAAAGTAACATAACTTAAGCGATAAAACAGCTGTTCTTCCACATAACCTATAACATAAAATCAACTCTTTTATGAAATCATATGCTATAACTTATTTTAAACCAAATGTAACAGGTAACAAAATGACTTGTCCTTTTTGTGAAAGGTTTTCTCCCATTTAAAACTAAAATTAATTCATTAAATTTAATTAATGAACTAATTTTTTAAAAAACTGTATTAACATCAATTGTTATCTACTACAAGTTTAAAAATATGTATTTGAACTTGAGTGTATGAATAAAAAGTATTTATTAACGATTGAAAATTTGTTCAACATAAATATATGCCTGTGAACTAATAATAGAAATCGAAAATTTGTATAAGAGGCTTTATTAGTTAATTTTTGCTGTTTTATTTATACTATATTCCAATGTTTTACAGAAAGGGTATAAAACTGGAACAATATTGATCGTAACATAATTACATTTAGGTTTTACAGTTTACCATATGTATAACATTTAGTTTAAATTTTATTATATATAAGTTAATTAACAAAGATAGTTCGAGTAATATAGTTTTTATTAAATACACATTTAACTTGCAATACAGAAACAAGCTGAACCTTAGAGTAATAAAAACAGCTGTTTTAAGTTAAACAAGTATGAAATCATACGTTATGACTTAATTATAAGATATTGCATTTGGAAATGATTTCAACATAACCTAAAAACAAGTCTGTCTTGAGGTCAGAAACAGCTGTTAGCATTAACCGCCATGTTTTTTGTGTGTGAAATAGCAAGTGAAATCGCCGGGACCAAGCGATTCACTCCTGCGTAATTGTTTTTTATATATTGCTATATACAAAAATTATTTAATGATTTTTCTCAGTGAGCATGAAGCGATGAAAATATACATTAAAATTATACGGTAATTGTGCATAACAGCGGTCACCTACGATATTTTGGAAAATTGTTCAAAACCTCCAAATAGTACGATATCCACAAGAATTTTTTTCATTGATCGAGGAAAGTTACTTTTTTCAATTTAAAGTAGGGTAAATATTCAGTGCGGAGGCATAAGCTGAGAATGGTCGCATAAATTGAATTTAATTAATTAATTTTAGTTTCATATGGGAAAAAATTACACAAAACTGGCAAGGTGTGTACAGCAGTTATTTCGTCCCATTTGGTTTAAAATACGTGATGACATGATTTCATAGAACAGCTGATTTTATGTTATAGGTTATGTAGTAGAACAGCTGTTTTGACGTATATGTTATGTTACGTCATTTATAGTAATTATAATTATATAATGAAACGTAACTAAAATAAAAATTTTCTTTGTTGACCTAAGTTGGAATTAAATTTAAAAACGATTTCTTTATATTACTTATTAAAGGACATTAGCATATACAATACATATATGTAGGGAGAATTAGCACATATCACTCTAGGGTTATTAACACTCTACGCGTAATCGATATTGGTGAATAAATCGATATCGTTGGAGGTATTCAGAGGCACGGAAAACATTAAAACCTGATGCTGACCCACTGGAAATTTCGTAAACCACTGTTTTTTTTTTATAAAACAGATCAGTATGTTATACTACAATGCTAAAATGTATCTAGTTAGGTTAGTTTTAGCTATAAAAGAATACGTTTTCTAAGACAAGCCATCTTGTTGACTAGTGAAGTGGTCTTCATTTTGGTATACGTTTTTGCATCGCCGCACGGAACAAGGAGGCAGTGTTTCACACTTTCGCTGTTTACTTCGGCGTTAGTAACTATTAAGGTTTAGTAAAAATTATTAGTAGAAACCTAACCAAACCTAACCGGATAATTTGTAGCTATGTTTTAGCGAGCTGTATTGTAATATGTATTATATTTGTAATGCATTTTATATTATATTGTAATTGTAATGTATAAAAAACATGTTGATGTTGGAAGGTATTGTCTCAATTGTTTGGTAAAGTTATTTTTTTCTTTTTTCAAAATTTTTAATTTTTGGGGATTTATTACAAAGTTTTATTACTTTTTCCATGTTCATGAAGATTTACCGCTAAGTTATAGGCTAATATATATATATATATATATATATATATATATATATATATATATATATATATATATATATTGTTGATAATATCGATAATCGATGCATGTAATACCTGCACAATGTAATGTTACTTTTCAATCTTATACAATTGGTATGGTTTACAAAATTTTATTTTATAAATCAAATTATTAAAATATCTTTCGTACGTATGAAATTGTTACTTTTAATAGCTTTTTAGTAATCAAGCCATACTGGTCGCTTTTTAATTACAAACAAATATTTATATTTTCGAAAAAGCTTTAAATGTGCACAAACGATTGCATACTTTCCAGGAACTGTAGTAAACTTGAATATTGCATCATTTTCTTGATAATTTTAACCACAACATTCTGTTTACGCCAGCTTCCATTTTACTAATGTTAAAGTGTTTAAGGTCAGCTTTAATCTTTCTTTTTAAACAAATTAGTTTCTCATGTAAACCTTTGGGTTTCGTTAAAGACGGAATTTTACGACGTGATGTAAATTAACCCATCTTCAGTGGGAAAACCTAACGAATCCAAGTGTTAATGTATGACTGAAGGCTTTACTGCCAAGTTATGTCTAGGATGCGAATTAATTGTTGGAACTCGGCCAACAGCGAACCCTTTGTTATCTAGCAACTACGTGATTGTAAACCGTAATGGTCACGTGGCTCGCATGTGACTTGCTGTTTGTAAACAGTTGTCTTTGTGACGGACTGGGATCCAGTTCCCTAATTTGCATTTTGCTTCTCGCGTCTGCACTGAAGGGGGGTCGTTTTTAGTACCTTCGCCGTTTTTGCCCAACACAACAGTAAGTAAATATTAGTAAAGGTTACTTAACCTTGAATATTAACGACTGTTTAAAAATGTTGAGCATATTTTATAAAAGTCACTAGTATTTCTAATTTCAGAAGCGTTATAGTTCTAGGAACAATTAATGGTGGTGATTACTCGAAACAGTGATTTTCTCGCGATATCACTAGATAATACCTAGGTAATACTCAGCATATAGTCTAGTTGTACCATTAGTTCAAACACGAATCGAATTATCTTAAACCTAGGTAAACGTACCAACTTACGCGAAATTATTCAAACTCTAAATATCTTCATAAAACAGAATATTTCCATATTTTACTACATCATTGTTAGCTCCATTACAATCTAGTTACAAAGTATCCGGTAAGTGTAGTGGCAAAAAGTCACTAACTATAACATTCCGGCCGTGTAAAACGTTCCTATAGCGACAAAATAGTAGTGAAATACGTTACAATGGCAACGAGGTAGTGGTGGAATACGTTACAATGGCAACGAGGTAGTGGTGGAATACGTTACAATGGCAACGAGGTAGTGGTGGAATACGTTACAATGGCAACGAGGTAGTGGTGGAATACGTTAATATGGCAACGAGGTAGTGGTGGAATACGTTACAATGGCAACGATGTAGTGGTGGAATACGTTACAATGGCGACGATATAGTGGTGGAATACGTTAATATGGCAACGAGGTAGCGGTGGAATACGTTAATATGGCAACGAGGTAATAATGGAATACGTTAAGATGGCAACGAGGTAGTGGTGGAATACGCTACTATGGCAACGAGGTAGTGGTAGAATACGCTACTATGGCAACGATGTAGTGGTGGAATACGTTACTATGGCAACGAGGTAGTGGTGGAATACGCTACTATGGCAACGAGGTAGGGGTGGAATACGTTACTATGGCAACGAGGTAGTGGTGGAATACGCTACTATGGCAACGAGGTAGTGGTGGAATACGCTACTATGGCAACGAGGTAGTGGTGGAATACGCTACTATGGCAACGATGTAGTGGTGGAATACGTTACTATGGCAACGAGGTAGTGGTGGAATACGCTACTATGGCAACGAGGTAGGGGTGGAATACGTTACTATGGCAACGAGGTAGTGGTGGAATACGCTACTATGGCAACGAGGTAGTGGTGGAATACGCTACTATGGCAACGAGGTAGTGGTGGAATACGTCACTATGATAACAAGGTGGTAATGAATAACGTTCCTCTTACTACGTCTTAAATTTAATCGTGGTCAAATCTAAAGAGTTATTGTAGGCTTTTAACTTTTTTTACTCCTTACCTTTTATGAAAATATCCATGTTCTATAAGAAGCTATACAATAGAATCACTATTGTTTTGTTACCGCATAAATACACAAGTACCACCCAACTTATTTCCATTTGTATCTAACAAAATTACTTCTTTATAGTGTGTACGACTTGATACAATTATCTAGTTCTGTGATCCCTTCGTCTTCACTATCTCGAGTGTCCCCGCCCCTTATCTCGGTTTAATTACCGCATTATCACGGTGTATTGCCGATATGATCCGCGCGATCGTCACCGGTTGACTCATCGCCCGACGGCGGTGCCAATGTATTGCGGCTCCTTGCTTATGGCGCCGTACGGAGCTTCAGTTAACTGCAGAAACGGTCGTTTCGATCACGGCCAAAGATTGCGTCCTGCTTCAGTGTGGCTTTCGTCAGTTGGGTTTAGATTCCTTATTTTCGCGTGGTTTTTGTATTTTCAAAAAATAACCATTTTTTAATTAAAGCAGATTTATATAAATTTATTGCTTAAAACGTTTCGTAGATATAGAACTCCATTCTTTTGCTGACGTATTTATGCGATCATGGTTTACTAAGAATCAAAGGCTGCTTCAGGTTTTATCTTTTGATGAGGCACAGTTTGGGGTGTCGTGACTACCTCGGGGGAGGATGCCCTCTCACAGAAATTGTTTAAAATTTAAATGGTGTGTTTGCTACCCAGAGCAAATAGATATATAAGCTAAATAGAAGAGTGATTATTTGCAATTTTATTATTACTTGGTGCATTCTAAATTTCGCTATAATATTGTGAGCTTTTCTTTTTGTCTTAGATATATAACAGTTACTTGTTTAAATCATTGACCATCAAAGGACATGTTACTCTTACATTGTTACTTTTAAAAATATGAAGACAGGCTCACACTATGAAATATGGAGGCAGGCTCACACTATGAAATATGGAGGCAGGCTCACACTATGAAATATGGAGGCAGGCTCACACTATGAAATATGGAGGCAGGCTCACACTATGAAATATGGAGGCAGGCTCACACTATGAAATATGGAGGCAGGCTCACACTATGAAATATGGAGGCAGGCTCACACTATGAAATATGGTGGCAGGCTCACACTATGAAATATGGAGGCAGGCTCACACTATGAAATATGGAGGCAGGCTCACACTATGAAATATGGAGGCAGGCTCACACTATGAAATATGGAGGCAGGCTCACACTATGAAATATGGAGGCAGGCTCACACTATGAAATATGGAGGCAGGCTCACACTATGAAATATGGAGGCAGGCTCACACTATGAAATATGGAGGCAGGCTCACACTATGAAATATGGAGGCAGGCTCACACTATGAAATATGGAGGCAGGCTCACACTATGAAATATGGAGGCAGGCTCACACTATGAAATATGGAGGCAGGCTCACACTATGAAATATGGAGGCAGGCTCACACTATGAAATATGGTGGCAGGCTCACACTATGAAATATGGTGGCAGGCTCACACTATGAAATATGGAGGCAGGCTCACACTATGAAATATGGAGGCAGGCTCACACTATGAAATATGGAGGCAGGCTCACACTATGAAATATGGAGGCAGGCTCACACTATGATATATGGAGGCAGGCTCACACTATGATATATGGAGGCAGGCTCACACTATGATATATGGAGGCAGGCTCACACTATGATATATGGAGGCAGGCTCACACTATGATATATGGAGGCAGGCTCACACTATGATATATGGAGACAGGCTCACACTATGATATATGGAGACAGGCTCACGCTATGAAATATGGAGGCAGGCTCACGCTATGAAATATGGAGACAGGCTCACACTATGAAATATGGAGGCAGGCTCACACTATGAAATATGGAGGCAGGCTCACACTATGAAAATTAAAACAGCTTTTTAGTTCCAATAGAATACATTTAATTGTGTACAAGAGTCACAAAACTAGCTGTTGAAAAATCATATTTAAAATCAAAATTAATGGCATGACTCAATTCAGTAATAAAAATTCAGTTATGTGCACAAGTATGGTAGTTCATTGTCCTTCTTCGAAGGGAGTTCATCAATGACTGGATCGGGATGGTTGAGAAGTTCATAGCTTGTTTCCTAATGGATAATACTCCCAGTCATTGTAGCCCTCGATTTTGATTTTATTCTCCTCATTTTGGAGAACCTTCTTTCACCAGTCGCTGTAGAGACGGCCATGGATAATATGTTGTAAATCCTTAAATGAATCAAATCTGTTTATTCTTTCAACATATTCATACTACGTTTAGAGCGACTAAACATTGGTTCACATAAACCGCACTGCACTTTCAAGGTAGATTTAAAGTCATTATCTTTGCCGTGAAGTTCAACTAATCCTTGGTAACATTAACGCACGTACATCAAAATAGTGCACTATTAACATTCACAATTAACAAGGATTTTAACAAAATAAATATAAAACTATGAAGTAGTCTTTTCGCTAGAACCGCTACTAGAATAATAGACACAGTTGAATAATGATTAAACCACATACGTTTTTTTCTTATCTACATATTTTATCTAAAAATACATTTTAAACGTGAAAAAAGATATTATAAATGTCGCAAGCCTTTAAGAAATAATGCAACCTAACCTAAAAGCACAAACACACGGAACTGTATAAACTGAATGTTTTTTTTTTTGTATGAAACTATGTCCTGTTTTATACTAGACCTACAGTCAACCAAAACCTGCCTCTCTTAGAACGTAACAACGATGTTAGGTTAGGTTAGGTTGTTTAAATATCACTTTGTTAACGCTAACTTCGTCGCGGCAACCGGTTAACTTACGTTACAATTTTTCCTTTTATACAACCAAGCTTGTACTGACCGATACTTTGATGCTATTTGCAGTATAATTAGTTAGACTTCACAATATCAACAAGCATCAGAATAAAAAAATAATATTTCGAAAACTTACAGCTACTTTGTGGTAACCTGATATCCATGAACGTTAACTGCTCCACGTCAGCAATCGTTTAGTTTACGTTAAAAACCCTATTTTTTACGGGCAAATTTATCCTAACAAAATACTTTCTAGCTATTCAACTGAAACGTGGTCAACTGAGGGGGAATCGACATCTGTTTTATTATCAAATAAAATAAAAATTGCATACGTATATTTACGTTTTATTGTCTAAGGGCCGAAAATTTGTATAAGTAATTTATACACGGTTAACCTCGGTTAACCGTAATTCGTTTAGTCGGGATCGGATAATCGAGAGTCTATTTTATTGTGATAGTACTGTTATTTAAAGTAATTAAATGTTTTTGTTAAATAAAAGAATAAACTGTTTGATATCGAGTAAAATTAGTGCTACGTTTTGGTGATTATTTTGTTGCCCCTTTGAAGCCTGAAAACAATTTTACATTGCTTACAATATACGAGTACACTCACTATAATACGTTAAAACTTTAAGAAGACATCGATGAAATTTTATTCGAAATTAATAAAATAACCCACCAAAATTGTGAGAGTTGTAAATTAATCTAAAAACATTATTTAAAAACAATAATAACGCTGAGAGAACAACATTTTTTACATATAAAGCATAAAAATAATAAAATAAAACAACAACAAACGCATCTACCATACAAATTAACACTAATTCTTTGATGTTTTGAATTTATACACGACAATGACTTATACATACTACATATCTTATCAAAATCAGTTTTAAAGTTGGGAAAATTCTTTAGTAAATCAATATGGACAAGCTCAGAACAAGTCCTCTTCTTCCAGTTATAAATACTGTATTTATGTTGAGTGCTCAAATAATCAAATGTTATTTTATTTAAGTATCAACGAATAAAATTACAATCTTGCAGCAGTATTTCAAGGTCGATAGTATTCACTTAGATCCTATGGTATTTTCTTAGGGGGGCTTGATCAGTAATACAGAACAGACAAAGCGTTTTATTTCTCTCTTATTGGTATTAAACACGTGAATGCCTATATTATAAATCCAGCATTTGTTGTGTTTCAGTTTGGCTTCTATCGATAAATCAAGCGACGTGTTAGAATAATACTTTCAAGACTTGAACGTCATGTTTTTGATACGGTTAGTATCCAGGAGTTACTCGCTATAAAGCGCCTGGTATAACTTGCGACATTTGCAACAGTTCCGAAAACAATTGCGCCACATTGTGCCCGAGCGAAAGTCACCGTTACTCGGCTGTGACCTTGGGGTAAGCTCGTTGCAAGTTTGGCGATCAGACTGTAACGATCCTGCGTCTGCGGCCGTTTGTTTTGCTACGGAGACCTCCGGGACACCCACACGACGGGATTCCGCAAGGCTCCAGCCAGAAGAATGCGTTCCCACGCTTACTCTGAGTCACCACTGACCTGCATCACAAACATTGCACGGGTTTACCTTCTTGTCTCCCATCCGATATGGATTTCTGCTTCGTTGGAGACTCGCCACAATATCGTATCATAGTCGTTTAGGTATTTACAGTGTTGCTGTAATTATTGTATACAGAATGCTACTGTAAAAGACCGTGAATTGGTAAATGTTAAGATATTCCAGTAAAACCTAACAAATACAAACTCTTAGCGGTAAAATTCCGAACTCCTCTGTGATAAACGTTCATTTCGAACCTTTACCATCACACGCTCGGTAAAACTTAGTATCTCGGACACGGTAAATGTTACATAACATTGCCGTGATGACCGTTAATAAATCGCTGCTACCGAAAAAAAAAAATATTATGATACTTATTGCTTTATCCCAAAACCATACCTAATTGGTAAAACCTAGGATTTCCTAAACTCTAATGGAGGTGATAACCAATAAGTATTTATAATTTTTAAATTACATCCATCAACATTAAGTTGACCGTTCATTTAGATTGTTCCAATATACACTATATAGCCATCCCAATAGAGTGTTGTAGCAAACATTGTTTAATAGATAATGACATTCCAGGTAGACTACAGTGGAATCACTTTGTAACAAACCGTATCGTGCAGTGCTAAAACGAGCTGAAGTTTCCACAACAACGCGATACTACCCTGGCTCCTTATTGTGGCTGTCATCCGCATAAGTGACCGTCCAACGCGCATACAGCCCAGCGATTTTCTCATAGGCTACTATTCCTCACCGTACCACTTAAGTAACAATGTACACATACAGCATATATATTAAAAATTGTCACTCTGTCTTTTATTGTGGGGTGGGGATCGCCCCTAAACAAGAAATACTCTCTCATTATGTTTTACCCAATATAGGTTATGTTTAGTCTTTTCCAATTAAGTTTAAATTGTGTAGCACCACTGAAGATGATGACATGTCACTGAAACGCGTATGATAATAAGGTTTTTATAATTGTGAGTCGTAGCATATTTATTCCTTTATTTATAACTTTTACTCACAAGCCAGCTCGAATATATGTTTATAAAAAAGCTTATTGTCTAGTATTTAAGGCCTAAAAATTAAGTAATGTAATTTAAACTCAGAGTTAAAAGTTAAAAACTAAATTGTAAAATGTTATATTAAACTATGACCTAAACGTAAAGACGGAAAGATTAAAAAATCAAGAGATAAATCCTAATAAAGCAATAGATAGTTAACTGTTATCTTCATATTTCAGAAAACAATTACGCTCCGTGACGAAGAACGTCGTTAGGGACACAGAAAATATAATAAATCTTGG
The DNA here is from genome assembly GCA_036971475.1 of Prosapia bicincta. Classification (NCBI taxonomy): domain Eukaryota; kingdom Metazoa; phylum Arthropoda; class Insecta; order Hemiptera; family Cercopidae; genus Prosapia; species Prosapia bicincta. Next base: position 78,950,525 of record JBAIZL010000010.1, on the reverse strand, counting down.
TGATTACGGACCAATAGTTAATGACGTATTAACATCATCTTGCAGCACACGAAACTATATGCAACCAAATGTTTCACTTAAAAGTGCCTGTACTACGTTACTATAAAGTTATGCTACAATATATTCACAAACTATCTAGATAGCATAGATTTGCTTTAAAACAAGTAATGTAAACTAAAATTTTATAAAGTTAATTTCTACTTAGGCCAACAAAGACAAATTTATTTTAGTTACTTTTTATTAAATAATTACAATTAATATAAATAAAATAACATAACGTGTGTCGAATTCTTGAGTTTTGTAGTCCATAACGTTCGGTGACTTATTAATTAATATTGTTTAAGTGATTAATAATCTATGTGTTAAAACGGCTGTTCTACTACATAACCTATGTCATAAAATCAGCTGTTTTATTAAATAATATGTTGAGTCAGTCAGAGAATGAGGGGGTTTGGTGGCCCCCGAGGTTTTTTCAGCGTCTGTTACGCGACACTGATTGCGGATAGGAATTTGGGATCAGGGCTTTTGGGTAAGGGCTGGATCTAAGGAGGGGTTTGTGCATGGCAGGACGTTTTATTGGGTGGGACGGAACAATATGTTATCACTTATTGTAAACTAAATAGGATGAAGTAACTATATTGCATACCTTGCCCCTTTTGTAAAAAGATTTCCTCCCATATTAAACTAAAATGAATTCACTGAATTTAATTAACGAATTAATATTTGAAAGAAACTGTATTAACATCAATTGTTATCCAGTACAGGTTTTAAAAAATGTGTTTGAACTTGAGTAGATTAACAAAAAGTATTTTATTAACGATAGAAAATTTGAAAAAGATGTATGTATGGTGAGTGTGAACTAACAGAAGGAATTGAAAAAGCAGTCAAGTTTGTATTATTTGATTCCATCTGAAATAGAGCCATCTTCAAAAACCACTTGATTATTATAAGTACGTTACACTTGCCTATGTAGCGATTACTTAGAAACTGTCGTCCTCAATTAACAAAAAAGTAAGTGCTTTTATATCAAGTGTAATATACTAATATATATTCAAGTGGTTATAGCAATAAACTTTAATCATGCACAAGGTAAACAGTTTATGCCTCCAGCGATGCATTATGAAGACCTAATTGAAGACAGTTCTCTTGTCAACGATTTTGCTTACGTTAGTGGAATTATTTTGTTTTTTTTTTGCAGTAGAACCTCGTTAAATCGGACTCCGTTAACTCGGATCTCCGGATAACACGGAATGATTTTGAAGTAGAGTAAATAGACAATAAATAGAATAAAAAAAGACAAATAAGTACAGTGCATACATAAACAGTCTAGCACAACATTAAAAACGTCCAAGACCTACAGATAAACAAATTAATGTACGTAATGTTTTGTGCGCCTTATGGTGGAAAGACTACGTGAGCACGAAAGCGGCTCACAAAATTATACAACCAAAATAGAAAAATTTGTTTAGCGAGAGATAAATTGCAATGGAGGTCAACTGTATATACAGTATACATGTTCATATACAGTCCGTAATACTCTTTGTTTAATAAACATAGATGAGTTTTTCGTCAAGAACAATGCTTCTTTTAATTTTTTCCTTATTGTCCGGATTTTAGATAACTTGGGTGGGCCACGGTTCCAGTTAGTCTAAATTATCGAGGTTCTACTGTAAAATTTATTTTAACGATATACGTATATTAAAAGAGTTCATTCAAAACTCCACTATACTTTAGTTTATTAATACGTACAGATTAGTTTCGATGACCATGTAGCCTTCATCACTGATTTTTAGTGAATTTTAATATTTACAGTTGCCAATTGTTTTTCACTGGCTTACAAATCTATTCCAACCTGATATTTCAAGAATATATTGTGATGTAGAGTAATATTTTTATATGAAGTGCCACATGAGGGGTTTTTATTTTATTAAGGCACTTAAAGTTTTTTAGATCAAGTTTTTTTTTAAATTAAAATTATTTGCGGCTTTTTCGCCAGGTTTACATTTTTTATTCTGTATTCCTGACAATTAACATCACAAGTGTGTTTTTTTTGCAATATCTGTGGTTTCTGGGTAACCGATAATTTTAAAACACTTTACATGATGTAATTGTATTTTGTTTGTTGATTGTGTTGTTCTGTTGCAGCCTGAGCGAGTGCTACTTCGCTGGAAAGGGCGCTGCTCTCGTGCTGCCCCCTAACGAGCGGCTGACGCAACAAGTCGCCTGTACCGGAGGCTCGCGTAGAGTCAGCTGTACGGCTGCTTCCGGCTGTGATATTCAGCAACATTTGCAGTCCATGTTCTATCTGCTACGTCCGGAAGAAACACTCAAGATGGTGCGTAGCATTTCTTAAACTTAAGTAGCTACTACAGCTTTCAATTCTTTAATGCCCTTATATATTATAAACTGAGAATTTCTTATGAATGGGGAATTTTGTGCTGAATTATTTAAAACATTAATCCATTAGCATTTAAGAAAATTTTTTAAGTTGGAGGTTATGTAATATTATTCCGGTAAATGAAGAGGCGTTGTATAACATGCAAAACTTGTTTGGATCAACGTAAATATTTTATATATCATAAATGTTTTCTGGTGTTTAGGAGTTTCAGGAAGCAAATCTTAGAATCTTCGACAATCAGACCCTAAGGAAAACGTCTTGATATAGTTAAACATTTACAAACAATCTTAAGTATAAATGTAAAATATTAAAGTAATAAATAATTTTAAAATCAGCCTAGAATAATTTGGGTTTTTAGAATGCTTAAAATATAAAATATGCTAAAAATTATGCGTGATTTACAATAGCTAGTAAAGGGGTAGGGTTAAACCTACCTTTATGGGCGTTGCTATACGATGCGTTATAAGGCGGGGCTTAATCTTCCAATATGGGCGTTGCTATACGATGCGTTATAAGGCGGGGCTTAATCTTCCAATATGGGCGTTGCTATACGATGCGTTATAAGGCGGGGCTAGGCCTTCCAATATGGGCGTTGCTATACGATGCTTTATAAGGCGGGGCTAGACCTTCCAATATGGGCGTTGCTATACGATACATTATAAGGTGGGGCTAGAAGTAGCTTACATAGAAAATTCTGTCTGATGCGCAATCTACCAAACGCGACAATAGTAGAATTATCACAACAGTAAAAGTACAAAAACTGATGAACATAATTTTCTTAAATATGTTTCTAGTTTTTCTGACGAGTTGATTGATTCATATCAATTTTAGAATTTTGTCTGATATACAATGTTTTTATAAATTTAAAAAATTGTTTGTAACGTTAAAAATATAGAATATAAGCCTAGCTATGTTTGTTGTAGTACCAATTTTTGTTTTTCTCTTGTATAAGTTATTGATCGTGATTTATATTAAACAGGTTTATTGTTAAATTTATTGGATGTAATATGTTTATTCCCATCGTAGTATCTTCATTTTTCTCCATGTTAACACGTTTCAAATAATCTCCATTAGTAGAACTGTCTGTTTACTTCTCTTCCCCGCACGAAAATGTGTTTATATATACCTTATGTAGCCACGCCCATATTGGACAGGTTAGCCCTGCCCTGTTACTAGTTTTTGTGAATGGTGATTATATCGTATATTTTTTTAATAATTTTAAAATGCTTAGTATTGCAGTATCTTTTTTTGTTTTAAAAATGTATTAAACTATATTAAATAAACCCTTTCTCTTTATTTTTGTATCACCTGGGGGCGAAAGCTTCTATCAGCGTTCGTTGCATTGTTTGAAAGTATTAGTATTACAAATTATCGATTTATTTGTTTACAATGATTATATTCACTACCCTGAGAACGTCGTGTAAGTCAACATAAACAGCAGTTTCAGTAAAGTTGGCCATTTACATTTTGTAACGTTTTTAGGCCCACAAATACCACGTAACCACCAATGTAATTATTTCAAATTGGCCCCATTACATCACCAATGTCTGGAGTTACGGTTATTCAATTACACTCGAGTTGAGCGTTGAGCGAAACCAAAGCTTAAATGCCTTCAGGACGAGATCTATTGTGACCCAATATTTGCCTGGTAATCAAGTTCTTCGCTGTAGCTGCGGCTTCAGATTTTCTGCTTCACTGATAGAATTTTTTTTAAATTTCCAGTAAGATTTAACAACCATAATCTCTTATTATATAACGTTTGGAAAAAACGTTTAGCTCAGTTACGGACTTAGTAGTTTCAGCTATGTAATGTTTTTAGAGTTTTAGAACAATACGTCACCGTTAGGCTTCAGTTAAATTGATTTCCTGTTGATAATTATTTACGATTTTGTTTTTTTAACTTCGTAGACACTCCGTTTAAGAGAAAGACACTTTACTATGATTGAGATCAAGACACTTTCCCTCGTTTGAAAGCAACACAATTTCCCCCGTTTGAGAGCAAAACACTTTACTTCTTTTGAGAACAAAACTCTTTACTCCGTTTGAGAACTAAACACTTTATCCCGTTTGAGTGCTAGACATTTTATCCCGTTTGTTAACAGGGAACTTTGCCCCGTTTGATAGCAAGGAACTTTCCTTTTTCAGAGCAAAACACTTATCCCGCTTGAGAGCAAGACACTTTATCCCGTTTTGGAGCAGTACACTTTCCTCCTTTGAGAGCAAAACACTTTATTCCGTATGACAGCAAGACTCTTTACCCCGAATTAAAGCAGTATTCTTTACCCCGTTTTAGAGCAGCACACTTCCCACGTTAGAGAGCAAAACACTTTTTCCCGCTTGATATCAAGATTCTTTACACCGTTTGAGAGCAAGACTCTTTACTCCGTTTAAGATCAAGACTCTTATCTCCGTTTGAGAACAAGACTCGTCACCCCTTTTGAGAGCAAGATTCTTTACCCCGTTTAAGAGCAAGACTCTACCACGTTTGAGAGCAAGACTCTTTGTCCCGTTTGAGAGCAATGCACTTTACTCCGTTTGAGAGCAAGACTCTTCGCCTGGTTTGAGAGTAAGACTCTTTACCCCGTTTGAGAGCAAGACACTTTACCCTGTTTGATAGCAAGGCACTATTCCCCGTTTGAGAGCAAGACTCTTCACCTGGTTTGAGAGTAAGACTCTTTACCCCGTTTAAGAGCAAGACACTTTACCCTGTTTGAGAGCAAAGCACTATTCCCCGTTTGAGAGCAAGACTCTTTACCTGGTTTGAGAGTAAGACTCTTTACCCCGTTTAAGAGCAAGACTCTTTACCCCGTTTGAGAGCAAGCCACTTTACCCTGTTTGATAGCAAGGCACTATTCCCCGTTTGAGAGCAAGACTCTTCACCTGGTTTGAGAGTAAGACTCTTTACACCGTTTAAGAGCAAGACTCTACCACGTTTGAGAGCAAGACTCTTTGCCCCGTTTGACAGCAAGGCACTATTCCCCGTTTGAGAGCAAGACTCTTCATCTGGTTTGAGAGTAAGACTCTTTATCCCGTTTGAGAGCAAGACTCTTCACCTGGTTTGAGAGCAAGGCACTATTCCCCGTTTGAGAGCAAGACATTTTACCCTGTTTGCGAGCAACACTCTTTATCGTTTACCATTATGTACCCTAATTTTACATACATTCACAATACCTTCTTATTTTTCCTGACTAACAATCCAGTTAACACAGCACATACGTTGCGCGTACAGTGGTGTGGGCCTAGAAGAAACTCTAATCACACAGTAGTAATATCGTACGCACTATAATTCAACGCAAATAACCGGAACGTATCTCCTAATTTTAACCAGATCAGACCTTGGCACGCCCCTCCTGGCCTTCATTGGGCAACCATAGCAAACAGATGGAAGCTGTAAACTACGCTGTGCTGAAGTGAGGCCGGCCGAGTAAAAATATCGCTCAACCAACAAAACATTGCTACATTGCCCGGCGTAATGAACTGCTATTACTAATAACGTAACTACATTGAGCAATTGTACAATTCAACGAGAGATAATTTCAAGGTTTTGTGATTGTATTAGAAAAAAAGTGACAGTCATTGGGATAGGTTGACAAAAGTGAATACTTCATTTGTAGAGTGGCAGTCAGTTGGAACTGGTCGACAGGAGTGAATACTTCATTTGTAGGAGTGGCAGTCAGTTGGAACTGGTCGACAGGAGTGAATACTTCATTTGTAGAATGGCAGTCAGTTGGAACTGGTCGACAGGAGTGAATACTTCATTTGTAGGAGTGGCAGTCAGTTGGAACTGGTCGACAGGAGTGAATACTTCATTTGTAGGAGTGGCAGTCAGTTGGAACTGGTCGACAGGAATGAATACTTCATTTGTAGAGTAGCAGTCAGTTGGAACTGGTCGACAGGAGTGAATACTTCATTTGTAGAGTGGCAGTCAGTTGGGAATGGTCGACAGGAATGAATACTTCATTTGTAGAGTAGCAGTCAGTTGGAACTGGTCGACAGGAGTGAATACTTCATTTGTAGGAGTGGCAGTCAGTTGGAACTGGTCGACAGGAATGAATACTTCATTTGTAGAGTAGCAGTCAGTTGGAACTGGTCGACAGGAGTGAATACTTCATTTGTAGAGTGGCAGTCAGTTGGGAATGGTCGACAGAAGTGAATACTTCATTTGTAGAGCGGCAGTCAGTTGGAAATGGTCGACAGGAGTGAATACTTCCTTTGTAGAGCGGCAGTCAGTTGGGAATGGTCGACAGGAGTGAATACTTCATTTGTAGAGTGGCAGTCAGTTGGGAATGGTCGACAGGAGTGAATACTTCATTTGTAGAGCGGCAGTCAGTTGGGAATGGTCGACAGGAGTGAATACTTCCTTTGTAGAGCGGCAGTCAGTTGGGAATGGTCGACAGGAGTGAATACTTCATTTGTAGAGCGGCAGTCAGTTGGGAATGGTCGACAGGAGTGAATACTTCATTTGTAGAGCGGCAGTCAGTTGGGAATGGTCGACAGGAGTGAATACTTCATTTGTAGAGCGGCAGTCAGTTGGGAATGGTCGACAGGAGTGAATACTTCATTTGTAGAGTGGCAGTCAGTTGGGAATGGTCGACAGGAGTGAATACTTCATTTGTAGAGCGGCAGTCAGTTGGGAATGGTCGACAGGAGTGAATACTTCATTTGTAGAGCGGCAGTCAGTTGGGAATGGTCGACAGGAGTGAATACTTCATTTGTAGAGCGGCAGTCAGTTGGGAATGGTCGACAGGAGTGAATACTTCATTTGTAGAGCGGCAGTCAGTTGGGAATGGTCGACAGAAGTGAATACTTCATTTGTAGAGTGGCCGTCATTTTCAGTCGTTAATAAAATAATTTTAAGTCATCAACTTGAGTTCAATTACATTTTTTTAAACTCGTAGTGGATGACCTTCGACGTGAATACAGTTTAAAAAAATAATAATTCAATAATTCAATTTAAGTAATTAATTTTAGTTTAATATGGGAGAACAACTTTTCACAAAATTGCCGAGGTATGCAATATAGTTATAAATTATAATTACGATTTCATAAAACAGCTGTTTTAACGCATAGATTATGTTACTATAATTAAATTAATTATAATTATGTAATAAAAAGTAAATTTTTTTTGACCCTAGTAGGAATTGACTTTATAAAATTTTCGTTTATAATACTTGTTTATTTATAATAAAAAAATACACCACAGTGGCTGCAAGTTATTTTTAGAGTTCCTATATAATTTTGTAAATTAATAATTATTTGATTGTTATTCTTGTATTGGGTTTATAATTGTGTCAGATATATTTGTAAACCTAAGTAAATATGTATGTATTTACATACGTTCAAAATTAGTTATGTCTACATTTATAAACAGAAGGCATTTAGACGTACTTGGTGTTTTTTTAGTGCGTGTTCTATATAACTGGTTACATCGTGCAATTAGAAAGCAAAGAATGAATGCTCAGAGCGAAGAAAGAAGCAAAGCCCGCGCCGGATGGATAATTAAGTTAATGTTTCGCTAACTGCAGGTGTTAATGGGACAACCTGAACCGATCGGGGTTTTTGCCAGGTGATAAAAAAGCTCGGGGCTACTTTACAAAGCCGGCTGTGTTATGGACTTTCACCGCGTAGAAAGCTGACGTCCAGACGTATTCTGTTTGCTTATTTATAGGCCTATCGCTACTCCGCCAAGGTCAGAGAAGATGGACGGCTTTTTTATGTATTTTTCTACGGAGTAAAAATAAAGTTACGTGAAAGGAGAAGCCAAAGACTACTGCAATTCAGATTTTTCGTTTGCACGAATGTAACAAGTGATATTTAAAAATCCCTTTTTAGATCTTAGTAACAAAATAATTTCATTTTAGTTATTTTTTTTATAATTAACTAGCTGACCTGACGAACTTTGTATCGCCTAAAAGTCAATGAATGACGTGCTAGCATTAGCTAAACTTAATTAGTATTTTTTTAACATAATAACAGCTGAACGTATTTTGTAGTAGTCAATCTAAAAAAGTGTGATAATAGAAGTTTTTGATTAATATTTTTAAAGTACGTTCGGATATACAATATTTTTTACATATTAATTGAAATGTGTGAGAAAAGTGTGACAATAACATTTCTTGATTGAATGTTATTTATTGAAGTGCACTCGGATATACAACATTTTTTGTATATTGTTTGAAATGTGTTGGAAAATAATTTTAGATTGTTAAGTGTTGCCTAGCAACCAAAATTTAGAATGAATTCAATGAAATGTCTTAAGATAAGATAGAAAGTCATATTTTATGCTGTTCGGGCACTTGACAATTACATGTAGGAAAAAAAGGTCGTCAGTAACCTTGCCAGGAATGTACTGAACAATTTCCCAAAATTTCATGGCGAATGGATCAGTGGTTTGGTAATGCACAAGGCTCATACATACGTTCAAACGCGCGCGCACGACCGCGCGCGCGCGCGCGCGCGTGTGTGTGTGTGCGCGTGCGCGCGCGCGCGTGTGTGTATGTGTGCGCGTGTGTGTGCGTGTGTGTGTGTGTGTGTATGTGTGTGTGTGCGTGTGTGTGTGTGTGTGTGTGTGCGAGCGCTTGTGTGTGTGTGTGCACGCGCGCCCGCGTGTGTGTGTGCGTGTGCGTGTGTGTGTGTGTGCGCGCGCGCGCGTGTGTGTGTGTTTGTGTGTGTGTGCGTGCGTGTGTTTGTGTGTGGGAATGGAATTCATCCATATTAATTTACCATAACGTGTTAACAAGTTTATTTATACACTGATTTTAAATAACTGAAATCCCGTGTTTCTAAACGAGTTCATAACTAAAAAAACTGTTTTTGAGAAAATATTGAACCTTTTGAGACCGACTACTGAAGCTCCAAACAGATACGGACCGTTTGGTCTGTCGTGTGTTTTTGTAAACGTCCTGTAATTTGATACGTCGCTTCGGTTACATTGTTGTAATTTTCCATTGTCAGAAATATCTTATGAACAATTACGAAAAAGTGTTTTAGAGGCAGACACTTTAAAAAAAGGAGGAAAAATGAGCAATTTTTAAATTTATATCTGCTTTATAAAAGTTTAATTTGTCTGTAGAGGCTAACACTTGTGACTTCATGCCCTATTTCAGTATTGCACTTTATGTTAGAGGCGACGAGAGGTCCAGTGGGTAGGGCACTTGGCTGAATTGAAACTCCTTGGTTAAATCCCCGGCGGTCAAAATAACATATAAACAATATATTCAGTACAATTCGTGCCAACCAAAGATACAAATTATAACTGTAAATAATGCATAGACTTATCACTTTAAAAACCACAACACTTGTTTCCTAGCTGCGCGTGCGGGCGCATGCGGGCTATCAGTGTGATAAAGCAACACATTTCCGAGGAGGTTGCACTTATCTTTCTCTTATCGGGCAAGAGTAGCAACTAATAGGCCAGCCGTCCAATCATTCTAAGTGCTACGATAACATTAAGTGGACAAATACAATTAATTCTAAACAAGACAATACACTTTGTGTACGTTGGGATAGAACATTTGCTTTGCAAGCGTTACAACTGTCGTCTGCTGGTCAATGTTTTTTGTGCTGGAAAAAGATTATTGTAATTATTCCTTTGGCAAGAATGTTACAATTATAGAAGGCTAAAGATCACTAGGGTTTGGTAAATTAATTAAGGGATTGGTAAATAAATTAATCCATTGTTAAATAAATCACCGCATTAGTAGGTTAATTGAAGGATTGTTAAATAAATTAAGGAATAAATAAATAAAGGGATTAGTAAAAAAAATAAGGAATCGGTAAATAGATCAAGGGAGTGGTAATTAAATTAATCCATTGGAAAATAAATCAATGAATTTCAATTGAAAGGATTGGTAAATAAATAAAGGGATTGGTAAACAAAATTAGGAATTGCTAAGTAAATTTTTAAATCGGTAAATAAATTGAGGGATTGGTTAATAAATTAATGCATTGGTAAATAATTCAACGAATTGGTAGGCTAATTAATTGAGCAATTGGTAAATGAATTGAGGAACTAGTAAGTAAATTAAGAAATCGGTAAATAAATTAAGGGATTGGTAAGTAAATTAATGTATTGGAAAATAAACCAATGACTTGGTAATTTAACTAAAGGATTTGTAAATAAATTAAGGAATAGGTAAATAAATAAAGGGATTGGTAAACAAAATTAGGAATTGCTAAGTAAATTAAAGAATTCGTTAATCATTTAAGGAGTTGGTAAGTAAATTAATGCATTGGTAAATAATTCAACGAATTGGTAAGCTAATTAATTGAGGGATTGGTAAATAAATTAAGGAATAGGTAAATAAATTAAGGCATTGGTTTAAATTAAGAAATTAGTAAACAAATAAAGGATTGGTAAATAAATTAAGGAATTGGTAAATAAATTAAGAAATTAGTAAATATATTAAGGAATTGGTAAATAAATTCAGGAATTTGTACATAAAATAAAGAATAGGTAAATAAATTAATGAGTTGGTAAATAAATTAAGGAATTAGTAAATACTTACGAAATTAATTTTATAGTGTTTCTATTCAAACAGATTGTAATATTATTATGTATTAGTATAATGTATGATGAAGTACAATTTTTTTAAAAATATTCTACATATTTTTAAAATTTATTTCTGCCGTTTAATTTTCTTCAGCATTTGTTCAATAAAACCATGTAAATTTTTTTAAAGTAATTTTTTAAATCTCCACTTTTTAATGCAAATTTTGTCATGTTATAATAATGTATGTATATACAACTTATGCAAAGGAATAGATCTTTTATTGTTCTAGAAATAGATAACGAAAATCAATTGGTAGACACTAAATAAAACTGTCGTCAGTCAAGTTAGATACTGCCATGACCTCGACTATCTACTCTGGGATAATTAGCTTTTAAAAGTCGAGTTTACATTTAATCCCGATAGAACAGTAGGTGCTCGATGCTTCTTTATACCTTTTGTTTGCAAGCGAAATGTCAAGTAGTGAGGCCCGTAATGTTAATGGCTTCCTGAGATTGGTACTTAATGTTGTATGACCTCATAAATCCACTGAGCTGTGACGTGCGCTTTGTTCGTATAAACCTCTTCGGCTTCGAGTGGTATAACTGGTTTGCCCGTGGAAGAGGTGCTTTATCCTAAACTTGTAATCTGTAAACAGGGGAGGGCCTTCACATACGAAGACATTCCCACGGGAACATGTCTTTTCGTCAATCGTACCTAATTCCATCTACCCTTCACTATCCTTCTTCTTTATGACACCATTAGAGAGCAGGTCTATTTCACCTAGGTGGCCCTGCCCATACGCTGACGTTTCCCCTGTCCCCAGGGGATCATGTATTTTTCTCAGTCGTACCTATATCAATTTTTCCTTCATTATAATCCTTCTTCCAAGTTGGCCCTGTTCAGCTGGACGACCCTGCTTATAAGATGATATTTCCCCTATTTCCAAGGGGATCATGTCTTTCTCTTAGTCATACATAAATCATTGTTACATAGAGAGTTGGCAAGAACGAAATCCTTCACGTACTTTTAGATATAAAGAATTTGCCAGCAAGATTGTCAGTGATATTGTGAAAGGATAAGAAGAACGAAAAAATGTTTTAGAAAGCAGGAAAAACAGACGTCTAGGCGAGAGCGCCCTGTCTTCTCGTCCGCTTGAAGATGAAGATAGAGAACAATTGTGGACTGAAATCTAGCGTGAGATACCACTACCCCTCGAATCCGACTTGAAACGGGTGCTTGGTGTCTTGATCTGGGGTGGGATGCTAGTTGTCTTGAAATGCTGAGGTCTGTTGAGCAGACGGGGAAGACTGTTCTATATAGTAATCGTTACGTGTAAGAAGGTTGTACGTATGTTATGCGTTGAATCGTGACATGACATCACAACTGTTCCTTTCTGTTACTTTAACTGTTTTCAATAGGGATTTACACTCTTAACAGTTCTATAAACATTAGTTGTTTTCATTAGTATTTGTTTCCTTTTACTGTAAAACGTATTATTTTTAAAATAATAGGTTAGGCTTTGAAATTTAGCAGCGTAGTTTACTGCCCGACGTCATTTTATAACTAAGCTTAATTAAGTTTACTGACCGACATAGTTTTAAAACTAAGTACAATCTATTTTACTGTTTGACGTCGTGTTAGAACTAACCCCAATGTATTTTACTGCCCGACGTCGTTTTATAACTAAGCCCAATTACGTTTACTGTCCAACATAGTTTTAAAACTGAGTAAAACTGTAAAACCAACCTATTTTACTGTCCTACGTTCTTTTTAGAATCAACCTCAACGTAGTTTACTATTCGACGTCGTTCTAGAACTAACCTCAATGTGGTTTACTGCCCGACTCGTTATATAACTAAGCCCAATTACGTTCACTGTCCAAAATAGTTTTAAAACTAAGTACAATCTATTTTACTGTTCTAAGTCATTTTAGAACCAAGTCCAATGTAGTTTACAAAAACGTCGTCGTTTTAGAATTAAGCCAGTTATAGTTTACTGTCCAATGTCGCTTTAGAACCAAGTTCAATGTAGTTTACTGATCATCCTGGCTCTAGAACCTTTGGTACACAAGCTTTAATTAAAGTAACTGTGGATTCCCAAACAAACAGGTGCGTCGGACCATTACCTGAGAATTTAAAATTCCTATACATATAAAGTTGGCCCAACTAGTCAGTTTGGAAACTGGTACAGAACAGACGTCAGGATTCGTGCCCAGGTGTGACCAAGTGCACTTGGAAAGGGCTACTCGTATATGCATTTGTGATTTTCGTTTTAAAGTAAAAGGAAGGTTTTGAATCTATCCTACCCCCTACCGGTTCCCCTATAGTCTGTGGGGGTAGGATAGCGTCCTTTTGGCATCTGGCAACCTGACTGCAAGAGGGTATACGGTTAGACACTTCCTAATGACCCCGGTAGAGAGTGGGTCTGCCTGAGCACACGTGATGGTGCGTGTTCCTTTCCCCTTTGCAAGCGATAATACGCCTACAACGCCTTCATACCGCAACAAAGTGTAGCGAACTTCCACGCCTGCCAGTGTTACCGTCATGGATTCTATTAACAAGAAAACAATATTACTCGACATGCCCGTATTAGATCGCCTCAAATTACATACATTATGGTAAGTATTTTGTTTCCTTAATTTAAGGAGGGAAACTATGTTGGCAACACGTAGGCCTAATGATATACTACATCACGTACCTCCTGCAAATTGCGAGTTGTGCCAACATAGCGGCGCTGAAATCATGACGAATTGGGTCCATCTTGATTGCGCCTATCTGAGTTTCAAATCTAATTATGTAGCAGTTATTTTTAGAAATGCAATTAAATTATCTAATTATACTATCTTTATAGATTATTTAATCTGAGATTGGGTTACGTTTTTATGATAGTGGAGTTCATTGCTTTATCTCGTGGATGTAAAATATATTGTTCAATATTAGATAATTAAAATAAATAGGCCTACAATGTATGCTTACATTTTCGACTTACACACATTAACATATAGCAGTGTGTAAGAACATGTATATAGTAGCGCTTACTTTGGTTTTGAAGACGGTGGTTTCGGAATGTGCATTCCTTTGTTAACTTCAACAGCAATTTAACAGCTTGATTCATAAAAACATGGGAAAATTATTCTGTATAAGCCAAAATGAAAATAACAATTAGTGCTTCTAAAAGTAATGTAAACTTCTTTAGGTGCAAACCTAGGACATTTTTCTACGAGAGTAAAACTGTAGCAATATGACGACACGTTTCAGACATGTTTCTTGTCAGATTTTCGATAATGAAAAAATTACCCTTAGGCGAGGAAATAAAGCACTAAACCTACGATAATTGGTGCAGTAAGTCGGATCGAAATGCGGTTTTTTTCATTCGATTCAGGAAGCCACCACGAAAGTTTGTGAACATAGCCACTTTATAAGAAATCTAAATTGCATCGGTGCATTAAAAAAAATGCATTTTTTAAAGTGCATTCACTGGCTCGATTAAAAAAGAAATGTATAACTCGGTGAATAATCACAGAAATGGGCCGAATTTTAGTACTCGGGAGTTTTTGAGGTCGCTGAACACGAATATGATATCCGTAATGACCCCCGGAGTACCTGGGACCCAGGGCGGGTAATACCTACGTCATCTCCTGGAATCTATAAAATAGATTTATAATAAAATTAGAATTCTGATTGGATGGTGCTAATCACACACACACACACACACACACACACACACACACACACACACACACACACACAAACACACACACACACACACACACACGCGCACGCGCGCGCGCGCAATTAGTAATTTGTAATTTTGCTATTATATGCGAACAAGAAATTCATGACGTAAAAAATATTTATAAAATTCAAATTGAATTGTAAATTCAATTATAATTCTTGTATTTGTATTTTGACTTATGTTCTTTATTAATACACAAGAATACATATTACGCATTTATATATATATATATATATATATATATATATATATATATATATATATATATATATATATATATATATATATATATATATATATATAGTGTGTGCGCTAATTGCAGGAATGGAGAATAATAAAAATTTAGAAAAAAAGTAATAAAGAATAATTAAAAATATTATAAAGTAGTAAATAGAAATAAATAAAAATAGTAAAAGCTAATGAAAACAAGTAATAAAAAAATAGTACAATTTATTTTAAGAAAAATAAAGGGTAAATAAAAACTAGAAATGAAAATATTAAAAATTAGTAAAAGAAATAGTATTTTAACTTGGGCTAATGAATAAAAAGTATTTTATTAACTATACAAAATTTAACTGTATGTGTGTGTGTGCGCGCGCGCGCGTGTGTGTGTTTGCGTGTGCGCGCGCGCGCGTGTGTGTATGTGTGTGTAGGATAAACGATAATGAAATTAAAAAAAGATACAAAGAACATTTAAACGCTTATATTAAAACAAACCTATACAAATCAAATTTTGTCACTCATTGTATTAATAATGGACACAGATTTCCTGAAATAAAAAATATGAAATTAATAAAAGAATTAAACAAAGGGTTAAAGATAAATATATGTGCAACATTGGAAATTTATAAGCATAAAGTTAAAGACAGATTAATTTATGAACAGATTCAAGTGAGATCAAGGCACCAAACTATTTATAAGGTCATTGATGCTATGTACAAAATTACAAAAAATGCAATACTTATAAACATATGGTTGTTTGTAGTACATATGATTTTATTTTTTTTTTTTAATATTTTGTTACATAATTATTTTTCCTGAATATGCAGGTACTGTTTTATCGGCGAAAAAGTTCAAATACAGTTTATTCAAATATTAATTCATTAGTTAAATTTAATGAATTCATTTTATATTTATATTTGAGAAAAATTTGTTACAAAAGGGGCAAGGTATACAATATATTTATTTCGTCCAATTTTCCTTGTATTAAAACAGCTGTTTTATCGCATTGGCTATGTTACTTTATTTATATTTATTGTAATTATTTATTAAAAGTAACTAAAATGAATTTTTTATTTATTGACGTAAGTAGGAATTACCTTTAACAAATTTTTGTTTTTATTACTTGTTAGAGTATAATATATTTGGGATTACATATATCTGTAAACTTTCCTAACCATGGAAGTACGGTTGGTTTTTTTAAAACCAAACCCAATCAAATTTTTACTACTGCTATTAATATTTAATATTGTTTTATTAACATTAAGCAACAATTTCAAGTCGTTAAAATTTATACAAATTTTAATTTCATTGTATTTTTATTTTATTATATAGCAACCCTTGATCATATTTACGATGTAGGATAATTATTAAGCAAATTTGTTTTATAGCCATGTCTTCCTCTTTCCTTGAAAATGTTTTATTATTATTATTTAAATGGCTCGTAGACAGTTTTTTTTTCTTGAAACTTTGTGTTCATTTGAAAGGAAAGGTATTGTTGTGGTTTCAAGGCTAAAGATGGCTAAAACAGGCAATTCGCATAATGCGCAAAATTTTTCCACTTCCGCGCTCGATTTCCTGTGTTCCGTGACAAAACAAACAATACAAACCGCGAACGCCTGTTGATCAAGCTAAAAATGTGTAAACTGCAACCGAAGCGAAACAAAACGGTTTATGAATTATTGAATGGACTGTCGCACGTAAGTATATGATGAAATGCTTATTGTTTCCGTCGAAATGCGGACAGCCGGAAGTGCCGAGGTATTGCAGGAAGTGGCGGTTTGTGTCGTTACCATATTTGTGGCGCATCAGGTGTGGGCCTGGCAGGTATGGAACGTTTGGGGTGTACAAATAAGGCGCTGTTTCTGTCGAAGGTGTTCTGATGCTTGTGGGGTTCCTTCAGGAATAAAGTATTTCTACATTTCTGAGCATTTCAAATTTCTGAACATTCTGAGATCGATTCAGGTTTTGTTAAAGTGGACGGGTTTTTTATGAACAACCAACCCTAACATAACCTATGGACAACCTAACCTAACCTATGAAGAACCTAACCTATGGACAAGCTGACCTAACCAATGGACAACCTAACCTTTTTGTCATGGTTCAGGAATAAAGAGAGAAGGATATTTCTGAACATTCTGAGGTCGATAAAGATTTTGTTTTAGAGTGGACAGGTTTTTTATGGACAACCAACCCTAACATAACCTATGGATAACCTAACCAATGGACAATCTAATCTAACCTAACCCAACCTATGGTCAATTTAATTTAATCCAACTCAACCTATGGACAATCTAACCTAACCTATGAAGAACGTAACCTAACCTATGGATAACCTAACCAATGGACAATCTAATCTAACCTAACCCAACCTATGGTCAACCTAACCTAATCCAACTCAACCTATGGACAATCTAACCTAACCTATGAAGAACGTAACCTAACCTATGGATAACCTAACCAATAAACAATCTAATCTAACCTAACCCAACCTATGCTCAACCTAACCTAATCTAACTCAACCTATGGACAATCTAACCTAACCTATGAAGAACCTAACCTAATCTATGGACAACCTAACCTTTTTGTCATGGTTCAGGGCTAAAAAGAGAAGGATATTTCTGATCATCCTGAGATCGATTAAGGCTTGGAAGGTTCGAGGTGTACAAATAAGGAGCGTTTACGTTTTTTGAAGCCTGTAGAGTTCCTACAGGAAATAGTATTTCTACATTTCTGAGGATTTCAGATATCTGGTCACTCTGAGATCGATTCAGGTTTGGTTAAATTGGACTGGAACCTAACCTATGGAGAACCTAACCAATGGACAGCCTAACATAACCTAAACCAAACTATAGACAACCAAACCTAACCTATGGACAACCTAACCTAACCTGTAATGGTTTATATACAAAAAACCTTAACCTTAATGACTCGTTCATTGAAAGTAAGGCTGCCACAGTACAGCCCTCTGCCAGTCGCGACCTTTCTGCAGCCGCAAGGTTACTTGGACGTCAAGAGAACTTGACGGGGCTTCAAGTCAAGTGCATCGCAACGGATAATTGGTCCGTAATTATTCCCATATAATGGCCTAGCGCTGGCAGATCCAATTATATGGTCACTGCAACATCGCCATTTTGCATTCTCTTGATTGTAGCTTTCTGTCTTTCGTAACCAACTGAGAACGTAACTGCGGAGTTTCCTGGCGCCAGTTACAAGACGAGTTCAGGTAATCCTCCGTGTAGAATAACTAGACTACGTATGTGTAAGGGCGCACAGAGAGGTTGTTTTAAGGTTGGTTTCGCAGAAGAATTATACAGTTTCTATTTAATCTTTATTTAGCTGAAGAAAGTTTTTTACAAGTCGTAATTATTTATTTTTCAGTTTTTAGGTGATAATCCAGTGTGTCGAGGTTTATAAAATGATTGTGATGTTGCTAGTGTTAAAGTTAGGGACGTAAATCCCGTGGTAGGGCGTACAGGGGGCATGGAATCACGTGAGGTAGACGTACTCTCTATCGGGGCGTTATGGTCTGCTCGTTACGTCCAAAGGATGAGGGAGGATTGTTGGAATTAGATAGGAGTGTGAAAAGGATGTAGTGGTCCCTGGTACTGGGAGAGGGAAAACATTAAAGCGTTGCGTCTACATAGTCGCTTCCCCGATGTAGGCCCGCTCTCTTTAGGGGCCTTATGGTCTGCTCGTTACGTCCAAAGGATGAGGGAGGATTGTTGGAATTATAGAGGAGTACGAAAAGGATGTAGTGGTCCCTGGTACTGGGAGAAGGAAACATTAAAGCGTTGCGTCGACATAGGCGCTTCCTCGACGTAGGCCCGCTCTCTATCGAGGTCTTATGGTCTGCGATAGTTGATAACCTACTTTTTATTCATCCACTCAGGTTCAAATACATTTTTTAAAACGTATTGGTTGGCATTTGATGTTGATACAGTTTTTGAAATGATTAAATCATCAATTCACTTTAATCAATTAATTTTAGTTTTGTATGAAGAAAAACTTTCCACAAAAGGGGCAAGGATGCAATATAGTTATTTCGTTCCATTTGGATTAAAATAAGTGTTGAACATATGATTTCATAAAACAGCTGATCTTATGTTATAGGTTTTTTGGTAGAACAGGTGTTTCAACGCATAGGCTATGTTACTTTATTTATGTTAATTCTAACTGCTTAGTAAAAAGTGACTAAAATAGCGATTTGTCTTTGTTGATTCAAATAGGAATTAACTTTTTTTAAATTCGTTTATATTGTTTTTGAGACGCATAAGTATTGTAATATGTTAAAGATATGTTATTAAATTGCTGTTGTGTGACGAAACGATGATCTCTTGTTACTGTACAGCTTCATTACGCAAGGAAAGAACTTCAGCAAGCAGCTCGTAACCCCCAAATCCCTTCATAGAGTAAATATATACTTCTTACTTTTGAAGTAGCTGGATTACGTCACACGCGTTTTCGCAACACCGATGAACACGAAGTCAGCCATTTACGCTTACGTCACAGAACGGAGGTATGTCATCGCCGCAACGTACGTTGAGTGGCCATCTCGTGAAGAAAGTAGCGGGGCCTTACGTAGAGTTAGATGCATTAGCTAGCCAATAGATCTACATTAATGAATCGACAAAACGTATTTTAAGAAAGCTAACTGTGGTTGTATTAGATACGAGTATGTGCGTATTGGTAGAGGTCAAGTCGAAAGGCTGGATCCTTGTCACTCTTCGTTTCATACACCAAAACCGCGGGTTTTTGCTTGAAGGAAGTCCGTGACAGAGGTGGACTGCGCACATGGGTAGTTCCACAACAGATGCGGTTGTATTAGAGAAGGTTCTACTGGTCCCAGTAGTTCTGGATTAGCGATCGAACCGCTGTCAGCAAGGTCGAAAGACTTACATACTGGTGCCACGGGTCATGGTACCAAGCCCACCGTTGTATTAGAGCACCATGCCACACAGGTGTGTTTGTATTAGAACAGTTACAGAGAGAGAAGGGCGAAACGTCCATACAGAAAAAAGATCGAGGTACAAACACACTCCCTGAAAAAGAAAGAGAAGATAGTCGTACACACAGAGAGCTGAGAGATATACAGAGAGAGAGAGAGAGAGAGAGAGAGAGAGAGAGAGAGAGAGAGAGAGAGAGAGACAGACAGACACTAAGAGAGAGAAATACATGTTGCGTGAGAGAGAGGAGAGATACGTTCATTCAGATATAATTAGAGAGAGAGGCAGACAGACTGAGAGACCGAGAAAAAGGCAGCCGGCAGAAAATAATCTTTTTTGAATTAATAATGAAGTTGCATGAAATTGAAAGGACGTTTTTTTAGTACTTTTCAACGATTTGGTGAAGTTAGGTTAGATAAACCGAGTAAAGCCACCAAAAGTTCATAGTTTCAGTCCTTGATCTTAGATACCTCATTAAAACTGGCAGTCCAAAGATTTGGATGCTCTCCAGAAAGAAATTCTTAGCAACGGATTTGAGTATGACCTTGGAACGATCAGGCGAGAACAACTGCAAATACAAGCCTAGTCTTGGCTACGTCACTATCCGGAAGTACTTCTTGTGTGCTTACTGGCCATTCTTTTTATTGTGACGTCATCTTGTTTTTCATTCGAATCTTCACTTCTAAGAAACTACGCATTGTACAGACTGAACATTAAAAAAAGAAAAAGTGGGTATTTAACTTTTACAAAACATAAACATATGAAAGTGCAATGAACAATGGGACAATTGAATAAGCAACGATATTGCGCCATTATAGTATTCTGTCTTTTTTTCAGCGTTTGTCTTCTGGGTTGTGCTTTTTCCTAGCAGACAAAGGGCTTAACATAAAGAATTATGCCAAACACATCATTGTTCCTTTATGAATGAATGGGTTTAGCAAGAGTGTGTTCGGTGATATTGTATTGCGCTGAATGGCGACGGTGTGAAATCCGAATTAATTGCAGTCCTGGCGAATCTACTGTGTACATAACCTAAAAATTATTTGTTAGCCTTGTGTTAACATTTCTGAAAGAGAACAAGGCCTAGCGTTCGCCACCTGTGGTGCAACGCGCTCGTTGGGTGTGTGTGTGTGTGTGTGTGCGTGTGTGGGGAGGGTATTATATTTTACCCAAAATACCAAAATATGTTTGTAATAAGAACAATTAGTGATGCATTTGAAGTATGTAGTAAATTGCAGTTGCGCACCGGAGGAAGGGGTAAGGGAGTCTGGCCCTAAAATAGTAACGTGCGTCCATCCTTCATTGGAAAATGTAAGATTTTAAGAACAGATAAGAAGGGTTTTGCCAAGTCAACACGTTGGACTTCCACCTGTTGGTCCAACCTTCATGTAGTTGTGTGGTGTGGTGTGGTGTGGGTGTGTGCGTGTGCGTGTGTGTGTGTGTGTGTTTGTGTGTCCAACCTTCATGTAGTTGTGTGGTGTGGTGTGTGTGTGTGTGTGTGTGTGTGTGTGTGTGTGTGTGTGTGTGTATGTGTGTGTGTGTGTTGTGGTGTGGTGGTGGTGTGTGTGTGTCCAACCTTCATGTAGTTGATGTAGTTAATAATTAAAATAACAGTGATACGATACTAAAGTCTTGTAATAAAATATAACGGTAGAAATAATAATGAATACCACACGACAAAACCGCAAAGAATTTATTTTGTCAACGTTTCTACCATGTTATCTGAAAATAACTTTTTCAGATGGCCCTTATGAAGACATATTTCCTGATAGCATGGCCGAAACATTGAAAAAATAAATTATTAGAAGTACAGTAAACTCCCGAATATCCGTGGAATAGGGTGGCCCGGCAACGCCGGATAACGAATTCCCCGGATAATCCACTATGAACAAAGAATACGCAAAACGATCGATAATCGATTATTATACCATAAGTTACACAAATAATGACCCCGGTTAATGCAATTCACAAATAATCTTCAGAGGACAAAATAAATACAGAAAATAATTTAAAATGTCGATGTATTTGACGGATTATAACATGTACATTTATATGTCTAACTATTTACAATACGTACATAAGTATATGTCAAAAGTAAGTATGTATGTACATATGTAATTTCCTTTACACTTAATACTTTCACTTTTTAACAAAAAAAATCTGTCACTTTCGTCGTTTTTTTGTGAGCATTGATTTAGCTTTAATGTGCTATCTACGTTTCTTGAGAACCATTTTGTCGCATAGTGTCTACTTGTGTCACAAAACCATAAAGATCGATAATGTATATGACAGACATGGATAATGCATATGTCACGTCCTAGACTATTTATAGCCGAGTTAGTTGACATTTGTTTACAATCTTATGATACACATTAGGTTTTCGGGCGTCCAAGCATTTTGACATTGTCTCTTATATACAGTAGTGTGCTCGCCCCTTTTATTTCGCTGGCCCGGGATGATTCCCATTCAATGTAAAAATTAGTACATACATATTTACATATCTATTCCCTTCATCTTAACTTCTAATTAAACCTTATATGTATTTATGTCGTAATTCGCCGTTTGGAATATTAAACACATGAATCTGATTGGAATAAAAATTGGATATTTGTAAAACAATGGCAGACCCCGGATAATCCGCAAACCGGTTAATCCGCCCACCGATAATCGGGAGTTTACTGTATTAGTTGTCTTGTATTATTCATTAGTATTTCCACCGTTATATTAATAATAAAAGTGTGTAGCTATTATAAATACGCTATTAAATGTTGATTAATGAAATAAATATAGATGCTATTTAACGAATTTAATTGAAATCGGTTCTTGTGTGTCAGATGCGAATAATGACTTTTTTTCATTTGAAAAGGTAAAATAAAAATACATAACTCAATATAAATATATTGAATCAATTGTTGTAAGCTTTATAGAAGATAAATATAAAGAGAATATAGATTTATAGAAATATAAATATATTGAATCAATTGTTGTAAGCTTTATAGGAGATAAAGATATAGAGAATATAGATTTATAGAAATATAAATATATTGAATCAATTGTTGTAAGCTTTATAGGAGATAAAGATATAGAGAATATAGATTTATAGAAATATAAATATATTGAATCAATTGTTGTAAGCTTTATAGGAGATAAAGATATAGAGAATATAGATTTATAGAAATATAAATATATTGAATCAATTGTTGTAAGCTTTATAGGAGATAAAGATATAGAGAATATAGATTTATAGAAATATAAATATATTGAATCAATTGTTGTAAGCTTTATAGAAGATAAATATAAAGAGAATATAGATTTATAGAAATATAAATATATTGAATCAATTGTTGTAAGCTTTATAGGAGATAAAGATATAGAGAATATAGATTTATAGAAATATAAATATATTGAATCAATTGTTGTAAGCTTTATAGGAGATAAAGATATAGAGAATATAGATTTATAGAAATATAAATATATTGAATCAATTGTTGTAAGCTTTATAGAAGATAAATATAAAGAGAATATAGATTTATAGAAATATAAATATATTGAATCAATTGTTGTAAGCTTTATAGGAGATAAAGATATAGAGAATATAGATTTATAGAAATATAAATATATTGAATCAATTGTTGTAAGCTTTATAGAAGATAAATATAAAGAGAATATAGATTTATAGAAATATAAATATATTGAATCAATTGTTGTAAGCTTTATAGGAGATAAAGATATAGAGAATATAGATTTATAGAAATATAAATATATTGAATCAATTGTTGTAAGCTTTATAGGAGATAAAGATATAGAGAATATAGATTTATAGAAATATAAATATATTGAATCAATTGTTGTAAGCTTTATAGGAGATAAAGATATAGAGAATATAGATTTATAGAAATATAAATATATTGAATCAATTGTTGTAAGCTTTACAGGAGATAAAGATATAGAGAATATAGATTTATAGAAATATAAATATATTGAATCAATTGTTGTAAGCTTTATAGGAGATAAAGATATAGAGAATATAGATTTATAGAAATATAAATACAGTAGAACGTCATTAATCCGGAGCATCAATAAATCCGGAGCGTCATTAATCCGGACGTCAAAAATCCGGAGCGTCATTAATCCAGTTCGGGGTATCAGTGTGCACGGGACTCGTAGCTATGTACGCATTAGCTTGTACAATAAATGATCTTTCACTAAATTCTTTTGTACTTTTCAAGCCCTCTGACGTCTATTAGGGGTCCCGATCACAACTGATCCGGATTTTCGACGCTCAACTCTAAACATATTTACATACAGAAATAAAAATTGTATAGCAACATTTAAATTTAATAACCTACAATAAATAAAGAAACATAACCTAACTACGTGTTGAAACAGCTGTTCTACAACATACCCTATAACATAAAATCAGCTGTTGTATGAGATCATATGTTATCACTAATTTTAAGTTAAAATATTCGTTTACACCACAAATTATATACATAGGGAAACGCCAATAGTCGTCTTCGCTAAAACAATTATTTTTTACCTCCCACTGACCCCCAATAGAGAGTAGGTTGTCATGCGCATTGACCAATAATTCTTTCCGAACAGATATTTTATTTTTTTAAAATTTGTAGCTATTTCGATTTTTTATAACTATGACGATGGAAAACAGAGGGATGCATTTTTTTAGTTAGAGGTATTAAATGAAATATTATATCTCTAATAAATATTGAAGTAATTGTTGTGTTTTTTTTTATTTTCATTTTCGGTGACGCCTTTGTTCCAAAATGATGTATTTTTTATTTTTAAAATGGAGTGAACACTTGAAGTGAGTCTATAAATTTAACCGTTGCAGAAATAGAGTACCGTACAGTAGTGGCGCCAGGCCATGGCTTGAGTGCTGCGACGCGACAGCCCTGCCTTCCAGCCAATACCATTTTTAGTTTTCCTAATTCTTGGGTTACTTTACCATTTCTAGTATGTTTGCGCAGGGGTAAATCAGTTGAATGTATGAAAAGTTCTCCCGTTCGTTACCGAATCCCACTATGCGAACGCAGTCTGTGAGCTGAACCTACGTGATCGAAGCACGTAGAAGTGTCATGCAACCGTCACTGGTAATCCCCTGGCAAATTCTTCAGCAAAACACGCGCGAACAGCTCGTAAGACTTAAGGGAAATATTTTTAAAATTAAAAAGCTTTATAAACCTTTATAATTGTTAAAATTAAGATTTTGTTTTGATTGTTGGAAATTGTTATTGTTTTAATTTCAGCAATTAAAAAAAAAAAATAGTTTTAAAATATTTTCAACCCTGTTTTCTGTGTGACGAATTCAAGAATTTCTTTCGAAATATTTTAAAAGAAACCTTGATAAAAAATTGTTAAACTTGATACTGCTTGAGAAATTAAAAAATTTTATCGAAAACAATAAAACAGTGTATACATCTATAAAAGTGTTTGATTTGGCTATATATATAGGCCTATATATATATATATATACACACCAGTCCCTCGTTATTCGCGGTTGGTAAAATTAGGTATGGAATACCGCTACTATGTATTGTATTTTCAAATAAAGACAGTATAGTTACTGTGCAGGTTGCAGGATAATGTGTTCTTGCCTTATTTATTTAGTACAGCACTGTAGCTACTTATCACAAAGAAATCTGATTATTCTCCAAACATACGTCATACTGTACACTACTAGGCCTACTACTCAAAATATAGGCATTCCTTATTATGAGGATGAGACTGGACTGTTTTGGGAAATAATGCCTTCACGAACTTTCTTATCTAAGGAGGAGATATCTCAGGGTTTAACTGTTCTACTGTGCTGTAGTGCTAGCGGACTGGTGTCTCAATATAGCACTTGAAATTTTCGGTGAAGGATTTAAACACATTAACAGTGACGATGTCGACAATCTTTTGAAGTAAGCGAACCAAGATTTGAGCTGGAAGAACTAAATACCGCACTTGTGCCTATCTCGGATAACGAAGACGATGAATCAGTAAAAAAATGTATTGCCGAAGTTGTCAATAAATCAAACGGGGAAATGTATGTTTTGGGAAACAGTTAGCTGCAGCCGTTACTGAAATTGATCCCTCATTAGAATGGACGTTTAATTTAAACGAGAGCTGGAAGAAGCACTATCGTCATATAAAGAAGTCTGTGAAAAACTAGAAATAATAGCGTAAAAATTAAAATAACTTTTTTTATATCAATTTAATAGTCTTTAAAAGATTATTTGTCTAAAATTAGGTGTTTAAAAATTTAGTGGATAGTATTTAACAATAAAGAATACATATGTCTGTCTGTGTAAGCGCGCATATTTAATAGAATTTTCGTGTTTTCTGATTGAAAGAAAATGTAAGTAATCAATAAAAATAGGTATGTAATTGTGTAGTACGAAGTATACCATACTGTATTATAAGTGTACAGTATAGCTGTAATTAGTGTTAACATGTCTGATGTGGAACGTAACCCTCTCCTTTTCCTTTACACCATATACAATTGGCTTCAGTATTCGCTGTAAAGGCGGGTTTACACGATGCCAATCGAAGAGGCAATTTTCGGGTCCAGTTGCGTGAATGTCTAAGGCCAGTTCAATTGAATTAGAACTTGTTCACACGGCGAAACTATTGCATCGGCACTCGGAGACGAAAAATGCCTGAGTGCTTATCTTCTGTTATGTTTCATGTTGAAGTGAAAGTAATGAGTGAGGATCTTTGTTAAGAATTTATCGCTGATGCTTGCAAAGTGCTCGAGGAAGAGTTAAATAAGTGGGGGGGAGTGGACAAGGAAATGGTTTTTGAAAAGATACAGTCACGGAGTGTCATCACAACTGATAAAATAATTACGAATGGAGGATCTATTGGAATATAAGCATGTTTAAGGATGAGTCAGGAAAGTTTTGATGAACTATTGCCACTTGTTTAAAGTAAAATATCTAAACAAGATAGAATAATGAGGGAAGCACTGCCCCCCTAAGGCAAAGTTAGAGGTGACACTATTATTTCTTGCTACACAGGAAATAGTTACTGAAGTTTACAGCATTTCTTCCGAGTGTGCCGGAAAAACAAATGCAAACTGGCTCAAAATGAGATATCTGCTGCCCTACAACGTTAACACGCCGCCAATTGTATAGATAACTGTCTTGATAGAGTGATGGAGGGAGGCGTTACTGCGACCAGTCAATTGTCCTCTGTCTACTCCTGGAGACAATCTGGCACGCCAATTAGCCAGAGATCTTTACACGTAGCCAATAATTTTATGCCAGTAAGTTGTCCTCTGACAATTGTCCCCTCTACTGGCATCGTGTAAAGTTCCAGGAAAGTAACACCTGTATATATATATATATATATATATCACTTTCACTTATGTACTTAAACAAGAATCTTACTTGGTATTTATGCAAGCGCTTTCAGAAGCTAGCGAGTGCTTCCATCATCTGGCATACTAAACGTATTTTGAACTGCGGGCTGCTTGGAATCCGCCGTTGACCTTGATGTACCGTTAACTTCTATTTTTGGTTCCACTGCACTGTGCGAGTTTTTAGCATTTGTCTTGGGGTTTATACTGTCTATTAGATTGAATAATTTGTCGTTTTTTGATTTTATTTGTATCTGTTCGTTGATGATGTTATTTTTATTTTTATAAATTTCTAGTTGTTCCCAGATTGTCATTTTGAGGCCTTTTTGAACTTTTTTTATTAGGTGTATGTTTTCTAATGTGGGGAATGTGTGTTTGTTTTTGATTGCGTGTGTGGCTAAGTTTGAATTATAAATTTCCGGTTTGATGTATGCATTGAGGTGTTCTTGATATCTATCTTTTAATTTCTTTTTTGTTTGGCCTATGTATATTTTATTACAGTCTGGGCATTCGATTTTGTATATTCCGTTACTAAGTGTGGGACATATTTCTTCTGGTTGGTTTATTTTGTTGATTATGTTTCCTGTGTTTTTGTAGGCTATGTTAATATTATTGTTTTTTAGTGTTTTAGTTATTCCTTTTATGTTGTATCCTGTGTATGTGAATGTAGCCCATTTTGTTGTTTGTGGTTCGATTTTAGGTTGATTTAATTTTTTTAATATTTTAAATTCTAATTTATCTATAAATACCAAGTAAGATTCTTGTTTAAGTACATAAGTGAAAGTGATAAGTGTATACAAGAAAACAGTGTTGCAAAATCTACAATATATATATATATATATATATATATATATATATATATATATATATATATATATATATATATATTAAAAACAACACAGGTTGTTCAAATACAAGAATATTTTATTTTATATCCAAAGCTTTTCGTTGGCAAACAGTACCAACATCATCAGGAATGAAAATTTTCATTCCTAATGATGTTGGTACTGTTTGCCAACGAAAAGCTTTGGATATAAAATAATAAATATTCTTGTATTTGAATAACCTGTGTTGTTTTAAATTATTAAACAAGAAAACGTATTTTATATTTATATATATATATATATATATATATATATATATATATATATATATATATATATATATATATATATATATATATCCTATCACTTTCAGTGTAGGAATTAAAGATGGGTAAAATCAGACCCGTTCACTCTTTCAACCTTTCATTTCCGGATATTTTAAGAACGAGATCAGTGAGCCGAACCTACCAGAGCAAAACCTCCAGGTACCGCATGGTAACCGACAACAGCCCTGGTGTTTTCCCCACAACCGATACATTCTGATTTGAGTATTAATGCAAATAACTCTTAAAGTGCAAGAAAATATTTAATAAAATAAAATGGTTAACAAAATATACATTGGGATTATCGGGTATTATCGTTAATATTGTATAATTTTATTTTGAAATGTTTGTGGAATAGTTTTACTTCCAAGTATAAAATTACAAGTAGGAGCTATTATAACTTATTTTTTAAAATTTGTTAATTAGTTCCTTCTATTAGGTCACTCCCTCCTTATATATATATATATATATATATATATATATATATCTTGTTCAAATTTTCAATCTTCAATAAACATTAAGTTCAAATAAGGTTTTTAAAACTTGTAGATGATGACACTTGATGTTAATACAGTTTTTTTCAAAAGATAATTCTTTATTTGAATTTAATGAATTAATTTTAGTTTTATATGGGAGAAGCGGCAAAGTATGCATTATAGTTATTTGATCCCATTTGGCTTAAAGTAATTGATAATATATGATTTGATAAAACAGCTGATTTCATGGTAAAGGTTACGTGGTAGAACAGCTGTTTTAACGCATAGGTTATGTTACTTTATTTATATTCATTGTAATTGTTTAATAAAACCTAACGAAAATTTAAAAAATTTCTTTGTTGACCTAAGTAGGAATCTACTTTAAAAAGGTTTTGTATATGACTTGTTTTGTTACAGTTTTTAAATTTTATATCAGTAAAATAAGTTTTATACGTTTTATAAATTATCAGTTTTATTAATTTAAAAATATTGTATGGATAATTTTAAAAAAAGCCTCGAAAACAATAAAACCTTCGAATAATGCTATAGTGTATTCCCTGAGTTTATGCGCTTTCTTTTACACACACACACACACACAGTTTCATTCTTGTTGGAGACAGAACTGTTCTTTGTTGGACCGGTTTAACTCAAAGACACAGACAATAGTGAATATTCAGGCTAACTATGCACAAAGGAGAAAGCGGAGAAGAGAAAAGAATTTTATGGCAATACGTTGACCATTACGGGACGGAAATAGAAATGATCATTTAGGCAGAGTCTTTCATATCACATTACTATCCAGTCCGTATAAACCTTTCCATCTATTCTTTGTACATCTCCTTTTGGAATTGCCTGATTTGTCAGTTGCCACGTTATCGGGAAGCCAGCCTATGATATGAAAACGTCTTTACGAGCGTCTGTTACATTTTGGGATGGATGAAGAGCATTCATTTCGCGTTATAAGAACATTAAAGATTTCCGAAGATAAACGAATTGGCTCGAAGGTGTCCGAAAGCTAAACACGCGTATAATGGTAGAGATTAAACTGGTTTATTTTTTAGGTAAAGGTTATTTAGAGATTACGTTTAACATTTTTATATGAAATTTTTGATGCATTAAGAAATAACTTAATAAATGATTTTTTCTCGTAGATTACGGTACTCTCTGTTTATTATTATTAACAATGCTGTTTAAATTAAATGTAACTAAACTGATATAATTTATCAAGTAATAGACTAATAATAGTCTATCAATAATTTATATTTCAATAAATCTTCCGACCTTCTTCAAGTGCGTAGCCGAATGAAACATGTGTGGTTGAATTTATTAAATTAATCGTTTAGCAAGTTCTTTTTAACACTTATTCATTTTGTATGTAGCCTACCAGCTATATTTTTTTTCACGTTTTTACTGTTGACCAGTCTCTGACTGTAGTTAATCTGCCTGTGCCGGTCAGGATATCTGCTGATGAGTGTAATGTAAGAAGAAGCGGGAAATATTCCCAGTCAGCGTCTTCTTTCAGTAAAATGCTGATGTGCAAGAATGCTGACGGGATGAGAGTGCCCAGTGAAGGAATTGTGAGAAGGTTTTGTCTTGCATTGTGGCGTTAGCTAAGGGAAGATATAGGCCTTAAGGACAATTTCTCTACTATGGAACTAACTGAGGGGGTTTTCTCCCTAACTAACTGAACTAACTAAAATCAATTTTTTTTTTACCAAAATAGGAATTGACTTTGAAAATTGTAGTGTACACCACGTAACTGTGCACTTGGGCTTGAAAGATCGCACGAGATTTCTCGTGTGCTACCACTTCTTAAAGCTTGTTACATATTCAGAATGTTCTATACATCAAGAGCTTCTGCATCCGATATGTCTACACATATTTCAAGATTGTTTGTTATTTCATACCGAAGCTAATTTATCTAATATTGACCGTTTCATTACATGTCAGTTAAAGGGTTTTGACAGTCCTTATCGTGTTTAAAGGAAAGTTTTTATACTGATTCTCTGCCTCCCATGTCGCCTACTGCGATCTCTCAAGGCCAAGTACACGGTTACGGGTCTGCACTATACTTCTTTTTCATTGTCCATTCAATGAAACTATAATTTTATTGATATTTTGCAAATTATTAAAGTACGTTTTCACTATAGGTGACGAACTGCTAGGCCATTTAAGGGGTATAAATTGAAAGGTGGACATTTTGTGTAGCGTAGGCTAAACCTCGGGAGGTTATTTAGCCTTCGAACACTACTTTCTAGGCTAAAGGTTACACGGCGATGGGGAACACTTAAGCGGCCCTGTGACGTCAGAGGTCCGTAACACTTTGGCTGTTCGAAAAGTAAATGCAAACTCACAAAGTAAAATGTTGAGGTCAGGCTAATCCAAGCCGCGTGAGAATCGACCTGACAGCGGTCGTGGACTTTCACTGGCTTACGGACTGACGCCTGTCGCATTACAGATAAATATTTAGACAGCTAAGTGAAATATTCAGGTGAAAGTTGTCACGTGAGGTTCCTATAGTTAATTGCCGATTCACGAACTTTTAGAGTCGTGTGCTCATCATCTGGCGCTTCGTAACGAAATCTTATTGTGGCTGTCGTTAATAGCGCGTACCGTTAGGTGTACGTAAGTAGTTGTAGCCTTTACAAACAATGAATACTAACAAAAAATGTTTAAGTCATTTCCTACTTAGGTCAACAAGTCAGTTTTCAAAGTAGTTACTTTTTATTAAATAATTATTAAGGCAACATCACCTATGCGTTTACACAGCAGTTCTACCACATAACCTATAAAATCGGCTGTTTTATGAAATCATGTGTTATCACTTATTTTAAGCCAAATGGGACGAAATAAATATATTGCATACATTGCCCTTTGGTGAAACATTCTCCTTCATACAAATTTAAAATTAATTAATGAATTAATATTTGAAATACTTAATTAACATCAAGTGTCATCTACCAAACTCCCCCCCGTCCTGTACAAACAACACTCAACCGCTTTAATATTATATTAACTCTGATTTCATTTCTGCAGCAAATAAAAAAATTATTGTAAAACTACGGACTTGGTTCACATTTCCTGTTAATATAAAACATTTATACAGTAATATTCAATTAGAAACTACAAATTTTAAAATTTTTAACTTCTGTTTCCCTTTTAACCCTTCTTAATTATAATTGCTGTACTATAAAATGAGTACAGTAGTTATAATAGTTTTAGCTATTATTTGTCACTGATGATGTAGAATAATTGTCGAAACGCGTTATTATCTATTTATCTATAAATGCACCTAAGAAATAAATAAGAAAGAAACAACAACAACAAAAATAATACCTCCTAACGAGAGCCATGCTCGAAGTTTATTTCGAAATGAAATATTATTTTTATTAAACATATATGTCTACGCGCGCGCGAGCATACACGCACACGCACGT
>JBAIZL010000010.1:78885812-78910812 GCA_036971475.1 Prosapia bicincta | reverse complement strand
GTGTGTGTGTGTGTGTGTGTGTGTGTGTGTGTGTGTGTGTGTGTGTGTGTGTGTGTGTGTGTGTGTGTGTGTGTGTGTGTGTGTGTGTGTGTGTGTGTGTGTGTGTGTGTGTGTGTGTGTGTGTGTGTGTGTGTGTGTGTGTGTGTGTGTGTGTGTGTGTGTGTGTGTGTGTGTGTGTGTGTGTGTGTGTGTGTGTGTGTGTGTGTGTGTGTGTGTGTGTGTGTGTGTGTGTGTGTGTGTGTGTGTGTGTGTGTGTGTGTGTGTGTGTGTGTGTGTGTGTGTGTGTGTGTGTGTGTGTGTGTGTGTGTGTGTGTGTGTGTGTGTGTGTGTGTGTGTGTGTGTGTGTGTGTGTGTGTGTGTGTGTGTGTGTGTGTGTGTGTGTGTGTGTGTGTGTGTGTGTGTGTGTGTGTGTGTGTGTGTGTGTGTGTGTGTGTGTGTGTGTGTGTGTGTGTGTGTGTGTGTGTGTGTGTGTGTGTGTGTGTGTGTGTGTGTGTGTGTGTGTGTGTGTGTGTGTGTGTGTGTGTGTGTGTGTGTGTGTGTGTGTGTGTGTGTGTGTGTGTGTGTGTGTGTGTGTGTGTGTGTGTGTGTGTGTGTGTGTGTGTGTGTGTGTGTGTGTGTGTGTGTGTGTGTGTGTGTGTGTGTGTGTGTGTGTGTGTGTGTGTGTGTGTGTGTGTGTGTGTGTGTGTGTGTGTGTGTGTGTGTGTGTGTGTGTGTGTGTGTGTGTGTGTGTGTGTGTGTGTGTGTGTGTGTGTGTGTGTGTGTGTGTGTGTGTGTGTGTGTGTGTGTGTGTGTGTGTGTGTGTGTGTGTGTGTGTGTGTGTGTGTGTGTGTGGTATTAAACGATCACGTTAAAACTACTGACCCATTGAGCTGATATTAGTATTATAGGCTACTTTGACTCTTAGAATCATGTCGTATGTAACCTCGGCCATCTTCAAGTCCGCTTACGGCTCCTCAGAAGTGAACGTATTGCCACGCGACGGTTTAATCAAGTTAAGACCTTTACTCGTATCTGACGCTTTATCTAGAAGGCAGCGCGGCATTATGCCGACAGTTAGGGCAACGATAGTTTGTCGTGCTTTTTGAACTAGTTTATATGGTTTATTATGCCTAGACTATACAAACTGTAGGCGGCACCGGTGGGATAATCTGGAAGTGAAATAACCTGAGTAGGTGTTAGCACAGGTTTACAGAGTTTGGGTGCATCCTACGTCTCCATAAAACTCATCGTTCTGCCAGCATACGGCGGTGGAGGCTCTTGGCGATATCAGTATTGCTAACATCTGCAAAATTTACTGTACGGTCTTTATAGTTTTCTATGATCTTTTATAAGACCAATGTCTTATGAAAATTTTAGGTTTCAATAAAAACTAGCATCCCCCTGAAAACGTTTATTAGTTTTTACTTTTTTCAATTCCCACAATTAGAATCTCTCTGTCTGTCTGTCTCTCTCTCTCTCTCTCTCTCTCTCTCTCTCTCTCTCTCTCTCTCTCTCTCTATATATATATATATATATATATATATATATATATATATATATATATATATATATATATATAGACTATATATAAAGAACTAGGTCAGAATACAAATACAAGAATTACAATTGAATTTACAATTGAATTCTTGTATTTGTATTTTGATTTAGTTCTTTATTAATACACAAGAAAACATATTGCGATATATATATATATATATATATATATATATATATATATATATTTATTTATTTATTTATTAAATATGGTGATATGTTTTCTTGTAATATAGTTAATAAATTTAAAATATTTCAAAAACAAGAATATTTTTAATGCATATATTATTCAAAGCATATTATCGGCGATAAAACAGTACCAGCATTTTTCCTGAAGATGCTGGTACTGTTTTATCGGCAAAAAGCTTTGAATAATATATGTATTGAAAGTATTCGTGTTATTGAAATATTTATAATTTATTACATATATATATATATATATATATATATATAGATATTAATCTAAAACAAAATAGGTTATTCAAATTCAAGAATATTTAATAATTTATATTCAAAGCTTTTCGTTGGTAAACAGTACCAATATCATCAGGAATAAATAATACAATAGTGCAAGATATAGGCCTAAAACATATGTTAAAGGCATTATATTTTAATTAGAATGCGAAAACTGTAATAAAACTTATATAGGTAAAACCAAGAAAATTTAAAAAAAAAGATATAAAGAACATTTGTAAGCTTATACCTGTAAAAATCCAGAAATATATAAATCAAATTTCGCAAATCATTGTATTAACAATAAGCTCCAATTTCCAAATATTCAAAATATGAAACTTATAAAAGAAATTAATAAAGGATTAAGAATGAATATATATGAATCATTCGAAATATATAAATACAGTAATAATAACAAATTAATAAAAGAACAAATACAAATTCATTCTGAATTCAATGTCTATATTGTTACAGCAACAAAAGAAACTTGGCAATTTGCATAAATTTAGCAACAGTTCTATTTGTAATTTAATATATCTTTTAGGCCTATATCTTGCATTATTGTATTATTCATTTCTGA
This sequence comes from Prosapia bicincta, assembly GCA_036971475.1. Classification (NCBI taxonomy): domain Eukaryota; kingdom Metazoa; phylum Arthropoda; class Insecta; order Hemiptera; family Cercopidae; genus Prosapia; species Prosapia bicincta. The sequence goes on along the minus strand of JBAIZL010000010.1, from coordinate 78,908,246 downwards.
TGATGTTGGGTACTGTTTACCAACGAAAAGCTTTGAATATAAATTAATAAATATTATTGTATTTGAATAACCTATGTTGTTATATATATATATATATATATCATGTTCAAATTTACAATCGTTAATAAAATATTTTTACTCATCCTCTCAAGTTGAAATACATGACACTTGATGTTAATTCAGTTTTTTTCAAATATCGTTTCATTAATTAAATTTAATTATATACTTTAATAACTAATTTCGCTTTAATAATAATCACTTAATATTGTGAGTTTTTAAGGTCAATTTATACTAAGGCTAACAAAGAAAAGTAGTATTTTAGTTACTTTTCATTCAATAATTACAATTAATATAAATAAAGTAACATAACCTACAGCAGTTCTATCACATAACCTATAACATAAAATCAGCTGTTCTATGAAATCATATGTTACTTTAGTCAAATAGGACGATATAACTATATTGCATACCTTGCCCCTTTTGAGAAAACTTTTTCTCCCATTTTAAACTAAAATTATTTAATTAAATTTAATTAATTAGTATTTGGAAAAACTGTATTAACATCAAGTGTCATCCACTGCAATGTAAAACATAATGTGTGTGAACTTGAGTGGATGAATAAAATGTATTTTATTAACGATTTTAAATTTGTACAATCAATAAGGAGAGTGCGAGCTAATAGAAGGAATTGAGAAAGGGGACAAGAGAAGATGATTAGGAGAGATGCCATGTACGTGTCTCAGCTGTCCGATGGTGGCAAAATATCTCATAATCTATGCTTTTACTCGTCGTTTTCTAGGCGTGATAAGATTGCCACCAGAGGAAACGGCGACCACAACTTGTGTCAAGTATTGTATAATACAACTCTTTGTCGACTGTGATGGGAGTTTTGGTTTACGAAATTGTAAACTGTCTTATAAATGTTTTTATACTTATCTCTATTTTTTGTTAATTTACTAATTGTGTGTGTTTGTTAACCCTCCAGGTGCTGGTAATAAACTCTGTAGTGCTGGGTGTTTTATTGGTGATGCGCAGGATTTTATATTTAATTAAATAGAAAATACAAAATACCTCTGAAATATAACATATTTTATATCAAAATGTTCACGATAACCAATAGAATAGCATTATGTAAAACAGAAACTTACCAAATTTAATTGAAGCATTAAAGGCTGCCGATGAATAGAAACAAAACTCTACTTGAAATTGTTTCTTCCTTTCCAGTTAATCTTAGAAACACCATTGTAAAATATTTGAAATACAAAAGATGCACAATTTTGTCCTGAATATAGAAATGTATAACATGGGTAGTTTGTATTCAAAAATAGTTGGTGTTTCTAACATAATACGCACTACCGTAACCAAGAAAAATCATCCAAAGTTCACATTATTTTCTAACTAGGTTTGTAGGATAACTTGTGAGCATGCAAACTTGTCTTTCTTGCCAATTATTATCACTTAGGTTTACAAATATAACTTAAAAATCAAAATCATATAGGCCTATATACATATTTACACATTATGCCTATGTACATGTCAATGCCTAATCGGAGTCCGATTCTGCTGCACGCTTTTTGATGTCTCGCCCTTTAGGTCTTCAGAAGTGTTCTAAGTCCTTATAATAATCAGGGTGGACACCAGAATTACATCCTGGGCAACAGAACGTACTTTTGGATTTTGTTCCAAGGCGCCAACATGCACTACACCCCACGACCCTTGTAAACTGCTCACTCACGCGAGCCTTTCAATTTTGCCTGTTACGTCATCCAACAAGTTCTCCCGGGTAGATTAATAAATAAATCAACTCTTTTCCTTAAAATATAACTATATTGAAACATGGGGTTTTTTTTCGGCAGGGATTATCGCCAACGGCTCGGAAGGAGACCCAAACGGCTTGGACCGATCCGTTAGCACTTCGAGGGTTAAAGTATTCTTTAAACAATAAGTATTCTTTAATAATCAATAAAAACGTTACGTCGTATGTATTTAGCTCTCTTTAATGCGTATTACGTAATCCTAGCTTTGTCTGGTACCGAGAAATACAGGGTAGCTTCTCTGAAGGGTTGAAAACTTCCTTACCCACCCTTGTGAATCACTTATAAGGGGATAGTGTGAGAGACTAACAATAAACTCTCTTCACGAGCAATTATGTCCACTTCCTTGCGTGTTGATTGACATTTTATCTCGAGTTGAAAACCTTGTACAATTAGGATAGAAAGACGTAACTGTGGCTACCGTAAGGTGTGTAGGCGGGTGACTTTTACGAGTGACGCGTGCACCCTCGCTTCCTGTCTTCAGACAACTGTCGCTATCAGTTAACCCATATAGTCTGTTCGCTTTTAGAAGGCCTACCCAACGCCATCGCAACAACCACGTACTGTACGTTTTATATTAATTTTAGTCAACCACTAAATAAAGTGTTTTATATGTATTATTTTGATGGGCAGTAAGGCCTATTTAGAAATATAATTATTTAAACACAAATTGTTAGTAATTGAAAGTAAAAATATAGCAAATTATGAGCACGATTTTCTCATCTTATTTGTTATATTTTTGGAGAAACATGGATTTGGCTGGATCTTATTTGTTTATAGTAGTTGCTACATGTTTGAATACTTGCTGAAAGATTTTGTGTTTTATAAAATTAATATTATAATAGTTATCGATGTAACGTTATCGTTAACTATAATTAAATATCCATCAAGAGGATATAACCAGTGACTAAACGAATACACGAAAGATGCGTACACCAGGCATCTTGCGAAAGGTGCGTACACCAGGCAGCTTGCGAAAGATGCGTACAACGGCTTATGCGTACAGCAGGCATCTTGCGAAAGATACGTACAACGGCTTATTCGTACACCAGGCATCTTGCGAAAGATACGTACAACGGCTTATGCGTACACCAGGCATCTTGCGAAAAATGCGTACAACGACTTAGGCGTACACCAGACATCTTGCGAAAGATACGTACAACAGCTTATGCGTACACCAGACATCTTGCGAAAGATACGTACAACGACTTAGGCGTACACCAGGCATCTTGCGAAAGATGCGTACGACTTATGCGTACACCAGAAATCATGGGAAAGATGCGTACAGGATCAGGTTTTAACAGATGGTGAGGGTAAGCTATGACATCAGAGCGTTATGACAGAAGAGAAATGCATACACGGATCTTTTGAAATCATTGAGCTACATAAATGAGTTTACCTCTGAACTAAACATAGATGTCGTTTAGTTTTTCGGGGCCTGAGATTTTTTAAACTTTATTAAATCTGATTTCCACCACACTTTTCCAGAGTTTGGACTGGAAAAGTGATAGATATGTTGCTTTATCATTTTATCGTGTTTAAAATCAGCTTGTAGCTCTTTGCGTTTTCTCTATAGATTCGATACGCATTGCAGAGATAATGCAGCATCGGTTTCCCCTTAGATTCGATACGCATTGCAGAGATAATGCAGCATCGGCTTCCCCTTAGATTCGATACGAATTGCAGAGATAATGCAGCATCGGTTTCCCCTTAGATTCGATACGCATTGCAGAGATAATGCAGCATCAGTTTCCCCTTAGAATCGATACGCATTGCAGAGATAATGCAGCATCGGTTTCCCCTTAGATTCGATACGCATTGCAGAGATAATGCATCATCGGTTTCCCCTTAGATTCGATACGAATTGCAGAGATAATGCAGCATCGGTTTCCCCTTAGATTCGATACGCATTGCAGAGATAATGCAGCATCGGTTTCCCCTCAGATTCGATACGCATTGCAGAGATAATGCAGCATCGGCTTCCCCTTAGATTCGATACGCATTGCAGAGATAATGCATCATCGGTTTCCCCTTAGATTCGATACGAATTGCAGAGATAATGCAGCATCGGTTTCTCTTAGTAGTAGAAGTCACCTTCATATTCACTGAACACAAACCCACTGAATTGAAGATTAAATATAACTTATCACCACGACAGTTAAAGGCAAAGTGGAAAACCCTTTTCCGACCCTTTTTGACAGAGAAAATTCAAAACCTCGAAAGTTATTAGGAAATATTTTTTGGGTACATGTCCTGAGGTGACACCTAGAGTCTGGTTTGTCCCCTCCTCCCGTTTATCGAATTTACCATTTACCCTCGTCAATTGATATTGTTTCCTTATGTATAGATATTCATTGTAAGATATTGTAGATATTCATTATTGTAGATATTCATTGTGTGCTAAACTTAATTTAGTATTAAATAAGTTCTTGATTGGATGTTATTTATTGAAGTGCATTCGGATATACAATATATTTTTGTATATTGTTTGAAATGTGTTGGAAAATAATTTTAGATTGTTGAGTGTTGCCTAGCAACCAACAATTGGAATGATTCAATGAAATGTCTTGAGATAAACTTCACCTATTTATCTCACAATCTGGATTCATTGGAGCTAAATATAAGTATCTATGAAGCACTCGTCCTGGTCCAGTCACTATACGCGCTCCAATACGTAACATTGTAGGCGGTATGTTGTGGGGACTGTACTAGATTCACTTATACCCCACAACGTTATACCCACATCACGTTTCCTTCAGATCTTCGACGTAGCAATGGAGGTAACTGAACAGCAAATGTGATCCCGTCTTGAAACGCCTAACACGTGGAAAGCGCAAAATCACAGATTTCTGAATTACTTGAAATCCCATCCGCCCAGCAGCCCCAAAGCAAGCAGGAGACAGAAAGATTTGTTAGTTTTATCCAGCAGCCATCAGAAGAGTGACTACCAGGTACTCTGCACACTGCAACCGCCCAGTATGTGCTCAACAAAGATCAATGTGCTGTGTAGAGTGTGGCAGCAAGTAAAACCGCTTCTTTGAGCTGTAAATAAATGTAAACATTTATCCACAAAGTACATAAGCAAATTAAAAAGCCCTTTCATTTATAACTAATTAATTTGTTACATTCTGTGTTTTTTTTGTAAATATGTTTATTATAAAAAGACTTAAACATTGACATTTCACTATTTTATTAAAACGAGGTCTCGATAATTATTATTATTTTTCTTTCTAATAGCAGGATTCTTAGCTACAATAATAGCAGGATTCTTAGCTACAATAATATTTTTCCCAAACGCTAAGACGTATGGGATATTACTGTGTTTGAGAAATTAACAAAAAAAAACACTATTTTTGTCAAATATTAAAAAAGGAATATGAGTAATCGAATTGACAATACATAAGTAATCGTGTGACAAAATATAAACATAAGTAAACTAGGGTTAAGGTGGGTTAAATCTCGCATTTTAGCGTCTCTACTGAAGTGGACTTGGCAGCTGTGACGAAGGGCGCGCTGATACATTGTTACACAGCACGACCGTCTCCCCGTATTCATTTAAATAATGAATATTAATTTGGTTGCATTGTAAGACGACCGCACGGAGCAAATTGCCCGCATTGACTGTTGACCCTGGCGCCCCACTGCTCTCCGTCTGCGACCTATCTGTGCTTTGTGTCCACAATATCGTGACAATGCTTCTGGCGCCCCACTGCTCTCCGTCTGCGACGTATCTGTGCTTTGTATCCACAATGTCGAGACAATGCTTCTGGCGCCCCACTGCTCTCCGTCTGCGACGTATCTGTGCTTTATGTGTCCACAATGTCGAGACAATGCTTCTGGCGCCCCACTGCTCTCCGTCTGCGACGTATCTGTGCTTTGTGTCCACAATGTCGAGACAATGCTTCTGGCGCCACACTGCTCTCCGTCTGCGACGTATCTGTGCTTTGTGTCCACAATGTCGAGACAATGCTTCTGGCGCCCCACTGCTCTCCGTCTGCGACGTATCTGTTGCTTTGTGTCCACAATGTCGAGACAATGCTTCTGGCGCCACACTGCTCTCCGTCTGCGACGTATCTGTGCTTTGTGTCCACAATGTCGAGACAATGCTTCTGGCGCCCCACTGCTCTCCGTCTGCGACGTATCTGTGCTTTGTGTCCACAATGTCGAGACAATGATTCTGGCGCCCCACTGCTCTCCGTCTGCGACGTATCTGTGCTTTGTGTCCACAATGTCGAGACAATGCTTCTGGCGCCCCACTGCTCTCCGTCTGCGACGTATCTGTGCTTTGTGTCCACAATGTCGAGACAATGCTTCTGGCGCCCCACTGCTCTCCGTCTGCGACGTATCTGTGCTTTGTGTCCACAATGTCGAGACAATGCTTCTGGCGCCCCACTGCTCTCCGTCTGCGACGTATCTGTGCTTTGTGTTCACAATGTCGAGACAATGCTTCTGGCGCCCCACTGCTCTCCGTCTGCGACGTATCTGTGCTTTATGTGTCCACAATGTCGAGACAATGCTTCTGGCGCCCCACTGCTCTCCGTCTGCGACGTATCTGTGCTTTGTGTCCACAATGTCGAGACAATGCTTCTGGCGCCCCACTGCTCTCCGTCTGCGACGTATTTGTGCTTTATGTGTCCACAATGTCGAGACAATGCTTCTGGCGCCCCACTGCTGTCCGTCTGCGACGTATCTGTGCTTTATGTGTCCACAATGTCGAGACAATGCTTCTGGCGCCCCACTGCTCTCCGTCTGCGACGTATCTGTGCTTTATGTGTCCACAATGTCGAGACAATGCTTCTGGCGCCCCACTGCTCTCCGTCTGCGACGTATCTGTGCTTTTTGTGTCCACATTGTCGAGACAATGCTTCTGGCGCCCCACTGCTCTCCGTCTGCGACGTATCTGTGCTTTGTGTCCACAATGTCGAGACAATGCTTCTGGCGCCCCACTGCTCTCCGTCTGCGACGTATCTGTGCTTTATGTGTCCACAATGTCGAGGCAATGCTTCTGGCGCCCCACTGCTCTCCGTCTGCGACGTATCTGTGCTTTATGTGTCCACAATGTCGAGACAATGCTTCTGGCGCCCCACTGCTCTCCGTCTGCGACGTATCTGTGCTTTGTGTCCACAATGTCGAGACAATGCTTCTCTTCGACGGGTTTTACAGATTACAGAATTCGGTTTAAACCTCCTAGTACTTATAAGTTATGTAACGTATAAGGCACGGAAAGAAAACAAAATAAGGTTACAAGCTTTGTGGTGCATTAAAACCTCAATTATCCGAGCCCCGATTAACCAGGTTCCGCTTCAACCGAGTTAAAAACAAGTATATACGTTTCGAACATAACAATGTTCTGTATTTCGCTACTCTTCGGACTGGTTTTACAGCTCATGTAGCGTAAAAAATTATACGCTTTGTGGTACGTTACAGCCTCGATTATCCTAGCTCCGATTAACCGGGTTTCGCGTTATCCGAAATAGTGTACGAGTACATGCGTTTTGGCTCTCTTCTCTTGAAGTAGCGACGTAAACATACGTTTTCAATTCATATATATCAGTTACACTATAATGTACTTAAACAAGAATCTTCCTTTGTATATATGCGAGTCGTTTGTATATACTGTTTACATTCTGATATAAAGTACAAACAGACAGTCATTGGTAGACAAACATACAGCCATTGCTAGACAAACATTGCCTTATTGGTATGAATCCAGAAGACGTTAAGGAATAGCGCCTATTGAGGCAGGGTTTTAGTAATGAGAGGCAAAGTTCGAAACATATTTACTTTTATAATTAATTTTTATAACAAAGGTTTTGTTGTTTAGTATCATATAATGTTTAATGTTTTTGGTTACGTTTGTTATTGTTTTGTCGCTTTAACAAGGCAAATGTCATAGATTTAGTTTTTCACTTACTTCCTATCTAGCAAATCAAGTAAAAGTAAAAACCTTTGCACAGATCAAGTTCTTTCTTCAGATTTTGTATCGAGATCTTTGTCAACTTTGTAAGTATAATAACTTGTAATAAACAAAGTAGTAGTATTTATTGCTTTCTAACAGTCAGACATATTTGATTGTTGACGTGTAACAACCAATTGTCATTGATTGTTGGTGATCAACAATCAAATGTCATTGATTGTTGGCGTGTAAGAGTCAAATGTCGTTGATTGTTGGTGAACAACAATTATATGTTATTGATTGTTGGCGTCCAACATTAATTGTTGGTGGCCACCAATGTTATGTCATTAATTGTTAGCTTCTAAAGAAAAACAATTATACAAATTTTGTTGATTAAAATATGTTTATGGAAGGTTCACGTGTCATTTACCTTAACAGAGTCGCTTTCATGGCCATCAAATCCAGTTACACGTGCTCTAGAAGTAACCGTGTGATTTTGAACAGCAGTGATCTTGAACTTGTATGATTACAAGGAAACCTGAAACCACTATGTAAATAGTTGGCCTAACAACGAGATGATGCAAGTATCTAATGACAGGTTGTTGTTTGTCGTGTTGCAGGCTGTGAAGCTAGAGAGTGTTCACGCTTTGAGGACCAGGTACCTTGTGGTGGTGTCCTGTCTAGGCCGGCAACAGGCCGAAGAGAGTTGTCTGCTTGGGATAGACTGCAACGAACGCACCACTGTAGGGTTGGTGCTCAAAGTACTCGCCGATACCACCATCACTTTGGACGGAGACGGGTAAGGTGTAAACAGCTGTTTATTTTACTGTTTACCACAAAGTGGGAATCATTATTGGACTAGTTGGACAAAGTTCTAACGAAACGAATTTTAAAATGGGGAGGGGGATTCATAGTTGTAGACTTTTTAAATAATTGACTCCTTTTTTAATATTAGAAACAGTATTTAAATTATAAAACGTTTAAAAATAGTGTACTAGGTTCTGTCATTTACTATTTTGGGTCTTAACAGGAGAATAGGTAGGACGACATTCTACACTCTCTTTTTACTAACTTATATTCGCATTTCTCAATTGGAAAGGCAAATCATGTCTAGGCCTGAAAAGTTTCTTTAAAAACTGCTAAACACCTACGAGTGTTTACATTCTGTTTGCCAAAGTTTTAGAGAAGTTTAAAGCGTTTTGTAATACATTTTCACTTTTTATAATTTTTTTAATTTTCTTAAAATTATATATAAAAATTTCAGTTTTCATAAATTCATAAGGGGAAGATTTTCTATTTCAAAGTATATCTTCTTGAAAATTTTCTAACTTTTAACAATAATCTCGGATCTCCCTTCTGTTTTATAAATTTTTAAATCGTTAAATAGCAAACGATAGAGTATTTTAAAAAAAATAGATTTGAACTTTAAACTTCATTATTTTACCATATCCTTATAACAATATTTTTAAAATTCTGTTGCGGTTAAAAAAATTGCTAACTATCGGTTTTCCAGACGTTATTGATACTGTTATCAACAAAAATAGTACCAACTGATAATAAAACTTTGTCCTTTCGTCCCAATAATTGAAAATTTTGAAAAGCAAACCTATTTAACCCTACTTTAAAACACCCGCGAGACTTTACACACTATAATGCGGCTACAAAATGAAGTGAAACACTGCCTCCTCGTTCCGTGCGGCGTTGCAACAAGCAGGGTACATTGTAGCTATATTGTTATATTATATTGTAATACTAACGTATAACAAAGACCTCTGTTTTATAATAAATTCTTGTTTTAATCTTTGTTTGTTGTAATAGCAGTAATTTTTTTATTTAAAACCTTTTTAATAATTGGCGCTTCAGGACCACATCTTTTTAATTTTTCTATAAACGTTTTTTCAATGGATAATAGATTCCTCAAAAAAAAAATGGTTTACAATATTAGTGTTAAAGGAAAAATATTTTTGTCGCGCCTGAACAGAAAAGTTATTCGGGAAAAAGTCTTGCTTGTGTTAGCGTCACGCCCTGACACGTATACTTTAGTCTTGTACAACCATTGTTACAACTATTTAAGGTTTAATGAAAAAGATGAAGTAAAATTTCAACTGTAAAAACTAAGCATGTATTAAACTTAGCAATTGGAAAGCTCAAAAACAACCCTAGTTTGTGGTTATTTTATAGCACAAAAACTCATCAATGTTTATGTTTTAAATAAATTTACAAAATTGTAGTCACAAGTGAACGCTTCATTTCAAGAAAGTATTTAAAATAGGTTCTGTAATACAATCTAGTTAATGTAATAAGATATAATGTAATAGATAATATAAAACCTTTATTAGATGTTGGAAAAGTTACTGAGTAAAGTTTTAGTAAACGAATTTGTTATTGAAATTGAAATTTGTTATTCAATTAAACGTGATTTCATTTAAAAAATTGGAATTAAAATATGTAACTCATAGTCATATTCATTTGACTGTAACAGCGCCTATGATTTGTTGGAATATAAATTAATATATTTATTAACTGATAAAAATATAGAATAATAATATTTAACCTAATAGAGTACAATAAACAAAGTAACAACTTTCGTGTGTAAAACAGCTGTTCTACAACATAACCTAAAACATAAAACCAACTGTTGTGTGAAATCGTATATCACTAAATATGAGCTTAAATATTTGTATATATCATTTAGTGTAAGAATCATGTATAATGTTGTATGTATCATGTAAGCTAAAATACTGTGTTTAAAAGTGTTAGAGGCTCCTAAGAAAATTTTAATTTGAAATAAAAATATACAACACATTATATTGCATTATACTTAAATATGATTATTATATTGAAATAATTATAGTAAAATTCATTAAGGTTAAAAAAAAAATAAAAAAAAATATATAAAATATATAAATAAAAAAAAAAAATATATATATATATATATATATATATATATAAAAAAAAAATATATATATATATATATATATATATATATATATATATATTATTTACTAACTGATTAAACAATATGGAATAACAATTAAATAAATAATATACAATAAATAAAGTCCACATAACCTATGTGTTAAAACAGTTTTTTTATGACATCATATGTTATCACTTATGTTGAGCAGTAACTATATTGCATTCTAAATTTACTTACATAGATGTGTTAAAGCATGATGGAAAGTAGAAGATTTTTCCCTAACAATTATTTTTAACATTTACATTCAATATATATATACATATATATATATATATATATATAGTCAAATAAACACTTTCATAAACAATAATACTGTATTTTTTTTTGCTTTATACTCTTACAGTCGTGATGTAGTTACAGAACTGTTCGGTAATAACGAGTTATGAAAATGCTGATACTGTTAATCAACAAAGAGCTTCAGCTTGAGATAAATCTATAAAATAAAATCAAATACAGTATTCGTTTTTGAAAATATCTCCTTAATATTTAATATCTAAATATGTGTTATGTATTTCAGGGGGTTCAGCGTGAGTGTGTGCAACAGGCAACACATCTTCAAACCAGTCTCCGTACAGGCTATGTGGTGAGTAGTAGCTGTAGCATGTACTTTGTCTCTCCATATTCTTCCAGTTGTTTTGGGGGAGGGGATGCTGGAACAAAACTGAACTAAGGTAGTCTTCTTTGTCGATCCACTGGCACTAGATGCTAGACAATAAAGATACCATCAATCTTCGAAAGTTAACTGAAAACAGTGCTACAAAGCTATATATATATATATTTATTTATATTGTTTTACTCTAAATAGTTTACGCTAATATATATATATATATATATATATATATATATATATATATATATATATATATATATATAACTTCTATGATTATAATACTAATATTTATAATATAACATATTTCCTCTATTACTTGTTACAATAGAGTCAGTTAACCCTGTGAACTCGTTTAATCTTTACTTAGAGGTTACTTGGAGGTTATGTTTAAATGTAATTTCATAATTTAAATGTTCTAAGGCATCGTATTTTTTTATAAATGATAACGTATCATAAAAATTATACTTATTATCGTGTTCACTTTTCGGAAATCCGTTCATCTTCGGAAGTCTAACTTAAACAATCTTCCGACAGCCTTCGTATAGTCCAGGGCTGTCTGGAAATCAAGGATGGCTGGCATGTACAATTACAATGGGTCGTTAACCATGTAGGCATTGTAGGGAACTAACTGGCTGATGAACTGGCGAAAAGGGGTGCAGAAACTGCCCCATCATCCCTAAACTCTGCTCTTTCAACGCCCACACTAGGACTAAGATGGCGGATATTGCCTCAAATAAGAAATCGGAGCTTCTAGCCTCCAAGGGCCCGATGACTAGAATCCTACAACGTATGGGAGCGGTAGCCAGATTCCGCCTACTGACTAGTCATAACTACCATTAAAACCATCTCCAACGGCGTAGTGGAAACACCCCGTGTCCCCCTTTACCACGAAGGCAGAATGGACGGCGAACATCTAAATTCTTGTCCAGCCCTCTCTGGTTCCAAGAGGACCCCGTTGGCCGCTACTGGAAGGCGCGGCGACGAATGGCTGAACTAAACAAAACTGAACAGTTTTGCTTTTTTTTCAAAGACTTTGGATCATTAAGACTGACTTCAAAGTCAAGGATATTTGAACAAAAATTATTCATTTAATTATTAGATATAATGTAACATTAACATATAAAACTTGGAAAACTTAATTAAAATTTTACGTGCTCTAAATGTACGTTTTCGGCGACTTTTATTTATCAGTGCCTGGAGTCGTGGATGAATTTTTTTTCAAATTTATTTTATTTCTTTTCTCCCTTTGTTTTAAGCCATATAATGGGCAAAATAAGCTTGAGTAATGACATCTTGGTGGGACTGTACAACAACAGAAAACTTTTCGATCAGTTTTTGTGTAAAAACACTCGCGCGACCACTTTCTAAAATCGGAGCCGCTGCAGATGTATTTAGTAGCCTATATGTGTCCCGTAGGTGGGTAAAGATGTGCTTTCACACTTGACCCTAGCCTAGCGCGGCTATGATTAAACCAAACAAGTTTTGCTAATTGCACTCCTCTTAGCATAGATATATATATGGTTTCACTTTTTATAGCTCTGTTTCACGTCGGCTTTCACAACTTCATTCCTTTTTTGTTACAGTTTTTAGCAAGAGTTTGCACTTTATGTCGGTTTCACTATCATATCTCTGCTTTTTATATAAAATTAGAACGTCGGCATTTTTAAAGTGAAAACCTTTTTAGACGTATCTGTTACTTTTTTACATGAAGAAGTACGTTCAGTTGCTTTATAAAGACTTTTTAAGTCAAACTTCCGAAGATAAACGGATTGTCTCAAATATTTCCGAAAACTGAACCCGATAATAAGTATAATTTTTACGATATTTTATAATTTATAAAAAAATACAATGTTTTCGAATATTTAAGATATGAAATTGCATTTAAACATAACCTCCAAGTAACCTCTACGTGAAGATTAAACGAGTTTACATGGTTAACTGGCTCTATTATAATAAGTAATAGAAGAAGTATGTTATATTATAAATAGTTGGCTATAATAAATATAATTAATTCAGCATAAACGTTATTGAAACGATGTTTTCTTAAAATCTCTAAATATTTTAGAAAATTAGAAACTATATATATTTAGAGTAACCTTCATAAATATATATATATATATATATATATATATATATATATATATATATATATATATATATATATATATATATAACTTTGCAACACTGTTTTCTTGTATTCACTTATGACTTTCACTATATGTACCTAAACAAGAATCTTACTTGGTATTTATGCGAGATAACCTTCGAAGAATTGCGGTACTGTATCTTCATTGTCGAGCATCAACTGAAACTGGGTGTTGTAGTAAATTGCCAGGTGTGTGAATTTTCCGTTGTAACGTGGTATACCGGTATTCTAATTTCACACTCACTGCACTGTGGGAAACTGTTTAGTTTGTCCTGGGGTTAATTTTGCCTATTAGAATGAATAGTTTTTAGGTTAAATAATAATTAGGTTAAAAATTTTAAAACACCATAAATTATTCAACTTAATAGACAAAATTAGCCCCAGGACAAACTAAAATGTTTCTTACAGTGCAGTGAATGCGAAAATAGAACAATACAAGTATACCACGTGACAACGGAAATTCCACACACCTGGCAATTTACTACAACACCCAGTTTCAGTTCATTCTTGACAATGAAGATAGCATTAATTTTCGAAAGTTAACTCGCATAAATACCAAGTAAGATTTTTGTTTAAGTATATATAGTGAAAGTGTTATATATGTATATATACATATACATATATATATATATATATATATATATATATATATATATATATATATATATTTTGGTTGCTCATTTAAAACAGTAACATATTTGACGGATGTTGTTGATTTTGGAGCTACCGGGGGTAACTAAAGAAATATTGGATACGAAGTAGAGAGAACGGAAAGAAAAATTTAATAAGGGAATAGGGTGATTATTTCGGAAAAAGATAATGAAGTTGTAGAATAATGGATATTTGAGATGATGAAGGGTTATGATGCAAAAGGAGTTGGGGGTGAATTTGAGACAGAAAAGGGGCGAAAATACCGCGTAAATTGATCACCAAAACCAGAGCCTTTGTAGACCGACAAAGAGTGATGGAAGAGAGCCTTGAAAAAACTGATTAATTGTTTTAAAGAAAGGTTTAGTCCGTGGTTGGCTGTGGAAGCGAGTACCATAACCCACCCTAATCGTATAGATAGAGCCATCTTCTATAAGCGTGCGTATTTCCTGCTAGTATGTCTCACTATAAATAGTGTTTTTGATTTTTCCAAAACAAAGAATTAATAATAAATATTATACTGGTTTATATGCTTTCTTTAACAATAATAGTTTTGTATCAACTTTTTTACAGGTTTATCTAGTAGTGAGGCTGTTTTAAATGCTTATTATAATTTTAGTTTACATTTTAGACCGATTTCATTTGATTCCGTTCTTTTTTGCGCATGTTTTCTTCTTAGGTCTTGCGTGAAAGCTCTGGTTTCTTCTCCGGGTTACTCATGTGATGCTACATAGCTACAAATTATACGGTTAGGCGAGGTTTGGGTAGAAAGAATCATTTCTTACGCGTGCCAACATAAGACATTCTATTTGATAAGGATGGGCCGTTTCCTAAATTTTCGATTTCGATTGTAAAATTTTTCTTCCGATTCTCGATTCCTTTGGTAGTTATACAGGCCTGCAAGATATTCTCTAATAATGAATTTAGTTGACATCTTGGCCATAAGGTGAAGCCCTTAGAGTTCCCTTTACATTCTAATATATTGTAATACATTACATTATATTAAGCTGCACAAAACGAACGACCTTGATTTGTGAGTAAGACACTAAAAGCGTGACAAACTTATCGGATAAAAGTAATGATATATTTAAAATTACAAATGTGAACTTGAGTCACAATTACAATAACCCCAGTAATAGGTATTTCAGTTTGTATAAGTGGAAAAATTGGAACTAATTTTAATTTGTTTTGTTTTGGCATCTATGAAGGGGTGGCGGCCAGAGACAGGGAGAGAGAGAGGAAGCGGTGGCGGACAGAGACTGGGAGAGAGAGAGATGAAACCGTGGCGGTCAGGAACGGGGAGAAACAGAGAGAGAGAGAGAGAAAGCCGTGGCGGTAAGAGACTGGGGGGGAGAGGCCGTGGCGGCTAGAGACTGGGGGGGGAGAGAGAAAGGAAACCGTGGCGGCCAAAGACGGGGAGAGAGAGAGAAAGCTGTGGCGGCCAGAGATGGGGAGAGAGAGGAAGCCGTGGCGGCCAGATATGGGAAGAGAGAGAGAGGAAGCCGTGGCGGCCAGGAACGGGAAGAAAGAGGGAGAGATATAGCAGTGGCAGTAAGAGACGGGGGGGAGAGAGAGAGACAGCCATGGCGGCCAAAGACGGGGGGGGAGAGAGAGAGAGAGCTGTGGCGGCCAGAGACGGGGAGAGAGAGAGGAGATGAAGCTGTGGCGGCCAGAGACAGGGAGAGATAGAGAGATGAAGCGGTGGAGGCCAGCTGCACGTGTGAGAGTGAGACAGACAGAGAGAGGCGAGCGGAGATGAACAAACGGACCGGAAATGCTTCCGATCGACTTTGTTGTTGCGTCATAAATAATAATAATATTTTCTTATCACAAATCAGTATTTGCTTTAATCATTTAATTCATTCAAAGCAACTAATACATAAACAAGGCAATGATAATTAATTATTTTTCAATAAATTACACCGCACACGTATTTAAACGGTTAAGAAAACCAGAATCTGAATCGGCCCTTTAACGATTGCTCGATACCATTAGAATAGACGATTCCTGGGACGGCCTAACCTTACTATATGACGTCCCCTAAAGAGAACATTCATCGTACTACAAGTGTACATTGTAGCGCACCACATATCAGTATCAGTCCGTTGAACCATTTACAGCGAAGGAGTAACCAAAGTCAGTGACCCGGTGCGATATGTCTGGGAGATTTGTTAAGTGGGTCGTGTAATTTTAGGTTATAAACTTTACTGCCCTTTACGTATTGTAAACGAGGCTTTTAACACCAGATGTAGAAGGCAGCTTCACGACTCCTACCTTTTAAGTATACCTTGATAACTTTCGAAAGAATGTTTTAATCTCCCTGTTTACGAAACTTTATTTTGGTTCCTATAAAGTAAGGACAGAAAACGTGATCATTAGTTTGAACTAGACAACCCATAATCGCCGTTCTCCAGTTCAGTTCATGCGTTTGCAATCAAAGAATCGAATCACTCTTCTATCCTATTCTTTTCGTTTCAGCCTATTTTTTAAAATCTTTTCTACTAGTCCACACTTTTGTTTGTTATATATATATATATATATATATATATATATATATATATATATATATATATATATCTTGTCATTATATATATCTTGTTCAAATTTTCGATCGTTAATAAAATACTTTTTATTCTTCCACTCAAATTCAAAAACATTTCTTTGCTTGTAGTGGATGACAATTGATGTTAATAAAGTAATTTCAAATATTAAATGATTTAACTAATTAATTTTAGTTTTATAACGAGAGAAAAGCTTTTTATAAAAGGGGCAAGGTATGCAGTATAATTATTTTGTCCCATTTGGCTTAAATTAAGTGATAACATACGATTTCATAAATACAGCTGATTTTGTGTTATAGGTTATGTGGTAGAACAGCTGTTTCAACGCATAGGTTATGTTACTTTATTTATATTAATTGTAATTATTTAATAAAAAGTAACTGAAATAGAGTTTTTCTCTGTTGCCCTAAGTAGGAACTGACTTTATAAAATTTTTTATTATACGCTACAATAAATCCAATTATGTAGTAAATTACAAACATCAAAAAAAGTTCAATAAATTACTAAATTATTTATTTTATTAAAATCGATGTTTTCAGTGTTAAACATCGATCTTTTTATCACGCAAATGGTTTAGTCGTTGTTAATATCCATGAGAAATATCAATATTTTCTTTAAACTGCTCATCGGAGTAAAGGTTGTGCTAGGAAAATATCATGAAGGTCGTGAGTCCCGGGAGTACCAACTTGAATATTTAATAAAACAAAATTTCCCTACCGTAAATTTGTATTTAGTGAGAAAAATTGGCATAGATTTTGCCTGTGTTATTTTTATAGGTAATAAGTTACTGTCTTCTTGTAACAAACTGTAACATATTCTAAACGCTCTTGAATATAGAACGGCTTTATGGAGCCAATAAAATTTTCTTCGCTTTTAATAAACTGGTATATTATAGTTGACAGCTCTTGGTAGATATAATTAGATAAGCGGAGGACTAAGCTTCACGGAGCCGTGGGCGTCGCCATAAAAGGCATCGCAGCTCTCACCGCTAAATTTAGCGCTAGACAGGCCGAACTTTCACTTGATAGACGTTCTGCAGCGCCCTAGTCCAATAGGTTATGTTGTGTCTCGATAAATGTTATGTCCCCGACTTGCTGCGATGGATCGGGGAACTTGGCACCTCCGCTGACTGAATCAAGTCACTCTGTATGGTGATACGGTTTTCTTCGTGATGATTCCAGCTTAACAGATAACAATTTTCAACCTTTTAAAAACCCTTAAGTAAGATCAAGAAAGCAGATACTGGCATTGACGTCTTCTACGGTCGTTCTATAGCAGGTACAGGTAAAGTGTTATAAGTTGCCACTTGGCTCTTAGGCAGAAATTGTGTATTCGCCGTCTATAAAACATTAGGCTCTTTCGTCATTCCTCATCAGTGCCATGAATCGCGTTCTATCCGTCCCAACCCTTAGACAATCATATTAGCACGCTTCCCTGAACATTTACATTTGTTGTTATTCTAAGTATACATTAACTAGTATTTTTAAATAACAAAATAATAAGTAGACCCTAAGAGTCAGCGGAAGTACAAGGGTTGATTTTTTTTTTAACGACCTGCGAGCACATCTACCCTCCCCTCGTCCTCGGCCTCTCGCCAAGGCCCGCAGCCCCCAACTGCCAGCCTATACAATTTTACCCATACTATGGTTCCAAACACAACTTGACGGAAAAAGCGTTTCTCATCATCGGTTTGTCTCATGTGCGTTGCGTTACCTTCCCAAAGGAACAGATGAACAATTGGAGCGATTTACTAGCGACGGTCTACATTCAAATACCTTTTTAATTTTAACTCGACCTATAACATTTAGGCATTTTAAGTATGAAAAAATTTTAAATTAAATTTGCATTTTAATAAACCGACATTTATGTCTTATCACTCTCACCAGGTAGTTTTAATTTTGTTAATTTGTTTTAAAGCGAGTTATCTTAATTAAAACCTTTTCATTCCACTAATTTTACAGGCAACACTTTCTCAGTTTAAATAAACGGTTGTGTCAGTAATCATGGTCACTGTAAAAATACTTTACACGAAGTGGAATTGAATCCGCTTTGTTTATATTGGCATCGGTCGTGCGGCTAACCAGTGTGGCGGAAATTCACGATTTCAATATTACCCCTTTGGGCGGTCGGGAGAGTTTCAAGGTCGTGCAAGACACAACGATCGATACTTGAGGCCGTGTCGAGAATCAGGTGGTACCGTGGACACTACTTGTCTTTAATCGCACTCGCATGGATTAGTGTTTATTATTATTAGTGAATATTTTTATCACTTGTTGGAATTTCCTCTTTCTCAGTAAATGAAAACCAACTATGGAAACGAAACAATCCAGGAAGGTCTTTACGAGAAAATAGTTCCAAGGTTTAAGTACAGTAGAGCCTCGATAATTCGGACTAACTGGGACCGTGGCCCATCCGGAGTATCGAAAATCCGGATTAGCCGGAGAATAGGGTAAAAATTAAAATAAGACATTTTACTTACAGAAAACCCCCTTTACATTTATCAAACAAAGAGTGTTATGTACAGTATATGAACGTACATATTGTACGTACAGTTAACCTCCGCTGCAATTAATTTCTTGGCAAACAAATCTGTCAGTTTGTTTTTAGGTCCCCTTGTATTGGCGATAGGAGAAAAGTGTGTTGCTTATTTAAAGTAGATATGCTCTAAGCATGGGCGGTAGAGTTCGTAATAGGAATATGTAACAGGCACTGACGAAGGAAGGTTGCCATCCTACTCAACCGACGATGTGTAATAACCAGAATTCCGTCCATTATCTGATTAATATTGCTGAAACGTCGGCAAAATTACCAATAAATTCCAGAAAGGAGCAGAAGAAAGGAACAATGGGTGAAGTCGGGCCTACTTGTGAATGGAGTTGCACTCGGCCACTTGTTAATTCTGGACACGAGGCTGACCGGGTTCCGTTAAGGCTTCCTTATATAGCTACGGACTTGTGACCGCCATCTTCATTCAGGAGGGTGACATTTTAGCGGGAAAACTCGCGGCGAAGACGTGCATTGGTTGAGCGTCGCCAAGCTTCTGTGTTGTAGCGAGCCGACAACTGGTCGCCGCGGTCACTTTGGCCCGAGTCACTTCTTTGGACAGAGTTTAATAAACTTTCGAAGTGAACTAGCATCACGATATACTGTTACTCTTCTAAGATCAGTTATTAAACAATTATAAAAACAAAAGATGTTTAAATTCAATTCCTACTTGGGCTAACAAAGATAAATATTATTTTAGTTAAATTTTATTAAATCTTAATAATTAATGTAAACAATCTAACATAACCTACGAGTTAAAACAGCTGTTTTACCACATAACCTATAACATAAAATCAACTGTTTTATGAACTCATGTATTATTACTAATTTTAAGCCAAAAGGGGACGAAATATATATATTGCATACTTTGCCCCTTTTGTGAAATGTTTTTCCCATATAAAAATAAAATTAATGAATAAATTTATATTTAAATAATATTTGTTTTCAAATATTATATGAACAAATGAAAGTTTAAAAAAAATATATGTATGCATTTATAAATGAAATATAAGTAAAGGTTTTGCAAATTTTGTAAACTTAAAATTAAATCAACACGATAGTTTAAAAAAAATAATGATAATGCAAAAGTGTCGCAAAACGAATGTTTGTCGTTCAATGTGGCTACAGCGCCACAATGGACACATCTTCATTTTGGATAAAACACATTAACCGTGTATCATTGGCAGCTCTTTGATTATACTTGCCTTTTTCAAGCACCTGCTTGTTGCACTTGCTGCATTAAAAAAAAATAATAATAAAAAAAATATATATATATATATATATATATAAATATCACAATATGTTTTCTTGTGTATTAATAAAGAACAAAAGTCAAAATACAAATACAAGAATTATATTTGAATTTACAATTCAAAGCTTTTCGTTGGCTAACAGTACCAACATCATCAGGAATATGAAACCAATATTAGGTAAACTAACAACCTGTTTTGAACAGACCGTGAATTTATAGAAGGAATTGAAATTTGTGAACCGTTTAAACGTGGCGTTTGTTTTCAAGGATTTTTAATATTCCTGATGATGTTGGTACTGTTAGCCAACGAAAAGCTTTGAATTGTAAATTCAAATATAATTCTTGTATTTGTATTTTGACTTTTGTTCTTTATATATATATATATATATATATATATATATATATATATATATATATATATATATATATATATCTTGATGTTGCTGATTTGGATTGTGACCCTGCTAAAATACAACCTCAAATAGGCATTCTAGTGGGAAATATGCAAGCTCAAGCATCTCACTAACAGATTTTCCTCTTATCATTTCAAATTTACCTTACGAATTAAAACTTGAAATGTTATATAATGTTTCTTGTGAAAGTGTGTATAAATAATTAAATTGTTTTTAATATATAAGTAATATTTGTTTTTTCCATATGGCTGTACCATTTATTTATTGTATAAAGTGGGGGGCTTTCATTTAAAGAACAGGGGCGTGGTAGCAAAACGTTTCAGAACCCCTTCCATAGGAAGAGTGTAAACTAATAAAAGGGATTGTAAAATAGAGAAATTTAGGTGAGGAGCATAAAACCTTTTAGTAGAAGAAAAAATGATTTGATCATAATAACATATTGATCGTGTTGCCCAACTTAGACCCACTCTCTATGAATAATCATAAAGAGATAGAGATCTGCGATTTTAGTGTCTGTTTCATTAGTGTTTGTATTTGTGTATGAATTTGTGTGCATGCATTTACATTCATCATGTAATCAATCTAATTTGAACAGAGCGTGAATTTATAGAAGGAATTGAAATTTGTGAACCGTTTAAACGTGGCGTTTGTTTTCAAGGATTTCGTTACGTAAAAGTTTAGAATCGCCGTTCTTATTGTTCCTTGGGTTGATGGTGCTTCATAATCAGAGCCGTCCTTAGGAGGGAGCGAGTTGAGCGGACACTCCAGGCCTCGTGCCACAAGGGTTTATTCGCGCCAAAAAATAAGTAAAATGTTTTAGTTGAATGAATTTAATATAATAATGCACAGGTATACGTGCCTAAAATAACTGTTTGACTACTCGCGTAATATCTTGAATTATTGATTAATGGCCAATCCTACTAACGAGATGTCGGCATCGCGACCAAAAGAACGCAAAACCTCGTGTGATAGCGACGGCGTTTCAACACTGCCAAATGGATAAATAGTTTGCGTATTTTTAAGACGAAACTACTTTATCAAAGTTGCTCTAAACACGCCTTTTTGCGTGAGAAATTGAAAAATCTTTCGAGGAAGACCACTTTCTTAAAAAAAAAGGCCTCGCAAAAGGTTTTCCCTCCAGGCTTCACATTTGCTAAGGACGGCTCTGACCATAATGCATCTTGCAAATAATTAATTCCATTGTTACAGAAGAAGTGGCAGTTTGAGGGATGTTTTTGCAAATGCCGTACTATAAGCAAATGTCCGCAAAAGGGTAGTAGCGGACTCTACTACGAAACACTGTGTCCTTACTTACGCTAGAGTAATTTAAATATGTTCGTACGATTAAGAAAGGCACGCTAATAGGTCGAACCTTGAGTATTGCAGGTAGACATAAGAATGCTTGCATATTGATTAGTTCCCCCTGTAGTGCGATAACATTCCGCGATTGTTGTAGCTCTGTATGTAGGCTAGTTTGTTGGGGGCTCGGTCCGATTGTGTTTATGTTGCTTTCTTAGAGCGTGCCTTATAGATGGACTCGTGTAATGCAGTCTGTTGATCTTTAAGTGTT
>JBAIZL010000010.1:78558312-78880812 GCA_036971475.1 Prosapia bicincta | reverse complement strand
GTCATTAGACGAGAATATTGTGACGTTAGGAAAGGCAGGAAACTGTTCTCAAATATAACTATAGACATCTTATTCCTGACGTTGTTGCATTAATATTTATTTCGTTTCGGAGAACCTCCTTTAACCTGGGCTTTCTATAACATCAGGAACGCAGCAACAAACATCAATATGACAAAGTATTAGAACACAGCCCAGCAGAAACCTAGAATGTTATCGTAATTGCAATTTTCCTCGAAACAGAATGGCTTTTTAAAAGTAATTATTGTTCCTAGTAATCAAAGAATTATGTAATTAGTTATGTAAGGCTATTTTATTATATATTTTATTAATATTGCAAATTAAATACAAGAGACAATTGCTAATAAGAAATACCTTGCCAACATGGGACAACTACTTTAGCATTACCAACCGGTTTAAGTGCCAATTTCTAAAACGTGTTCCTTTTCAATTCCTTCTGTTAGTTCTCTCTCTCTCTCTCTCTCTCTCTCTCTCTCTCTCTCTCTCTCTCTCTCAAGTTCAAATACATTTTTTAAACTTCTAGTGGATGACACTTGATGTTAATATAGTTTTTTTTAGATATTAATTTATTAATTAAATTTAATTAATTTAGTTTCTTATGGGAAAAAGCCTTTGTACTAAATTTAAATATAAACATTTGTTACAACAATGGTCTCTGAAATCTTTGAAATTAATTGTTTCCATGGTTGTTTTCATAATTGTTTTCCATAGATAACTCATTCTTTTTCAATTCGTTCTATTCCTTCACTCTCTCCTTATATAATATACATTATTCAAATACGTTTTATTCATCCACTCAAGTCCAAATATATTTTTTAAACTTCTAGTGGATGACACTTGATGTTAATATAGTTTTTTTAAGATATTAATTTATTAATTAAATTTAATTAATTATAGTTTTATATAGGAGAAAAACTTTTCACAAAAGGGGCAAGGTATGCAATATAATTATTTCGTCCCAATTGACTTAAAATAAGTGAGAGCATATGATTACATAAAACAGCTGATTTTATGTTATAGGTTATGTGGTAGAACAGCTGTTTCAACGCATAGGTTATGTTACTTTATTTATATAACTGTTATTATTTAATAAATAGTAACTAAAATGAAGTTTTTCTTTGTTAATCTGACTAGAATAGACTTTAAAATTGTTTGTTTATATTATTTTATTTAGTACCACCGTAGCTAATATTAATTGGAAGTTGTGTTGATGTTTGTATGTACGCTCGAGTGTGCGCGTTCACGTGCTGTTACGAAACTTTATTTTTTCCTTAGAGATAATTTTGGAGATATTTTTTCATTAATGATTGACAAATATTTATTATAAAATTAATACTTCTGCTCTCCGGCCTTGCAAGATGTAACAGTGAAATTTACGTACTTATTCCCCTTAAGTTTTGTCGCGCCCTCCGCATTGAAAGAACGCGATCAGGGCGCCAGACGGGAGTAAGTTTTTGACACTTGCCCTTATAAGGGCTACGAAGTTGTTATGTCCTTTAAAGGAGTCGGCTTAGCACAAGATATCCTTGGCATTAACCTAGACATGTACCTTGAATTTGAAACAGCGGCGCGGCGAGGAAATGTTGGAACCAATGCGCAGTATGATTCTGTGGCCTTGTAGCCTGTAGACAAATATTCGATAAGTCTAGGATCTGGTTGCATTGGGCTCCAGATTAAACTTAGGCTACACTCGACTTAGGCTATCCACATGGTACGTAACGTTCCAACTTGGTCCCGAGCCCCAAACGTAACTTTTCTTACTTAGACATGATAACTTTTAGGCGATCTACGTCAGAGATTCCGCCCATTATGTTCGAAATAGTTTTGTTTCAGTAAGTTTTTCTTAATAAATTTATATTAATTATAAGTCATTGCGAGTTATAACTATAATAAATTTAAAAATAAGCAATTGTTACAACAATGGTCTCTTGAATTGTTAGAAATGAATTGTTCCCATGGTTATCGTTATACTTTATTTCCATAGGTGACTCATTCTTTTTCAATTCCTTCTGTTAGTTCACACTTCCTATTTACATCTTGTTCAAATTTTCCATCGTTAATAAAATACTTTTTATTCATCCACTCAAGTTCAAATACATTTTGTAAAACTTGTAGTGGCTGACACTTGATGTTAATAGAGTTGTATCAAATATTAATTCCGTAATTAAATTTATAGTTTTATTAGTTTTATATGGGGGAAAACGTGTCACAAAAGAGGCAAGGTATGCAATATAGTTATTTCGCCCCATTTGACTTGAAATAAGCGACAACATATGATTTCATAAAACAGCTAATTTTAGGTTATAGGTTATGTGGCAGAACAGCTTCTCTAGCGCTTAGGTTAAGTTACTTCATTTATATTAATTGAGATTATTTAATAAAAAGTAAATAAAATACAAATTTTCTTTGTTGGCTCAAGTAGAAATTGACTTTAAAAAAAGTTTGTTTGTGTTACTTGTTAGTAATCCTAAGGAATCCTTAATTTCGTCCGTTGCAGAGTAAAGTCCATTGTAGTTTTAAGGGGTTCAGCCAGTGTGACCTTTTAGGATTACGGAAGGATTATACATATAGGCGGGATTAAAGTTAGGGGCAAATAATTCCCTGGTACAGGTCATAGCTCGGGTCAGTGTACCTGGCGTAAACCTACCCACCATCGGGGTAACTACACGTTACACCCTCTTGGAAGGGGAGGGGAATTCGGAAGCACTCCTAAAGATATAATCTCCTTAGTTAACTATCTCCTAATGTCTTCAGTTAACTATCTCCTAATGTCTTTAGTTAACTATCTCCTATTGTCTTCAGTTAACTACCTCCTAATTTCTTTAGTTAACTATCTCCTAATGTCTAGTTAACTATCTCCTAATGTCTTTAGTTAACTATCTCCTAATGTCTTTAGTTAACTATCTCCTAATGTCTTTAGTTAACTATCTCCTAATGTCTAAAGTTAAATATCTCCTAATGTCTTTAGTTAACTATCTCCTAATGTCTTTAGTTAACTATCTCCGAATGCCTTTAGTTAAATATCTCCTAATGTCTTTAGTTAACTATCTCCTAATGCCTCTAATTAACTATCTCCTAATGTCTTTAGTTAACTATCTCCTAATGTCTTTAGTTAACTATCTCCTAATGCCTTTAGTTAACTATCTCCTAATGTCTTTAGTTATTGAGAATATGGTAGAAACGTGACAGAGGTCTGATTCCTCCCTTAGTTCTACATTTACCGTCACAATGTTTGGGTTACAAAGAACATATGTTAGTTCTTACTTTTGACAGTTAGTTGGCTTCTTTTGTCTTCACCACGTTTACCTAGCTCTTCCTTCACAACGCGCTGCAAAGACTTATTTCGTACTAAATATTTACAAACATCTTTCACTTTTTATTATAATTTAAAATTTTAGTGCAAATATCAAATGTGACAATTTTACTTAAAGTTTCCAGCTGTGGTCCCCACGTGTCGTTGATACTGACTATCGGTCAATGCGATGGAAAACCTTTTGTCTCTAGTTCTTGTAAATTTACTTTATAAATACGGCAAGTTATTATGTTAATGTCGTTTAAAACAATTGTTATGGCAATAATACTTACAAAGTTTTGTTATCTTCAATAACAACGGAATAGCCTATAGTTTAAGTCGTCTAGGTATCCTTTGATGTGACCTGTCAACGTTTTTGCCTTTGTGTAGGCAATGTTTAACTTTCGGACCAGCCTTTATTAATCGGTTTATAAGCTTTAGCGTCTTCGCTTTGCATTCTTGTGACAAAGATGTGACACAACAGCCGACCGAGCGGAACCTGCGGCAGGCACAGTTCACTTGCTTCGTGTAAGATGATCAAGCGGGAATGTTGACAAAGAATTTGCCAAGCAGCTGGGGGCCAAGGACCATCGCCAAGGTCATACGGTGCCAGTAATGCAACTTTGCAAACTCTTTTCTTCGCACTACACTTATAAAGTAACTCGCCAGGGTATTTGTATCCCGTTTCCACGTAATCGATTTTATCAAAATAAAACTATACAGGGCGATCCAGAAAGTCATCCGGTACACCAAAAATTTTATAAAAACTAACGCTCACGGCCCAAAAATTATAAATTGTATAAACTAGCTATCCCTCCTCCACGGCGCACCTAAAACCTTACTAATTCAACCATTTGGTTTATTTGTTTGACGCAGTAACTCGCAAAATGCCTCAAGATATAATTTAACTTTATTAAATTAGAGCTTAGCTAGTGAGAACAATTCATAACGGAAAAATTGAAACAGTTTACTCTAAATCTCACTACACAATAGTTTACTAAAACAAACACACTACTTTATATAAAACAAATTGACTAGTTTAATAAAACAAACCTACTAGTTTCGATGACTATGTCGCCTTCATCAGTGGTTGGATACTACTTGACAAAACTTTGAGTTGCAAAAATAACATTTCAATTTTACACTGCTTTGCGCGGTAAGTTATATTTTTTTTATACCAAAGTTAGAAATTAAAGGTTTGTAAATGTTCAATCCAATATTTTCTCTTTTACTTAGCTCGAACGTCGGGCTGTCAGTCTATCTTCTGTCCGTAACTCGTCTCACCATGTGGCAACGCTGCATTTATGGCCTCCCGTCCGATTTGTCCAGTGGACTTTAACCTAGGAATATAATAACGAAATATCTCGAATGTCAGTCGGCATTATGCATTTAATTTAAAGTAAAACTCCGCGTAAAACCATAGGGAATCAGTTTATCCCGCCGTCCCCGTCCATCAAACCTACGTGGCTGAAATCCGAGAAGCTTTGACATTAAATTAGACGTCTAACCGGATTATTCGGACGGCGAATTCCACTCGCTTAAGTCCCGTAGCTTTCTGCGGATGAAATTTGAATTTTTTTCACAATATCACCAAACGATGTCGAGAGTTTTATAGCGGTGCCCAACGTGGGTCCTACGTATTTTCTGTTTGCCTACAGTGGCCGAGATTATGCATTACACCTTAAGCTCGCGACTGAAATATCATTTCGCTTCTGTGCTACTCCGTATTAAAAACGTTTTAATCACCAGATTAGGACAACATCGTCACTAACTGTTAAAATATCTGTTTACGTCATCAATTAACTTTGGGTGATCAGACCTTTTGAGAAAATAGTTTTTTGAGGTTTTTAAAATTTCTGAGTATAATTTTTCTTTATCTGTTTAGATTTGTTGTTTTGTTTAGTCTTTTCGGAGAGTAACTTCTATTATCGATAGGATAGTATTGTTAGTCCAGATAATATTAAGGTAAGGAACTGAAAGTTTAGTCTGTCATAGGAGAGGCTAATGGACGTGAACAAGGTGGTGTATATGTAGGATACGTATTCTCAGGCGGGAACATTGCATTTACAGTTCTAAAAATATTGTTTTTTTTAATGTTTGGATTATTTTGAAATGTTGCTAGTTTAAGCGTTACAAATATGACTGTACTATAGGTAGCAAAGTTTTCTAGAAGGATACAATGATACATAGAAAGTAGGGATCCTACACAAGTAATGCCACGAATGCTCTATCTCCCAGCTAGGAGATTTACGTTCCTACCCAAATCTTACATTCATAATCCTATATTTGGAGTCTTATCCAATCTTTCGTACACTGTACAAATCATACTTGCTAATCGCCTTACAACTCCAATAAAAACGAAGGTCGTCTTTCCTTAGGTTTATAACAAGATCTCTGTTAACATTAAATATCGATGTTGCTATAATCTCCGTTGGGTTTGTAAGGAGACGCCTGTTGGGAATATAAGGAGGTGCCTGTTGGGATTATAAGGAGGTGCCTGTTGGGATTATAAGATTTGCCTGTTGGAATTCTAAGAGCTGCCTTCTGGGATTATAAGGAGGTGACTGTTATGATTATAAGAAACTGCCTATTAGGATTATAATATAAGGAGGTGCTTGTTGGGAATACAAGGAGGTGCCTGTTGGGATTATAAGGAGGTGCCTGTTGGGATTATAAGATTTGCCTGTTGGAATTCTAAGAGCTGCCTTCTGGGATTATAAGGAGGTGACTGTTATGATTATAAAAAACTGCCTATTAGGATTATAATATAAGGAGGTGCTTGTTGGGAATATAAGGAGGTGCCTGTTGGGATTATAAGGAGGTGCCTGTTGGGATTATAAGATCTGCCTGTTGGAATTCTAAGAGCTGCCTTCTGGGATTATAAGGAGGTGACTGTTATGATTATAAGAAACTGCCTATTAGGATTATAATATAAGGAGGTGCTTGTTGGGAATATAAGGAGGTGCCTGTTGGGATTATAAGGAGGTGCCTGTTGGGATTATAAGGAGGTGCTTGTTGGGAATATAAGGAGGTGCCTGTTGGGATTATAAGGAGGTGCCTGTTGGGATTATAAGATCTGCCTGTTGGAATTCTAAGAGCTGCCTTCTGGGATTATAAGGAGGTGACTGTTATGATTATAAGAAACTGTCTATTAGGATTATAATATAAGGAGGTGCTTGTTGGGATTATAAGGAGGTGCCTGTTGGGATTATAAGATTTGCCTGTTGGAATTCTAAGAGCTGCCTTCTGGGATTATAAGGAGGTGACTGTTATGATTATAAGAAACTGCCTATTAGGATTATAATATAAGGAGGTGCTTGTTGGGAATATAAGGAGGTGCCTGTTGGGATTATAAGGAGGTGCCTGTTGGGATTATAAGGAGGTGCCTGTTGGGATTATAAGATCTGCCTGTTGGAATTCTAAGAGCTGCCTTCTGGGATTATAAGGAGGTGACTGTTATGATTATAAGAAACTGCCTATTAGGATTATAATATAAGGAGGTGCTTGTTGGGAATATAAGGAGGTGCCTGTTGGGATTATAAGGAGGTGCCTGTTGTGAATATAAGGAGGTGCCTGTTGGGATTATAAGGAGGTGCCTGTTGGGATTATAAGGAGGTGCCTGTTGGGATTATAAGATCTGCCTGTTGGAATTCTAAGAGCTGCCTTCTGGGATTATAAGGAGGTGACTGTTATGATTATAAGAAACTGTCTATTAGGATTATAATATAAGGAGGTGCTTGTTGGGAATATAAGGAGGTGCCTATTGGGATATAAGATCTGGCTGTTGGAATTCTAAGAGCTGCATTCTGGGATTATAAGGAGGTACTTTTTGTGAATATAAGTCGGTGTCTGTTAGCATTAAATATCGATGTATGTATAATCTCCGTTGGATTTGTAAGGAGGTGCCTGTTGTGATTATAAGATCTGCCTGTTGGAATTCTAAGAGCTGCCTTCTGGGATTATAAGGAGGTGACTGTTATGATTATAAGAAACTGCCTATTAGGATTATAATATAAGGAGGTGCTTGTTGGGAATATAAGGAGGTGCCTGTTGGGATTATAAGGAGGTGCCTGTTGTGAATATAAGGAGGTGCCTGTTGGGATTATAAGGAGGTGCCTGTTGGGATTATAAGGAGGTGCCTGTTGGGATTATAAGAGCTGCCTTCTGGGATTATAAGGAGGTGACTGTTATGATTATAAGAAACTGTCTATTAGGATTATAATATAAGGAGGTGCTTGTTGGGAATATAAGGAGGTGCCTATTGGGATATAAGATCTGGCTGTTGGAATTCTAAGAGCTGCATTCTGGGATTATAAGGAGGTACTTTTTGTGAATATAAGTCGGTGTCTGTTAGCATTAAATATCGATGTATGTATAATCTCCGTTGGATTTGTAAGGAGGTGCCTGTTGTGATTATAAGGAGGTGCATGTTGGCATTAAATATCGACGTAGGTGTAATATCTGTTGGGTTTATAAGTAGGTGATTGTTGGGATATCGGATCAGCTGATTTAAGTAATTACTTTACTTTTATAAAGCAATGTTCGAGAGTAAAACGTTTTCTTAGGCGATTCCTCTTATATGGTTTTCAGTTATTACTTTGATTTTATATATCTAAAATGTTTAGAAATTCTAGGCTCATTGAAGTCCCTGCCGTTGAAATCAAATTATATACATAGGGGCGTGTAGGACGGTTTCCCCAGTCATAAGCAGGGCTAAAACCCAGTTGGGCGAAGACGTTTCTATCGCCTCGTAGAAGTAGGTGTTGCATGTGACTTGAACTTTTAGTTTTCATCAAAGGCAGTCGTTGCCTGGTTTGGTTCCCTAAATAGTGGAGGCAATCGTAAACAAGCCCGTGAAACCCGACGGGCGTCTGAGATAGCATTGGGTAGTAGGATACCTTGGCTTGGGAACTATATCACAACGCGTCGTTTCGTACGACATTACATTAAGGTAAGAGATTGTAAACAAGCCCGTGAAGCCCGACGGGCGTCTGAGATAGCATTGGGTAGCAGGATACCTTGGCTTGGGAACTATATCACAACGCGTCGTTTCGTACGACATTACATTAAGGTAAGAGATTGTAAACAAGCCCGTGAAGCCCGACGGGCGTCTGAGATAGCATTGGGTAGCAGGATACCTTGGCTAGGGAACTATATCACAACGCGTCGTTTCGTACGACATTACATTAAGGTAAGAGATTGTAAACAAGCCCGTGAAGCCCGACGGGCGTCTGAGATAGCATTGGGTAGCAGGATACCTTGGCTTGGGAACTATATCACAACGCGTCGTTTCGTACGACATTACATTAAGGTAAGAGATTGTAAACAAGCCCGTGAAGCCCGACGGGCGTCTGAGATAGCATTGGGTAGCAGGATACCTTGGCTAGGGAACTATATCACAACGCGTCGTTTCGTACGACATTACATTAAGGTAAGAGATTGTAAACAAGCCCGTGAAGCCCGACGGGCGTCTGAGATAGCATTGGGTAGCAGGATACCTTGGCTAGGGAACTATATCACAACGCGCCAGGTTTCGTACGGCATTACATTAAGGTAAGAGATTGTAAACAAGCCCGTGAAGCCCGACGGGCGTCTGAGATAGCATTGGGTAGCAGGATACCTTGGCTTGGGAACTATATCACAACGCGCCAGGTTTCGTACGGCATCACATTAAGGTAAGAGATTGTAAACAAGCCCGTGAAGCCCGACGGGCGTCTGAGATAGCATTGGGTAGCAGGATACCTTGGCTTGGGAACTATATCACAACGCGTCGTTTCGTACGGCATTACATTAAGGTAAGAGATTGTAAACAAGCCCGTGAAACCCGACGGGCGTCTGAGATAGCATTGGGTAGCAGGATACCTTGGCTAGGGAACTATATCACAACGCGCCAGGTTTCGTACGACATTACATTAAGGTAAGAGATTGTAAACAAGCCCGTGAAACCCGACGGGCGTCTGAGATAGCATTGGGTAGCAGGATACCTTGGCTAGGGAACTATATCACAACGCGTCGTTTCGTACGACATTACATTAAGGTAAGAGATTGTAAACAAGCCCGTGAAGCCCGACGGGCGTCTGAGATAGCATTGGGTAGCAGGATACCTTGGCTTGGGAACTATATCACAACGCGTCGTTTCGTACGACATTACATTAAGGTAAGAGATTGTAAACAAGCCCGTGAAGCCCGACGGGCGTCTGAGATAGCATTGGGTAGCAGGATACCTTGGCTAGGGAACTATATCACAACGCGCCAGGTTTCGTACGGCATTACATTAAGGTAAGAGATTGTAAACAAGCCCGTGAAACCCGACGGGCGTCTGAGATAGCATTGGGTAGCAGGATACCTTGGCTTGGGAACTATATCACAACGCGCCAGGTTTCGTACGGCATTACATTAAGGTAAGAGATTGTAAACAAGCCCATGAAGCCCGACGGGCGTCTGAGATAGCATTGGGTAGCAGGATACCTTGGCTTGGGAACTATATCACAACGCGCCAGGTTTCGTACGACATTACATTAAGGTAAGAGATTGTAAACAAGCCCGTGAAGCCCGACGGGCGTCTGAGATAGCATTGGGTAGCAGGATACCTTGGCTTGGGAACTATATCACAACGCGTCGTTTCGTACGACATTACATTAAGGTAAGAGATTGTAAACAAGCCCGTGAAGCCCGACGGGCGTCTGAGATAGCATTGGGTAGCAGGATACCTTGGCTTGGGAACTATATCACAACGCGTCGTTTCGTACGACATTACATTAAGGTAAGAGATTGTAAACAAGCCCGTGAAGCCCGACGGGCGTCTGAGATAGCATTGGGTAGCAGGATACCTTGGCTTGGGAACTATATCACAACGCGCCAGGTTTCGTACGGCATTACATTAAGGTAGGAGGTTGGAAACAAGCCCGTGAAGCCCGACAGGCGTCTGAGATAGCATTGGGTAGCAGGATACCTTGGCTTGGGAACTATATCACAACGCGCCAGGTTTCGTACGGCATTACATTAAGGTAGGAGATTGGAAACAAGCCCGTGAAGCCCGACAGGCGTCTGAGATAGCATTGGGTAGCAGGATACCTTGGCTAGGGAACTATATCACAACGCGCCAGGTTTCGTACGGCATTACATTAAGGTAGGAGAATGTAAACAAGCCCGTGAAGCCCGACAGGCGTCTGAGATAGCATTGGGTAGCAGGATACCTTGGCTAGGGAACTATATCACAACGCGCCAGGTTTCGTAC
Organism: Prosapia bicincta; assembly: GCA_036971475.1. Taxonomy (NCBI): domain Eukaryota; kingdom Metazoa; phylum Arthropoda; class Insecta; order Hemiptera; family Cercopidae; genus Prosapia; species Prosapia bicincta. The sequence goes on along the minus strand of JBAIZL010000010.1, from coordinate 78,870,265 downwards.
GGCATTACATTAAGGTAAGAGATTGTAAACAAGCCCGTGAAGCCCGACAGGCGTCTGAGATAGCATTGGGTAGCAGGATACCTTGGCTAGGGAACTATATCACAACGCGCCAGGTTTCGTACGGCATTACATTAAGGTAAGAGATTGTAAACAAGCCCGTGAAGCCCGACAGGCGTCTGAGATAGCATTGGGTAGCAGGATACCTTGGCTTGGGAACTATATCACAACGCGTCGTTTCGTACGGCATTACATTAAGGTAAGAGATTGTAAACAAGCCCGTGAAGCCCGACAGGCGTCTGAGATAGCATTGGGTAGCAGGATACCTTGGCTAGGGAACTATATCACAACGCGCCAGGTTTCGTACGGCATTACATTAAGGTAAGAGATTGGAAACAAGCCCATGAAGCCCGACGGGCGTCTGAGATAGCATTGGGTAGCAGGATACCTTGGCTAGGGAACTATATCACAACGCGCCAGGTTTCGTACGGCATCACATTAAGGTAAGAGATTGGAAACAAGCCCGTGAAGCCCGACGGGCGTCTGAGATAGCATTGGGTAGCAGGATACCTTGGCTAGGGAACTATATCACAACGCGCCAGGTTTCGTACGGCATCACATTAAGGTAAGAGATTGTAAACAAGCCCGTGAAGCCCGACAGGCGTCTGAGATAGCATTGGGTAGCAGGATACCTTGGCTAGGGAACTATATCACAACGCGCCAGGTTTCGTACGGCATTACATTAAGGTAAGAGATTGGAAACAAGCCCATGAAGCCCGACGGGCGTCTGAGATAGCATTGGGTAGCAGGATACCTTGGCTAGGGAACTATATCACAACGCGCCAGGTTTCGTACGGCATCACATTAAGGTAAGAGATTGTAAACAAGCCCGTGAAGCCCGACAGGCGTCTGAGATAGCATTGGGTAGCAGGATACCTTGGCTTGGGAACTATATCACAACGCGCCAGGTTTCGTACGGCATCACATTAAGGTAAGAGATTGTAAACAAGCCCGTGCAGCCCGACAGGCGTCTGAGATAGCATTGGGTAGCAGGATACCTTGGCTTGGGAACTATATCACAACGCGCCAGGTTTCGTACGGCATTACATTAAGGTAAGAGATTGTAAACAAGCCCGTGAAGCCCGACGGGCGTCTGAGGTAGCATTGGGTAGCAGGATACCTTGGCTTGGGAACTATATCACAACGCGCCAGGTTTCGTACGGCATCACATTAAGGTAAGAGATTGTAAACAAGCCCGTGAAGCCCGACGGGCGTCTGAGGTAGCATTGGGTAGCAGGATACCTTGGCTTGGGAACTATATCACAACGCGCCAGGTTTCGTACGGCATTACATTAAGGTAAGAGATTGTAAACAAACCCGTGAAGCCCGACGGGCGTTTGAGATATCATTGGGTAGCAGGATACCTTGGCTTGGGAACTATATCACAACGCGCCAGGTTTCGTACGGCATTACATTAAGGTAAGAGATTGTAAACAAACCCGTGAAGCCCGACGGGCGTCTGAGATAGCATTGGGTAGCAGGATACCTTGGCTTGGGAACTATATCACAACGCGCCAGGTTTCGTACGGCATTACATTAAGGTAAGAGATTGTAAACAAACCCGTGAAGCCCGACGGGCGTCTGAGATAGCATTGGGTAGCAGGATACCTTGGCTTGGGAACTATATCACAACGCGCCAGGTTTCGTACGGCATTACATTAAGGTAAGAGATTGTAAACAAGCCCGTGAAGCCCGACGGGCGTCTGAGATAGCATTGGGTAGCAGGATACCTTGGCTTGGGAACTATATCACAACGCGCCAGGTTTCGTACGGCATCACATTAAGGTAAGAGATTGTAAACAAGCCCGTGAAGCCCGACGGGCGTCTGAGATAGCATTGGGTAGCAGGATACCTTGGCTTGGGAACTATATCACAACGCGCCAGATTTCGTACGGCATCACATTAAGGTAAGAGATTGTAAACAAGCCCGTGAAGCCCGACAGGCGTCTGAGATAGCATTGGGTAGCAGGATACCTTGGCTAGGGAACTATATCACAACGCGCCAGGTTTCGTACGGCATTACTTTAAGGTAAGAGATTGTAAACAAGCCCGTGAAGCCCGACAGGCGTCTGAGATAGCATTGGGTAGCAGGATACCTTGGCTTGGGAACTATATCACAACGCGTCGTTTCGTACGGCATCACATTAAGGTAAGAGATTGTAAACAATAGCCTGAAGTGGCCCGCGCTGACTAGTAGTCATATTTTAGGCCAGTTACGCATCACTCGTTTCTAGTACTTTATAATCTAAACTGTCATTGCACAATATTTTTACCTTTTCCTGCTTTGAGTGGGCATTTTGTATTTAAAGAAATTCGTAATATCACTCGATTGACGTATTCGCCGTTCTGTGATTAGCACAAATATTCAGACACCTGAACTCCCCCATCTGCGACCTAAAGCGTTCAACCAATTGTTTTTGTCATTTCTTCTGTTTGGGATATCGATAAATATTTCTACTTTCCGCGTCCGTAAGGAGCCTCTACTTCCCTAAGTATAGCTTCCTGTTAACATTGTTTACGTGTGAGATGTAACACTGCTGAAACTATCGCTGCACGCAACCTCTCGTGATCGCCTGATCACGCAACGTAGTGAGTTATTGAATATTTTATAATCGAGTGCACTTGGTCGTTACGATTTAATCGTCCGCTTGGATTCCGTAGAGCGGCTATCCTTGGTTACCCGCTTGCCGTGAGCTGGCAGTATCCCGGACTCTGCATAGATTAGCCATGTTTGGTGAGATTTAGACGGCATATAACTGATTGACTGTTCTGTGACGTAAGTAGGCGCTACCTAGTGGCACGCCACTCCAACCCTGCTGCGAGCTGATTTCTTGTCGGATTTCTTAATAGCATTGTGTGTATACCCCAAGCAGCGAAGTGACTAAAATATTTGTTTTTTTCTCATGCGTAACGCGATGTGTAGATCGCGTTCAATATGAGAATTATTCCCAAAATCAACATTAACCAATCGTTACTAGTAAAACCCTGCATTTCGTAAAACTCTTAAGGTAAAACCCAAAATAGCATCTTTTTGGAAATCCTAACACCTATCAATTCATGTTTATGAACGACTGTTACAGTAACATGTATATTCCATACAACCAGCTTTTGTAAGTATTTCTATAGTGAGCATTGAATATGGAAGTGATTGTAGTGGGAAACACAAGTCCGTCGGACATTGTGCGGGTTGCGTCGTACGCCCTATTATCAGATAGCTAGCGACGGAGGCAGGGCACACGTGTGACGGAAACACAGACCACGTGTTGGGGGATGGTTGTTCCCACGCTCCATTCACAGTAACACAAGAGAATTTCAGCGAACCAAATCGATGCTTTTGTACACTGTGTGACTTCATTGCCACAAGTTTCTGGAACCAGGGGTCGTTTTCCGAAAGTCGAGCATTCTCCTTTCTAAGGCTAAGGAGTCTTTACTTGGAGCAACTGTGGTGTGATTTTTAATTTTAAATAAATAAAACCTCTGAAACCACAAAGAACCTTTTGTACATTCCTATTGCAAAGCAAAGTTAGTTTTGTAGTAATTTCCTCTGAAGATGATTGCTTTGCTATCGAAATGTACATCTATACATAAATAAAACGTTTTTGTGGTTACAGAGGTTTTCAAAGTCTCGTCATATAATAATTAAATGAAACTCTAAAGTTTTAATCTTTTACAGTAAAAATCTAAAATATAAACTACTCATTATTTATAATAAAAATATACTTCCCACTTTTTATTTTTCTATAGATCAATAAACTAGTTGACATAAATGAAGCTAAAAATATGTTTTACAGTACGTACGAACATTTTAGTGTTTTTAAACTATTTTTAACTGTTGCTGGATTACCTTCTTACTACGTTTCTATTGGTTCGGTTTCCGTCATATTTGTTTGTCCGTCCTGGTGGAATTTCGCAATCGAGTTTAAACACACTTCCCAGTGGCTTAGAGACTTGATATTAAACATAGGTCAGAACTGGATGGCAATGCAATTTTCACGTAATTTCTTGTCTGTAAGTTTGTTTGAACAAATTAAATATGGCCGATCAACTAGAGACTTGAAATTTTAAACAAAGTTCTGCAGTGGGATAACAATGCAATATTCCATAATAATCACCGGGATAACAAACTCCTTAGGAGTTAGAGGGAGATTGTATTGGATGATTATTGTTGCGGAGTTCTACATACACGAGACTAAGAAGCACAGAATAATAATCTGAAAGAAAAAACCCTCTTAGTAACCAGGGTTTTAAACGAACTAAAAAGTATAAACTAAAATAATTTGGAATTTCTGAGAGTGTAAATTTTTAATGTACATATGATAATTCAATTGGGAAACGTGGGGCACTTCCTACAGGTAATAGTGTAAGGAATTGGCGAGTAAATCCACGATCCTTCCTGAATATTTATATGGACATTAAAAATGTACATTCCTAGAAATTGTAAATTATTTTTTATTCTTAGTTCGTTTAAAAACGTGTTACTAAGAAGGTTTTTTCTTCAAATTACTATGCAATTATTATTTGAGCAACATGTTGAGTATTGTAGTAGTCTGAAACTCCTAGACAGTATTGTTTTCTTTATACTTAAAGAATAATTTCGCTTCGATTATTATTTTAAACATTAAATTAGCAATTTACGAAATATATCTTTATTTTGCATTTTTACATTAATTTTTCATAACCAATGAACTTGAAATTTGAAAAATTACTCTGAAGTTATAGTGTTCAAGTTTTATTAGAATTAAAATTATAAAGGTATTTTGCCAGCAAAACAGCACATTTATTGGCTCTATACTAGCTTTCGCCCAGTCAGGAGCGGGCGGTTTCCATGATAACCATTATTGATATGGTTGCCATGTTTCTCGGTGCACTTATTTGTAGCTACTTGAGAGATATGGATGTGTAAAATCGGCATATACACGTATACGAAATCACAACGCCACGCCGTTCTCCCACCCTGTCGACGTCCAAATAAATACCTTTTTAAATACCTCCTTATTACAAATTACTTACGAATTTAATTGAAATCTGTTAATGAACACGCCCATGGAAGTTTACATATTTTTTTTACTTTTTTTTACTTTACTTCTTGCTGCGGACGTCCAGGGTCATGTAACTCCGATGGTCCGATGTCCATAACAAGATGCTGCAGCCAAGGTCCAAAACTGTTTATCGATCAATATTGTTTTGATGTTTCCCTGGCTTCCCAGCGCAGACAGCAGAGCTGCTCTTGGTGGAATTGTTGAGGAGCATCGAAGGAGGATATGGTCTAGAGTCCACAGTTAGGGCAGAGTGGAGATTCACTCAGATTAAATCTGAAGAGATAGGTCTCAGTCACAATGTATCCGATTCTTGCTCGTGCTGCAAAGACGGCTGATACATTTCCAAATCATTTGGTTCTTTTTGAATGTCGTAGAGGTTTCTACCTATGGTTTCTTCTCTCCAACGGTGGATCCATTTTCTTCTGACTGATGTTTTCACAGCACTCAGGCATTTCTTTAGAGAGAGGAAGTTTACATATTAAAATTGAAATTAATATATTTCTTAACAGGCAAGAAAATTGACTAATAACATTTTATCTTAATGTAGAACAAATAATGTAACATAACCTGTAACATAATATCAGCTGTCTTATGAAATCATATGTTAGCGCCTAATTTAAGCTAAAATATGAATAGCGTCCAGTGATGCGTCTCGTGATGGAATGAAGCGTGACGCATGAGATTTTACTCCCATACAGTCTGATCCAGGGAAAAGTATTGAATTATAGTAATAAACAGTAAATAATAAGAAAAGACTACACATTATCACTGGTTACAATAGAACACAAAGGACATACGAACAATCAGAAAGTAATTAATAAAGAAAAAATAAATTTCTTAAAAGAAACTTATTACCGAAGGGTATATTAGAGGTAGCGCTCGACGAAAGATAGGCTCGAGATATCGAAAGCAATCTCAAGATAAGCGCTAATCATGTGTTGGGATCAAGGTCAGGTGCACAGATTGTTATTTCGGAGAAAGTTGGACGAGTAAAATCTGTGCCCTTTACGTGACCAATATAAGCGATTGTTTTGTTATGGACAGATAAAGACGGATCTGTTACTAGTTTATCCGTCATGTCTTGTTAATTGTATCAGGACTGTGATGACTTCAGATGTCCTTTGTGCACACTGGGGATGGCCGATTCAGTGTCTTTAATGGATCGGGGATTTTTGTGATAGCCTCAGGTTTGGATCGGTGACTTTAGCACAGTGACAAGGGACACTGAGACTGCTCTGTATGTGCCAGAAACAGGCAGGCATACCAAACTCCTCACTTTTTTCTGTTTTGGAAGGCTCATTTTATTTAAAAATAAACTCCTACGAAAATAAGAACAATCTACCGACTGGGACTGTACACTGTGGAACTGTTGTCTACTGTACACATCACTGTCACTATCTCGAAACCTGGCACGAATCGACCACCCACACACGACGTAAATGAGTAGAACCAGGGACAGCGACAAATCAACCAATGAAATCCGTGGTAAAATATCAGTAACATTTCAGTCGCGACAGCGACATTTTGTCTAGTCACAAACAGGCAACCCACCCCACCTCTTCGGTCAACGACACTGCACGATGATCGGCGATGTGCGCCGAGTGGTGAGAGCAGAGCCAGTGACAGCGACAAATGAACCAATGACAGCCGTTTGAGCCAGTCACTGTAACTTTTTGCCCAATAACAATAGAAGCGACTCCCGATTGATCCATTGTCACTGGAACTGGCATTTTCCATATTTTGTCACTGGTACTACCAGCGAAAAACGAATATCAGTGACAAGTCACCGTGACAGAAAATATCGACCATCCCTAGTGCACACAGCGCGTCGCTACTGATTGGTGGATTCCGTTAGGCCTTCGGAATGGTGCGGGTGCCCTATACTGCCGGGCGCCGATGTAGCCAGGAAAAACAAACATTACTCAAAGCAAAAATTATAACAAGGAAAGTATTCTAAATATAAAAGTGACATTGTTGAAAAATTTAATTAAAAAATTGGTCCGTGGTGGCCTATAACGCCAGGAGGAAGACAAACACTCAAAGAAAAAATTGTAATAAGGAAAAGTATTCCATATAGAAGAGACGCTGTTGACAATTTTAATTAAAGAACTGTTTTCCTCTACGTAGGCTTATAGTTGTAAATATTTACACTTTTAATTTCACACTTTCCTCGTTTAGACGTTCCACTTGTAGGAGATTGTAGGGTATAATTTTATGATAATGTTCTATGGTTTTGTAAAAGTTGATTTTTATATGGACAACATTGAAAATTCTAATTCGGAAAAACTTTAAAAGTATATGATTTTCCTTGGGCACAGAATATTGTTTCAATTCCATCAGTGCTTTCCTAGAAAACTTTTATTTGAATCACATTTTATTAAATAATTACAATTAATATAAATAAAGTAACATAACCTATGTATTAAAACGGATGTTCTGCCACATAACCTATTACATAAAATCAGCTGTTTTGTGAAATCATGTGTCACTTATTTTAAGCCAAAGGGAACGAAATAATTATGTTGCATACCTTGTCCCTTATATGAAAAGTTTTTCTCGAATATAAAACTTGAATTACTACTACTACTACGTAGCGCTACAGCCCGGGGTGGGCCTTCACTTCCTTGACAATGTTCCGCCATGTACTTCTATCCTTAGCCTTCTGTTTCCATGCTGTAATGCCGAGTACCCTTACATCTTCCTCAAGGTCCTGTACCCATCGTTTTCTTGGTCGGCCAACTCTTCTTATGCCAATCATAGTGCCATGTAAAAGTTTGTTCGGCATTCTATTGGTGGGCATTCTTATGACGTGTCCCAACCATTCTAGACGTCGCGTTTTAATAAAATATACCACATTTGCGTCTTTGTATAAGGAATACAACTCGGCATTAGTTCGAAGCTTCCACACATTTGTTCGTACATCGTGGACCGGACCATAAATTTTTCTCAAAAGCTTACGCTCCATACTTTAGGACTGGCCGAATTAAGGTTTTATAGAGTCGTACCTTAGTGGTTTGAGACAACAGCCTACTTTTAAAAGGCTTTATATTTGCGAAGTATGCTCTATTAGTTGTCATTATTCTTTTCTGGACTTCATTTATTGTTTTATTTTCATCATTCACTTCCGAGCCCAAATATGTCAAACGTTTTACTTTTTCAAATGAATATCCATCGATATCTATAGTCGTACTGCTACTCCCTCATTTATGCAGAGACCTATCTTTTTGCTTTCATTATTGATTATATTAAAAGTTTCTTTGAGGGATGGAATATTCCTGGCAACCAAGCATATATCATCAGCATATGCACATATTTGACTGCATGAATGCATGATATTCCCTGAAACGTTAATCCTCCTCAAAACGCCATGTAAGGAGAGATTGAAGAGGGTAGCAGACAGAGCATCGCCTTGTCTCACGCCAGTCAGAATAGGGAATTCGGGACTCATACCGCCACCTATGACAACTTTGCCGTCACTATCACACAATGTCATGTTGATCAGTCTGATCAACTTGTTTGGTACGTTGAACTCCTTTAGGACTTCGAGCAATTTTGCTCTGTTGACACTGTCAAAAGCCTGCCGATAGTCAATAAAAAGAAGATGAAGGTCAAACTTGAATTAATTCACTAAATTTATTTAAGGAATTAATATTTGAAAAAAAACTATATTAACATCAAGCGTCATTCATTGCAAGTTTAAAAAGTGTATTTGAACTGAGTGGGTGAATAAAAAGTATTTTATTAACGATTGAAAATTTGAACAATATATATAGAGGTAGTGTGAAGGTACTGAATAAGGTTTTATTTGATTTATTTTGTTAGCATTTTAGTTGTATAAAGGTCTTTTATCTTTAACACTGGAGTGCTCGCGTGGTCTAATATTGTAGTCCAGGGGTGTTGGGTTCAAGTTTCAGTGCGTTGACAACATTTCACGACCCTGAGGCTTTCTTTACCTTTACTTCAGTGGAGTGGTATTATTCAACGTGAGCCTATTGATTATGTACGAATTTTTATAATAGTACCCTTATGTTTTTGGTTGTGCTGTGTATATAAATTTCAATATCATTGTAATGTGTTTTCTCATCTGTTTTTATGTTTTTAATGATTTTTATAATATAAAATGAAAGAATTATATCTCATGACAAATATTTTTAATTTTATTGCTAAACATGCAACCACCAAAAAGTGTTTATATTTTCGAGTAAAAATGTTGGTGTTATTTCTTTATAAAATAAAATGGTATTTTCTTTAAAAACGTGTTTTATACTTCTTTAAGAACCATTAACTATAGTATAAAGTCATTAGATAGTCAACGTCCGTAGAAAAAAAAACCCACAAAATGAACTACTATAGTAGTCCACGCAAGTACAAGTGTTTCAAAAATTCCACGCGAGGAGTCCAGAGTTAAACATAAGTAAAAGAAACAGGAAACAGCTTGGTTTCGTTTCGAATTATTAAGGACAGTAGTACTTCCTCTTATAATAGTGCAACGTAATTAAACTTTTACTTAATATACTATTTTTGTACTGGAGAATTATTTTATTTCTTTTTTAAAAAAAATAATCAATAGTGTTAAATCTAACAAAATTATGTTGACATTTCGAAATGGCACTTTGACTATATAGGGCTCGTGCTCCCTCCCCCTTCTCCCCCCACCATCCGGTCTCCAGTGACGTCCATGTTTCGTTATACCATTTTGCCACACATCAGTTCAGACTTCAGTTGAGTGTAGTGTAGTGACGAGATGGGGCGTTCGACACGGTTCGTATACATTTAGTGTTTTGTGTTTAAAGTTCAGCAGTAAACTGTTTTATGTTTTGTTCATTTATTTCTTTGGATCTTTTAAAGAAAACAAAATTCAATATATTGTGGAAGCCCGTAAACAGTGAGTCGATTGTCCAGCGCCATACTTTTTGACCACCGGCTTTAACAAATTTAAACCACTAATACGTTTTAACATATTGAATTGTGTTTTCTAATTCTCATACGTAACGCTCATTCTAACTGTACTTATATTAAACTTAACAGCATTACTCATGCTTTTACTCGTATGTTTATTGTTTACCAACTTTGTTAGTTTAAACTTCTAAACAGTCGGTTATTTGTGTAGGCCTAACCTTTATTTGTAATACTTATGTTCATTTGATTATATTTGAATCTTTGCTGAATAAGTAAGTTACTTTATATTAATTACAACAACCTCTTATTACAAATACAAACAATTTGTATTTTAACCTTATGTACATTTCGATTACACAGTAATCATCTTCATAGGTATTTTACAAATAACAGTTATTTGTAAAATACCTCTGAAGATGAATACTTTGTAATCGAAATGTGCATAAGGTTAAAATAAAAATTGTTTATATTTGTGGTATTAGGTTGTTTTAATTAATATAAACATTTACGCCACAGTTGCTTCAAGTTGTTAAGTCAGTTAGTATTTATGTGGCGAAAGAGAAGTTACAAATTTGCGTAATTGGTTGTAACGGGTTTAAATGATTTTATTTTATATGATTTTATCCTTTGAAGTCTAGTTTATTTCAAGTTTCGGGTACACAATACGAAATTTAATTTATGGGAAATTTTAAGCCTGGTTTTAAGAGTAATATTACCAGAGAGGGGGCAAGGGGGCAAATCCCCAGGGGCCCGGCCGGGTTTGTATTTTTTTACTATGGAAATAATTACTCGTGTGGCGAGATCTATAAAAGCATATCAATAACCTATAAAAAATTACAATTTACAATCGCTCAAGCTTTTAATGGCAAAGTAGTATTCATTAAATAAAATGTTCTGTTCACATAAAGTGCAATGTCTTACTTGCTGTACACGAACGCCAGTTTATTATAATAAAGCTAAACGTTCACAGATTTGATTGTTGGCTTAGTTGGTTTTACCACGTAAACAATAATATCATGAAAAATACAGGGTTGTATAGGTCTTGTGTTGGAAGTAATGAAGGGGGTCGTAATAATGTTTGCCCGGGGGCCCGAAATTTCTCTGGGAGGGCTTGAGTGGGCCTAAAGACTTTCACACATGCTTTGACCAAATGTAACTACTTTGGGCTATAAGCATCGTTTTTATTTCGCTGATTATAACATCTAAATATTTTTATTTAATGTCTATTAATAACTAATATTTTTTTTATATAGGCTGCCACATCACAGACAATTTTGCTTTTTTAAACGCTCAATTCGAAACATTGAGTGTTTAAAAAAGCAAAATTGTCTGTGATCTGTCATTAGCCTATATAAAACATCAAAATATTCAAAAATATTTGAAAACAAATATGAGAATTGATTTGTCAATGTGTAGGCCTATATTACTAGAACTAATATCACAAGCTAAGGTCAAAACTAATTTTAGTTTGGAAAGATAGTATGAGGGAAATGGCGAATTTTAAATTAAGAGATCATAATGAATCTATATTTTGCTGTATTTTTTGTTTGGAACTAAAAACATCCGTAAATAGGTATTTCTGATTAAGTGCGTATTTCGTATTTGACGAGTTACTTCGATGTCCTACCATACACAGATTCAGAGAAAAGAAAGTTATGTGTTTGGTGTGATTAAAGACCCTACAAAATAAGGAAACGAGCTAATTTCTCCAGTGCTGTCAGGATTCCTTTAACGGGGAATCACGTGATGGCTCAGCGTTTTCCTCTGTCTGTAAATGGACCTAACCGTGTGCGCGCGCATGCGTGTGAAGTCGCTTCGCCTTAAATTATGTAGGCTTTATCTTTCCATCGCAATTTACATAAAAGGTGACGTTAAATAAGCCAGTAATTATAATGATGTCTGTACGGTGATTGTAGTCACGGCTACATGTTTACATATAAATACAGGTCCTTCTAAGCTGAAATACTGTTACATTGTACTCAATGTCGGCTATTTTGTTAAACAGTGTATGGCCACAGTGTGAAGTATGGTATTTATTTCCCGTACCGACGTGTTCGATTTTAACGAAAAACATTATACCGGGTAACGAAGAAAGTCATCAGGGATACGAAAAAAATTATTACAACTCTCGCTCACGCCCCAAAAATTTACAATTTTGGAAAATTGTAATTCCCCATATATGCTGCTATTAGTGCTGGTAAAAATGCACATTGCCCACCCCCAATACAATGCATATAAAATGAATCAAAAAACATGTCCTGAAGCTATATTGGTATAATTATTGTTTGTTATTGCCACGGAAGGTTAATTTTATAATACTATAATAATAAAGCCAGCTCATAGGCCAGGTTGTTGACAAGTGGCCTAGTTTCTGTTACGTGTTTTTGCATGGCTGCACGGAACGAACAGGCGTGTTTAAAGACTTCAACTGTTTACCTCGTGATTAATACACAAACCAAAATCCTTCCTACAAAATGGCTGCACAACCTTTGCGCACATTTAGGTTACAACAGAGAACTAAATCGTTATACCTTATACTCGTAAATACTATACAAAGTTCTGATAAAGGTTGTGTAACCATTTTGCAGCAAGGGTTTATAATTGTTTATTAGTTATAATTACGCTTCTATGCTCTTAATTGCTTTTGTATTTACCTCATCCAATAGTAAATATATATATTTTTTAATATTGTAGCGATATATTTTCTAGCTATAAGAACCTCCAATTGTTGGGTTGTATAGAGCGGGCCACGTAACCGTGCACTTGCCCTTGAGAGATCGCAGTAGGCGAGTCGGGAGGTAGAGGGTTAGTAAAAATACTTTCTTACAAACATAACAAGGACTGTCAAAACACTGATTTGCATGAGACGGACGATATTAGATAAATTCTATGATAAACTAGCTTCCGTATGAAATAACAAACAATCTTGAAATATGTGTAGAGATATCGGATGCAGAAGCTGTTGATGTCTAGAACATTCTGAAAATGTAACATGTTTTTAAAAGTGGTAGTACACGAGAAATCTCGCAAGACCAAGTGCACGGTTAAATGGTTCGCACTATATGTCTACATCTTGAGCTTTTTTAATAACGCTTTTTTTCAATCCCTGCTATTAGTTCACACTCTCTTATATATGTTGTTTAAATTTTCAATCGTTAATAAAATACTTTTTATTCATCCCCTCAAGTTCAAATACATTTTTTTCAACTTGTAGTGAATGACACTTGATGTTAATACAGTTTTTCCAAATATTAATTCATTAATTAAATTTAATAATAAATTAATTCTAGTTTTATGTGGGAGAACAATTTGTCACAAAAGGGGGCAAGGTATGCAATATAGTTATTTCGTCTCATTTGGCTTAAAATAAGTGATAACACAATATATGATTACATAAAACACCTGTTATAGGTTATGTGGTAGAACAGCTGTTTTAACGCATAGGTTATGTTACTTTATTTATATTACTTGTTACCATTGTCAATTTAGTTGATAAAAAACCCAGTTACTTGCTGATATGTTTTAGCAGACGCGTTTCCGACTCGGTCAGTGGATTGGTCAATACCGCGGGTCAAGGACAAGACGCAACCCCTGAGAAATATCATTAAATATTGCTTTTGCTAAGTAAATTGATAAAGAAGTGTTTGTAGCTATATTAAAACGTAGTGAACATGACACTCTGTTTTACAAAAAGAAAAATAAACATTTTAAAGGTTTTGTATATATTGTGAAGGTATTTGTTTTTAATTTTTAGGGCGCGCCACTATGTTTTATCGTTTTTCCGTGTTGCTGAAGATTTTCTCCATCGCCTAGTTTAATTTTTTTACCAATATCAATCGTGTAAATAATCACTGAATATTAGCGTCAGTCATATGATAAACCATAACAGAAAACATTTTCACCGATGTTCTAAACATTATTTCACTACAGTGTTGTAACGTTGCTAGTTTCAAACTAAACAGTTTGTCAATACTGTCTACCACAGTAACCTAACCGCATCTGTAACAGTTGCCCTTAGACGTTTCTATAATACATCCAAACTCGATGAACTTTAAACCTCTCTGGCTAATAATAGCTGGCCCGTACAGATGCAAGTAGCGAAGTATGTACGGCAATGTTGTGGTTTCTGGTGTTTGCGTGTATCATAACTGAGTAGATGCGGCATGAGCCCTGCACGGCACGAAAGTGGAAATTGGTAGGCCTGATCTGGAAAGTAAGGCTTTTATTCGACCAAAAATGTTTCTGAAAGAGCCAAAGCTTATTCTAATGCGTGTTGCCGTTACTTTGGCTATCAACAAACGGGTTCTGGTTTTATTTTAGGGATATTTGATTAGTTGCGTAGACGGACAAGCGAGTTATAGACCCAAGGGTGTTTTCTACCGGGCCATGCTGTCAAACTTTTCCCTGAGTCACTACTGTATGTTTTAAAACTGCTTACGTATTCCAGCTTGTTACGTCTCTCTCTCCCCCATCTCTCTCTCTTCCTCTCCCCCTCCCTTATTACCCAGATGCCTCATCATTTCCTCATGGTCGATCGAAGATATTCAGGCCACCTCTATAGACCCATTTTACAAACACTTCATCCTGTTTAGGTAGATTTTAACCAGAAAAATTATTAACAAGTCAAACTAAAGCTAAGAGAGAAAATTAATCTATTTTACTGTAATGTACTTGTTTAACACTTAAATCCAAAAATACACATATAAAACAGCGCAACTTTTATTTCTTGTATTTATTTTTAAAAAAAAACTAAATTTAATATACGAAAGAAAATAACTAAATATTGTTTTCTCTGTGATTTCCACTACATAGCTTCATAACAAGTAATATTAAAAAAAAAAAATTTAATCAATACCTACTCATGAAGAGGTGTACACTCACAAACTTTTATTAAATAAAAATATTGTTGATGCGTTACTCCAAAGGGTAGACAGTTGGATAGACATTCTAGGTTGACTTAATTAAAAATATAGAACGGAGGTTGTTTTGTGTTTCTAGTCATTTTAAAAATAATACAGAGGAGGAGATCAGGCCTGAATCAGGACGACAATTTAGTCGTCGAAACGTTGTCAAGTTTCTAATAAATTGATTTCTTTGACTAACACGTGTTTTTATTTAACAATTCCTACTCAATTCAACAAAGAAATAATTTATTATAGTAATTTCTTATTAAATAATTACAAATACTATAAATAAATTAACACAACCCATAGTTAAAACAGCTGATCCACCATATTTGCTATAACTTATTTTAAGCCAAATGGGACGAAATAGCTATATTGCATACCTTGCCCCTTTTGTGAAATGTTTTCCCCAATAAACTGAAATTAATTATTTATATTTAAATAATTAATATTAAAAAAAAACTGTATTGACATCAAATATGATCCACTAAAAGTTATAATAAATGTATTTGAACTGGATTGATTAATAAAAACATTTTTTTCGAAAATTTGAATAAGATATAAGGAGAGTGTAAACTAATGAAAAGAATTTTAAAAAATTTAATAATGCATTTTTTTAAAAATATTTAATTTCAATGTAGCTCTTGGAAGTGTGATTTAAGTGAAAAGAATCGGTTAGTGAATTCAATTAAAAATTATTGAAAGACTGGGAGGTTTTCAACATTGATGGCTAATATTTAATTCTTGGCGATTTGAAAAAATTTATATTCTCATTGCAGTAAAAATTAGGCGATTACGTTAAGGGTTCATTTGTTTGTCGAAAGTGTTGTTCAGAGCGAGGAGTCAAAAGTACTTCAAAATTATATTAGGTTAGGTTAAGTAGAAATAACAAAGTAGGCTTCATATCATAAACTGTCGTGTGGGTAAAATTGCCAATCCGGTTTTCTCTTGAAACATGTTTGAGCGTTTTATATCGTGAATTCTCAAATTTCAACCGCATCGTTAAATTCTCGTCTTCCTACGAACATCGATAATCCGGACTCCTTTAACTCGGATTTCCGGATAACCCGGAATGATTTTGAAGTGGAATAAAAGCAACAGTAGGCCTAAATAAGAAATAACATCAATCGTATAAGTACAATGCATAAATAAAAAGTCCAACAACGATAAGAACGTCTTCAACCTACAGATTAACGACATAATGGACTTAATGTTTTGTGCGGTTCACAAAATTAAACAGCCGAAATTTGTTTACCGAGAAATAAATTTCTAAGGAGTTTAACTGTGTATACAATATGTACATTCATATACTGTGCATAATACTCTGTGTTTGGTAAATGTAAAGGAGTTGTTCTGTAAGTACAATGTCTTCTTTTAATTTTTCCCTAATGTCCGACTAACCGGGTTGTTAGTTAGAATTATCGAAGTTCTACGGTATATGTGCCCGTAACGCTTTTCTATTCATAAAATCTTCGTATTCGTCCGGGATCATGTTAACAGCCTCCAGCCACGTAACACTTTCAGATGGAATTAACAAACGCATTGCCCAAGTAGGTCAAACTGTCATCTAGTGTAAGGCAAGATCGATCGTAGGTCCTGCTGTGTGACCGTGTTCGCTTATCTGTGGCCGATAACGTCTTTGCTGTTGCCGCTTTGTCAATCCGTTGTCAGTGGAGTCAGTAGCCTCTGGCTTTTGGCTGAAGCAGTGCTTTTACCAAACACCAGCTGTCGCCAAACCGGTTCCAAAAGAGGACGTGAATTTGACAACAATGCTTACCGTTTGTATCCGGATGGTTTCTTCAATTATAATGGATACATTCTACTTTATGAACGAACGTACCTACTGAAATAAGTAATATAAATAAAATAATTAAAGTCAATTAATTCCTATTTAGGCTAGTAATCAAATTTCTATTTGAATTACTTTTTATTAAATAATTAAAATTAATATAAATATCTACGTACATATGAAAAAATCATAAGTGGGAAAATTATTTAAAAAACTAAGCGAAATTGAAAATAATTAATTAAATTTAATTAATAATTGAGCTTGAGTGAATGAATAAAATGTATTTTACTAACGATTGAAAATTTGAACAACATGTATATAGGGAAAGTGTGAACTGAAAGGAGTTGAAAAAGAAAATAACCTAAAGAAACGACATCGGGCAAGGGCGGCTTTGGGGTTAATTTTTTTGTAGACACAGTTTAGGGGAATCGTGACTACTAACGGGGGGTCTAGCGCTCCCCGAAATTGTTAAAAATTTAAATGGTGTGTTTGAGGGAATTTTTACTCTCAGGGTATAACAAAACAAAAGAGCGATTATTTGATATTTTATCATAGCTCGGTGCATTCCAAGTTTCCCTTTAATATGATGAGCATTCCTTTTGGTCTTGGATATATAACATTCATCTTTTAAAACTATTGACTAAAGATTTTAACAAATAAATATACAAAACTTTAAGCAGCCCGCTAGAGCAGCTACTGATATCGGGTGAAATAATTACGATGCAGTTTTTATAGTAACTGTAGATGGCGCCTACGTTAATACTTTATGTACATTATTTAAAACAATGTTATTAGCAAAGGTAGTACATAACAGACCGAATTAACTGTGATGTTTTCGTTTTTACTGTTTCTTAAAAATATACGCTAAACAAGATAAGTCATTTTAAATGTCGTAAACAATAAATAGTGGTTAAAAGATGCATTAGTTATCGTCATGCAACCTAATCTCCCCCAAGGGAAGCGGACCCCCCCCCCCCGGGCATCGGGGGGAAAGTAGAAGAACGAAAAATGGAAGATTTTTAAAGTATTATTTACGTGCAGGAATATGAAAACGCCATTATGCGTTCTGGATGGAGGGGGGGGGTTAAATTACTTTCAGTTTAAAAGATTTTCAATGAGCTGATGTTTTACTATGTATTGATGTCAAATAATTTTACATCTCTACACAATTTTAGGCCATATTTTATTAGCAGAAGAGGTATATTTTTTATAAAACACTAGCTGACCCGGTGAACTTCGTATCGCCTTAACGTCAATGAATGGCGTGTTAACATTAGTTAAACTTAATTTAGTAATTTATTAACACAATAATAGCTGAACTTATAGTAGTCGATCGAGAAAAGTGTGACAATATAAGTTCTTGATTGAATGTTATTTATTGAAGTGCACTCGGATGTACAATATTTTTTGTATATTGTTTGAAATGTGTTGGAAAATAATTTTAGATTTTTGAGTGTTGCCTAGCAACCAACATTTGAAATGAATTCATTGAAATGTCAAGATAAGATAGAAAATAATATTTTATAATATTTTGGCGCATAAAAATTACATGTTGTAGGAAATTGTTATGTCGCCAGAAACCTTCCCAGGAATGTCCTCAACAATTTTTTAAGGTGCATGGCGATCGGATCAGTGGTTTAGTAATGCGTATTAGGACCTTCAATTATAAACCATCGATATTTCATTCGTCATTATTTCGTAGTTTATAAGTAATAGAGTTAATAGTTTTGTTTTGCCAAAAGGTTAAAACTCACTTCGGTAAAACATCGATATTCCTTGAGTGAAAATGTGCAGAAGGGTTTAGAATTTCCGTCGTTTAAAGTGGGTGGAAATTAGTTTATTAAAAGTGTAGTATAAGCGTGGAAACAAATTCGTAATTTTAAATACAAATGATGATAACATACTCGTGTGTGTGTGTGTGTGTGTGTATATATATATATATATATATATATATATATATATATATATATATATCAGTCAGTATCTTGAGTAGAAATAAACCTAAATAAATACAGAAGAATTAGAAATACATACTAAATATTCTGGGTTGTAAACAGTCCTTTAGGTACAAGTGAAATGGCATAGAGTAAATAGGGGAAAGATCGATAGTTAATAACTATTAATTTGCCAAAAATATCGTTCACTTCCTTCGATGGCCAAAACATGGAACCGAAAAGGTCACGTCGACACCAGTGTGTGTGTGTGTGTGTGTGTGTGTGTGTGTGTGTGTGTGTGTGTGTGTGTGTGTGTGTGTGCGCGCGCGCGCGCGCGCGCGTGCGCGTGTGCGTGTGCGCGTGCGTGTGTGTGTCTCATGTTTGAATTATAATGTACAAAAGCATTCGAATATATTATTATTATTATTAAAGTATGAAACAGCTACAGAAATAAATCGCTGTGTTGGATAGGTTTTTGAATGCATTAGCTCATCAACGTCAGGACTATTTCGGTGATACTGCATCAAACCCGAGCGTGGGAAGGTGCTCTTAGTTCCAAGTTCTAAAATGATCTGGGCGTAATTATTATGAATTTATTTTTAGTACAGTCAGCGCAAGTGTTGAGGATAGATTAAAGCAATAGTTGTGTCTTGTATTTACGTTTCAAAAATAACGTTGTTCTAAAAAGGTAATTTTTTGTTTTTAATGTTGGTAGTAAAATGATCTGGGTGTAATTATTATGAATTTATTTTTAGTACAGTCGGCGCAAGTGTTGAGGATAGATTAAAGCAATAGTTGTGTCTTGTATTTACGTTTCAAAAATAACGATGTTCTAAAAAGGTAATTTTTTGTTTTTAATGTTGGTAGTAAAATGATCATGGGCGTAAGTATTATGAATTTATTTTTAGTACAGTCGGCGCAAGTGTTGAAGATAGATTAAAGCAATAGTTGTGTCTTGTATTTACGTTTCGAAAATAACGTTTTTCTAGAAAGGTAATTTTTGTTTTTAATGTTGGTAGTAAAATGATCGGGGCGTAAGTATTATGAATTTATTTATAGTACAGTCGGCGCAAGTGTTGAGGATAGATTAAAGCAATAGTTGTATCTTGTAATTAGGTTTCGAATACAACGTTGTTCTAAAAAGATATTTTTTGGTTTTTAATGTTGGTATTGAAAAGATCTGGTTGTAATCAATAAAGTAAAAGAAAGTTGTTACTAAAAGTAGCTGTAAAATGTGCATGAAATAAAGATGTTTCATTAAATATTAAATTAAAATAAACAAAATTATCCCGCAACCATTTAGCAAGCGTAAAGTCAAACGCAATATCCCTTCCTATTTCAGCAGATATTTAAAACCAAATACAATTCTCCTAAAACCATACTAATTGGAATAGGTGTAAACACAAACAAAATATCCCGGTTTAGTTCCATCAAAGAAAGATATCCCTCAACCATTTCATCAAGTGGTATTTTAATGCTTCCATCTTTTTTATTTCGTAATTATTTACCTGTAGATGCGAGTCGAAACGGCTTTACTTCCAATTTCTTTCTTGTCTGCCACAGTAGACCCGAAATATATTGGGCTTGGCAACACATACAGCTGAATTTGTCGGTTTCCTTGTATGGAAAAATGTGTTTGAAAATTTCTATCGATATGAATTTAAAACACAAAGTGGGCTTAAGTTCTTTGTTTGCATTTACAATTAAAATATTTACTTTTGTGTGTAATAAAGGATAAATGGTTGAAGATTTTAAACTGTAGAAAGTTTTAAAACTAAATAAATAAAACTCACAAACCACAATACAACAAACAGTTTTTTACTTTAATTACTTTATGTACATTTCGATTACATGGTTGTCGTCTTCAGAAGTACTAAGGGTGATAACGTACATAAAGTAATTGCAATCAAGGTTTTTTGTATTGTGGTTTGTGGGTTTTATTTATTTAGTTAAAAATTTAGTCCACAGAGCTCAACAAATTTATGAATGTAGAAAGTTTGTAAAAACACAGTGTTTTAAAGAAGATTGTAAACATTTTAAATACGGAATTAATATTTATTAATACACACGACTAATACGGTTATTTAATTATATTTGTAGTCAGGAAAAACTTGAAATAGAAATTTGATCGCAAAATATCGGCGCTGATACAAAGGGCGTTGGATAAGTAGGTAAATGAGGCAAGTTGTTAAGATTTCGGGTATGTATTGCTTGTAGGTGATGGTGTGGTAGGTGTGTCAGTGTACATAGAAGGATCGGTGCACGTGTTGGTGTGTCCATTGCCTTGTTAGGTCTCTCTCTCGGCAAGGCTAGCCTCGATAGCAGCTACTCTCTCTAATCTGTCCTCTCACACGCGTACGCACACGCACTGCTACGAACGAGACGTTGCAATATTACAGTAGTAAATATCATTTTACCTAATTCACCTGTTTAGAAAGCGAAGAGCAGTTGAATATGTCAGACAATTGACAATAATAATCTGTCAAGAATAATGACAATTAACAGTGAATTTTTAATTGTATTATTTAGGTGCGCTTAGGACTTGCGTCGTCAAAGTTTAGTCATTCTGAAGACAAACGAAATGTTCCGAAGGTTTCCGAAAGTCAAACATGTGTGTTGGTTAACGCTAATAGCTGGTTTTGTGTTCACTTAGAGATTTGTTGCAGTATATGATTAAATTATTTTCAACTAAAACTTATACATACACAGAAACGTCCTTTACCTGGCTAAATTATACGGCAATATATGGTTTCACAAAACGGCTGTTTTTTTTACTTGTCAACATTATCTACCTCCGAAACGTTAATCCCCAAAAGTGTTTCCCATAAGTTAGTGTGCATTTCCTTAAAGTTGTCTCCAAAAGTCTCTCCTTAATGTTAATTTTCAAAAGTAAACCTCCAAACTTTAATCCCCAAAAGTGTGTTTCTCGTAAGTTAGTGTGTATTTCTTTAAAGTTGTCTCCAAAAGTCTCCTTTATGTTACTTTTCAAAACGTATACCTCCCAAACGTTAATCCTCAAAAGTGTGCCTCCCAAACTTTATTCCCTCAAAGTGTGTCTCCTTGAAGTTATTTCCCAAAGTTATTCTCCAAAAGTCTCTCCTTAATGTTAATTTTCAAAAGTAAACCTCCCAAACTTTAATCCCCCAAAGTGTGTTTCCCGTAAGTTAGTGTGTATTTCTTTAAAGTTGTCTCCAAAAGTCTCTCCTTTATGTTAATTTTCAAAAAGTGTACCTCCCAAATTTTAATCCCCAAAAATGTGTTTCCTTGAAGTTATCTTCCAAAGTTATTCTCCAAAAGTCTCTCCTTAATGTTAATTTTCAAAAGTAAACCTCCCAAACTTTAATCCCCAAAAGTGTGTTTCCCGTAAGTTAGTGTGTATTTACTTAACGTTGGCTCCAAAAGTCTCTCCTTTATGTTAATTTTCAAAAAAGTGTACCTCCCAAATTTTAATCCCCAAAAATGTGTTTCCTTGAAGTTATCTTCCAAAGTTATTCTCCAAAAGTCTCTCCTTAATGTTAATTTTCAAAAGTATACCTCCCAAAGTTTATTCCATAAAAGTGTGTTTCTCGTAAGCTAGTGTGTATTTACTTAAAGTTGTCTCCAAAAGTCTCTCCTTTATGTTAATTTCTAACAAGTGTACCTCCCAAATTTTAATCCCCAAAAGTGTGCCTCTCAAACTTTAATCCCCAAAAATGTGTTTCCTTGAAATTATCTCCCAAAGTTATTCTCCAAAAGTCTCTCATTAATGTTAATTTTCAAAAGTATATCTCCCAAAGTTTATTCCATAAAAGTGTGTTTCCCGTTAGTTAGTGTGTATTTACTTAAAGTTGTATCCAAAAGTCTCTCCTTTATGTTAATTTTCAAAAAGTGTACCTCCCAAATTTTAATCCCCAAAATTGTGCCTCTCAAACTTTAATCCCCAAAAATGTGTTTCCTTGAAGTTATCTCCCAAAGTTATTCTCCAAAAGTCTCTCCTTAATGTTAATTTTCAAAAGTATACCTCCCAAACCTTAATCCCCAAAAGTGTGTCTCCAGTAAGTATACCTGCAAGAGCTCGTAGCTCCAAGAATACTGGTACTTTCCAGTCAGGCCCGTGGTTAATAAATGGCAACGCCTGTTATTCTAAGATACAGAAAGCGTTGTGTCTGCCAGAGCCTTATTACAGACCAGGCCAGACAGATGGAACAAGATTTAATATTCCCCATGTTGGCGGCGGTAACACAACAATCGATGCCGGTATGAATATAGATGTGCGATGTTTGATCTCTCGGGAACTTTCTCCGAGAGTGCTGAACTTTAGTTAGCGAAACTTGGTCGGCTGTATCTGCATTCAATAATCCATGACTGTATTTACATAAGCCTAGGTTTGTTATAACGGTAGTGCGGGTGATTCGTATGTTGCCTACAATGTATTTGCTCTTTATCAAAATAACCGGATCTAGATATATTCCCTTAAACTATACCTTATCCAGATGTAACCCAACCTAACCACTGTCCGCAAGACCTAAGCGAAAATAACAAACAGTCATTGTTAAAGACTAAGTAAAACAAATTCAGGGAAGCTGCTACGTTTGCAGTATAGACAACATTTTGCAGCTACTATCCTTTATCCTGATGCTAACCTAACCTTACCAAGATTTTGACTGGCCACGAAAAATAAGAGAAAAGAACAGATTGTTAGGACTGACACTCGGTCACAGATGAAACACGTTCAAGGCTGTTTCAACGTTTGTAGTATAGGCTACATAGTGCAGCCACTGCCTTTATCCTCATGTTACATAACCTAATGTAACCATACAATTTTTACTGACACTCGGTCACAGATGAAACAAATCCAAGGCAGCTGAAACGTTTGCAGTATATGCTACACAGTGCAGCCACTGCCTTTATCCTCATGTTACATAACCTAAAGTAACCATAAAATTTTTACTGACACTCGGTCACAGATGAAACAAATCCAAAGCAGCTGAAACGTTTGCAGTATATGCTACATAGTGCAGCCACTGCCTTTATCATCATGTTACATAACCTAAAGTAACCATAAAATTTTTACTGACACTCGGTCACAGATGAAACAAATCCAAGGCAGCTGAAACGTTTGCAGTATAGGCTACATAGTGCAGCCACTGCCTTTATCATCATGTTACATAACCTAAAGTAACCATAAAAGTTTTACTGACACTCGGTCACAGATGAAACAAATCCAAGGCAGCTGAAACGTTTGCAGTATATGCTACATAGTGCAGCCACTGCCTTTATCATCATGTTACATAACCTAAAGTAACCATAAAATTTTTACTGACACTCGGTCACAGATGAAACAAATCCAAAGCAGCTGAAACGTTTGCAGTATATGCTACATAGTGCAGCCACTGCCTTTATCATCATGTTACATAACCTAAAGTAACCATAATTTTTTACTGACACTCTGTCACAGTTGAAACAAGTCCAGGACAGCTGCCACGTTTGCAGTATGCACAGTGGAGCTACATCTAAGATAGCGGTTTGTTTATTTCTGTAGCTTAGTCACTACGATGTGCGGGTTTCGGCCTTGGATCGGCCTTCCTACATCTTTAGCCACCACCATCGGCTAACAAACTGCATTTCTCGGATCTACCGAAATAGTATTTCAATACGTGTCGGTAGCGTATATACTCCTCACACACTTTGTCACAGTTATTTATACCTCAAACAGGTGAATATTAATTACATTTAGTGACTTGGCAACTGAAATGTACAATAGATATAGATTTCCAGTAAATGTACTGTTCAAAATACATGAATTTTTGTACTTAATATTTCATACTTTTTATAATATATATTACGTTTAAAATAAAACTATTCTAATTTCATAAAAATTTATTTCAGTTTGCATGCATTTGTTTCTCTAAAACGTGTATGATTTTACTTATTATTTAATACACATATGTATGGATTTTCGTAATAAAATCTATCTAAAAATGCTATTGCCTTAAAAATAGAAAATGAAATGGGGCAAAAAAATGTTTGAGCTGAACTAACTTGAAACCACCTCCCATTAAATCTTTAAATTTCGAAAAGCTTGAAAGTTATCGAAATGATAAAGGCCTGTCTTTCTCCTCTAGTAATGCTTTTTGTTATACAGGGTTTAGAAATCTTAACAAAATATTTTCTCTTTGAAGTAGAACTCTAGGCCATTTTCCAAGCTTTAAGATCAATTCCATCTGAAAAATTTAATTATCTTGTGTATTCCGATTCCAAAAGTGCTCTCCAGGCTATTCAGGAAATGTACACTAAGTTAGTTGGAGACATTTTGTGCTCAATACACAGGCTCCAATTAAGAGGTGTCAAGATGTGATTTCTCTGGGTGCCTGGTCACTGCGGAATATTCGGAAACACTAAAGCAGATGAAGGTGCAAAATTAGCTACAAGTGTGGTGCCATCGACACAACGTGTGATGGCATCAGATTTTGTATGCAAAGTTAAATCTACACTATTCTCTGCTTTGGAATAAAGAATGGCAAAATGTAAATAGAAACAAGCTGAGAGACATTAAAATACCGTCCGACCATGGAGGGCATCTGTTCGTTCCAATCTTAGGGAGGAAGTGGTGGTTACTCGACTTCGCATCGGCCACTCTTTATTAACGCATGGATGGTTGATGCGACATGAAGATCCACCACTATGTTAGTTTAGTGGAAGTACCATCAAAATTAAGCACATTCTGCTTGATTTGTGATGAGTCGACCAATTTGTATATACGTTACTATCTTCGAGGTAGTTTGAAGCAGTGGCGCACTCAGAAAATAATTATTGGAGACCCTGGGCCAACCAACGGAAAACTTTTTAAAAATTCGTAAGAATAACCGGTATTTTAAGGCATTACTTTAAGTTTATTTTAGCTCTTTGAGTGCAAGTTTTGAGTAGGGACTATAGAAATGAATGATATAACCCAGCAGATAAAATAAGATTTTAGGTTTTATTTTGACAAAATCTTGTTATATCAGCTGTCTTAGAAAACAAAATCTTCTTTTGGCCTTCTTCAGTATGGATAATACACTGTCTGTGTCAACTGGAATTTCCCTGTGGATATTAAGATTGGCTAAGCCATTTAGCCTACTATCAGACATCGTGTTTCTTAGGTATGTCTTGATTCTCCGAAGAATGGAAAAGGAGCGCTCTGCTGTGCTGGTGGATACAGGTATAGTGATGAAAATCTTAAGTAGGATATGGATGTTTGGAAAGATTGTTTTATCACAAATATTTAGAAAATCAATTACATTGACATGGTGTGCATTGTGTTGTTGGAGAAAAGCTTGCCAAACTTCCATTTCTGCCATCAACACGTTTAAGTTGTTGTTTTCCAAATCTTCTTCATAAATTTTTTTTCTTTTTTTTCTTTTTTTCTTGACGGGGCTACAGCCCTCTTAGCCTCCCCCCCGTGGGTGCGCACCTGGTTTGAAGGTGGTTTTAAGGGACGATGTCACGGCTATCGATCGTGTTATCGCTTTCTTACGCCAGCTGAATCTATTTAATAATATTTAAATTTTGTGTAATTTAAGTTTTCTTAGTTTTAGATAATTAAAATTAGTTCTAAACATTTATTTTATTTTGATTAGTTTTATTTATGTAACATTTATTTCAAGTAACACTTGAGGTAGGCGATGATAGCCTTGATAGGTTTTTCGCCTGAAAAAAGAATTCTCTGTCACGTGATCGATTTCTTTTCAATGTTTATGTTTCAGATCTTCACTATGTTTTATTGTTTTGTTTTAAACATAATATTAACTAAGATGAAAATATTCGTACCGCGGCAACAAAAGGCCAAATAGTATAACATAGCATCTCGCCTGTGTGTTTGGTTGCTATAAGCGACCTCTGTGCTATTAAATTAGAGGTAGAGGATAAGGTAATAGAAGAAGTAATTGAATACAAATACCCGGGCATCACTCTCAAATATTGGAAGGTTGGAGACAGAAATAAAGGAACAAGTGAATAAATCAAACAGAATTGTGGGATGTCTGAATATTTTAATATAGAGGTGTAAAAGGTATGTGGGATGGAATAAAATTATTAAGAGAAATAAAAAGACAATTTACAAAGCCGTTGTTAGACCTATAATGTTATAAGCTGTGGAAACACGACCTGACATACCAAATACAAACAGAATGCTGGAAGGACGTGAACATCCTTAGAAGCATTGATTGAAAAACACTCAGAGACAGAGCAAGAGACAGATATACTACCGAGATGCGGGGAAGAAAAAAATAACGAATAGGTAGAAAGAAGACTGGAGTGGAACGACCATATAAGCACAATGCGGAGGATAGGGCAGTGATACAGTCAGGGGGAGATCACGAAAACGAGGGGGGGCGACAACTTGCTCGACACACAATGAAAAACCCTCAGGGACAGAGCAAGAAACAGACATACTACCGAGTTGCGGGAAAGAACACTCGGTCAAGACAAGAAGACTGAGGTGGAACGACCATAGAAGCACAATGGCGGAGGTTAGGGCAGTGATAGTCAGTGGGGAGACCACGAAAACGATGGAGCGACAACTTGCTCGAGACACAATGAAAAACCCTCAGGGACAGAGCAAGAAACAGACATACTACCGAGTTGCGGGAAAGAACACTCGGTCAGGACAAGAAGACTGAGGTGGAACGACCATAGAAGCACAATGGCGGAGGATAGGGCAGTGATACAGTCAGGGGGGAGATCACGAAAACGATGGAGCGACAACTTGCTCGAGACACAATGAAAAACCCTCAGGGACAGAGCAAGAAACAGACATACTACCGAGTTGCGGGAAAGAACACTCGGTCAAGACAAGAAGACTGAGGTGGAACGACCATAGAAGCACAATGGCGGAGGATAGGGCAGTGATAGTCAGTGGGGAGACCACGAAAACGATGGAGCGACAACTTGCTCGAGACACAATGAAAAACCCTCAGGGACAGAGCAAGAAACAGACATACTACCGAGTTGCGGGAAAGAACACTCGGTCAAGACAAGAAGACTGAGGTGGAACGACCATAGAAGCACAATGGCGGAGGATAGGGCAGTGATAGTCAGTGGGGAGACCACGAAAACGATGGAGCGACAACTTGCTCGAGACACAATGAAAAACCCTCAGGGACAGAGCAAGAAACAGACATACTACCGAGTTGCGGGAAAGAACACTCGGTCAGGACAAGAAGACTGAGGTGGAACGACCATAGAAGCACAATGGCGGAGGTTAGGGCAGTGATAGTCAGTGGGGAGACCACGAAAACGATGGAGCGACAACTTGCTCGAGACACAATGAAAAACCCTCAGGGACAGAGCAAGAAACAGACATACTACCGAGTTGCGGGAAAGAACACTCGGTCAGGACAAGAAGACTGAGGTGGAACGACCATAGAAGCACAATGGCGGAGGATAGGGCAGTGATAGTCAGTGGGGAGACCACGAAAACGATGGAGCGACAACTTGCTCGAGACACAATGAAAAACCCTCAGGGACAGAGCAAGAAACAGACATACTACCGAGTTGCGGGAAAGAACACTCGGTCAGGACAAGAAGACTGAGGTGGAACGACCATAGAAGCACAATGGCGGAGGTTAGGGCAGTGATAGTCAGTGGGGAGACCACGAAAACGATGGAGCGACAACTTGCTCGAGACACAATGAAAAACCCTCAGGGACAGAGCAAGAAACAGACATACTACCGAGTTGCGGGAAAGAACACTCGGTCAGGACAAGAAGACTGAGGTGGAACGACCATAGAAGCACAATGGCGGAGGATAGGGCAGTGATACAGTCAGGGGGGAGATCACGAAAACGATGGAGCGACAACTTGCTCGAGACACAATGAAAAACCCTCAGGGACAGAGCAAGAAACAGACATACTACCGAGTTGCGGGAAAGAACACTCGGTCAAGACAAGAAGACTGAGGTGGAACGACCATAGAAGCACAATGGCGGAGGTTAGGGCAGTGATAGTCAGTGGGGAGACCACGAAAACGATGGAGCGACAACTTGCTCGAGACACAATGAAAAACCCTCAGGGACAGAGCAAGAAACAGACATACTACCGAGTTGCGGGAAAGAACACTCGGTCAAGACAAGAAGGCTGAGGTGGAACGACCATAGAAGCACAATGGCGGAGGTTAGGGCAGTGATAGTCAGTGCGGAGACCACGAAAACGATGGAGCGACAACTTGCTCGAGACACAATGAAAAACCCTCAGGGACAGAGCAAGAAACAGACATACTACCGAGTTGCGGGAAAGAACACTCGGTCAAGACAAGAAGGCTGAGGTGGAACGACCATAGAAGCACAATGGCGGAGGTTAGGGCAGTGATAGTCAGTGCGGAGACCACGAAAACGATGGAGCGACAACTTGCTCGAGACACAATGAAAAACCCTCAGGGACAGAGCAAGAAACAGACATACTACCGAGTTGCGGGAAAGAACACTCGGTCAAGACAAGAAGACTGGGGTGGAACGACCATAGAAGCAGAATGGCGGAGGTTAGGGCAGTGATAGTCAGTGCGGAGACCACGAAAACGATGGAGCGACAACTTGCTCGAGACACAATGAAAAACCCTCAGGGACAGAGCAAGAAACAGACATACTACCGAGTTGCGGGAAAGAACACTCGGTCAAGACAAGAAGACTGAGGTGGAACGACCATAGAAGCACAATGGCGGAGGATAGGGCAGTGATAGTCAGTGGGGAGACCACGAAAACGATGGAGCGACAACTTGCTTGAGACACAATGAAAAACCCTCAGGGACAGAGCAAGAAACAGACATACTACCGAGTTGCGGGAAAGAACACTCGGTCAAGAAAAGAAGACTGAGGTGGAACGACCATAGAAGCACAATGGCGGAGGATAGGGCAGTGATAGTCAGTGGGGAGACCACGAAAACGATGGAGCGACAACTTGCTCGAAACACAATGAAAAACCCTCAGGGACAGAGCAAGAAACAGACATACTACCGAGTTGCGGGAAAGAACACTCGGTCAAGACAAGAAGACTGAGGTGGAACGACCATAGAAGCACAATGGCGGAGGATAGGGCAGTGATAGTCAGTGGGGAGACCACGAAAACGATTGAGCGACAACTTGCTTGAGACACAATAAAAAACCCTCAGGGACAGAGCAAGAAACAGACATACTACCGAGTTGCGGGAAAGAACACTCGGTCAAGACAAGAAGACTGAGGTGGAACGACCATAGAAGCACAATGGCGGAGGATAGGGCAGTGATAGTCAGTGGGGAGACCACGAAAACGATGGAGCGACAACTTGCTCGAAACACAATGAAAAACCCTCAGGGACAGAGCAAGAAACAGACATACTACCGAGTTGCGGGAAAGAACACTCGGTCAAGACAAGAAGACTGAGGTGGAACGACCATAGAAGCACAATGGCGGAGGATAGGGCAGTGATAGTCAGTGGGGAGACCACGAAAACGATGGAGCGACAACTTGCTCGAAACACAATGAAAAACCCTCAGGGACAGAGCAAGAAACAGACATACTACCGAGTTGCGGGAAAGAACACTCGGTCAAGACAAGAAGACTGAGGTGGAACGACCATAGAAGCACAATGGCGGAGGATAGGGCAGTGATAGTCAGTGGGGAGACCACGAAAACGATTGAGCGACAACTTGCTTGAGACACAATAAAAAACCCTCAGGGACAGAGCAAGAAACAGACATACTACCGAGTTGCGGGAAAGAACACTCGGTCAAGACAAGAAGACTGAGGTGGAACGACCATAGAAGCACAATGGCGGAGGATAGGGCAGTGATAGTCAGTGGGGAGACCACGAAAACGATGGAGCGACAACTTGCTCGAAACACAATGAAAAACCCTCAGGGACAGAGCAAGAAACAGACATACTACCGAGTTGCGGGAAAGAACACTCGGTCAAGACAAGAAGACTGAGGTGGAACGACCATAGAAGCACAATGGCGGAGGATAGGGCAGTGATAGTCAGTGGGGAGACCACGAAAACGATTGAGCGACAACTTGCTTGAGACACAATAAAAAACCCTCAGGGACAGAGCAAGAAACAGACATACTACCGAGTTGCGGGAAAAAACACTCGGTCAAGACAAGAAGACTGGGGTGGAACGACCATAGAAGCACAATGGCGGAGGATAGGGCAGTGATAGTCAGTGGGGAGACCACGAAAACGATGGAGCGACAACTTGCTCGAGACACAATGAAAAACCCTCAGGGACAGAGCAAGAAACAGACATACTACCGAGTTGCGGGAAAGAACACTCGGTCAAGACAAGAAGACTGAGGTGGAACGACCATAGAAGCACAATGGCGGAGGATAGGGCAGTGATAGTCAGTGGGGAGACCACGAAAACGATTGAGCGACAACTTGCTTGAGACACAATAAAAAACCCTCAGGGACAGAGCAAGAAACAGACATACTACCGAGTTGCGGGAAAAAACACTCGGTCAAGACAAGAAGACTGGGGTGGAACGACCATAGAAGCACAATGGCGGAGGATAGGGCAGTGATAGTCAGTGGGGAGACCACGAAAACGATGGAGCGACAACTTGCTCGAGACACAATGAAAAACAGTCGTTGCTTATGTAATACGATTATTTCTCTAAGCGCCGAAAACTGGAAAAGCTTTTTTACTTAAATATCAATCTGTGAGTTTTACTATATTTTTATACACGTTTTCATTTGTCTTTGTTTTACACATGTACATCTGTGACTTAACTTCTGTGAAGTAAAATTCGTTAAAAAAATCTCATTACCTCAAAAAATCAATTTTAGGGCAAATTAACAAATTCAATTTGATTAGCATTGGATGTACTTCCTGTACAAGATGGCGTTCGATCTGGCAACGCAGCATCGCAACAGACACGGAGGCACCTGCCAGCAGAGGTCACACAGCTCCAACCTTTGTTGGCTATTACGTAATAACCAGTCGAAATCACCGTCTCCTCCAGCGATCAGCATATGCAAATCTGTTTATCCGACTTTTATTTTGTTTTTTTTTCGGTTTTAACCGTATTTACATCATTTTAACGCCTATAAGGGAATTCGAGATAACGAGGTTTGTCGAATGGAATCTAAATTGGTACAGTCAAAGCACTAGAAAACTGGTTTCGTCCGGTAGATTTGTGAGTTTTCAGCCCAAAACGGACGAACGCGTTTCGACCTGAACCTTAATCGGTTTATTTCTGTGGGTTGAAGCATGACGGTCAATACAAAACTCTGCGTAGGTTTTCATAAATTTTTTAAAATTCCGTTATATGTTGATAATTATAGCATAATGAAAAATATTTTAGTATTTACTGTAGTCTCGAAATTCCGAGTCCCATATTTCGAGTTTCCATTAAATTCGAGCCTATTTCTATTTGACCCCATTTTATATATTTGAAAGAAATTGATGAGTTGGGCTTCCAATGAATGTTTTAAGCCATACGGTATGCAAAGGAAGTAATTGGCACTTCCAAGAAATATTCAATTTAATACGGTATACAAAGGAAATGCGTCTAGCCTCCAAGAAATGTTCATATTAAAGTTGGGAGCTAATTTTTCTGTTTTCAAAGTTTAAAAATATTTGAGTCGTTGCCAAGTTTTATTATTTTCCGTGTTCCGTGTTAATTTGTGTATTGCCAGGTATAATTTTTTTATTGTTATTAACGAATATTACATGAAGAATACACATAATTACCTAAGATATTTATCTGTAATATAGCATCAGTTGTAGGCGAGGCTAGGTTTGTACAGTACAGTCAGGTTGAATTAAATTAACACAACACCTCCGAGTAATAGTATTGTATTATAGCTTGGCGGAATTACATTAGCGCATAGATTCAACTTGCAGTGGACTTTTATGTTTCTATCTTTTAATAAATCTGTCAGAATTCTCCATATTATTCCTTTTTTACTCACCGAGTTGAAGCGAATAGATGACCTTGGAGAAATTATTTCCGTACGTAAATCTTCTATTTAATAACAACAGTTAAATGTCCTTCTTTATTGACAATATCTGGTTTATAAAATGTTTGCGGACTTTATGGGAAGGAAAGAGCTGACAAGTGTTAGCATACTGATAACTTGGCGCACTTCCTGTCAATGTTGTGGCAGGAAGTTTGAGGTTAACCTATTCCGGCCAAGTCGGCAGGTGTGGTCAACTGAGGAGGCGCACAAGGCTATATGTATTTATTTTAGAATATCCTTAACTCGTTATAGCCCTATTATATAGAACAAAAACCAGGGAATATTATTCACATTACACAAAGTAACATAACTTACAGATAATCAAAACAGCTGTTGTATAAATCATATGTTATTAAATTTACGATATTTCTAAATATTTAGGAAATTGCATTTGAAAATTATATAAACATAACCTCTAAAGTGAAGACGAAAACAGCTGTTGGGGTTAACTAATTATAAGTCCTGTGCTTACGTGTCGGAAATTGTCGGAACTATTCGTTTATTTTCGGAAATCTGTTCTACAGTTTTATGATTATGATCGTCAGAAGAAAATACTATATAAACTTAAAGACGATTCCACTTTAAACCTAGTGTTGTTTAATGGATGTACGCTGGCCTAATCTAACCTCATTGGAAGTAATAAAAAATTATATATATATATTTATATATATATATATATATATATATATATAAATTATATTAGATATGGTGATAAGTTTTCTTGTAATATAGTTAGTGAATAAAAATATTTCAAATACAAGAATTGTTTTAATTTATATATTTTTTAAAGCTTTTCGGCAATAAAATAAGTATTAGCATCTTCAGGAAAAATAATGATGTAACAAAATTGTTACAAAAATTAAATCATATGTACTACAATTCAACCGTATGTTTATTGGTATTTATACATTTACGTAATTTTTGCCATGGCATCAATGACCTTGTAAATAGTTTGGTGTTTTGAATTCACTTGAATTTGTTCAGTAATTAATTTGTCTTCAACTTTATATCTATAATTTCTAATGTTTCTTATATATTCATTTTTAATCATTTGTTAATTTTTTAAATAATTTCCTTTAAATATGTTTTTAAACTGTATTAAGAAGTTTGTTCAAATAAATTTGTGTCGTTTATTACACAATTTCAGAACATAACGTGTCGACTAAAATAAACATATCAAACTGAAATAGCGCTTATATATATTATAAAAATGATCAACCATTCGATTCCGAAGTTCATATTTTCAATCGTTAATAAAATACTTTTTACTCATCAAATCAAGTTCAAATACATTTCTTTCAAGTTGTAGTGGATGACACTTGTTAATACAGTTCTTTTTCAAATATTTAATTAATTCATTAAATTTAATGAATTAATTTTAGTTTTATATGGGGAAAAACTTTTCACAAAAGGGGCAAGGTATGCAATATAGTTATATCGTTCCATTTGGCTCAAAATAAGTGATAACCTTGATTTCATAGACGGCTGATTTTTTGTTATAGGTTATGTGGTAGAACAGCTATTTTAACTCATAGGTTATGTTACTTTATTTTTATTTATTGTAAGTATTTAATAAAAAAGTAACTAAAATAAAATTTCTCATTTTTGACGGAAGTAAGAATTGACTTAAAAAAAATTTCGTTCATGTTGTTTACGTTTAACGACGGGAATCGCAGTAGAGATAATTTGAAACTCTATTGTAAGTAATCTGGCGAGATTCTTTATAAATAGTAACGCTCAGACTGGACCAGTAAAGGATATCCTCACAAACAAGGTCAGGGCCAGGCCTTTCTTTTTCCACGCGGTTTATTAACCACAGAACAAGGATATCTTGATGATCCTTGGAACTCGCGATTGTACCAAGCTTTACATAACTCCCCATGTTATTTATGTCAGTTTTCTACAGATCATTTTAAAGATGTTGGGCCTAATTAGTAAATGAATTAACCATGTGCTCATTTACAGTTGTATTAATAAATTACAGATACAAATTCAATCATGAATTTTGAAACTATTACAAAATCGCAACTGCAACTACAATCAGTTTTAGTTGCAGTTGTGTTTATGTAGTTCTCTCACTGATGATGACGTAAGTCGTTAAAACGCGAATGAGAATAAAGTGTATATAACTGTGAGTTTGTGTACAGTTGATTATTAATCATCTTAACTCACAAATCAGTTCTAATATTTTGAGTTGTAGTTTGAACACTTTTTAACAGCGTTGTTTATTTTCAGGTCAGCACTTCAGACACTGCACAAAGTTAGTTCCAAGGCGAGAGAGCATAACTACTTCTTGGGCGGAGTAACACATGACTGGGTTGCTTACTATGAACATCGTATTGAATCAGACCAATCATGCCTCAATGAATGGCATGCAATGGACAATCTTGAGTCCAGGCGGCCACCTTCCCCGGACTCATTGCGCACAAAGTAAGTTTAAAAAAGTAATTATTTACTTAATGTGTTTAGTTGTAAAACTTAGCATAACCTCTAAATGTTTTTAACACTGGATAGTGAGTGGACTGCGCGAGAGTAGTTTATCTCAGATAAGCGACATTAAAACATGTCTTATTTTACCACTATTCCCAGTACGAGTGGTTTCCTTACACTTCTTTGTGACCTCTGTAGAGAGTAGGTACCTCGTACATTATGGTACATTATCTCAGGTACATTATGGCCACTGTCTCATCTACCAGTAGGTTTTATTTCCGTACCATAATTCGGCCTATATTTACAATTATTCTTTGTAGGCATGCTGATTGAAAATGTACAAGCATTCCTCACTTAATGCTACGAGTTATGGTCACTGTTCTTGACCAAGAATCACACTTAATCACTTTTACATTAGTTTATGACTATCCCAACTTTAATTTATTTTGTAAATTTGAAAAAACTTACAAGGCAGAACGTTTTTGATCACTCCATGTCTCTGTGAGATCACCACAGAGCGATTGAAAACATTCTGTCTCAGTAAGTTTTTACAAATTTACAAAATAAATTAAAGTTCTGATAGTCATAAACTAATGTAAAAGTGATTAATTAAGTTTCACCGAACGTAATGGACTACAAAATTCAACAAGAATCACAGTTTACCAAGTGCAAAACATGTATGAAGAAAATATTAGTAGTGGTTTTTAAGTTTTAATTCATTAATTTAAAAAAAACCCTCAACATAAATTCATAAATTTTTTCTTCCATTCCGACATTCATTTATGTAGAATATTAGTACCTAAACTGTACAGACTGTAATAAAGTCTACTCTAGGTATGTAGGCACAGCTGTAAACAAGGATTCAAGCAACTTAAAGTAAATTTAAAACGACATAAAATCAACTTTTGATATACTTTAGTTTCAGAGAGTATTATTTAAGTTTTGAGAATGGAGTTATTCCAAAACATGTCAACAAAGATTAATATTTTAATGTTAGCAACGGCAGAAAAATATACTCAAATGTATACAAATTTTCTCAACAGGATTGAAGTTTAGTAAATTGAGAATTTTTTATATCCATTTAAGGCAAACTGGCACTAGTTCCACAAATATAGAAATTCTTTACTAAAGAAACATAATCAATCCGAAATTTACAAGTAGTGACCAACCTAACCACTGACGATGATGGCCTAGTGTCATAGAATATTATAACATCATTTATAGTAGGGCTTTTAGTAAAAAAATTTGACAATTAAATTTTTTCTGACATTTTCATACAAGAAAGTGCCTTTTGTTACAATTTCCCTTTAACATTTTTATATGATAAATATGTGTAAAATATAAACTTAAGTTGAAGACACTTATGGATATTAATACTTTGAAAGTGACTATATATTTCAACAACACATCTGCTTTCATTTTTTATCTTCAACCGTTTAATATTAGAAAGCCTCTTATTTTGAGAATTTAGCCTAAATTGCACACAAGGTAACAAAATTGTAGAGACTATAATGTGACGCTAGAAGAAAATAATTCTTCACCATTATAGTTAAAATGTGTCAGTTTTCACAATATAAAACCTTTTAAACAACTATATTCCCACAAAGCATAAATGCAATGAGTTATTGTGTGTCAGCTAAAGATAGGCTACTTATTAAGTAACAAAATCTATTTTTAATGATTTAATAATATGTAAACACTTGCTTATAGTAGGGCGACCTAAAGTTGTGGTCAAAGTAGACAACGAGCCATCCTCATTTAAACAGAAAGTAAGTGCTATTATAAGCAAGTGTTTACATATATGTTATATTGCTTAAACACTATACCATATACATAAATTACTTGTTTTCCAAATTGAGAAATAAGCTTTTTGCTAACTTATATTTGTATTTGTAGGCCTTGCGAGCGCGAAGAGACAGAACGAGTTATTAGAAGTGCGCTCAAGGAAATCATGATGACTGTGGACTTAGACGAAGTTACTTCAAAACAAGTGCGCACAAAGCTAGAAGAAGTGCTTGATATGGATCTGGTTGAGTATAAGCCTTTCATTGACCAGGAGATGTTGGTCATACTGGGCCAGATGGATGCTGCTACGGAGATTTTCCCCCATGTTTTTCTTGGTTCGGAATGGAACGCATCAAACCTGGAAGAGCTCAACAAGAATGGGTTAGTCTGTTGTTGAAACGGTGTAAAATTATTGTAGGGTTTCTAGGATTTTTTTGAATTTTTATGTGTAATTTTAGTTAAATGTATTAGAGTTGTACATATGTTGGTATATTACATTTGCCTACAGTAGCACTTACCAATCATAAAATATGTTTGTTAAGGACGGCCATTTCGGGAGATGTGTCCCATTGTCAACTCAGAATGTAACTGTCCATTGGTTTTTTTAGTTTAGGGAAGGTGATATATTGGGTAAGGATGTGGGTTTATTTTTAAAGAGTATTGGGGGCTATAATCTCTCTTACTAGTAGAAAGAAGCTAAATTGGTTAGACTCGAGTATAAACATGTTCTATGAGATCTTCGTTCAATTTGAGGCAGAACTAATACAGTTCTTAAA
Source organism: Prosapia bicincta (assembly GCA_036971475.1). Classification (NCBI taxonomy): domain Eukaryota; kingdom Metazoa; phylum Arthropoda; class Insecta; order Hemiptera; family Cercopidae; genus Prosapia; species Prosapia bicincta. The sequence continues at coordinate 78,832,701 of JBAIZL010000010.1, read as the reverse complement.
GGTTTTGCATTGTTTTTATGAGGGGGTTGTTTCATGCTCTTGGTTGTTTTTTTTCTGATGGTGGCTGATGGGTCATGGAAAACCAAAAGTTGCCATACCTGATCAAGAAAACCATTAAAGATGATTAAATTTTTTAATACTGACTAACAGTTTGTTTAGGTGCATACGGTATAACTTGAGTGAATTATATTAAAATGTTTCTTTTCCATAAATATATACATTTTCTCTGCCCAAAACTAAAAACCAATTTTTCCATTGTATAGATAATTTATCTTATAAAATTTGGATGAAAACGAGTAAAAATATGTAGCAACACATTCTTTGTGGGAAAACATTAATATTCTTTGTGGGATTGTACCTTGCATGTATCCACAAGGAGCTGGCTTTCCATCAGTGTGGGGCACAGATATACACAAAAAGTGTCGAAAAATCCTGCAGAAGCGTTTTGTATTTTCAGAATTTCTTGCTAGCATCTAAATAAAAAAAAATACTTTAATTATATTTTATATCAAAATCTTGTTGTTGTTCATGACGAGCTGGTTGTTAATTACTCATTACACTTTTGCTACTACTTGCGACCAGACTTTTTGTTAACTAAAGGTTGCTAAATTGTCAACTCCAAGTGTAAGTTAATTCAAGTGTTACATGTTATGCTGAATAATTTTTTTTAATGCGAGGGTAGTGTCAATTTTTTTAATTTCTCTACATAACCTTTATTGCACTTGCAAGTTTGCTTAGATGATTAGAACAGCCATCTTTTTAATGTAGTGTTTTTAAAGAAGTAACATATTCATAATCATAATGAAAAGGTTAACAGCTGGAAATAACAATAGCTGGTACTAAAACCTGGATTACAAGTCTCAGAACAGAACTATGAGATAGATAAATGGCAAAGCTTTGTTTCGCCCTCAGATATGACAGTTACAGAATACAAAAGACAATAATTCTACTGTCTCATCAACTTCTCTATAGCCACAAATCATTTGCTTTCATTTACTTTTAGTACAATTATTTATACACCACGGCAAAATTTAAAGTACCAAAGAATGAGCAGTTGATTTTAAAAAACACATCAGGTAGTATTATAAAAAGTAGTAGGAAGATAAGAAGATTCAAAATAAATAATGAAATAATACCAAATATAGTAATGTAGAGGCAACACCTTGATTAGATAACAGGCTTGTTTGCTGAGAGCGTAGTATCTGTGCTTCTTAAGTGGCTCTTATTTCAAGTTGTTGCCCTAAATGTTAGCTTACTCATAGGCTAAACATACACAGGCCTTTTATTCAACAAGTCTGAGCTCTTGTGTGTGAAGTTTTTGAGAATAATTTTAATCTTTATTACTTCTCGCACATAGAAGTTGAATTGGAAAAAAACCATGAATTAAAAGGTACTTAACTAAGTGAATACATAATGGCTTATTTGCTGACATGTTTCAAAACATTCGTTCCTTTTACGAAGCTAACCCTAAGTAATCCATTACATATTCACTTAGTTAAGTACCTTTTAGTTATAGTTTAATCAGTGAAATCAAGATTACATCAAGCAACTTGAAAAAAACTTGTTTATGAGTTCCAAAAATAAAGTATTTCTCAATACATCAAGTACAGGGTGCGGCAGCATAACTTCCTTTTTTTAAATGCTCGCCATTCAGTTAGTTGATGTCATAGCGGAGCGCTAGTGGTCTCGTTCAAGAGGGGGTTCAGTAAAGTTTTGTTCCGACACGTTTCAGTCACCATCATGCGTTGGAATAGTAAGTCTTTGCCGTTGAGGCCTACTTTTCAAGCGGATGTTCGGTTATTTCAACACAGCGCGCATTTCGGAATCGCTTTAATTTAGCCCCGTTGGCTCCCGTCCCAGACTGCAAATCAATTGTTACATGGGTCACTACATTCAGACAAACTGCAAGTGCGACAAAACGAAGAACTGGAGTCCCTCGGCCCGTTAGATCACCTGAGAACATTGAAGCAGTGAGAGCGTCAATGTTGCGATCACCACGGTGTTCTGTGCGCAAACACGCATCTGCCCTTGGACTATCCGATCGTTCTGTGAGAAGAATTCTTCGTGATGATCTTTCATCCCTATAAGATGGCGATAGTGCAGGAACTTTCAGAACGTGACTTCAATTCTCGGATGAACGCGTGTGAGCTTCTTCTTGATGTCGTTCCCGAGGGTGCTATTGTTTTTTCTATGAGGTTTTTTGAAATCCCGTGTTTATGTGAACCGTCCAAGAACCCTACAAGATTTGAAGACCGACATCCAAGAAGAAATTGCCAACATAACACCTGCTACGCTAACAAGTGTCATGACAAACGCCAGAAATCGGTTTACGCAATGTATGGAGAATGAGGGACGTCATCTAACAGATTTGATCTTCAAAACAATGTAAATAAAAACATTAGACATGTACCTACATTATAAAAAATAAATAAATATTTTCAGATGCATACAATAGTTTTTATTGAGTTTTCAAAAAAGGAAGTTATGCTGCCGCACCCTGTACATACAGACATAAATACTGCAATGATAGACAATAGTTTCCATACATTTCTAAGCCATGGGTTTCATGAAGTAAAAATACTTTCTGGTGGCACTAAGTACTGACAATTTGCCATTATTTTGTTAATAGTAACATTTTTAGTCAGTTTTTACCAATTAATTTTTTTTATCACAGTACCAATTTCATTACAAATATATTTTTAAGAAACTTTCTTAAAAATTAGCTGATAGATATATACTTTAGGTCTGACCTAAGTAGTAGACATGAGACACCTCTAGAATATTACCTTGTTCTTAAAAATTCTATTCACTGCGTAAAAAATAAAATGAATATTAGTCATTTATAGCGTAGCAGCTCTTTATTCTTAAAACAAAATTGTTTAACAATTTTCTGCTATCTACAACTTTGTGTACTATCACAATTTGTGATTCATTTCATGTAATTTTTAATTACTGAGGCAAGTTGTGGCACCCTAAGCAGCTGTTGTATGCATCTTGGAAACCACTGACAATGGACGGTAATTTACAATAAACTAAAATATCTCAATATCTTAAGCGGACATTGAAGTGCAAATGGTATGCAATATTGAAGTGTTCCCATACTTATTGACAAAATAAAGGATCAACTAGCTCAATTTAATCTATGTAGAAAAACTGGCCTGAAGATGAACAAAAGCTAGTTTTAGAAACGTCGTCAAAGATTGTATATAAATAAATTGATTCTTTACTCGAAATACCACTATATATTTTAATCTCACTATTTTATTTATTTATTTAGTTTATTTTTAACGTATTTTAATATAATAAAATATGTTTTCTTGTTTAGTAATGAAAAATACGAAAAATACATAAAACAATAAATTATTCGCGTTTTCTCGTATTTTTCATTTAATATTGTTATATTATGAAAAATCATAATAATGTACTTGAAACTGAATCTTGGTATATTTGCTAATCGACTTTCAAGAGTTATTAATTATAGTGCTCTCATTTTTGAGCTCTTCAAAAGAATTTTTAGTCTTATGAAATACTTACAGTATATTTTTTGTTTACAGTGTGTGCCATATTCTAAATGTTACAAGAGAAATTGATAACTTCTTCCCTGGAATGTTTAATTATTTGAACATCAGGGTGTATGACGATGAGAAGACTGATTTGTTGAAACATTGGGACGATACATTTAAATATATAACTAAAGCCAAGTGAGTTACTTTTATCAACAATTTTTATACACATTCCTAACTTACGTTTATCAAGAGTTTTTTAAATATATTCCTATCTTAGATTTATCAAGCGTTTTAAAATAAATTACAAACCTATACTTATCAAGAGTTTTTAAATACATTCCTAACCTACTTTTAACAAGAGTTTTAAAATACTTTCTTAACTTTCTATCAAGAGTTTGTTCAATAAATTTCTCACTTACATTTATCAAAAGTTTTAAAATACATTCCTAACTTACATTTATCAAGAATTTTTAAATTCATTTCTAAGTTATAATTTTCAACAATTTTCAAGATTCTAAGATAATTTTCTTTTTTTGTTACACCTTACAAAGTAATAATTCATTAATTGATTTTTATAGATCGGAAGGATCCAAAGTACTTGTTCACTGTAAAATGGGAGTGAGTAGGTCAGCGTCTGTGGTTATAGCTTATGCTATGAAAGCGTACAACTGGGATTTCAAGAAGGCAATAGAGTACGTTCAACAAAAACGCAACTGTATAAAGCCAAATACAAACTTTATCTCTCAACTAGAAACATATCAGGTAAGCCATCTGTTTTAGTTTTTATTTTGATTTGATGTTTTTAAGGGCAAAATATTGTTCTAATTGTCTGAACTGTAACCTGTGAAAGTAAGGCCTGTTGACCCTTCAGTGCCTAAGCTGTCTATTTTCTTAAGTTTGAAGTACCACTTATTTCACAGAAATGATTAATAAATTATTGTATTGTAAACAAATATTACCATTTCATAAATATTTCAAAACAGAAAATGTAAAATGTACAAAACTTGTAAAGAATATCAATTACTTGTTTAAATACTTCATTCATATTTAATTTTTTTAACCTCTAATTCAAATCATATAAATGATTAATAAATTCAATACTCTATTCCTGGGGTCTCCAACCTATGGCCAGCAAACGCATTTGTTCCGGCCTGTGGAAAGCTATCATACTGAAAAAACATTTATTTGGTAATATATTTCCTAAAGGTAAAAGTCAAAATAAAAATAGTCAACTCTAAATCTCACCAAAAATTAGTTTTTAATAAACAAACACACTTGTTCACAACAGACTAGTTTCGGCGACGATGTTGCCTTCCTCAGTGGTTGGCTACTACTGTCGTACTACTACTTCCAGTCAATTAAATATATTTCCTTTTAAGCATTTTTACCAATAAATATGAGTACAATACTCGTCTCTCACTTGCCACTTCTTTTCTCTATACGTGTAAAACTAGCTGTAAACAAGTAAAAAAAAACTAACCAAGAAATTCTCAAAAACCGCCATTGAGCTCTTGATTAGGAAAAACGTCGTGGGTTTATGGGGGGGGGGGCTAGACTTTCTGCCCTGAAATATTGCCTTTCCTCCAAATGTTTTCGATGTGCCCCTTGAGTAGGAAAGGTTGGAAACCTCTGCTCTATTCTTTTAAAGATTTAGAAGAATGCCTTAAATCCACTTTTCAAGGAGTACACACAAATCACTATTAAACAGGACCTGGTATTATTCGTAAATAAAATCAAGTTATGTAATAGGCTATAAATAATTTTTGTATTTATGTACATATAAGAGTGACACATGGTAGGCCTACAGTATTATTACTGAAGTGTATTAAATCTGTGTGCTTTTATAAACAGTTATTACAGTATTATACTGTAGTTTGTTTTATTTTCATGTTTGGAACTGTACTACAGTATTAGCACTTAGTTAAAACTACATTGTGATAATTTAACCTTTTCTTACACTATATGTTCATGTAGCTTATTCATTTGGTAAAAAGTCGTTCGTAGATGTTTACTTATTGTTTCTCACGTCACGCAGGAATGTAAGTACAGTAGAACTTCTAATTCGTCACTCTAAAATTTGTCACCTTCTCTGATTCATCACTGTATTCCTTATTCATCACAGTAATAACAAACTTTGTCAGCACTATCATGTAATAAAGGCCCCATTGGAAAAGAATTCTTTATTACAAAAGAAAATGACAGATTTAAAAAAAATATAATTAAAATACCGTATTATTTTCGTTATTATTTTCTTACTAGGGTTACTGTTCTTACAAGGTACTACAATATGTTTTTTGTGTGTCTTTTAAGAAAATGGACACATAAGAAATATGGTGCAACGCATTAAATTCCTAATTACGAACTATACTGCAGGTTACTAGTGTTTTTATAGTGTTGCGTAATAGTGTTGTTGAGTTTGTTGGCCGACTGAAATCATGTAAGTTCGACATTAAACACATAACATACCTTATGTGCTATATTCACCCACAATTACATGTTAATTTCACAACTTCCTTAATTCATTTTTAACTTGAATTCATCACCCCCTACGTCCAATTAGACGTTCTACTGTATTTATTACTGACAGGAGAAATTACATCCTAAGCAGTAAAGGTTGTATAAAGGAGTCCTTTAATATTTGTGTTAGCAATCCATAATTATGTGCAGTGTTTATCAAAGGTAAAAAGTGATATTTTAAAAAACAAAAGTTATATATTTCAGGGCATATTGGATGCAATGAAAAACAAGGAGAAACTACAGCGTTCAAAATCAGAAACAAATTTAAAGAGCACGAGTATAGTAACTGTTGTGGAATGTTCGGGCCGTAGTGTAAGCGAAGGAGAAGGCGAATCAGAAGAGAGAGACAATAGAACACATTGTACCCCTCCTACAAGATGTCGGAGGCTAGATGTATCTGGGGCAGAGCTAGCAAAGTCTGGAGCAAGGCCTAAGAGTTGGTCTCCTGACCATGGCGTAACAAATACTCTGTTCTCCACAACCCCAGGTTAGTCATTGAAGACAACACCTATTGTGATATTAATAATATATTCTTTGAATAACTGCTGATTGAAACATTTGAATATAAAGAAATAAGACACCAATTAAAAGCCTACATTGTTATTTTCATAATATATTGAACAATATTTAAAACTGTTGCAATAAAATATTGCGTAGAACGTCGCAAAAAAAAATTAATTTCGTGGTTTAACATTTTAAATTAAAACAAAGATTAAATGTTGATTATTATACTTCAACTTAATGATATACTTATATAATGTTATTAGTTTGTTGAACTGAGGTAGTAAAATGTAGCCTTTTTTTAGCCTACACCATGCTCTTAGAGCAATGACATAAAAATACATATTTAATTTCACTGCTTCTGTATCTCCATACATGTACGAAAAAGTTTGAAAATTTTTTCATCATCATTTTGTATTTTTATTTCTACTTGATCTTTTCATTTGATAGTATTGTAGATGCTTTTTTTTACTTCTTAGACCATGTTTTCATCATTTCACCATAACTTTCCCTCAATTTTTAACGCCCATGATAACCAAGATTTTGATTATTTAACTTACTCTCGGTCCATATTACCAAGAATAATCGAGACTACTGTACATGAATTTCTGAAAATGATTCTGTAAAACAAAAAGCTAGATTGGTTTTGTGAAGGTTTGGAATTAGTCGGACACATTTTTTAATTGAATTAAATTTTAGACAAAATAAAATACAATTATAAATTGATAGTTTGATTCAATTTATGAATTATATTGGTTTACATGGAGTGGAAAAATCAACCTGTCGTGGCACAGATTAGAACTCATAAAAGATTGACCAAAGTTAAATCTTTAGCTTTTAATAATGACGGAATGTGCAAATCTGTTCAACTATTCTTTGAGCTTAGTTTGTGAAGCTATGTTAATACAAATAAAAGTTGTACAAAAAACTCATAAATTAAGTATTTATTAACTCTGACTTTGCCATTGAAACGCGTCTGAGTTAATAAATGACTAATTTATTAGTTTTGAGTACGTATTTTATTTGTATGCCCCTTTATATATTGTAATGTGACAGTGTGAATCGAGTTAATTTGAAACTGTAATTTATGAATTTTTTTTGTAATGTTGTTTCAGATCAGTACATATTTTAGCAATGAATATTTTTTCAGAATTTAAAATAATCTTGTCCTCACGATATGAAATACAATACTAAACTTAGCTCTTTCTGTAGGCAATTCTTCATTCAATAATTCACTACGTTCTATTGTTTGTTCACTCATTTTTAATACTTGGAAGTATATGAGTGTAAAAATTCTTGCTGATGTTTTTATTTAGCTGTTTTTATATTAAAATATTTTTGTATACTTGGTTTTTTAAAGTTTATTTTAATTTTTAGACTTTTTAGTAGGTATATTTTTGTTATTCTCTAATTCTTTTATTTTTATTATTTCTCACTTCTGAATTTATGAAGTTAATAAATTACAGAGGAAATATCTCATTTAGTTTTTCTTCCTTATAAATAAAAATTTATTTTGAATTTAACAAATTTTATGTTATAGTTTTCAGTTTTGTCAAAAAAAAAATAATTGTCATAGCATAATATAAACATCATAAATAATAACAAACTATTATAATTTTATCTCTATGGTTTATAACTAATTTTGTTTATAACAACCAGTGATCGACCAAACAATAAAACAACTTATAATTAATTGTAAAAGATTCTCAAATGTTTTGATTGTTTTAATACTGATTGATGTTTTGATTGCGTGGGAATTTATGTGGTATTTGATGGATAATATTATAGATAAAGGTTTACCTCATGAGGATGATTCTAATTGGCAATGATGTTGTTTTATTGTTTAGTCATAATACAAACAAATTAATAACAATAAAACTCTATAAAGAATTCTTGAAATTTGTAGCTCATTACGTTCGGTGAATCTTATTAATTACTTAAACAATAGTTTATGACTATCCGAACTTTATATTTAGTAAATTTGTTTAAACTTACTGAGACAGAATGTTTTCGATCGCTATGTGCCGATCTTCATCCTGAAGATGAGTTCGGATAGTTATAATCTGTAAAGAAGTCGTTCTTTATTTACTTAATCCTGATTTTAAATTTCGATGTTTTTTTACAGGTCCTACTTCTTTATCAATAGAAAGATTAGATGTTGCCAAAGTTGAGTCTGACGTAAATGGAGAAATGTATGTGGAAAGTAAACTTCTACCCCCTCCTGCGCCCCCTCCTCCACCCCCACCAATGCCTGAAGCTCGTAACTATAATGTTAACATCCTGATGCCTTGTGGTAACGGATTGACTTATAGTGTGTCTCAGAATAAAATACTCCAGCTGTCGTCTAACAACTCCAGCCCAAGGTGAGCATTGTTTGACCATTAGCGATGTTTTTAAATTATAATTCCTTCAAATTTATACAAAATGGTTATATTATAATATGAAAGTAAAATTGTATTTGTTTTATTTTTAATACATTGGAGTCTGCCATTTGCAGGTTTTGTTAAAAATATACACATGCGTTTCCTTAAAATTATAAACAATAACAGAAGACAAGGTTTCATCAAAGCCATTCACTAACAAATTTATTCAGGCACTGTACTGCACAGAAAATCAATTAATTTGGGCCAAAGATTTCTGTTTTAAATTTCATGTCCCCTTGAAATATCATTGATTACTTTCCGTCAGAAACAATTCATACTGGAGTTAAAAACATCTGAACAGCACAACACAGAACAGGAAACTGGCATATTTTGTTGGTAACACTGACCATGATTAGGTTTTTTAGAATTAGTTGACAGTTATCAATAACCCTCTGCGTGATAAAAAGCAACGCGCGAGCGACACTCAGTCATACACTCGAATGTATTGAGTAACTGCGGTCATGTAAGAACCAGTGACTATATCATCACATCATAGAAATATTTTCAATGAGTTTTTCTTTTAATTTAATTAATTGCATGTTTGTTTTTCTTTTGTAAATAAAAGGTTTTATTTAATCTAGCATCTATTATTTTTTCTTGTAGTTAAATAAATGTTATTTTTTATTCCTATTTATTTTCCTATTTCTTTCCTGCTTGGTTTTACTAAAGAAAATGTGTATACCCGTTGAAAGTAATTAATTTATTAACATGATCAATCAATCATTTAATGATTATAAGGGCAGTTGTAAAACGTTAAATACAACAATTATGAAAACAAAGTTATGTTTGTAAGATTTTAAAATATTATTTAAAAATACTTATTTATATTCTTCACATATTAGTTTTTATAGTGCAATAACTGTTCGAGTTAGAGTAAGTAACACAGAGTGCGAAACGGGAACCAGATGTTTTTAAAATGGGTAGTACAAGCACAATAGAGAAAGGATTGTCCACAATAGTCCAACAGGTTCCATTCCATTCTTTGACTCTTAGTATTTCACTGGAGAGGTGTTCAGTACCTATTATGAAGCCGTGGGCGTTAGAACATTGTTCGTGTATGATTGATTTTGTTACAAGTGGTGAGTCAGTGACTGGTTCAGCGTGAATTTTGCCGCATATTCAACATTCATCGAAATAGCTCTGTTCCCAAGAGTAATTCAAATCTTATGTTGGGTTAACACTCTTCGAACACAAGGCTTTTCTTCACAATGTAATGAAGAAATAACTGCCCGTCCCGCAACATACTGTGCATACTCCAGCGAGCATTGAAAGGGTAAGACGAGCGATATTGCAAACCCCACTCCACTCTGCTTGAAGTCATTCCGCTCAACTGCAGATTAGCGACCGTATGGTAAGACGCATACTGCACGACAAATTACATTTTCACACATACAAGATTGATATTTGACAGAAATTGAATGTAAGGGACTACTCTCAACGATTAAATTTTGTACAGGAAATGCTTGGTCTTTATGAACTCAATTTAAACATGCTGGTTGCAACTAGCAACAAAGGCCATTTCCACCTTAATGGACAAATAAACAAAATGGTCGGTATTGGGCTACTGAAAATCCCCGACAGTTACATAAAAAAACCATTACATAGTCCTAAGGTGACAGTTTGGTGAGCAATGGGAAAGTTTGACATCATCAGCCCCTATTTTTTTTTGAAGAAAATGGGATGACAATTACTGTAACACCTGAAGGTTACATTAACATGGTAAACTCCTTTTTCATTTTGGAATTACAAAGAAAAGGTTTTGATCATCAACAATTGTCTTTCAGCAAGATGGGGCCACGACACACACTGCCAGAGCAATAAATGGCTGTTCTTTGTAACATTTTATGACCTCTTCAGTCCCTTGACCTGTCCATGAATGATTTCTTTCTATGGGGATATTTCTAATCGCATGTCTACGAAGTCAAGCCATGTACATTAGACGAATTAAAGAAATCAATTTGCCAACACATCTAGAACATCGACAAAATTCTACTGGAAAGAGTGGATTCCATTTTCTGTCGACGTCTACTACAAAGCGCCTCCGAAAATGGACTTACATTCCAAACATTATTTTCCAAAAATATAATTAAATGTTATGTTTTTATGTTTTCAATGTATCATTAAAAATTTTTTTTGCAGTAAAAACTGACGATTTTATAATAATATTAAAAAACATCTGGTGCCTGTGCCACACCCTGTACTTTCTTTATGTTTATTTGATTTTGGATGAGTTGTAAATTGTGGACATTGTATAGACTGCAATGTTTTGAAAGTACATCATCAAATGCTGGGAATATTTTTCCTGTTTTTATTAAACTTTAATAGATCTTTAAAGATGGATGATCATGGAACATATTTTGTGTGCTGTGTTGTAAATTATTTGGCAAAAATTCTATTAGAGGATAAGAGAAAATGTTGAAAAAGAAATCATAACAAGAAAGAAAAACCAAAAATCATTAGGTCTTAGTTTGTTTTAAATCTTTACAGTATTTTTTTTTTTAATAAGACTGTTATCTTTAAAGTAAAACCTTACTTAACTGATATAAGAGACAGACATATATATAAATACTCATAACGGTCACATAGTACTTATTGTGTAATCACAAATGCAGTTTGTAGTCCTGTTTAATTTACAATTTTCAAAATATTCTATTAAATATTGTAAGTATTCTAATATCCAAATTTAGTTTTCCTAGTTGGATCTCCTACTACACAATCAAATGCTTGATCATTTTCACAACACATCAGCTCTAGACAAATTGTTTATTTTAGTCGACACGTTTTGCTCTGTAATTACACAAATTTATTTCCACAAACTTCTCAAATTGACAAGCAAGAAAAAAGATATAAACATTGGCAGGTGTTTTATTGCTTGCAATGAAAGAGATGCATGCAGCAGAGCTTTAAGATGCATCGTAAGTCATTATTGCATAACTGAGTGAAAACTTTAAACTTACTTGCTGATGCGCTCGAAACAACCATTTCATTGACGAAGCCAACCCGCTGCTCAAGTTACTAGAGTAATGGGTTGGGTTTGTCAATGGAATGATCGTTAATGCCTCAACAAGTAGGTTTAAAGTTTTCACTCAGTTACGCAATAATTACTCTCGATTTATTCAAGATGAATGCAACAAGCAACTTTAAGGTGCGTCCTTTCCTACCACAAGATGACAACAAAAGCATATAAGGCAATATTTTTTACTTCATCGGTAAATGACAATTAACTTTGTACTTTTAGTTAAAAAAAAAAATTACTGATTTTAATTTCAACCCTATTTAACAGATTTTTGTTTAGGTAACGCTACTTGAGTCGTATGTCAACAAGTCATGTATAATAACCCTGTGTACACATTTGATTATTTTGTCATTATAAGAGATAATCAAACATACTTCCTACATAAAAAAAACTTTGAATTTTTAAAAAAATCACTGATATAATGTTTAAATTATAGTTAAACATATTATTAGTAAAGGGGTTCCAGGAATAGTGACACCTTTTAATATTCACTTTTTATATTGCTTAACGTTGTTAAAAGTGCCTTGATATTCTTTTAATATTCATATTTTGTTTTGCTCAACGTTGCTTCGTGCCTTGATAACAACATGTATTAAATTACAGAACTGATTCTTTTTGTTTAAGCTGGGTTCCAGTTCAATAGGGTTCAGATAAGCAGGGTTTTACTGCAATTTATAACAGAAAAAACTGTTTATACCGGATGCAAACAACACATTTACAGTAAAGAATTATCCAAAACCTGACTACCTATCTATCTATATAAGTAAAAATTAATGATTGTCTGTATCTCTCTTGCCTTCCTAAATCGTTCTTCCGATTAACATGAAACTGTAAGACATTATTGAATACACTCCTGGGAAGGTTTTAGCATATTTGTAGCCAGACTGGGGGCGCCTAATTCGATATATTACAAAAAAAAGAATGAAATGGGACCACCTACTTTTCTGATTGAGCATTTAGTCAGTTATATTGAAATTGAGTATATTATTAATATAGATGAAACTAACAATCAATAGATTGTGCTATAATCTCGCTATGCTGATACTTGACTTAGTGAAACTAAGATTTCATACCACTTTTATACGTGTTTAGGTTGGTATGCACAACAGCTGTTTTAAGCCATAAATTATAATACTGTATTTACTGCACAATATTAAGTTGAAATTAATTTTTTATTCTCGTTCCAATTCAATATTTAGAGTTAAGACAGGACGTCTCTTCAGACAGCTATTATGTTCATAAATAGTTAATTAAGTTTAGCACGGCATTAATCAACTGTTAGGCATACAATGTTTGCTGAGTCAGCTAATATGATCATATAAATAAATATTTTTAAAAAATGTCGGTAATTATTAAAATCAGCGAATATTGCTCAGATCGGCAAAAAAAATTTTCTGATCAATTTGACCTTTCTGAACATGAATCTGGAGTTTTTTTTACTGCAAACACATATTTACATTTTTAAAAAATAACCCAACCTAACCCGACCTAACCTAACTTTTTGATGCTTACTAACACTTCGATCAGTGAAATTTTTTTCCTGCTAGATTTGACATTGCTAACTTTAGAACACGAATATTACCTTTTTTCTGTGAAAAATTAATTTGTTTGCACATTTTTAATGTTACTCTGTAATAGCATGTATAGCGTGAACCGGCCATGCAGTAGTTACAGCGCACTGCATTAAGTCAAAGTCAGTTTATTTTAATACTAAACTTAAAATCCTAATATTTAACTTTTGGTTATAATTTTATAAAACATTATTATATACATACATTAAAATAAACTTATGAAGTATCCAGTCAGGACAGATTTGGTTATAATTTTATTCAACTTTACTATCTACCTATATTAAAATATACCTATGAAGTATTTAGTCAGGATAGACTTGGTTATAGTTTTATACAACATTACTATATACCTACATTAAAATATACCTATGAAGTATCAAGTTAGGATAGATTTGGTTATAATTTTATTCTACATTACTATCTACCTATATTAAAGTATACCTAGAAAGTATCCAGTCAGGATAGATTTGGTTATAATTTTATACATTACTATCTACCTATATTAAAATATACCTATGACGTCTCTAGTCAGGATAGATTTGGTTGTAATTTTCTGCATCTGCAATAAGTCTAAATATTTACCAAAATTACAACCAAATCTATCGTGACTGGATACTTCATAAGTATATTTTAATACAGGTAGATGGTAATGTTGAATAAAATTATAACCAAATCTATCCTAACTGGATACTTCGTAGGTATATTTTAATATAGGTAGATAGTAAAGTTGAATAAAATTATAACCAAATCTATCCTGCCTGGATACTTTGTAGATATATAGTAATGTTGTATAAAATTGCAACCAAATCTAGACATATGTGCAGTGAGCTGTAGCTACTACGTGCCCGGTTCACGCTATAGGCCTACATGCCATTACAGACTAACATTTAAAATGTGAAAAAAGTGACTTTCCGTATTTTCCGCAGAAAAAAAGTTGATATTCTTGTTCTACATATTAAAGCAAGTAATTTAAAAACAAAAGAAAATTTTAAAAACCAATGTCATTAAGACTATATTTTTACCAAGTTAGTTTATATATATTTTTTTAAATGTGTTTGTAGTAAAAAAAAACTTTAGATTCATCTTCAGCAAGGTCAAAAAATTTTTCCGATCGGAGCGGTAGTCGCTGATCTTATTAATTACCAAAATCGCTAACTGCCCACTATATATAAATATTTACTTATTTATTGTTGTGTGACCAAGGTTTTGTCAATTGAGCCCTCTTGAGTTTTATTTTAGAATTGTAGTTTCTTGTTATGTTGTTATAAAGAAGAGATTTTTAATTTTTTTAAAATCATATGGCGTATATTGATAGTATACATGAAACATACATTAATAAAAATAGCTTATGTTAACAAATTATGATACCTGCCTTAATTAAAAAACTGAAATATTTTAATCTTATGTTACAGTCAAGATTCCACTATAGCATCTGTAAAGCATAGGATCAGTGCTTTAGAGTCCCAGAATGGAAACGGAACACCATGTCTAGGAAGAAGGATCCCTCTAGATAGAAAAGGCCTAGTGTTAAATCTAACATCACAATTTGAAGAAGAAGTTAAGGTAGCCCCATCACTTCCGCTGCTAACTGCTGTTCTAGTCAAGAAGGAAATCTGGGATCCTGGAGAAAAGGAATGGGATTCGTCTGAAAAAGATGTTAAACCTGTCGAAGTGAAGTGTGAAACTCGGACGCTGGGGAGAAAAATTAAAATAGATGGTGATCCTTTTTCAAATCGGTTGGACAGGGTTTTTGATAGGGAGGAGCGTAAAGTACAGAGAAATGTTCCTAGTGTAGTTACTGAAGATACTGTGAAAGAGTGCGAAGTTTCTAGACAGAGCAGCTGGAGTTCTTATGATAGTGCTGTGGTATTAGGAGATCCTCGTGATTGCATTTCACGGCAAAGTTCTTGGGGTTCAGGGGACACTCGGTGTTGTACTTTACCTTCTCGAAATAGTTCTTGGGGTTCTTATGATATGCGACCACCGATGCAGAATGTTGTAGAACGAGATGAAACGTCTAGTGTTGGTACAGTAAAACGTACTAAGCAAAAACTTGAAGAAGGCATTGACACTGTGAAAAGAGTATGTTCTGACAATATTAGGTCATGTGAAGACCCTTCCCCTTGTTCCTCTCCTTTGACAGATGATGATAACCAAACATCTGTTAAGGAACAAACTAATCTTTTAGAAACTAAAAATGGAGCTAATTCAGTTTATGTTACCAGGCGTTGTGTTTCAAAGTTAAGGACCAGTCCAGATATAACCGATAGTCAAAAAAGTGTTCCAGGTTTAGTTCAGAATCTCAAAAAAGAATTCGAAGCCAAGTCGGGCGGTGTTAGAACTGATAAATCTCCTGAAGATTGCCTCGAAATGAAGACCGAAGACAGTACTAGAGTCAGAAGTCTGCCGTCTTCTCCAGTTAGTGATCGATCAGATAAACCAAGTCCGGCTACATCTTTAGAAGACTTATCGGTGCGCAAGCTAGTGGGCAAGTACGAAGATCGTCCTAGATTTACACAACCGCCCATACCTCCTAGAAAATCTAGTCTGGATCCACAACCATTAGTGATAAAGCACTCAGCATTGTTTGTACAAAATTTGAAAAATGCAAGACCTTCAGTTGTGAAAACTTGTATTCCTTCACCAAGTGTTGTTGTAGCTAGTGTTGTGGCAAAAGCAGCCAGTAAGAAACAACAACAGGGTAAAACTCACCCTCTTGCTAGGCTAAGTTTAAACAAACAACGTCATAACAATCCTGTTTACAATACTATGTAATTTGTTCTGCAGACGTTGTGTCTGTGGTTTTTTTTTTGTGTTTACCACATATACCAAAACAGTGAAATGACTGTGAATTTGTTTTTAAAGTCTTGGATAATAAAAATATATGATCTTAATAGCAAAAAATAGTATTTAAAAATGTTTCAGATAACGTGTTATTTTTCTATGCATGAACATTTTAAAAACACTGCTTTTGGAAGCATTGCGTGCATTACATTTAATTGATCTTTGATCATTACATCTGATTCACTGCCACTTCAGCAGGTGTTGTTAGGTGTTAGCTTGTGATAATAATGTTTTAAGATTTCAACTTCTATTCAGATTTTATATATTTCTTGTATTTGTCATTACTGATTGTGATAATCTTAATTTTTTTAAATGCATACAATTTAAAATTTGTATTAATAATTTTGATTTTTCCACACATCACAAACCTTTCAGTTATAAATTATACGAGTCATCAGTTCTCGTATTTGTTTATCCTTGAATCTCTCGCAAAATAATAGTTGTTTTCTCTCTGACAATTGTTTGTAAATATGTGTACGAAGGAAGCTCTTGGTAATAAAAACTACAACCAAGAAACACTTTCTTTTGTTAGATGTTTCTGTGGTTGTAGCTCTTAATAAAATCTAGTCTCATGTATGAATGTGTAGAATAGATGATACAGTTCTGTACTTTAGGTACTCAACATTCCGAGAGAATGAGATGCACAAGAAATAAAGTTGACTGGAAACAGGACATGTTTGAGCTTTCATATCTGAAAGTTCAGATTTTGTCACAGATAGGATTGTAAATTTTAAAAGTTGATAATTATTAGATTTAGAATATTGATTTATTAGTTTTGTAATATATCCATGTTCAATGATCCACTTTATTTCATTGTGCTGTTTAATGTCAGTTGTACATTTTTGTATTATAGTTTGTATGAAAAGAGTAAAGTGTTTATTGCTTACAAAAAGTGTTGTGTTCTTTTCTATTCCCTTAAAACCTAACACAAGACGCAACACCATTTTGTATGGCGCAAAATTACACCTTTAACATTTTCCAGTCATGTAGCAAAGTTTATTATATTTTTCATCCTCTAGGGTTAAGTCTTGCAGCTATTACAGTATTTTCACATACCACGGGGAATTTGTGATCGTTCTGAGCGTGATATTTTGGAAAGATGCAGCTTTCTCTTTGAAGTATCACTCAGAATGGAGTACCAAACAAGAGCTGCATAAGTGATGATGGGTCTGATGTACATTTGGTACATCATCAGTATGTCGGACATTGGGATCAGGTTCTCATCTCCGGGAATGACAGAAAAGAGCCTTTGACGAGCGCCAATGGTTCGCCGGAGTTGGGGTTGAAAGGCGAGCTTGGTATCAAACGTCACCCCTAGATACTTCACTCTGGGTTTCCATGCTATGGGATTGTTATTTAGAAAGAGCTGTGCGACAGTACAAGCTCATTAGCTGGTGAAGCAAACTGCTTCTGTTATGTCCGTATTTATTGCGATCCTCCACTTCCGAAGCCATGGTTGGAGCAGGTCGAGTTGTCTCTGCATATACTGAACTCAAAATTTACATTAAGGCTGCGGTATTGAAACATGGAGTTGTCAACGAAGAGTCGCAGTCGGACAGATAGGTATAGGAGGACGCCATTGGTGTACACAAGGTACAGTAACGGCTCCAGAACTGAACCTTGAGGCACTCCGGTATCAATCGCACCTTATCTATTATAAGAGATAAATTTGTAGAAACTTTTACATTATTTTCTGCATTTTTGTATTGACTTCACAAAGTAATTTCTAACTATTTAAAGAGAAATCTGGTTGTGAAAAATATACTATCATTAGGAGGTGGATATAAAAAATAGAGATATGGTAAAATTGAAACCATCAAATTCTTGTCCCATAGAATTAGTGAACGGCCAGAGTTGAGAAGTTCTTATAAAAATTAAAACAATTTTGTGTTGCGTTAAATTGGTAATACTAACCAAACACTTCATTTTCACGATATTCAGAAGAAAGAACTCTGTGTGTATGTCATGGTAGATGAGAAAAACGTTTCAATTATTATATTTTTGTGACAAATCTTTCTAAAAAGTAAGACATTTTCAACATGGTATTATTGTTAAAGTGCCAAGAAAAATGTTTCCTGACAAAGCTATAGTATTTTACTGGACCAAATTTGTGCTCGAATATCATCTTAGACCGGCTCAAAATTTGTGGCTTGACTATGTGGTTTTATGGTGACGACTAACACAAGTTGGTTCTCAGTTCTACTACAGAATTTTCTTTTGCTCTGGTAAAGATAGTGAATATACAGTACCTAAAAATGCTTACATGGAAAAATGGTAGAGTTCAATTATAATGTGAACTTAACGTGGCAAAAAACAAAAGTAAAATGGTACACATTTGTATTCCCGAGAGAATGAAATGGCTTCAGCCAGTTGACATTTTAAAAATTGCTGGTAACTACAATGAAGGAGAAGATGTTTTCTCTCACTGTTATGCTTGATTGCATATAATTATCATGGAACTTAATTCTAAACAACTTGCTTACAAGAAGCTCCAGGGAGAGTTGTAATAAAGCTTTCGATTAATCATATACAAAAAGAAAAAATATATTCATCCTAAACAAAGATATTTTTAGCAGAATGAAAATTTAAAAATCAAACAATTTAGTTATTTCTGTGATAGGTTGTCACTGCTTTAATTTTTATGTTTCAGAAATCTTTTTATCATTCCATATTGTACCCTTCAACGGATTTTTAATTTGACGCTAACTAGTTGTGAAATTTCATCTGAAACACTGGTAGTGTTAAGTACTGCATATCGTACATGGTAAAATAAGCTCACTTGAGTTTTTAATAAGTGTTTCGCACTAGATCAGTGCATTGTTCGATGATGTGAGTCACAAACATTAATATACTGGGAGAACGCATCTGCTGAGAAATATCAGTAAGTCGTGGTTTTTTTGCCAAGTGATAATAATGGTAGTAATGTAAAAAAACCTCAAGATGTATAACACAGAAACTGCAAGTATTCTGAATCGTTGGCTTAGCTAAATTTTCTACTTTTCCGCTAGGATTTATATTCTTATTTAGAGTATCATAATTATCTGGTGACAGTATCATTAGCTGGAATGGCAGGTGATTATGATACTCTAAATAAGATGTCTATGTAAACTTAAAATAATACTTAAATACTTTTATTGAAAAAAAAAATTTGTTTAAACAATTAATTATATCAGACCTTATAAGAATTATAAACTGATTTCACTTTCTACAATACCTTTATCAACACTAAAAGCAAACCTTATTTCACCCTGGCTTTGAGCCTCTTTCTTATTGGATAATCGTCTTGTGCGCTTGATATAGTAGTCAATACTGTACACACCGAAAGCTTGACCTTTGAATGTGGCTATTGTCTGCAAAAAAAAATATATTTTTATAAAAGGATGTTTTACTTCTATATATACTTCATTCACAGTTTTGATAACTTTTATTTTAAAACTCCAAGGTGCAACAATCTAAATAACATTTCTGGTAATAGTTTTATTCTAGTTTATTTTGTCATTTGCCATCATTTTTATAATAAAGTGTAGCAGGTTGGCTTTGTCAATGAAACATGTTGGCAAGTAAGTTAAAAGTTTTCTCTCAGTTATGCAATAATTCCTTATTATTGTGTTTTTAGTAAATTCAATATGATTACATCAAGCAACATCCTTTCTATTGTCTGGATTGCAATGAAATTTACATAATTTTTCAAAATTTCATGTTTAGCACAACTAGGTGGGGGATGCTTGTGCATAAATCTGGTGCTACTAAAGAGCCTTGAAGTCAACTTCAGTGCAATAAAAGTAACAATTGTTGATATTTTTATTGGAAAATTAC
Source organism: Prosapia bicincta (assembly GCA_036971475.1). Lineage (NCBI taxonomy): Eukaryota > Metazoa > Arthropoda > Insecta > Hemiptera > Cercopidae > Prosapia > Prosapia bicincta. The sequence goes on along the minus strand of JBAIZL010000010.1, from coordinate 78,812,507 downwards.
TAGAAGATAAATAAAATTTTTTTTTTTTTTTTTTTTTTTTTTTTTTTTTTTCCTGGCGAAAAACCAATTGTGGTTATCATCGCCAAACAAAATCTAACACAGCACTCAATATTTTAAATAAAATCAAATTAATAAATAAACAAATAAATAAATAAAACAAAAATTACAAAACAAAATAAAACACCAACAATAAAAAACAAAAAAACAACAATATAACAATTAAAAAATCCTTAAAAACTAAATAACAAAATAACAACAAAGAACAATATAACAGTAAATAAATAATATGTAAAACAATAATAGGTAACAATTTACCAATAAATAAATCTCAATAACAATAACAAGAACAGAAAATAAATTTAATTAAAATAAATAAAAGAAACACACAGAATTATATGTATAAATAAAATTAAAAAATATATATATATTTATGTATTAAATTTTAAAAAATATTTTCAAGTGGTGCAAGAAAGCGATGACTCGGTCAATGGCCGAGGCATCGTCCCTTAGCACCACCTTTAAACTCCCTTTTAAATTAAAAAGGGCACGAACATTAACTACACTAACACAATCTACCAAAATATGTTTTATTGTGAAGATATCACCGCAATATTGGCATATTGGTGGATCTTCACGACTCATCAAATATCCATGAGTTGCAAAAGAGTGGCCAACGCGAAGGCGTGTGACCACCACTTCCTCCCTACGTTTTGAACGAATTGAAGACCTCCATGGACGGACGGTATCTTTAATTTCCCTCAGCTTATTCTGAATCACGGTATGCCACTCGTCATTCCAAGCAGCGAGCAATAAATGTTTCGCGAAACACACATAATCAGATGCCATAACCAGTTGAGTAATAGGCACCAAACTTGTAGCTTTCTTCGCCGCTTCATCCGCTTTTGTGTTTCCAAGTATTCCGCAATGTCCAGGAACCCAACAGAAAGTTACCCCCACACCCCTCAATTGAAGCCTGTGTACAGCACACAAAATGTCCCCAACTAAAGGGTTGCTAGAGAAAACATCCTGAAGAGCCTGAAGAGCACTTTTGGAATCCGAACACAAAAGATAATGCGAGGATTGAGATTGAATGACGGTCAAAGCTTTAAAAATAGCAAATAGTTCTGCCGTGAAAACACTGCAAGCTGAGGGCAATCCGTACGTGTAGGTACAACCAGATGTATAAAACGCACACCCAACGCCATTGTCCAGTTTAGATCCATCAGTGAAAATAATTTCACTGTGTTGGTGAGATTTATAAATGGATGAAAATTCCTGGTGGTAGACCACAACAGGAGTATCGTGTTTTATATAACTGGACAATGAGAAATTGAAGTGCGGCGTTTTTATTATCCATGGAGGTAGATAGCACATTTGTCGTTCAAACATAGTTGGAAGTTGCAACTCAAGGTCATCCAATATTCTTAAAGTTCGTATGCCAAATGGAGCGGTCGAACGTTGACGTGCATTGTACACTTGATTTAGCTTATTATTAAAGACAATTTCAAATGCCGGGTGGTTGGGTTTGCTTCGAAGAACAGAAACGTAAGATATTTGTAGCATCTGACGTCGTCTAGAAAGGGCAGGTTCCCCAGCTTCGACAAGAAGACTAGGGATTGGGCTAGTTCTAAATGCACCAGTAGCCAGTCTAAGTCCAGAGTGGTGGATGGTATCAAGAGTTTTCAGAACTGTAGGTCGTGCAGATGAGTAGACTTGACAACCATAATCTATGCGCGATCTAACGACTGCGCGATAAAATCGAAGCATACTAGTTCTGTCTGCTCCCCAATTCGTTCCACTAAGGACTCTTAACATATCCAATTTCTTGCTGCATCTCAACTTCAAATCACGAACATGTGGACCCCATGAGAGTCTTTTATCAAATAAAAGACCCAAAAATCGAACACTATCCGTGGTTTGAAGCTGAACCCCGTCAAGATAAAGGATCGGCTCCTGGTGTTGCCTACGACGACTAAATGCTACACACTGGGTCTTCGAAGCGGAGAATTTAAAACCTGTAGTTCTTGACCATTCCTCTAATCTACTTATTGCTAACTGCAAAGATCTTTCCGCAGTTGCCATACTACGAGCAGGCACATATATACAAAAATCATCCACAAAAAGGGAACAGTGTACCGGAGATCGTATATTGCTGATGATACTATTTATTGCAACGGCAAATAGCGTGACGCTCAGCACGCTGCCCTGCGGTACACCATTCTCCTGTGTATAGCTGTTTGAATACGTGCCTCCAAGTCGAACGCGGAAAGATCTATTAGAAAGAAAGTTAGCGATGAATGCTAGGATATTCCCTTGTATACCCCATGATTTTAAAGTGTTCAGAATTCCTTTTTTCCATGCCATATCGTATGCCTTCTCAAGGTCGAAGAAAACAGCAACGAGTGTTTGACGCAAGAGAAAGGCATCTTGAATAGCGGATTCTAACAAAACCAATTGGTCAACGGATGATCGTCCTTGCCTGAAACCACACTGTTCGTTGCAAATAAGGTCATTGGTTTCTAGGTACCAGACAAGACGGCGGTTGACCATCTTCTCCAGTAGTTTGCATAAGACGCTTGTAAGGGATATAGGTCTATAACTACTGGGATTGGTTTTGTCTTTACCTGGCTTCAAAAGAGGAATTACAGTCGATTCTAACCATGCATCGGGGAAAGAGCGCTCCTCGAATAAACGATTGTATACTCGAAGGAGGACAAGTTTCGCCGATGATGGTAGATGTTTTAGCATGGAGTACACAATGGAATCAGGACCTGGTGCAGAATCCTTCGTTGACGCAAGAGCTGACTCCAACTCCCCTATAGAGAAAGGAGTGTTTAAAGGAGAGTCCTCAGACGACCCAACAGTAAACGGTATTGCTTCTTCCTTCAGTTTATACATCTGGAATAATCTATTATAGGCTGTAGTAGCAGAAAAGTTAGAAAAAGATGTTCCAAGTACATTAGCAATGTCATCACTGTTTGTGATTAATCTCCCATCTGGTTGCTTCAGCGCAATGGCTGGCAACGGAATGGAAGTACCACAAACTGATCTTAGTTTCCTCCACACTGTGGAGGACGGAGTTGTTCGTCTAATTGTGCTAATGTACTGTTCCCAAGAGTTCTTTCTACTCAGCCTAAATATCCTCCGTGCTTTCGCACGGAGTATTTTATATTCCTGAAGGTTGTCACTTGTTGGGTTACGCTTAAACCTCCTTAAAGCTCTTCGTCGTAAACGGAGGATTTCTGTGCATTCATCGTTCCACCACGGCACAGGCGGTCGGCGTGGATGCGCAGAGGTTTTCGGAATGGTCTTTTCAGCGGCATTTAAAATTGCTTTTGTAAAATTTTCTATATTTTCATCAATGGGTGTCAGATAATCCATGTCAAGTGATACAAGGTAATTCGAGTAGGAGTCCCAGTTGGCTTTTCGCAAAATCCAACTGGAATTTCGAACATAACAGGTTTGGGAGTCACATAAACTGATCTTAATAGGCACATGGTCGCTTCCATACAAATCATTGAGTACCGACCATGTGCATCTAGTAGCTAATTGAGGGCTGCAAATCGATAGATCAACAGCTGTCCATCCACCAGTAGATGCTGCTAAATGAGTAGGAGAACCGTCATTTAGCAGACATAAGTCTAGTTCCGTTCTTACACTTTCAACAATATCACCTCGAGAGTTCCTAGTCGGAGATCCCCAAGACGAATGGTGGGCATTAAAATCCCCTACCAATAAGAACGGAGTTGGTAACTGGCTTATCAAATTTACTAAATCACTGTGATGCAGGTTTTCTTGTGGTGGCAAGTAGACACAACACACAGTGATTTTATACGGGACAGCTGTTTGAACGGCTACTGCTTGTAAAGGAGTTATTAAGTTTAGAGAAACAGCATCGATACAGACACGGGCTAGGATGGCTACGCCACCTCTAGCTCGATCTTCTGTAACGAAGTCCGATCTAAAAACTGAATACTCCCTTAAATGGAAATTATGCGATTCGTGGAGATGTGTCTCCTGTAGACATACAAACATTGGGTACACATCTCGCACGAGTACTTTAAGTTCTTCTATGTGACTCCTAACACCGTTGACGTTCCATTGTATCACTGACTTGTTAATTGCAGACATTTATTAACTCAGCAATGGATTGATCTGACACCCATTGGTGCTCTCTCCTTTCTTGCCTGGGACGTTTTTAGACGTCTCAGGCTTACATTTCTCAGATTCCATATCCACCCGTTCAGGGATGGAATCTGAGGAAGTTTTGGGTTTAGGAGGTTTAGTTTTTACATTCCCTCCTTTGTTAGCATTTTGTTTAATACCCGGTAACGACGGTGGCGATGTGGTCTGACGTAACACTGGTTTACGTGGTTTCGATTTTTCCAACGTCTTCTGCACAGAAGGTTTATTACCCGTTGATAATATCTTCTGCACAGAAACACAAGGCTCACTTAGTGACTTATTTCGTGCTCCAATCCCCCCAGTGGAAGGGATAGGTACACGAGGCAAAACACTATCAGTTGCTGCAGGTTGTTCCAAATTCAAAGACGGACCATTTGTGACTAAGCACAAAAGGCGAGACACTTGTTCAGTTAGAGCTTCAATCTTCTTGGACAGCTCAGCACAGTTGGTACAAGACGATTTCGAAGCGGTCAGGGTAGCGGCATAAGTCTTACTGTCTGCCTTTGGCTGAGTGGACCTATAGAGTTTTTTGGCCTCTGGAAACGACAGCTTGTCTTTCGCCATGATGCCTAAGATAGCTTTCTCTTCCTTGAAAGTAGGACAGTTGTAGGATCGCGCTGGGTGGTCACCACCACAGTTGGCGCATTTCGGAGAATTAACACATTCCTTGTCATCATGGCCTTCAACGCTACATATGCCGCATACGTTCTGCTTCGAACACGTAGAGCTGATATGCCCAAATCGCTGGCACTTGAAGCAGCGCCTAGGGTTAGCCACGTATGGTCTCACTGAGAGCCTTTGGTAACCTGCATGCAAGTATTCGGGTATTTCCGGCTTTCCAAATATCACGATAAAAGACGCTGTTGCTACCTTTTCTCCTTTGTCCATTTTCATTATAGGAATAACGTCCGTAACTAACTGAGAAGACAGTTCGGACTTAATTTCTTCGATTGGAAGGTGCATTAAATCCCTACACGTGATGACCCCCTTTGAGTAATTCAAGGATCTGTGGGGAGCCACAGATACCATGACCTGGTCAAAGAAGGAGGTCATTTTTGATAGAGAACGGGTTTGTCTATCGGTGGAAGTCGCAACTAACAATGTTCCGTTTCTAAGTTTCTTAATAGAGGCTACTGGGCCTCCAGCACAAGCAGTAATGGCCTTGTTAATCAGGAAAGGAGAAACTTTGGAAAGATCTTTCCCTTCTTCGGCACTAGAAAAAACTAAATACTTTGCTGATGGCAATGTCTGCGACGTTGCCACCATCAACTTTTTGCTCAAATCTTGACTATCGTCAGGAGAATCCTGGCGTGTCCTCTTCAGACTAGTCATATTTGACGTGGTTTTGGAATCCATAAATATTTTTTGCCAGCCATCGTGTCAAGCGTTACGGGCGAGACTATAGGAACGGGTACACCCTTGGATCACATTAAGATCATTTCCAACCCTCAGAACTCTGAGGCCTATAGCTTTTCTCCTTAGCTCGACTGGATGGGCATCAGTCGAGGACTCGTAATACTGTGCACGGGCTCCGACACCCGTGCACCGCGGACACTCCCTGACCAAGGACCGAAGCGGCTGGTAGACCAGAAACCGCGCTTACGTCTTCGGCAGAGCAAGCTCACATCAGCGTCCCAGACCAGAGTTTGTCACGCTCTGGACTTTTCAGCACTCCCAACGCGCAACGGTTCTGACCAGTCAAAATTCCCTAAGCGAAGATGTAAGTGTCTAAATGTGTATAGATTGTGTTGGTGTGTGTATGTGTGTGTGTATGTTTTTGTGAGTGGTGTAGTGTTAGGCTAGGGTACCGCGAGGGACGCCAAATCCCTCGTAGGTGCGGCTAGTCCGCACCCCCCTGCGGGTAGAAGATAAATAAAATATGCAAATGTGTTCACAAATATAAACCAGTTTTTTCTAATAACAAAATTATTAACAAATAATTAGAATGTTATAAGTAATTGAGCTGGGTTGTGGGTTAAGGTTATAAATAAATAAATAACTTTACACGAACTTACAAAACAATATACTTTATTGTCATACACATTTCAATTACTTATGTCATCATCATCAGTGACACTACTAGAGTTGCAGTTGTAAATTTTTAGTAGTGTCACTGATCTAAGACAATAAAGTATAGTTTTGTGAGTTTGTGTGCAGCTATTTAAAATTAGGATGACACTTACGGTTAAGCTTTTAAGAGAAACGATGCGAACGGAGACAGGATCTGTCCCTCCAGTTATAATGTAGTCAGGAGTTAGCCAGCAGCCACAGTAGAGCTATAACAAGTAATATGAAATATAAATTCAAGTTTAATTCCTACTTGTGTCAACAAAAAGAAATTTTATTTTAGTTACTTTTTATTAAATAATTACAATTAATATAAATAAAGTAACATAACCTATGCGTTAAAACAACTGTTCTACTACATAACCTATAACAAAATCAGCTGTTTTATTAAATCATATGTTAAAATTTATTTTAAGCAAAATGGGATGAAATAACTATATTGCGTACCTTGTCCTTTCAGTGTAAACCTTTTCTCCTACAAAACTAAAATTAATTCCTTACATTTAATTAATGAATTAATATTTGAAATAAAAAATTAACAAAGTGTTATCCAGTACAAGTTTGAAAAAAATAAATTTAAACGAGCGAACGAATAAAAAGTATTTTATTAATGATTGAAAATTTTAATAAGATATATATAAGGAGAGTGTAGAATAATAGAAGGAATTGAAACACTATAGTAGTTTTAAAAATTAATTAAACACTCATTTAATAAGCAATCAAATTAATTTCATTTTAACATTTGAATTCTGAAATTATATGGACAAGGTAGCAACAACATACTTTTTTGTATATTTATAAAAATTCCTTGTAATTATTAATCAAACCCAATAAACTATACATCAGAATAAAAAAGACAAAAATAACTTTCCACCAGATAGACGTTTTTTCCTAGTAGACTAATAAGCGGCATATTCTGTTTTATTTCCTACCATCTACTAATTCCATTTTTACGTCACTTCCTATTGAGAAATCTCTGCCCAGCTGAGACTCTGTGCTCATAGACGGGTTTTCTATCCCATTTACTGGCAGTCTATTACGACTTCAATCTATATAGGTCCTTATTGGTTGTAGTATTGTCTAATATTCAAGTAAAGTTTTTCTAGCACTCATGTAGCTGAGTGAACAATTCGGCCAAAGAGAAAAATACAAGCAGCACCACTACTGGACAGAGTAAACATTGCGGCCAAAGAGAAAAATACAAGCAGCACCACTACTGGACCGAGTAAACATTGCGGCCAAAGAGAAAAATACAAGCTGCACCACTACTGGACCAAGTAAACATTGTGGCCAAAGGGAATAATACAAGCAGCACCACTACTGGACCAAGTAAACATTGCGGCCAAAGAAAATAATATGAGCAGCACCACTACTGGACCAAGTAAACATTGCGGCCAAAGAGAATAATACAAGCAGCACCCCTACTGGACCAAGTAAACATTGCGGCCAAGGGGAATAATACAAGCAGCATCACTACTGGACCAAGTAAAAAAAGCGGCCAAAGAAAAATACAAGCAGCACCACTACTGGACCAAGTAAACATTGCGCCCAAAGAGAATAATACAAGCAGCACCCCTACTGGACCAAGTAAACATTGCGGCCAAAGGGAATAATACAAGCAGCACCCCTACTGGACCAAGTAAACATTGCGGCCAAAGAGAATAATACGAGCAGCACCACTACTGGACCAAGTAAACATTGCGGCCAAAGAAAAATACAAGCAGCACCACTACTGGACCAAGTAAACATTGCGGAAAAAGGGAATAATACAAGCAGCACCACTACTGGACCAAGTAAAAATTGCGGCCAAAGGGAATAATACAAGCAGCACCCCTACTGGACCAAGTAAACATTGCGGCCAAAGGGAATAATACAAGCAGCACCACTACTGGACCAAGTAAACATTGCGGCCAAAGAGAATAATACAAGCAGCACCACTACTGGACCAAGTAAACATTGCGGCCAAAGGGCATAATACAAGCAGCACCCCTACTGGACCAAGTAAACATAGCGCCCAAAGAGAATAATACAAGCAGCACCCCTATTGGACCAAGTAAACATTGCGCCCAAAGAGAATAATACAAGTAGCACCACTACTGGACCAAGTAAACATTGCGGCCAAAGAAAAATACAAGCAGCACCACTACTGGACCGAGTAAACATTGCGGCCAAAGAGAAAAATACAAGCAGCACCACTACTGGACCAAGTAAACATTCCGGCCAAAGGGAATAATACAAGCAGCACCCCTACTGGACCAAGTAAACATTGCGCCAAAAGAGAATAATACAAGCAGCACCAATACTGGACCAAGTAAACATTGCGGCCAAAGGGAATAATACAAGCAGCACCATTACTGGACCAAGTAAACATTGCGGTCAAAGGGAATAATACAAGCAGCACCCCTACTGGACCAAGTAAACATTGCAGCCAAAGGGAATAATACAAGCAGCACCCCTACTGGACCAAGTAAACATTGCTGCCAAAAAGAATAATACAAGCAGCACCTCTACTGGACCAAGTAAACATTGCGGCCAAAGAGAAAAATACAAACAGCACCACTACTGGACCAAGTAAACATTGCGTCCAAAGAGAATAATACAAGCAGTGCCACTACTGGACCAAGTAAACATTGCGGCCAAAGAAAAATACAAGCAGCACCACTACTGGACCAAGTAAACATTGCGGAAAAGGGAATAATACAAGCAGCACCACTACTGGACCAAGTAAAAATTGCGGCCAAAGGGAATAATACAAGCAGCACCCCTACTGGACCAAGTAAACATTGCGGCCAAAGAGAATAATACAAGCAGCACCACTACTGGACCAAGTAAACATTGCGTCCAAAGGGAATAATACAAGCAGCACCACTACTGGACCAAGTAAAAATTGCGGAAAAAGGGAATAATACAAGCAGCACCACTACTGGACCAAGTAAAAATTGCGGCCAAAGAGAATAATACAAGCAGCACCACTACTGGACCAAGTAACCATTGCGTCCAAAGGGAATAATACAAGCAGCACCACTACTGGACCAAGTAAACATTGCGGAAAAAGGGAATAATACAAGCAGCACCACTACTGGACCAAGTAAAAATTGCGGCCAAAGGGAATAATACAAGCAGCACCCCTACTGGACCAAGTAAACATTGCGTCCAAAGGGAATAATACAAGCAGCACCACTACTGGACCAAGTAAACATTGCGGTCAAAGGGAATAATACAAGCAGCACCACTACTGGACCAAGTAAACATTGCATCCAAAGGGAATAATACAAGCAGCACCCCTACTGGACCAAGTAAACATTGCGGTCAAAGGGAATAATACAAGCAGCACCACTACTGGACCAAGTAAACATTGCAGCCAAAGGGAATAATACAAGCAGCACCACTACTGGACCAAGTAAACATTGCGTCCAAAGGGAATAATACAAGCAGCACCACTACTGGACCAAGTAAACATTGCTGCCAAAGAGAAAAATACAAGCAGCATCACTACTGGACCAAGTAAAAAAAGCGGCCAAAGAAAAATACAAGCAGCACCACTACTGGACCAAGTAAACATTGCGCCCAAAGAGAATAATACAAGCAGCACCCCTACTGGACCAAGTAAACATTGCGGCCAAAGGGAATAATACAAGCAGCACCCCTACTGGACCAAGTAAACATTGCGGCCAAAGAGAATAATACGAGCAGCACCACTACTGGACAGAGTAAACATTGCGGCCAAAGAAAAATACAAGCAGCACCACTACTGGACCAAGTAAACATTGCAGAAAAAGGGAATAATACAAGCAGCACCACTACTGGACCAAGTAAAAATTGCGGCCAAAGGGAATAATACAAGCAGCACCCCTACTGGACCAAGTAAACATTGCGGCCAAAGGGAATAATACAAGCAGCACCACTACTGGACCAAGTAAACATTGCGGCCAAAGAGAATAATACAAGCAGCACCACTACTGGACCAAGTAAACATTGCGGCCAAAGGGCATAATACAAGCAGCACCCCTACTGGACCAAGTAAACATAGCGCCCAAAGAGAATAATACAAGCAGCACCCCTATTGGACCAAGTAAACATTGCGCCCAAAGAGAATAATACAAGTAGCACCACTACTGGACCAAGTAAACATTGCGGCCAAAGAAAAATACAAGCAGCACCACTACTGGACCGAGTAAACATTGCGGCCAAAGAGAAAAATACAAGCAGCACCACTACTGGACCAAGTAAACATTCCGGCCAAAGGGAATAATACAAGCAGCACCCCTACTGGACCAAGTAAACATTGCGCCAAAAGAGAATAATACAAGCAGCACCAATACTGGACCAAGTAAACATTGCGGCCAAAGGGAATAATACAAGCAGCACCATTACTGGAAAAAGTAAACATTGCGGTCAAAGGGAATAATACAAGCAGCACCCCTACTGGACCAAGTAAACATTGCAGCCAAAGGGAATAATACAAGCAGCACCCCTACTGGACCAAGTAAACATTGCTGCCAAAAAGAATAATACAAGCAGCACCTCTACTGGACCAAGTAAACATTGCGGCCAAAGAGAAAAATACAAACAGCACCACTACTGGACCAAGTAAACATTGCGTCCAAAGAGAATAATACAAGCAGCACCACTACTGGACCAAGTAAACATTGCGGCCAAAGAGAATAATACAAGCAGCACCACTACTGGACCAAGTAAACATTGCGGCCAAAGGGCATAATACAAGCAGCACCCCTACTGGACCAAGTAAACATAGCGCCCAAAGAGAATAATACAAGCAGCACCCCTATTGGACCAAGTAAACATTGCGCCCAAAGAGAATAATACAAGTAGCACCACTACTGGACCAAGTAAACATTGCGGCCAAAGAAAAATACAAGCAGCACCACTACTGGACCGAGTAAACATTGCGGCCAAAGAGAAAAATACAAGCAGCACCACTACTGGACCAAGTAAACATTCCGGCCAAAGGGAATAATACAAGCAGCACCCCTACTGGACCAAGTAAACATTGCGCCAAAAGAGAATAATACAAGCAGCACCAATACTGGACCAAGTAAACATTGCGGCCAAAGGGAATAATACAAGCAGCACCATTACTGGAAAAAGTAAACATTGCGGTCAAAGGGAATAATACAAGCAGCACCCCTACTGGACCAAGTAAACATTGCAGCCAAAGGGAATAATACAAGCAGCACCCCTACTGGACCAAGTAAACATTGCTGCCAAAAAGAATAATACAAGCAGCACCTCTACTGGACCAAGTAAACATTGCGGCCAAAGAGAAAAATACAAACAGCACCACTACTGGACCAAGTAAACATTGCGTCCAAAGAGAATAATACAAGCAGTGCCACTACTGGACCAAGTAAACATTGCGGCCAAAGAAAAATACAAGCAGCACCACTACTGGACCAAGTAAACATTGCGGAAAAAGGGAATAATACAAGCAGCACCACTACTGGACCAAGTAAAAATTGCGGCCAAAGGGAATAATACAAGCAGCACCCCTACTGGACCAAGTAAACATTGCGGCCAAAGAGAATAATACAAGCAGCACCACTACTGGACCAAGTAAACATTGCGTCCAAAGGGAATAATACAAGCAGCACCACTACTGGACCAAGTAAAAATTGCGGAAAAAGGGAATAATACAAGCAGCACCACTACTGGACCAAGTAAAAATTGCGGCCAAAGGGAATAATACAAGCAGCACCCCTACTGGACCAAGTAAACATTGCGGCCAAAGAGAATAATACAAGCAGCACCACTACTGGACCAAGTAACCATTGCGTCCAAAGGGAATAATACAAGCAGCACCACTACTGGACCAAGTAAACATTGCGGAAAAAGGGAATAATACAAGCAGCACCACTACTGGACCAAGTAAAAATTGCGGCCAAAGGGAATAATACAAGCAGCACCCCTACTGGACCAAGTAAACATTGCGTCCAAAGGGAATAATACAAGCAGCACCACTACTTTACCAAGTAAACATTGCGGTCAAAGGGAATAATACAAGCAGCAATACTACTGGACCAAGTAAACATTGCATCCAAAGGGAATAATACAAGCAGCACCCCTACTGGACCAAGTAAACATTGCGGTCAAAGGGAATAATACAAGCAGCACCACTACTGGACCAAGTAAACATTGCAGCCAAAGGGAATAATACAAGCAGCACCACTACTGGACCAAGTAAACATTGCGACCAAAGGGAATAATACAAGCAGCACCAATACTGGACCAAGTAAACATTGCGGTCAAAGGGAATAATACTAGCAGCACCACTACTGGACCAAGTAAACATTGCGGCCAAAGAGAATAATACAAGCAGCACCACTACTGGACCAAGTAAACATTGCGTCCAAAGGGAATAATACAAGCAGCACCACTACTGGACCAAGTAAACATTGCTGCCAAAGAGAATAATACAAGCAGCACCTATACTGGACCAAGTAAACATTGCGGAAAAAGGGAATAATACATGCAGCACCACTACTGGACCAAGTAAACATTGCGGCCAAAGAAAATAATATGAGCAGCACCACTACTGGACCAAGTAAACATTGCGGCCAAAGAGAATAATACAAGCAGCACCCCTACTGGACCAAGTAAACATTGCGGCCAAGGGGAATAATACAAGCAGCATCACTACTGGACCAAGTAAAAAAAGCGGCCAAAGAAAAATACAAGCAGCACCACTACTGGACCAAGTAAACATTGCGCCCAAAGAGAATAATACAAGCAGCACCCCTACTGGACCAAGTAAACATTGCGGCCAAAGGGAATAATACAAGCAGCACCCCTACTGGACTAAGTAAACATTGCGGAAAAAGGGAATAATACAGGCAGCACCCCTACTGGACCAAGTAAACATTGCGGCCAAAGGGAATAATACAAGCAGCACCCCTACTGGACCAAGTAAACATTGCGGCCAAAGAGAATAATACGAGCAGCACCACTACTGGACCAAGTAAACATTGCGGCCAAAGAAAAATACAAGCAGCACCACTACTGGACCAAGTAAACATTGCGGAAAAAGGGAATAATACAAGCAGCACCACTACTGGACCAAGTAAAAATTGCGGCCAAAGGGAATAATACAAGCAGCACCCCTACTGGACCAAGTAAACATTGCGGCCAAAGGGAATAATACAAGCAGCACCACTACTGGACCAAGTAAACATTGCGGCCAAAGAGAATAATACAAGCAGCACCACTACTGGACCAAGTAAACATTGCGGCCAAAGGGCATAATACAAGCAGCACCCCTACTGGACCAAGTAAACATAGCGCCCAAAGAGAATAATACAAGCAGCACCCCTATTGGACCAAGTAAACATTGCGCCCAAAGAGAGTAATACAAGTAGCACCACTACTGGACCAAGTAAACATTGCGGCCAAAGAAAAATACAAGCAGCACCACTACTGGACCGAGTAAACATTGCGGCCAAAGAGAAAAATACAAGCAGCACCACTACTGGACCAAGTAAACATTCCGGCCAAAGGGAATAATACAAGCAGCACCCCTACTGGACCAAGTAAACATTGCGCCAAAAGAGAATAATACAAGCAGCACCCCTACTGGACCAAGTAAACATTGCGGCCAAAGGGAATAATACAAGCAGCACCATTACTGGACCAAGTAAACATTGCGGTCAAAGGGAATAATACAAGCAGCACCCCTACTGGACCAAGTAAACATTGCAGCCAAAGGGAATAATACAAGCAGCACCCCTACTGGACCAAGTAAACATTGCGGCCAAAGGGAATAATACAAGCAGCACCACTACTGGACCAAGTAAACATTGCAGCCAAAGAAAAATACAAGCAGCACCACTACTGGACCAAGTAAACATTGCGGAAAAAGGAAATAATACAAGCAGCACCACTACTGGACCAAGTAAACATTGCGGCCAAAGGGAATAATACAAGCAACACCCCTACTGGACCAAGTAAACATTGCGGCCAAAGGGAATAATACAAGCAGCACCACTACTGGACCAAGTAAACATTGCGGCCAAAGAGAATAATACAAGCAGCACCACTACTGGACCAAGTAAACATTGCGGCCAAAGGGCATAATACAAGCAGCACCCCTACTGGACCAAGTAAACATAGCGCCCAAAGAGAATAATACAAGCAGCACCCCTATTGGACCAAGTAAACATTGCGCACAAAGAGAATAATACAAGTAGCACCACTACTGGACCAAGTAAACATTGCGGCCAAAGAAAAATACAAGCAGCACCACTACTGGACTGAGTAAACATTGCGGCCAAAGAGAAAAATACAAGCAGCACCACTACTGGACCAAGTAAACATTCCGGCCAAAGGGAATAATACAAGCAGCACCCCTACTGGACCAAGTAAACATTGCACCAAAAGAGAATAATACAAGCAGCACCCCTACTAAACCAAGTAAACATTGCGGCCAAAGAGAATAATACAAGCAGCACCATTACTGGACCAAGTAAACATTGCGGCCATAGAGAATAATACAAGCAGCACCTCTACTGGACCAAGTAAACATTGCGGCCAAAGAGAATAATACAAGCAGCACCCCTACTGGACCAAGTAAACATTGCGGCCAAAGGGAATAATACAAGCAGCACCTCTACTGGACCAAGTAAACATTGCGTCCAATGGGAATAATACAAGCAGCACCACTACTGGACCAAGTAAACATTGCTGCCAAAAAGAATAATACAAGCAGCTCCTCTACTGGACCAAGTAAACATTGCGGCCAAAGAGAAAAATACAAACAGCACCACTACTGGACCAAGTAAACATTGCGTCCAAAGAGAATAATACAAGCAGTGCCACTACTGGACCAAGTAAACATTGCGGCCAAAGAAAAATACAAGCAGCACCACTACTGGACCAAGTAAACATTGCGGAAAAAGGGAATAATACAAGCAGCACCACTACTGGACCAAGTAAAAATTGCGGCCAAAGGGAATAATACAAGCAGCACCCCTACTGGACCAAGTAAACATTGCGGCCAAAGAGAATAATACAAGCAGCACCACTACTGGACCAAGTAAACATTGCGTCCAAAGGGAATAATACAAGCAGCACCACTACTGGACCAAGTAAAAATTGCGGAAAAAGGGAATAATACAAGCAGCACCACTACTGGACCAAGTAAAAATTGCGGCCAAAGGAATAATACAAGCAGCACCACTACTGGACCAAGTAAAAATTGCAGCCAAAGGGAATAATACAAGCAGCACCACTACTGGACCAAGTAAACATTGCGGAAAAAGGGAATAATACAAGCAGCACCACTACTGGACCAAGTAAAAATTGCGGCCAAAGGGAATAATACAAGCAGCACCCCTACTGGACCAAGTAAACATTGCGGCCAAAGAGAATAATACAAGCATCACCACTACTGGACCAAGTAACCATTGCGTCCAAAGGGAATAATACAAGCAGCACCACTACTGGACCAAGTAAACATTGCGGAAAAAGGGAATAATTCAAGCAGCACCATTACTGGACCAAGTAAACATTGCGGCCATAGAGAATAATACAAGCAGCACCTCTACTGGACCAAGTAAACATTGCGGCCAAAGAGAATAATACAAGCAGCACCCCTACTGGACCAAGTAAACATTGCGGCCAAAGGGAATAATACAAGCAGCACCTCTACTGGACCAAGTAAACATTGCGTCCAAAGGGAATAATACAAGCAGCACCACTACTGGACCAAGTAAACATTGCTGCCAAAAAGAATAATACAAGCAGCACCTCTACTGGACCAAGTAAACATTGCGGCCAAAGAGAAAAATACAAACAGCACCACTACTGGACCAAGTAAACATTGCGTCCAAAGAGAATAATACAAGCAGTGCCACTACTGGACCAAGTAAACATTGCGGCCAAAGAAAAATACAAGCAGCACCACTACTGGACCAAGTAAACATTGCGGAAAAAGGGAATAATACAAGCAGCACCACTACTGGACCAAGTAAAAATTGCGGCCAAAGGGAATAATACAAGCAGCACCCCTACTGGACCAAGTAAACATTGCGGCCAAAGAGAATAATACAAGCAGCACCACTACTGGACCAAGTAAACATTGCGTCCAAAGGGAATAATACAAGCAGCACCACTACTGGACCAAGTAAAAATTGCGGAAAAAGGGAATAATACAAGCAGCACCACTACTGGACCAAGTAAAAATTGCGGCCAAAGGAATAATACAAGCAGCACCACTACTGGACCAAGTAAAAATTGCAGCCAAAGGGAATAATACAAGCAGCACCACTACTGGACCAAGTAAACATTGCGGAAAAAGGGAATAATACAAGCAGCACCACTACTGGACCAAGTAAAAATTGCGGCCAAAGGGAATAATACAAGCAGCACCCCTACTGGACCAAGTAAACATTGCGGCCAAAGAGAATAATACAAGCATCACCACTACTGGACCAAGTAACCATTGCGTCCAAAGGGAATAATACAAGCAGCACCACTACTGGACCAAGTAAACATTGCGGAAAAAGGGAATAATTCAAGCAGCACCACTACTGGACCAAGTAAAAATTGCGGCCAAAGGGAATAATACAAGCAGCACCCCTACTGGACCAAGTAAACATTGCGGCCAAAGAGAATAATACAAGCAGCACCACTACTGGACCAAGTAAACATTGCGGTCAAAGGGAATAATACAAGCAGCACCCCTACTGGACCAAGTAAACATTGCGGTCAAAGGGAATAATACAAGCAGCACCACTACTGGACCAAGTAAACATTGCGTCCAAAGGGAATAATACAAGCAGCACCCCTACTGGACCAAGTAAACATTGCGGTCAAAGGGAATAATACAAGCAGCACCACTACTGGACCAAGTAAACATTGCAGCCAAAGGGAATAATACAAGCAGCACCACTACTGGACGAAGTAAACATTGCGTCCAAAGGGAATAATACAAGCAGCACCACTACTGGACCAAGTAAACATTGCGTCCAAAGGGAATAATACAAGCAGCACCCCTACTGGACCAAGTAAACATTGCGGTCAAAGGGAATAATACTAGCAGCACCACTACTGGACCAAGTAAACATTGCGGCCAAAGAGAATAATACAAGCAGCACCACTACTGGACCAAGTAAACATTGCGTCCAAAGGGAATAATACAAGCAGCACCACTACTGGACCAAGTAAACATTGCTGCCAAAGAGAATAATACAAGCAGCACCTATACTGGACCAAGTAAACATTGCGGAAAAAGGGAATAATACATGCAGCACCACTACTGGACCAAGTAAAAATTGCGGCCAAAGGGAATAATACAAGCAGCACCCCTACTGGACCAAGTAAACATTGCGGCCAAAGAGAATAATACAAGCAGCACCACTACTGGACCAAGTAAACATTGCGTCCAAAGGGAATAATACAAGCAGCACCACTACTGGACCAAGTAAACATTGCGGTCAAAGGGAATAATACAAGCAGCACCCCTACTGGACCAAGTAAACATTGCGGTCAAAGGGAATAATACAAGCAGCACCACTACTGGACCAAGTAAACATTGCGTCCAAAGGGAATAATACAAGCAACACCCCTACTTTACCAAGTAAACATTGCGGTCAAAGGGAATAATACAAGCAGCACCACTACTGGACCAAGTAAACATTGCAGCCAAAGGGAATAATACAAGCAGCACCACTACTGGACCAAGTAAACATTGCGTCCAAAGGGAATAATACAAGCAGCACCACTACTGGACCAAGTAAACATTGCGGTCAAAGGGAATAATACAAGCAGCACCACTACTGGACCAAGTAAACATTGCGGCCAAAGAGAAAAATACAAACAGCACCACTACTGGACCAAGTAAACATTGCGTCCAAAGAGAATAATACAAGCAGTACCACTACTGGACCAAGTAAACATTGCGGCCAAAGAGAAAAATACAAACAGCACCACTACTGGACCAAGTAAACATTGCGTCCAAAGGGAATAATACAAGCAGCACCACTACTGGACCAAGTAAACTTTGCGGAAAAAGGGAATAATACAAGCAGCACCACTACTGGACCAAGTAAAAATTGCGGCCAAAGGGAATAATACAAGCAGCACCCCTACTGGACCAAGTAAACATTGCGGCAAAAGAGAATAATACAAGCAGCACCACTACTGGACCAAGTAAACATTGCGTCCAAAGGGAATAATACAAGCAGCACCACTACTGGACCAAGTAAAAATTGCGGAAAAAGGGAATAATACAAGCAGCACCACTACTGGACCAAGTAAAAATTGCGGCCAAAGGAATAATACAAGCAGCACCACTACTGGACCAAGTAAAAATTGCAGCCAAAGGGAATAATACAAGCAGCACCACTACTGGACCAAGTAAACATTGCGGAAAAAGGGAATAATACAAGCAGCACCACTACTGGACCAAGTAAAAATTGCGGCCAAAGGGAATAATACAAGCAGCACCCCTACTGGACCAAGTAAACATTGCGGCCAAAGAGAATAATACAAACATCACCACTACTGGACCAAGTAACCATTGCGTCCAAAGGGAATAATACAAGCAGCACCACTACTGGACCAAGTAAACATTGCGGAAAAAGGGAATAATTCAAGCAGCACCACTACTGGAACAAGTAAAAATTGCGGCCAAAGGGAATAATACAAGCAGCACCCCTACTGGACCAAGTAAACATTGCGGCCAAAGAGAATAATACAAGCAGCACCACTACTGGACCAAGTAAACATTGCGTCCAAAGGGAATAATACAAGCAGCACCACTACTGGACCAAGTAAACATTGCGGTCAAAGGGAATAATACAAGCAGCACCCCTACTGGACCAAGTAAACATTGCGGTCAAAGGGAATAATACAAGCAGCACCACTACTGGACCAAGTAAACATTGCGTCCAAAGGGAATAATACAAGCAGCACCCCTACTGGACCAAGTAAACATTGCGGTCAAAGGGAATAATACAAGCAGCACCACTACTGGACCAAGTAAACATTGCAGCCAAAGGGAATAATACAAGCAGCACCACTACTGGACGAAGTAAACATTGCGTCCAAAGGGAATAATACAAGCAGCACCACTACTGGACCAAGTAAACATTGCGTCCAAAGGGAATAATACAAGCAGCACCCCTACTGGACCAAGTAAACATTGCGGTCAAAGGGAATAATACTAGCAGCACCACTACTGGACCAAGTAAACATTGCGGCCAAAGAGAATAATACAAGCAGCACCACTACTGGACCAAGTAAACATTGCGTCCAAAGGGAATAATACAAGCAGCACCACTACTGGACCAAGTAAACATTGCTGCCAAAGAGAATAATACAAGCAGCACCTATACTGGACCAAGTAAACATTGCGGAAAAAGGGAATAATACATGCAGCACCACTACTGGACCAAGTAAAAATTGCGGCCAAAGGGAATAATACAAGCAGCACCCCTACTGGACCAAGTAAACATTGCGGCCAAAGAGAATAATACAAGCAGCACCACTACTGGACCAAGTAAACATTGCGTCCAAAGGGAATAATACAAGCAGCACCACTACTGGACCAAGTAAACATTGCGGTCAAAGGGAATAATACAAGCAGTACCACTACTGGACCAAGTAAACATTGCGGCCAAAGAGAAAAATACAAACAGCACCACTACTGGACCAAGTAAACATTGCGTCCAAAGGGAATAATACAAGCAGCACCACTACTGGACCAAGTAAACATTGCGGAAAAAGGGAATAATACAAGCAGCACCACTACTGGACCAAGTAAAAATTGCGGCCAAAGGGAATAATACAAGCAGCACCCCTACTGGACCAAGTAAACATTGCGGCAAAAGAGAATAATACAAGCAGCACCACTACTGGACCAAGTAAACATTGCGTCCAAAGGGAATAATACAAGCAGCACCACTACTGGACCAAGTAAAAATTGCGGAAAAAGGGAATAATACAAGCAGCACCACTACTGGACCAAGTAAAAATTGCGGCCAAAGGAATAATACAAGCAGCACCACTACTGGACCAAGTAAAAATTGCAGCCAAAGGGAATAATACAAGCAGCACCACTACTGGACCAAGTAAACATTGCGGAAAAAGGGAATAATACAAGCAGCACCACTACTGGACCAAGTAAAAATTGCGGCCAAAGGGAATAATACAAGCAGCACCCCTACTGGACCAAGTAAACATTGCGGCCAAAGAGAATAATACAAGCATCACCACTACTGGACCAAGTAACCATTGCGTCCAAAGGGAATAATACAAGCAGCACCACTACTGGACCAAGTAAACATTGCGGAAAAAGGGAATAATTCAAGCAGCACCACTACTGGAACAAGTAAAAATTGCGGCCAAAGGGAATAATACAAGCAGCACCCCTACTGGACCAAGTAAACATTGCGGCCAAAGAGAATAATACAAGCAGCACCACTACTGGACCAAGTAAACATTGCGTCCAAAGGGAATAATACAAGCAGCACCACTACTGGACCAAGTAAACATTGCGGTCAAAGGGAATAATACAAGCAGCACCCCTACTGGACCAAGTAAACATTGCGGTCAAAGGGAATAATACAAGCAGCACCACTACTGGACCAAGTAAACATTGCGTCCAAAGGGAATAATACAAGCAGCACCCCTACTGGACCAAGTAAACATTGCGGTCAAAGGGAATAATACAAGCAGCACCACTACTGGACCAAGTAAACATTGCAGCCAAAGGGAATAATACAAGCAGCACCACTACTGGACGAAGTAAACATTGCGTCCAAAGGGAATAATACAAGCAGCACCACTACTGGACCAAGTAAACATTGCGTCCAAAGGGAATAATACAAGCAGCACCCCTACTGGACCAAGTAAACATTGCGGTCAAAGGGAATAATACTAGCAGCACCACTACTGGACCAAGTAAACATTGCGGCCAAAGAGAATAATACAAGCAGCACCACTACTGGACCAAGTAAACATTGCGTCCAAAGGGAATAATACAAGCAGCACCACTACTGGACCAAGTAAACATTGCTGCCAAAGAGAATAATACAAGCAGCACCTATACTGGACCAAGTAAACATTGCGGAAAAAGGGAATAATACATGCAGCACCACTACTGGACCAAGTAAAAATTGCGGCCAAAGGGAATAATACAAGCAGCACCCCTACTGGACCAAGTAAACATTGCGGCCAAAGAGAATAATACAAGCAGCACCACTACTGGACCAAGTAAACATTGCGTCCAAAGGGAATAATACAAGCAGCACCACTACTGGACCAAGTAAACATTGCGGTCAAAGGGAATAATACAAGCAGCACCCCTACTGGACCAAGTAAACATTGCGGTCAAAGGGAATAATACAAGCAGCACCACTACTGGACCAAGTAAACATTGCGTCCAAAGGGAATAATACAAGCAACACCCCTACTTTACCAAGTAAACATTGCGGTCAAAGGGAATAATACAAGCAGCACCACTACTGGACCAAGTAAACATTGCAGCCAAAGGGAATAATACAAGCAGCACCACTACTGGACCAAGTAAACATTGCGTCCAAAGGGAATAATACAAGCAGCACCACTACTGGACCAAGTAAACATTGCTTTCAAAGGGAATAATACAAGCAGCACCACTACTGGACCAAGTAAACATTGCGGCCAAAGAGAAAAATACAAACAGCACCACTACTGGACCAAGTAAACATTGCGTCCAAAGAGAATAATACAAGCAGTACCACTACTGGACCAAGTAAACATTGCGGCCAAAGAAAAATACAAGTAGCACCACTACTGGACGGAGTAAATATTGAGCACAGGAAGTATGTGAGCTACTACTGTGTAGCTAGTACTACCTTCTTTGGCAATGTTTACATAGTCCTGCAATAGAATTCCAGTGGTTTTTTTCAGTGCAAAAGTATTTATATATGTTTCGTCATGGTCACATTCTGTTTAATTCCATTCGAATGTACTTCATATTATGTACAACTCTGTTATTTGGATAAAAGTAACAGCTCTGTTATTTTGATAAAAGTAGCAGCTCTGTTATTTGGATAAAAGTAGCAGCTCTGTTATTTGGTTAAGGGTAGCAGCTCTGTTATTTGGATAAAAGTAGCAGCTCTGTTATTTGGTTAAAGGTAGCAGCTCTGTTATTTGGTTAAGGGTAGCAGTTCCGCTCTTTGGATAAAAGTAGCAGCTCTGTTATTTGGTTAAAGGTAGCAGGAGGTCGGTTATTTGGATAAAAGTAGCAGCTCTGTTATTTGGATAAAAGTAGCAGCTCTGTTATTTGGTTAAAGGTAGCAGCTCTGTTATTTGGTTAAGGGTAGCAGCTCTGTTATTTGGATAAAAGTAGCAGCTCTGTTATTTGGTTAAAGGTAGCAGCTCTGTTATTTGGATAAAAGTAGCAGCTCGGTTATTTGGATAAAAGTAGCAGCTCTGTTATTTGGATAAAAGTAGCAGCTCTGTTATTTGGTTAAAGGTAGCAGCTCTGTTATTTGGTTAAGGGTAGCAGCTCTGTTATTTGGATAAAAGTAGCAGCTCTGTTATTTGGTTAAGGGTAGCAGCTCTGTTATTTGGATAAAAGTAGCAGCTCTGTTATTTGGTTAAAGGTAGCAGCTCTGTTATTTGGTTAAGGGTAGCAGTTCCGCTCTTTGGATAAAAGTAGCAGCTCTGTTATTTGGTTAAAGGTAGCAGGAGGTCGGTTATTTGGAATAAAGTAGCAGCTCTGTTATTTGGTTAAGGGTAGCAGTTCCGCTCTTTGGATAAAAGTAGCAGCTCTGTTATTTGGTTAAAGGTAGCAGGAGGTCGGTTATTTGGATAAAAGTAGCAGCTCTGTTATTTGGATAAAAGTAGCAGCTCTGTTATTTGGTTAAAGGTAGCAGCTCTGTTATTTGGATAAAAGTAGCAGTTCCGCTCTTTGGATAAAAGTAGCAGCTCTGTTATTTGGATAAAAGTAGCAGCTCTGTTATTTGGATAAAAGTAGCAGCTCTGTTATTTGGTTAAAGGTAGCAGGAGGTCGGTTATTTGGATAAAAGTAGCAGCTCTGTTATTTGGTTAAGGGTAGCAGTTCCGCTCTTTGGATAAAAGTAGCAGCTCTGTTATTTGGTTAAAGGTAGCAGGAGGTCGGTTATTTGGATAAAAGTAGCAGCTCTGTTATTTGGATAAAAGTAGCAGCTCTGTTATTTGGTTAAAGGTAGCAGCTCTGTTATTTGGATAAAAGTAGCAGTTCCGCTCTTTGGATAAAAGTAGCAGCTCTGTTATTTGGATAAAAGTAGCAGCTCTGTTATTTGGTTAAAGGTAGCAGCTCTGTTATTTGGATAAAAGTAGCAGTTCCGCTCTTTGGATAAAAGTAGCAGCTCTGTTGTTTGGATAAAAGTAGCAGCTCTGTTATTTGGATAAAAGTAGCAGTTCCTCTGTATGTTGCAGCCCCTATAATATTATCCGGCAGTGACTATGGATGATATTAAATTATTAAATTTAAATTTATATTAATTTACTCCATCTTCATGTGAGCTACTAGTTTTTAAGTAAAAATATTTGTATATATGTTAGTATGTTACACTTCCATATTGTGTTCAAACATACCTTCATATAGGCCAAACAGGAACGTCATTTTACACACGCTACCAAGAACAAATAAAAGGACTCACAAACAAAAACGCCCAACCAAACTTCACTGAACATCTCATACCAACAAACCATAACTAAACAAACATAACATCTAACCTATAAATTCTTCACAAACAAAATAAAAATGACCAACGATACACAACCGAAAATTTTGAGATATACAAACATTTCAAACACATTTACTCAACACCCAATTACATTATAACTCACATACACTTTTTGACATTATAACCCCTAATACTCTCTAAAAATACACCTACATCCCTACCCTATCCCACAACCAAGAGGTCAGTTACAGTTTGAGTTCACATTGAGACCATCTCCTGAAACAGCTGACTTCATAATAAAAAAAAGTAAGTGTTAGTAAAGGTAATTGTAACATATTAACATATGAACAAATTCTTTTAGTTATTTAAATTTAGTTGAAGTATTAAACATCCTGCCTGTTTATAGTAAGCATAATGGTTCTATGAAATAAAATGTGTTAATAGCTTAAATTACATATAACTTAGAAACTTACCATGGTTTTGTTAAGGTCTGGTTCCAAGTTGGACATCAGCTTGCCAGATTTGTAGTGCCATAATTGGATAGGATTTTCCTTTTGATAAGCGCAAGTAAGAATCTGATTTTAAAAAATCCAAAAATATATTACAATCACTCTATTAAACTACTTAATAAACTATGATATTAATGTTAAAATAATAAATATGGACTAAATTACATTTATTTCAATTTAAATATGCAATAAACTATATATAAAATTTAATATAACGTACTACCTACACTATAAAAATATTGTTTTTAAAAATATTTCAAATGCAAATTTCAAAAAACAGGATACAAAATATCATACAAAACTAATTACAAGTTACAATACAAAATACAACACGACACCAACAACAAAGATAAACTACAAGCACCAGGCATTTACAAACTAAACTGCGACAAATGCAACAAGTTCTATATTGGACAAACATGTTGCAGCTTTAAACAAAGAGTAGAGAAACACAAACAGAACACCAACTCAGCATTTTACAATCACATAAAAGAAACAGAACACAAATACACAGTCATTTACCATATCCTAGAAATCCTACACATCAACAAAAAAGGACCACATATCAACACACTAGAACAATATGAAATTTACAGACACACAAAAACACAAAGTAGAAACATATTAATAAACACAATACAAATCACACATACTCTTTGATACTATCGAAAACCTGCCTTTAAAACTGTCCCTGCTTGACGCCACATCTCTAAGCAGAAGATACAGATGAAGATCGCCACATAGTGATCGAAAACGTCCGCCTCAGTAAGATTTCACAAATTTATAAAATTTAAAGTTCGGATAGTCATCAACTAATGTTAAAGTGATTAATATTATAAGCTAATTATAATAACAGATTAGTTTAGCTATGAATGGTGAATAGCAAACAGTTATACCATTCTTTATCATGCACCCAGGTCCTCCCAGAGAAATTTCGGACCCCTGTGCAAACATGAGACGGACCTCTTGGTATACATGAGTAAACATGGGCCCCTTCATTTCTTCCAACATATACAACCCTGTATATGGCATGACATTATAAATAAATATTGTTTCCGTGTTAAAACCACTAGCTAGGCCTACTGAATCTAATCTGTGTATGTTTAGCTTTGTTGAAATAAACTCCTGCACGTTTACAGCAGCTAAGACATTGCATTTTGTGTGAATAGAATATTTCATTTACTGAGTATTACTTTGCCATTTAAAGCTTGAACAATTGTACATTTTAATTTTTATACTTTACTACTACAATGTTTTTATCTCTTTTATCGATCTTGCCACACAAGTAATTATTTTCTGCAGTAAAAAAACACCAACCCGGCCGGGCCCTTGTGCGTTTGCCCCCCTCTCTGGGCGGGCCTGCATGCACCTAACTCAACTCCAGATTTCAATAATTTGGGTCTAAAACAGTGATTTCTAAAGTGGTGTAGATTATTATTACACAGCTATGACTTTACACCATTTATACAGATACATATGAATTTTTGATAATTCTGCAACCTTTTTTGACGATCCTTTATAAATTTGTTACCTATTTTTTATTTGATTAATATCCTGTATTGTAATATTTGGTAATAAAATCAATCGGTAAATCAATAAACATTTAAAACCTACCTCTCGTCCAGTTTTGCTAAAATCAATGCCTTCTCCACATATATGTGGCCCTCGTATAAAACGAACTGAACTTTTTTGACGCAAGTCCCAGAATTGGACGGTATTATCCCAACCACCACTTAGAAATTCATTCACTTGTTGAAGGTGGAAAATACTTGTAAAAACACGAGAAGTATGGCCCTCAGATTTGTCAAAACTTATCCTAAAAATTTGAAAATAATCAATAGTTGTAAATATACAGAGTTTATAGAAATTTAGTCCATTCCAATATTGTAGTAAATTTGTATATTATAATCATTATTATAGTTATAATTGTTTTATTGGTGAATAATAATATTTATTGGCTCCCCCATAGCTAGCATCTTAGCAGAAATATTCATACACCATATTGAACAAAACCACATTTTACACAACAATAAATACTCAGATAACATAATTTATTGGTACAGATACGTCGACGACATCATAATATTATATAAAGGCAACACACGCAGAGCACACTTATTTCTAAAACACCTAAATTCCATACACCCTAAACTAACATACACCATCGAAACAGAACAACAAAACTCCCTCAACTTCTTAGACCTCACAATTAAACGAACTGACAAACAAACACATAAATTCAACATAAACCGAAAACCCACCAGTACTAATATGACCATACACAGTTCCTCACTAACCACCCACACCAACATAAACTAGCCCCTTACAACACCATGATATATCGCCTGCTTAAAACACCGCTAGACAAAGATGAACACTACCAGGAGTTAAACACCTTAAAATATATAGCACAAACGAACGGATACAACCCAACAATGATTGACAAATTATACAACTGCCTAAAAAATAAACATAATAACCTAAATACAAACACACAAGATGAAAATCCCATAAAACACTTATCAATACCATACAGATCATCCAAAACCCACAATCTAACCAACACATTACGAAAATACAACTACAAAATAGCTTACTCCACACACAACACTCTCAACAAACAATTTAAACCCAACAACAAAATCAACGACATTTACAACACCACTGGAGTTTAGAAACTAACTTGCAGTTCATGCCCCAGTTTTTACATAGACCAGACAGGGAGGTCATTCTACACACGTTACCAAGAACATATAAAAGCACTAAAAAACAATAACTACCAATCAAACTTCGCCGATCATCTCAACTCCACAAAACATGACTACATAGACATAACATCTAACCTACAAATTCTTCATAAACAACACAGAAATAACCAATGTTACACAACTGAACAATACGAAATTTACAGACACTTCAAACTACGCCCTACACACATACTCAATACACAATTACATTACAACTCACATGCACTTTTTGACATTATAACTCCTAATACACACAAAATACACCCACACCACCAAAATATCCCACCCCCACCCTAACCTACGTAAACCTTGAGATCAGTTACGGTCTGAGTTGACAAAGGGACACATCTCCCGAAACGGCCGTCCTCAACAAGCAAAGTAAGTGCTACTATAGGCAAGTTTAAAACATTTAAAAGTGCTTAGCAATATTATTTGTTACATTAGAGAAAGTCTCACACTTGAAACATGTTTTTGAATAAATAGCTATTATAAGTTAAAGTAATCAAGGCAGCAACTTGTGGAAACTAAGAAATAGGGTAGAAAAGTCAAAAACTCGGTCATACAAACATAAATCTCTTATAGAACATAAAACTAGTTAGTTAGCCAACACCCGTTTTTGGCATTTCAACCAACCAACAAATATGTAACATAGTCAAACTGAATATGTATAATAAAATAAGTAACCCCTGTCTGGTTGAAATTATGTAACGATTAATTAAGTTTCATTAAAGGATTACAAAATTCAAGAAATTATGTAACTGGGAAATCATTATTTACGTAATCTTATTGGCTTTAAATATTTTCAAATTAAAAAAAATATCCCCCCTTTTTGACTTCTGCGTATTGTAAATCTTATAAAAATATAAAGAACCATATTTTTTATCACTACTATAAAATAATAAAACTAACCCTCTCTCATATTTACTCTCCACTCTCATTGTCTCTTCATCATATAAATAGATAACCCCAGTATCACCATGAGAGAGAAATTTCGGGAGCTTTGGATGATATGTCACCCCTAATGTCTGTCTTTCTTCGTTTATACTTTTAATTATATTTCCTGTCTCATAATCCCAGAGTATTATATGGCCATTACTATCTGAAATGATAAAACCAATAAAGTTCATAAAATGCTCATTATATACAAATTGTGAAATGTTTAAAATAAACGGGTGTAAATAGTTTAACTTGATCAATAGAAATTTCAATATAATAGGTTCTTCTACTAACGGAGCATTAAAGTACTTAATGAGAAAAAATAGAAAAACTATGATAATTAGTTTTATTTTAATTTTCTTGAAGTAGGACTTTAAGGATTCGTTGAGCAATATCACTTGAAAGCCTAACACAAATTCACAAATTACGTGGGACAAAATGTTTTACATGCAACATTGAACAATTCACTGACCGAATGTGAAATACCTCTGTAAATACTGATTTTTTCCCAAGTATATTGATAAAAAATGCATTTATTTTCAATAATTTTTAAAACTTTCCATATTTATAGTTTGAATAAATTTTATAAAATCTTATTGTGAAAACGTTAATGATCACATTTGTGAGCTTTATAATGTTAAACATTTTGCCGATCGTTATGGGTAACAAATTCCCTGAGAATAATTTCATGAGGCATTGTATGGTGCCTAATAAGAGGAATTGTATAGAAAAACCTGAGAAGAAAAGTCTAACAATATTTGTAAGAAAAGCCCTAATATTTATTTTTTTATTTATTATACGTACTTATTTAGTATACTTTATTTTTATGACTTTCCATACTTATATTTTGAGTAAAATTTATAAAATCTTATTGTGATATAACGTTAATGATCACTTTTGTGAGCTTTATAATGTTGTTAAACGCTTGGGCGATCGTTATGGGTAACAAATTCCCTGAGAATAATTTAATGAGGCATAGTATGGTGCTTACATACTTGAGAGGCATTGTATAGAAAAACATGATGGGAAAAGTGTAACAATATTTTTAAGAAAAGCCCTAATATTTGTTTTTTCATTTATTAAATGCTTTTTAATGTCTTATTTCAGTAGGGGGGGGGGACGCACTGAATATTTTTATTTTACATACCAAACTCTGTTCTTCTAACCAATCAATGATTGCCCTTTACAATATGCCAATAAATAGGTTCAAGAAATTAATCGTGTATGCTTTATATACACAAACCAAAATGTTAATCTAAAAATGTTATACATGAACATTAGCAGTATTGAAGACGAGAGTGACATTTTGATAGATACAATTTTTGGATTGGTTTAAATATTGTGACTTTTTTGTCCATGCTATAATGATTGTATCTGTAAAGCTAGTATGATTGTATCTGGTGCCTGGAAAGTGCTGTCACCTATTGCTAACTTGGACTTCTAGACACTGTCATCATGGCTAAAGTGCTTTAGTTAAAACCTTGTAAAGATGATAGATAAATCTGGGATTTATAAAATAAATTGTAATTCATGTAGTAAAATTTATATTGACCAAACAAAAAGAAAAATATTAACCAGATTTAATGAACATATTAGCCATATAAAATTTCAAAGACCTAAAAAATCTAGTTTTGCAGAACATATTCTAAACACTAAACACACTTTAGAATTAAATGATCTCAAATTATTGAAAACTGTTAATTCAAAAGGTCTTTTGAATAGTTTTGAAACTTTGTACATTCACAAATATGACGAAAATAATTTATTAAATTGTGATAAAGGGCCTGTCCCTAAATCTCAGTTATATTCATTAATTAGGAGATAGTTATAACCTTTTTTTGTTAATAAATAATTTTATTGTTTTTTTTGTAAAATTGAAATAGTTGTAACGGTAACTCTTCACCATGGGAGTTGAAAGTCCGGACCAAGTTGCAGAGGTGGAATTTACTGCAACGTGATTGGTCGTACTTGTTTTTTAAAATAAGGGATGTGGCGAAGTAGTTTCCAGTTTATGCCTATATATTTGTTGTATTATGTTGTTTAAAGTTAGTTGTATTTTTTAAATACCTCTGAAGATGATTGCTGGGTAATTGAAATGTACATAAGGTTTAAATAAATGTTATTTGTGGTTTAGAGGTTTTATTTATTTAAAAATAAACATTACGCCACAGTTGCTTCATTCAGTTTTAAAACCTTGTGTTTATCTGGAGAGAAAACTTGCAAACTTTATGTTTTATTGCATAACATTTAACCTGATTGCTGCCGTTTACACAGGCAATTATATTCATTATAATGATACAATCCTATAACGGTAAAAAAACTTAATTATATACATTTAAAGTTACTTGTTATAATAATCTTGAATTCACTGATTAAACTATAATCAAGTAATACATAACTCAGTGAATACTTAAGAGCTTACTTGCTGACGTGTTTCGAAACAATAGTTTCATTTACGAAGCTAAACCTCTCCTCCTGAGTAAAATACTTTTGTTTTAAAGATATACATACTTAATGAAATTATGCAGGTTGGTGGCGTGAGTATGTGACAGATGCAGCTTGTCACAATGTCACCCCATTAATCGAGGAAAATGTTTTCCTTAATCCCTCGTATTTATGTTTTTTTCAGTTGTTCCAAATATATTGGTGCAGTAAGATTACCCATTATGCCCAGAACATGTGTAAGAAAGATTGGAGCTCATTCTTATCGCAACTACACTGAAGAAACCCCGGCAGAAGCAGTCAAACAAGTCTTAGACAAAAACCTATCACTGAGGGAAACTTTCATAGGTGGAATTATTACAAATAGATGTTATTAGAATGAACAACCCAGATAGCTTGCCTTAGCAACTGGGCGGGTCCACGGGTGGCGGATAGTGGAACGGCCTACAGATATATAGGTTACTTGTGAATAAGGATTCCGGAAGGTTTCTGAATAAGCAGGCCCGGACCAAGGCAATGGTTCAAAGGTGAGGAATTATCCCTCCTCGTCAGTCAACCGGTTGGGTGTGGTAGAAATAACTACTCTGACTGGGGACTGGGGTAGTTGGGAATTAAGTCCTCACAATGCTACTCTCACCTCCCAGGTGAACCAAGGGCAATGCGGCTGTGAAGTATGGGCGGGAAACTAACCTAACGACACAGTTGTAACAAAAGAGAGTAAAGCAGGCTGTTCGCTCCATGAGCAACAGTTAATAATGTCCTGAACTTGGGGTGTGCTTCAAGGTCAGTGACAGAATACCCAATCCAAGGTGGAAGGCATCGTGCCGATGGATGAATGGCTGCAGGGTATAAAATGCAGTAGCACACGATCCCCTTGAGGAACCAGACAAAACCTCATTGTATGTTGTCCTGCCAGGGCAGTGGGGGTTCTGCTCTGGTTGACTGTTCTTTCCCCCATACTTGGGAAGCTAATGGACCAAGTAAGTACACAAATTGATATTGAGTCTGCACAGACAGCGGGAGCCAATGAGATGGCAAACCGTGAGTCTGTAGCAGATGTGTCAATGGCAACCACCACTGGGGGTGCGGGTGCGGGGCTACCAAGCTGCCGACTGCAGAAACCAGTGAAATGGTTGTAGAGTTGAGCACACTTTCTCTATGGAGAAAGCGTATGAGTGGAGCGGCCAGAAGGCGGCTCCGAAGAGATCAGGCGATAGCAGTGGGAGGGCCAATAATCCTGAGCACACAACGCAGGGGAGGCCAAAACCGAGCCGAGCATGTTAACGTCCAGGGCTTGGATGTTGTGATGGGTGAGGTGCAACAGGTTGGAAGCAATCAACCACGAGCACCAAACCCCAGCATGGAGATTGCATACTCGAACAACTGGGCTAATCTCCCAGATGTTTCGGGATATATGAGTATCGAGTGCGTGGTCAAAGAACCTGTCTTGGAGATGGGCAGTGACCACCTTACTCGGACGTTTGCACCTGACCAGGCCCACCAAACTATGATGGAATGGTCAGGGTCAGTAACATCGGGAGCTCAGATCTGGTACACAGATGGCTCCAAGATGGACTTCGGCACTGGAGCTGGGGTGTATTGTAAAAACCCAAGGGTAAAACTAGTTTTTTCCTTGGGGAGGCATACCTCTGTCTTTCAGGTCAAAGTATATGCTATAAATGCCTGTCTGGGAGAGATAGCGAGAAGGGGAATACACAGGACCCGGATTGCCATTTTCTCTGACAGTCAGGCAGCAATTAAGGCACTAAACGGACATGTGGTCACCTCGGCCATAGTCAGGGAGTGCCTAAATAACCTAGAAGCCCTGGCAAGGCACAATCAAATCAAGATAGGTTAGGTGCCAGGGCATAGGGGAATATTTGGAAATGAAGCCGCAGATGCAATGGCCAGAGAGGGGTCTTCAACTCCCCTAATTTGACCGGAGCCGGCGGTAGGTATTTCCAATTCCATGGTCAAGATTGCAGTGCGAAGGTGGATGGCTGAAAGACACTGTGAGCACTGGGACAGGGCTGAAGGAATGAGACACAGTAAGCTAACCCTTAGGAAACCTTCCTTGGGTCTGCAGGAGAGTCTCATCTATCTGTCTAGGCAGGAATTGATGATAGCCACAGGTCTACTCACGGGACACTGTGGACTAAGGAAACATCTGCATAATACGGGTATCTTCAAAGATGAACCAGTGTGCAGATTATGCGGGCAAGAACTGGAGACCACCACACACATCATTTATAGATGTGAAGCACTTGTCGAGAGGCACTTCAACCTCTTTGGTGATAGCACAGCTCTGGAAGAGGATGCTGAAGGTAAAACACTAGTCAGGAAACTTCGAAATCTGGTAAGAGGGAAGGGGCTCTTTGACTAGATCAGAGAGGTAAGTACAATATACCTAAGGTAGCGGTGCTTCGGGCAGTTTAAACCCACTCCCAAGTTAATTAAAAAAAAAAAAAAAATGAACAATCTTATTATCTTTTTTTTCAGGTACAACATTCACAAGACTTCAATTTGGCTGAAGTCAAAAGCCCCAGGATGTCTCAGTTGCAATACCAATGAAAACTGCAGGGGATCAGCTAGTTTGTACACAGGATAATGAAATAAAGTTTGCTGTACATACTATTTCCATGTCAACATATGGATTTCCAATTATCTGTTTTGACCTCCGATGTATAGTTAAAAGTTATCTGGATAGGGCAGGGGAGAAGATAAATGTTTTTTTAAAATAATTTTTCTTGCGGATTTGGGCCAAATCTTTTATGAAACGACACAGAGACTTTGTTTTACAAAGAACAGCTAAAAACATGACCAATTTAAGGGCTTCAATTGGTAAAAAATTAACTAATGATTTCTTTTCAAACCTTGAGCAAGAAATTACTGGTGTACTTCCAGAAAAAATTTGGAAAGACAATGAAACAAATCTTGTCGATGACCCAAGAAACAAAAAGGTTTCACACACTTTGGATACACAAACCCAGAGCAAATTTTAAACTCATCTAAGGCCTGTACATCTTTGATGTACTATGGGAATGTTGCAGGAAATCTAGCACCTTATATGTCTGTAAAAACTCTATGAAGCAGAAAAGATTTGGTGTACTTTGACTGACAATGAGTTGAGCGAGTCTAGGTATAACAGAACTAAATCTGAGTGGTTTGATCACCAGGTTTTTGAAGATTGGTCTATTCCTCTCATGCCACTTATTTTGAAAAAAAAACAAAAGGACATCAAAGTATTAATAGGGGATAGTTTGAGCTTCTACATCAACCTGGAACTGCAGCATCACTATGAGGGAAATTAAATTAAATTAGTATTTAAATTAATCCTATCAAGTACAACCCTAGTGCTCCAACTACTGTTGCATTATTCCGCCCATTGAAGTCATTAGAGGGAAATACTTTCTTCTTTCAAGGTGACACCTTCAGGAAGCCAATGCCCTTCTATTCCAAAGGATGAATTTCCTGATCTATTAAGGAAGCTTGTGGCAGCCACGGAAATGAACACAGAAAAAAATTTAAAGTTTGGTTTCCGTAGAACAGCAATGTTTCAAACAAACAGCAAGTTTTGACGAGGCATCCTAATGCTAGCATAAAGAGAAATTTGGGTGATATGACAAACCTCATTGGAGAATCTTTCCTTGTGGAGTTATGAAAAAAAAGGCAAGATGAGACAAACCCAAGAGAGCAGAAAAGACAGAAGACGTTAAGAATTCTACCACAGACAAGTATTAGAACATCAAATGTTTTTTAATGAGGAAAGTAAGAAAGCTGAGGGAGACAGAGAGCTTTATAAGACAAAAAAGGAAAGACACCGAAAAAGCAGAAAAGAAAGGCGATCAGTGGAATGATCAATCACAGTGATTCGACAATGGTCAAGTGACCGAAAGGTGCCTCATCACAACTAGGTAAAATTATTGCACTTAGTGGTGGATAAAAGTATTTACAATAGTAATATATCAACTTCATAAAGTCAGTGCAACGGAAAAATAATGGACAACGTAAAATATCAATATCAATATCAATATCAATATCAATATATATATATATATATATATATATATATATATATATATATATGTATATATATTCTTGATATTTTATACCTATAGGAAGCAAAGAAGGTGAATGTATAAGCATGCCAAAGAGATGGTAATTTTAAGGATTTTGTTTATATCAGATTTGAATACCCCTCTCTTTCCCATCGCCGTTTTATAATACAAATTTGGATTTGCCTAGTAGAGAAGAGGGAGCAATTGGATTGTTACAGGTTAAAGATTTATTGCCCCAAATTTAAACAGTGTGTGAATTGATATGAAATGGGGTTCCGCAAAATGGAGAAATAAGAGGTACCAAGATAGAGCTTATTACCATCTAAACTCCTACCTCGGTATAATACCAAAGTACCGGAAATTTATTTGTCTTTTTAACAATTTTTTAAAAAATTGACTAGAAATTTCTAGAAAAAAAACAACTAACCTAATAAAGTAAAATAACAATAAAATAATGACTGTAATATTACTTAAGTAAGTAAATTAATTCAAAGTACTTACAAGAACATAAAAGTTTTGTTTCACTGTTATTTTCTTGTAATCTGAATTTCACTGAAGTAATAGCAACACTCTCTGTTTTTTCTGTGTTTTCCAAACTTCTTATTAACTGGCCAGTCCCTGACTTGAAGATTCGTAATACTCCATCAGAGCAACCAGCAACTATGTGCTCTTTGTTAGGTGAGTATTTGAGAACGAGTATATCAGTACCAAATTCATTTCCCCTAATAAGAACAGATTGGTTATATTAGCATAATTACGAAGCATTTTCCTTATTCATAATAGAAAATATTTCATATTTAAAAAAACTAAATGATCTTATTAATAGAAACTTTCTCTTGAATTTTGTAGCCAAATAAGTTCGATGAAACTTAATTAATCACTAAACACTTGTAAATGTTTATAAACTTGCCAATAGTAGCACTTAATTATATTTGTTGAGGACGGCCGTTTCGGGAGATGTGTCCCATTGTCAATTCAGACCGTAACTGATCTCAAGGTTTATGTAGGTTTAGGTGTTAGGCCTACACAAACCTTGAGTAAACTCAGTTACGGTCTGAGTTGACAATGGGACACATCTCCCGAAGAGGCCGTCCTCAACAAATATAAGTAAGTGCTACTATAGGCAAGTTTATAAACATTTACAAGTGTTTAGTGATAACTAGTAGCTCACGTGAAGATGGAATCAACGAATATTAATTATCACTTTTACATTAGTTTATGACTATCTGAACTTTAATTTATTTTGTAAATTTTCTATAGAAACTTTCTACTTGACTGATTTAGAACCTCAGCTATAAACTACAAGGTAGTTGGCATGCAGCCTAATACTTTTGGAAGTATTGTTGTTGGTATAAGACTTTTGTAATTATAATTTATAGAAGGCATTAATTTATGTCGAAACTCTTGGAAATATATAAATATGTAATACTTGCCTATAGTATCATTTACTTTTTTTTTAATAAGGTCAGCCATTTTAGGAGATATACCCCACTGTCAAATCAGACCATATCATAACGGACCACTTGATTGTTGTTATTCAAACATATGCTTCAAGTTGACTAAATTATTCCTCCACATTTTCTTCATTAGGCAATACCTCACCCAAAAAACTCCATCAAAAATAATTTTTGTTCTTGTAGTAGTATTAAACAAAAAAGTAATTGCTTTTTTTAACATAAGAACAATTGTCTACATCTAAATTAGTAGCTCAAGTTAAAGACGGAATCAAATAACATTCATTTATTTTTAAATAAATCTTTTAATCACTTAAACAATAGTTTATGACTATCCGAACTTTGAATTTAGTAAATTTGTTAAAACTTACTGAGACAGAACGTTTTCTATCGCTATGTGCCGATCTTCATCAGTGTCTTCTGCTTGGAGATGTTGGGTCAAGCGATGACGGTTTTAAAGGTAGGTTTTTGATAGTATCAAAGAGTATGTGTGATTTGTATTCTGTTTGTTCGTTTAATATGTTTGTACTTTGTGTTTTTATGTGTCTGTAAATTTCATATTGTTCTAGTGTGCTGAGATGTGGTCCTTTTTTGTTGATGTGTAGGATTTCTAGGTTTTGGTAAATGTCTGTGTATTTGTGTCCTGTATCTTTTATGTGGTTGTAAAATGTTCAACCGAACGTAATGGACTGTAAAATTCAAGAATTTAAATAAATGCGGTTGAATTGCGAGTCACGTATTACTACTTATTTACATGGGCAACGTTTCAATAACGAATACGTTATCGTTATCAAGCCTACAATACTTAAGTACACAATTAAAATTACCAACAATAATAACAATAGTTCACAGATAAATAGATACAATGACATTTCTTATAATTATAAAACACGACATAAACCACTCAAATGGGTAAGGTCAAAAAAAATATAAAATAATTGAGTACTTATGTATTGTAGGCATGAAGACGATAACCTACCCACTATTGAAACGTCGCCTCTGTAAATAAATAGTTGTACCAGACTCGCAAGTCAACCACAATTATTTCACAATAATCTTTGTGAGTGTAAACATGATTAACATTCATTTATGTTTTGAGATTGTTAAAAACAAATTAATTCTTAATAATTAGAGTTACTTTTTCTATAGAGCTTGCAGTTTTTAGTGTTGTACATCTTAAGATTTTTGTCATAATTACACTTTTGGTATCACTTGGAAAATAGCCACTACCTACTGATATTTTTCAGCAGATGCATTTCACACTAGGTTTGACCTAGTGTGAAAATATCAGTAATTAGTGGTTATTTGCCAAGTGATACCAAAAGTGTAATTATTCTGTAGGCTTAGTATGTTTGTTTTAGATATGGGATCTTGTAGTTTTATTTTTAGAATAATTAATCAATAACTGATGCGTTGTCCTGGTTGTACTATATGTTTTGTGTTATTTAATTCAGTACTTTGTTCACACGATTCTAAAAGCTTAGATAAAAACATCACTCATCATTAACACCATTCAAATTAGGTTACAATACCACAAACAACATGTAGACAAAAATAAGGTTCTAAAAGTTTGAGTAAAATTGCCTCAACTAAATGAGATTCATCTGCCGTCTGGCATATGACAATAGCAGTACAAGTCTGGAGATCTGTATATAAAGAGTTAAGCTTTTTGTGGGGTCACAACATTCCCCTCGCTGATTCCATCATTACATCTAGATAAGATACCTCAAGAGCAGCCTTGGAGATACTTCTCAAAAATGTATTTACCTTGTACCTTCCTATTTTCAATGCCTTAAGAACAAATGTATGGATCTCTGGAACCAATTTCAACAGGGCAATAGAGACACGAGAACCCCTTATGCTAAACAGAATAATGCTAAAACCCATACCTGTTCCCCTTATAAGTTTACAAATAGGCCTCAAACAATTTACAAAAACTGAACTTACTTCTTCCTTCTACAACAGGCATCCAGCTCCAGGAGTAGCCGTTAGCCCGATATCCATGATAAATCGATTCTGGTACTGGCCATTATTTTTTCTTGAGAAGAATATCTTGCCATTTTTCAACCTCAACTCTCAGGATGTCTCTTGAGATAATGGGATGAGTACAGTTGAACAGGATATGTTCAACTGTCTCCTCATCCTTGTTGCAGAGAGCCGAGAGTGGGAATTCAGTGAAGTTAAACCTAAATAGGTAGCTCTCCATTATTATGTGACCTGTTCTTGCTCTGGCTATGAATGATGCTATCTGGTGCGGTAACCCACCAAATTTGTAGTCCATGGCTGGCTCGGGTTGAAATTTAAACAGGTGGCGACCAGTTGATTCTCTCTCCCATCATTGTTTCCATGTCTTCTGGAAAATCTTGTTTGCGACTCTTTTACAGTAGGTTAAAGAATGTCAAAAACTGAACAAACTAATAAAGCAGCGAATTTAACACAAATGAACAAAGCAAAATATACAAACTTTTCCATTCATACCATACAGAGATAGTTGTCACTGAAAAACAATAACTTTATGCAACTTTGGTGTATTTATTTTAAAAGCGTACAATTTAGTACTACAATATAAAGTTGGAAACAATTAATATATGCATTATTTTTTAAAATTAAAAATTCATTTAACCAAATGACATTTACACTAAAGTTCCTTTTTCAATTCCTTCTATTAGTTCACACTCTCCTTATACAAATCTAGTACAAATTTTCAATTGTTAATAAAATACGTTTTTATTCATTTAATCGTGTTTAAATACATTTTTTTAAACCTGTAGGGGATGACTCTTGATATTAATAGTTTTTTTTAATATTTATTTATTAATTAAATTTTTAAATGTTCATGTCTCAGACAAATTCGAAATGAGTGACTCCATGTTTGAGATCCAGCACTTTGGCACTGAGTCAACTTTCCTGTAGTTAGAAATCAGTTACTTAAAGATGTATAGGAAATTATAAAAGAAAGGTCCTTGCAATAATGAAGTATTACAAGAGATGTATAGAATGAGTAATTATAGATCACCATAGAATGATTTAATATATACTAAGATTAGAGTATAGTAGTTAATTATATATAAACAAGAAACTAAAAGAAAAACGAATAAATAGAAACAAAGAAAAATAGTAGTCCTACATCATTTACTGCATAGAGAGGAAAATTATAAGGAAATTCCTCTTTTTATTTTGCCACTTAATATAGTGATTCTGATATATCTATATACATATTTATATTAAATGTACTTATAAATTAAAAAGTAACTTAAATATAATTTTTCTTGGTTGACCTCGGTAAGAATTGACTTAATTATTTTTTTTATATTACTTGTTTTATAAAAAAATTAAGTAATGACGTTTTTTTTAATTACAAAAGTTTTTCACTTGGATGGCTTATATTAAAAATACCATTTAAAAAATCTATTAAGATAGAAGATTTTCCATTGCCATAGGCAATAACTACTAATGTCTATATTAGTAAACAGACTGCAGCTTAAACACAGACTCAGCAGTTAAGCTGAGTTGTGCCAGTTTTACAGCCAGGTTTTCAATAATTTAATAAAACATTGTGTATGATTTACATTGAATTTTTTCATGTAGTATGTTTTTACTATTTCAGTAGTAGCATGTTTTTTTATGTTAGTGGGTGGTTTAAAGTGTTGTGGATGAATGTGTTTATCATTGTTGATTTTTTGTAGATGTTGAAGGTATGTTTTTTATGTAGAGCTTTTTATCAACTGATATTGAAGAAATTTAAGGATCAGTGAGTTTCTAGTTCTGAGGTGAAATTGATCTTCAGTGCTCTGTTGTTCCGTGGCTTAGCCAGGACAATGTTTGGGGTGCCACGACCTGAGGAGTCAGGGAGGTGGAACATTTTTATCTCTAGAAATCATATTTTATGCTATTTTGGGAATTGACATTACACAATTGTTGGGTTGTTGCTAAAAAACTAGCGCTGCTTTATAGGGTGATATTTTTCTCATAAAATTAATTAGTTTGGAGGGGGCCATCTGCTCCTTTTGTCCTCCTCTGTCTACGCCCCTGTTTTTATGTATGAAAGGAGTTTTCCATTTTGCCCCCTCTGTCTACGCCCTGTTGTTTATGTATGAAAGGAGTTTTCCATATTGACGAGTATTGCTCCCATATAGTGTGATAATATTGTAGATGTATTTGTGCCAGTAAGTATATAGGCTGTCTGGTTGGGAGTGGAAGTTGGAGATGAAATGTTTTTGTTTGATGATGGTTTGCTTATGATTTTAGTAATGTGAGTTTGTAGTTTGTTTTTCTGCATCAGTTGGGATTTTTGTATATATAAGGTTCAGTTATGGGAATATTAGAATATAAGTTTTGTTATGAGAAGTGTTTGTTTATATTCCACCTCATAATATCAAAACTGTCAAAAACGTGTTGTTGTTCATGACGATTTGGTTGTTAATTACTTATTACACTTTGATATTACTTGTGACCAGACTTTTTTTGAAACCAAAAATGTCTAGTTGCAAGTAATATCAAAGTGTAATAAGTAATCAAAACTGTATTTCACCTTATAACTTTATAAACTCAATTTCACTTTAAAATTCAAAACCCACAGATTCTTAGATTTCCTTTCCTGACAAATTTCTTACGATACATACCAAAAATAAACACTTTATAGTGTTTATTCCAATAATTCATGGATCATCTAACCCTCTCTCTTTCTTGAAGTAGAAAATTGTATCACCTTAAATGCTTTCTCTGAACTCTTCATAACTTAATTGTAAACAAACCTATCATTAAATACTGAATTTTATAAACCATGCAACAGTAGGCCTAATATTGTTTTTATCTTTAGGTGACAACAACAATACAAATAATTACAAAATTTAAGTATTTTAAAACATTTTGGGAAAACATAAAAAAGTGACATCGAACAATTTCTACTGAAAAAAATACAAAGAATTTTTATAATTTAACAAAAATAAAGATCTATAATATATTTTGCACACAGTTTATCTGGTTAGGGCATCTTTAAATCCATAATACTATAAAATAAGACATTAACCTGCTAAAACCCATTTTGCTCTTTTTTTCTAATAAAAATAAAGATAACAAGTGTAATAGATCACTTTTACATTAGTTTGATGTAAAACTAATGTAAAAGTGGTTAATTAAGTTTCTTTGAAGGTAATGGACTACAAAATTCAAAAGTGTAATAAATTTAAACCATTAGGACTTTTCACACAAGTTATTTTTACTATATTCTACAAAT
Organism: Prosapia bicincta; assembly: GCA_036971475.1. NCBI lineage: Eukaryota > Metazoa > Arthropoda > Insecta > Hemiptera > Cercopidae > Prosapia > Prosapia bicincta. Next base: position 78,771,201 of record JBAIZL010000010.1, on the reverse strand, counting down.
TTATTAATCAATGTATACTAAAATACCAGTTAGAATAAATAATTTGATATTTACATCGAACATAATGGACGAATTTCACCACCTTTACGTTTACCTGCCATACTCAAAAGCCTAAATGACTTTAAACACACGTAAGATAAGTATAATTCACGCGATTTTTCAACAATAGCTAAATAATAAGGCAGTATTTCGTTTGACTGATTACTGTAGGGCTACTTTAATGCTTTCTTAATAGCCTTGACGCCTTAAAAAATTTTTTAAAGATAAAAATAACCTCTATAATCTACATTTATATTTGCCACGGTAAACCACAGCCTTTATTATACGATTTAATACTTTACATCGAGTGTATAGTTTTTATAATAACTTTCTATTTGATTTTGTTTCAATTGTCTACCTTTTTTCAATGTAAGCAAATTTTGAATATTAAAATTAGATGACGAAATTATTAATAACATTAAATTAGTTTAATTATTATAAATTTATTCCTAACATTATTGTTTGTAGTCAGCTAACCTGTTATTTTTCAGAAACTGATAATAATCTACAATCTGACAACGTTGCTACACAATACATTTACATTCAAAAAAGTAAACACAGAACATCTGGACAATACAGACATAATCGTTAATGTGATAAAAATATGTCTATAATTTGCTTCATTGAATTGTTTGTAGTTATTATCGCTAAATCCGGTTAGTATGTATGGTCTTTTTGAAACTTTGTGTTTTAATTAAAAGCGGTAAAAATTTTTAATTAAGGAAAAACGTAAATTTGTATTACACAATTCTTAACTAACAGCCTAAATTTGTAAGTAGTATTAATACAAACACAAACATAAGTGATTATGAATGTACAAAAGTATAAAAGTATTTGTACATTTAAATAATTTTTGGACACTATTAAATGGTAAATACTAACATTTAACATCCTGAATAATGAGTTTAATTTGATAAATATAAAAAAATACAAATAATGTGTGTGTGTGTGTGTGTGTGTGTGTGTGCCTGTGTATTATAAGTAAATTGCAATTTTATATTTAAATAGAGCTAGAGTTCACAATCAAACACTTTAACATGTACAGATTACTGCTGCTATAAGCAAGTGGTACACATTAATAAGCATATGTCCAAGTATTGTAAATTGCATAAGTTAAATTGCAAAATTAAATAAGTTCTTGACAGTATAATATTCTGGCAGTTTTCTTGAAAGAAAAATAAAGTTTTGTACTTAAAATCAAATAACATTTATGTTAGAAAATAAAGAAGAAAAGTAAAATATAGCCTATTAATTTATCTTAAGATAAAAATCTTTAGATGAATATAATTTTTTAACAAAATACAAAATTCTTAATATAAATGTCAATAATGTAGCTATGACGATCGTACTGTAGCTCACAACCTAATGTAAAGTCTTTGAATTTACAGTCTTGTAGATAATGAGCATACAATTGTGGATTATCGACAGTTGTAGAGGTTAAAGAAGTCAACTTTAAAAGTACAGAGGTTGACGATTAGAAGAGCGGAGTATATTAGCAACAAGATCATTTTTATAACAGTGGAAAATGGACAGCAAGATCTCTCCTTAACATAATCAATGAATGCCTGCACCAGCAATAATATCGAATGTTATAATTGCTTAAATACTGAGGTAATATAATTAATATTTGTTGATTTCATTTTCACGTGAGCTACTAGTTATCACTAAACACTTTTAAATGTTTATAAATTTGCCTATATAGGCCAGACAGGGAGGTCCTTCTACACACGTTACCAAGAACATATAAAAGCACTAAAAACAATAACTACCAATTAAACTTCGCCGATCATCTCAACTCCACAAAACATGACTACATAGCCATAACATCTAACCTACAAATTCTTCATAAACAACACAGAAATAATCAATGCTCCACAACCGAACAATACGAAATATGTAGACACTTCAAACTACACCCTACACATATACTCAATACACAATTACATTACAACTCGGACTCATTGTTTGACATCATAACTCCTATATCTCTATTGACAGCAAGAAGCCTGATTGAATCTACAATCAATGAAAAAACAAAGGAAACCCAAAATGAAATGAGCGCTGGAAAGATATGGAAGGGTCTGGTGCACACAGTACTAATACCACATATCCTACCTAGAGTGGAAGCTGTTGCCAGATTCAGAATGCTTATGGGCCATGACTATATGCAAGCCCACCTATATAAAATAGGATTAGCAGCCTCAGATATTTGCCGTCTGTACAACTGCCAAAAGATAGATGCCCCACATCTTGAGAATTGCACAGCGTTGCAAGATGTGGAAGACCGAAACCAGCCTTGTCTGTACTGGGAGGCTAGGAGGAGAATGGCAGATATGCCAAGATCTGGCATTGGCTAAAATAAAATAATTAAAATAATAATATTTGTTGATTCAATCTTCACATGAGCTACTAGTTTTTGCTAAACACACTTGTAAATATGTTACAACTTGCCTATAGTAGTACTATTTGTTGAGGACGGCCTTTTTGGGAGGCCGTCTGAGTTGACAATGGTACACATCTTCCGAAACAGCCGTCCTCAACTAATATAAGTAAGTTCTACTATAGGCAAGTTATAACATATTTAAAAGTGTTTTTAGTGACTCACACGCTTTTCAAACACTCACAACTATGAATAACATCTTTACTGATTTTATTTTGTTACGCTGAAGTACTCAACAGCATTTTAGAATAGCTAATAACATATAGTCATGCCAAAAATTTGAAATATTCTTAACTTAATAGTAGTTTATAACAATGTTATCGCTAAACGATTTTACTTATTACACTTTTGCTATTACTTGCGACCAGACTTTTTGTCAACTAAAGGTTGTTAAATTGTTAACTTACACTTGGAGGAAATGTTTTTGTCTTACAACTTCTTCAACCTCCAAGGCTCAGGCTGAAGAAGTCATAAGACGAAACCGTTTCCTCCAAGTGTAAGTTAACAATTTAACAACCTTTAGTTAACAAAAAGTCTGGTCGCAAATAATAGCAAAAGTGTAATAAGTAATGACCAGCTTGTCATGAACAGCACAAGATATCGATATTAAATGATTTTATTGATAAATATCTTATTTCTTAAATAGCAAATAATTAATATTTGTAACTTCCTAAACCTGAAAAATACAATAAATAAAATTATTTCAAAACACAGGTATTATTGCCAGACATACAAATTTTGAAAAATGAGGATACATGACATTAAATTACATTAATTGCTGATGTAACAGAAGTTGGTGGAGGAAAATAGTCCTATGTCAAAAAAAAATTAATTGAAAAATTTTAAATTGCATCTCTAAACATTGCTTGATTACTGAACTAACATTAGTAAAATGATATGAAAGAGGGAAAATAAAGTAATCAACAAAAATTGGTACAAATAATTATTTAAGTTAGAAATGTTAGTAATAAAAAACCTAAATGCTCAACCTTTGAAGTGGCAAAATCCTGATATCAAGTAATGTAGGACCTAATTCAAGTGGTAATTACCAAAATCAGGCATATTTGTAAGGATATAATAAACATCAATTATTTTTATATACACATAATGTAAAAAAGTTCATTAAATATGAACATTTGATACATAAACATCTATCTCGAACATAAATATTAATTCTTATTGGCTTGGTTATTTTTGTTTTCTACAGAGTATTTTTGTTGTTTTATGTTTCATTTTATGAAATGTGATAAAATATTCAACTGCAATATGTCTAATAAAAATTAAGGTAATCGCTCGAATGACCCTATTACTTGATCCATTTCAAGTGATGAAGGAAAGTTGACTTCGGTATGATCACCTAGTAATTAAATAAATAGCTCTTACAACTAAAGCAATCAAGCGAGAGATAAACTTCTTAGCATTTCATGGATTCGCCATATGGATGCCGGGTTCATTGTGTGGCAGAGGGAGTAACCCTGAGTAGCCCCGGGACTTGTGACTCCAAGGGTAGATTTAAGAGGCCTCTTTGTGATGACAATGGACACTCACCTTTACTACTCATGTTACTCCTACCCAGCCAAATTTCGTAGCAGCCTGCTAATGCAGCTTTAGCTACTCGTTCTAAAGTAGGACTTACTGTAGTTCTCGACAGGCTTTTAGTAGGTTGTAGAGAGATTTTGCTGGTATATGTCTCGCTCCTACTTCTACTGCATATAAATTAATCGTATAGTCATTTTTTGTTAATTATTTATTAAAAACAAATAAAAACATACACAAAACTCACAAATTATTCATTTATTTACTCATACGCATTTCAATGACCAAGTCATCATCATCAGTGAGTGTTACTACTACAAACTCTAACTTACAACTTACAACTTAGAGTTGTAAGTTAAAGTTTGTAGTAGTAACACTCACTGATGATGATGACTTGGTCATTGAAACGCGTATGAGTAAATAAATGAATAATTTGTGAGTTTTGTATATGTTTTTATTTGTTTTTAACATAACCTTACAAGCTAAGCTCAAAGAATATTTGTTTAATTATTTATTAGTTCATAATACTTATTCATTTTTATTCTCTTGAGTTTTGTAGTCCATAGGTTTGGTGAAACTTAATTAATCACTTTTACTTATGACTATCTAAACTTTAATATTGTAAATTTGTAAAAACTTACTGAGACAGAACATTTTCGATCACTCCGTGACGATCTTTATCAGTTTTTGTACTTTGTGTTTTTGTGTGTCTGTAAATTTCATATTGTTCTAGTGTGTTGAGATGTGGTCCTTTTTTGTTATGTGTAAGATTTCTAGGTTATGGTAAATGTCTGTGTATTTGTGTCCTGTTTCTTGATTGGAGAATGCTGAGTTGTTGTTCTGTTTGGGTGATTTTGTGTGTTCTTTTTTACTGTGTTATCTTTGAGTATGTTTGTTTCCCACGGTACTGTTAGTTCTACCAGGATGATATGTTTAATTTTCAAAAAAACGGAATATATCTGGTCTAGATGACGAAACATCAACATTCTTTATACATCAACACATTTAAAACACCGTATTGTTGGCCCAAGTTAACATATAGTGCACATAACCCAAATGATAAATTTATTAAAAGTCTGATAGAAAAACTTATATAATAATCACTTGCGGGTGAAATACTCCCATTGATATATAATGTTTTCAACTGCAATTCCCAGTCAATTAGTGTTTAATCATAAAATTGTTCATTATAGTTCCAAGACTACTACTGCCTTTCTATTTGTAGAGTAGAAATATATTTTAAATCTTAAAAATATGCTATAATCATAAAACATCGCATTATGTATTATATAATAAATACACAAAAACCTCTTAACCACAAACTTTCTTTATTTTACCCTTATGTACATTTCAGTTACCAAGTAACCATCCTCACAGGGATAACATGAGGATAACAATGTTATCCCTCTGAGGGTGGTTACTTGGTAACTGAAATGTACATAAGGGTAAAATAAAGAAAGTTTGTGGTTAAGAGGTTTTTGTGTATTTATTATTAAATTCAACCACAGTATATTCCTAATAAATAGTTATGTATTATAGTTTATATTGTAAAGTAAAGAATAAAATAATGAAATAATATTTGGCACATGTTTACAGCTCTTGAAGGGCACTGCCTGTGCACGAATGTTAACCTATAATGAAAAGAATTTAATTTCGTGAATATAGTAAATTTAGGAATCTAATAAACAGATGAGTAACTACACATTCTAGCAGTTTGAATGTGATGACTCTAGAGGGATGGTTAGTTGACAATATGTTATTGTTGTTTGTTGTAATAATCTTGAATACGCTTAATAAATCATAAGTAATTATTGAGAAACTGAATGACAACTCTTAACTTACTTGCTGGCATGTTTTGAAACAATCGTTTCATTGAGTTACTCGTACATTGAGCTGCGGGTAGGTTTTGTCAATGAAATGATTGTTTCAATTCTTACGCGTCAGCAAGTAAGTTAATAGTTTTCACTCATTTACTCAATAATTACTTATGAAATATAGTCTTACAGTTACAATAAATAGAATTATTATTATACAGTATATATATATATATATATATATATATATATATATATATATATATATATATATATATACTATTTGTGAAGAAAAATCAATCTAATTTTAATTTCCCAGCATTATACTATTACTGGAGATTTAATGATATAGAATCTATTTTCTATTTCTAATAAAAATTGCCACTTGTCATATAGATGTCCATAGGACAACTGTGAATGGCTGAAAAGTCATCAAGAAAATATATAACTAAAACCCTTGTAAATATTTTTCAAACTTGCCTATAGTAGCATTTAATTATATTTGTTGAGGACGGCCGTTTTGGGAGATGTGTCCCATTGTCAACTCAGATCGTACCTCATACTAGATCATTGAGTTATGGTCTGAGTTGTCAATGGGGCACATCTCCCAAAACTGCCGTTCTCAACAAATACAAGTAAGTGCTACTACTATAGGCAAGTTTGTAAAATATTTACAAGTGTTTTAGTAAAAATTAATAGCTCACGGGAAGATGGAATCAACAATTATAAAAAATATAAATTGAATTAACTACTAGTATCATATGATTTTGTTCTGTTCATTAGATTCTTTATCGTACGGTATGTATTAATGTTTAATATATTGTAACATTTATAGAATGGGCTATATAATATTATTTAAGAATTGGAAGAATATATTAGAAATAACTCACACAAAATTTAAAAAGAAATTCATTAAAAGATTGGTTAGGTTAAAATTGAAACTAAATTGAGGTAAAAGCCTAGATTAGTAAATAAGATATTTGAACTGTAAATACATAAAGAAATTTGTTGTATAAAATAAAATTTAAAACAAGATAATCTAATAATAATTATATTCAAACAAAATTGTAAATATTTGTAACATAGGGCATAAGTAATTACTTGAAGGAAAAGTGAAAAACGATTGTAAACAATGTAAGGTTATGTTTGGAAAAGTCCAGTCAAAACACACACAATTCAAAATATTTTCAAAAGTAAAACACACTTCACACACTAATAATAGTAATTAAATAAACACTGGAAGGTTTGTTAAGGAACGGAAAATTGAAACAGTATGTTAACAAAATTAAAACTGGTGAAAATAGTTCATTAACATTAACAGCTGTAAAAACAAATGGAAGTAGGTCAGTTGCCGTCGACTCTAGTGAGAAGAAATCGAACTGAATTATAACAACATGTGTTTTAGAAGAAGGAGGCCGCCATATTTGTAACATTTTAAAAGAAAATCTAAGGACGCGTAGTTAGAGTTGAGTTGGAGATAGCGTGGGTGACGCTACAAGATCGGACCTGACAAGACCAGTCAAAATTCTATTTATTAGGAACTTCGTCAAAATTATACCGATTTGTTAAGAAGATTGGCCAAACTAAATTAAGGAGAAGTGAATTTCAAAATATAATACAGTGGAAATATAATGTGAAGTAAACAAAAAAGAATTTAAGTGTGTAAAATGTCTAACTGGAGAGAACGGGAATTTTACGTAAGCGACCAGCAGAATTTTGATATTTATTAAGTTGAGAAATAGCGCTATAAAAATAAATTTAGTGGACTTTTAAGATAATAGAGAAGTTTAAAATTGTACATTAGAATATCTTGTAGTTAATTAATAGTAAGTAATAAGAAATAATCCAGTTCAAATAGTTTAGCCTTTTTGCATATTCAAAATTTAAGTTTTTCCATCAGGAAAATATTTATTAAAGCTAATTTCAAAATTTAATATTGTTTGTTCAAAATTTATTTAATTAACCTAAGAATTAAAAAAAAATATAGCCCATGCTATAACCCCGAGATACTAAGAGATCGTAAAATTAGCCAAGGGTATTAAAATTGTGTAACTCTAAAATTAAAAGAAAAAAGAGTTAAACCTATTTTGTTAAAAATTGTTAAGTTGTAAAATTTTTGTTCTGTGTATTGTTTTAAATGTTGAAATAAGAAATTGTAATAATAAAGAATAATGAAATGTTCCTGAGTAGTTTTTTTTGTTTAACTAAAAATTAAATACATCTTCATTAAATAATATTAAATAGTAAAACATCGTTGTATGGCGTTTTATATAAGAAATATTACAATATATAGTATTCACTGGGATAAAAATTTGTTTTATACTTAAACGATAAAACTAAAAACAAAAGAGTTTTATGTAAAAGAAAACTATACTAGACCGTTTAGTCCAAGTGCCTTTCAGGTACCCTCCTCTCCACCTAGCTTGAACAGACTTGTGGAAGTAGTGTATATTCATGTCATTTACATTGTAGGTCCAAGTAGTACTAAACTTGATTATATCTCGTGTAAAGATGTTATTTTTCTGAATAGTTTTGATAAACGTAAATTTGCTTACTTTAGAAGTTGAAGATATATACTAAACTTTATAGCTAATTTGTTAATTTCCTTTATTAATTTTGTTTCAGACTGTTTAAATTTTAAGGTCAAGTCATGTAAAATTAATGCAAGTTAATGATTCTTCGATTAGACTAATTATTTAGTGCCCTTCCTTCCACACCATACAACTTTGTCACTGAGTATCGTTTACATTTATTTTGCTAAAGTACAGCAGTCTATTCACTTGATAAAACACAGTAAAACCTAAAAATGTATTTTAGATTCTTTGAAAGTAGTTAATCCATTATGTTATCAATGCAACCAGTTAATAAAATAATAAATTAATTATAAATCTAGTAATTAACACACAATATAATTTTACTGAGAATTTATGGATGAACTCAATTTCATTTCAACAGAGTCATTGCAATGTCAACCTACTTAAAATCTGTTGATAACTTCATGAAAAAGTATGCAAAATAATCACCAATCAAAAATAATTGAAAACAAACGATGTTAGATTTATAATCCTGTAAGACTCAAACTAAGACCACTTAAGAGAATTTAGATAAGATATGTTACTAGCAATAAATGTAAAATAAACAAATATCATGGTGACAGTTCTGTATATTAAAAGGCTATTTCCTTTAGAGATAAGTATATGAAGTTTTGAAGTTTATTTTAATTATAAATAAATTCTAAAAGTTATTTCAGTATCATAGTTGAAAAAAGTGATTTATACTATAGTAAAGAAAAATCCTGTTTTTAATTATTATAATATTTTTTTGAAAGTACTTTTCGTTTGTTTAATAGCGTCTTGGTTTTGTACTGAACTATAAACTATTTTAAAATCCTGAATTTCTAGGATAAAAATGTAAGGCTTTCTCAAGCAGTTGAATAATGTTTTGCAATTTATGAAAATTTCAAATTAAAACAAGTTTTATATATAGCACTGAATTATAAAATCTCTTATATCTGATTTCTGTAAGTATAAGAAAGTATTGTATGTGTCAGTACTCATTTATTTATTAATAAATATTTATTACTCATATTTGTTGTTACAGTATTAATAAATTACTCAAATTTTTAAAAACAAACTGGTCACGGTTTGCTGTGACTCATTGTTTAAATGAAAAAAGAAAACTTGTTTGAATATTAATGTTTTAATGTTACACTGCATTTGGGTATACAATACAATATTTTGTTTATTCCATTTTTAGTGAAGATTTAGATATTGTCTGGTTTGTTGGCTCTAGAACAAGCAATATGTAATACTCTGTGTGAGAAGCACTTTGTGTCTGCATCTAATCAGCATATATCTAAAGATTAGCATGATATTAGATTTGTTTATGGTTATTGTAAATTGGATTGCCAATCTCTTAAATTGAAATTAAATATCGGTTGGAATCATAGGTATGTGAAAGAATGAGGACTTCACTTTTGTCGTGTCAAGGTTGTTGGTTCTCATAGATTGCTGTCTTCGATAGGAGACTAGATAGGAGAGCTTTAAGCACTACTAGAACTAACCTAATATATATGGATAGTTTACATATAAACAAGTTTTTAACCATTTAAAGTCTAGTAGAAGGTGAAAATACACCTTTCTACCAAAAAGATTACACTTTTGATAGATATCTGGTTAAATCTAATGTTTTTGTAAGAAATTATTTTACACTTTTTGTATTAACTTGGCATAAAAACCTCTACTTACTGATATTTTCAGCAGACGCAATTTGCATTAGAGGTCAGCCCATTATTCAATGCTGTTAGTCAAGGGCAAGATATTGCTCATGTGTGTTGTATTGGTGTGAGTCTGTGGTGTATTGGTGTTCGGTGGTGTGTTATTGTTCATAGAGTAGTTGTTAACAACTATACACCAATACACCACAGAGTCACCAACACAACACACCTGTGCAACAGTCTTGTCCTTGACTCATAGCATTGAATAATGCCCTGACCTAGTGCTAAATATGACTGCTGAAAATATCAATAAGTGGTGGTTTTTTGCCAAGTTAATACAAAAAGTGTAATTATAGAAGAACGCCAAGAAGTATAGCACAAAAACTCCAAGGTTAGTTTTGCTCTTGGTAGCTCATTCATAGATCGAATTTAGTCTTGTCAGAACATCCTCTGATATCTCTAAATAAAATAACCTACTCTTGAATTTTGTAGTCCATTACATTCGGTAAATATTAATCACTTTAACATTAGTTTATGACCATCTAAACTTTAAATTTTAAGTTTGAATAATCATAAACTAATGTTAAAGTAATAAATAGGCTCGTGAGTGAAAGTTATAATTAAAGAATAAAAATATGGTACAACTCACAAATATACAATTTTTTATACACTTTTGTTAAAACTTTATAGGTTATGTTTAATATATATATATTTTTAGTTAATTTCATTTGTGTATCTTCACTGAGGATGACGACAAATTAGCCGTTGAAACGCCTATGAAATAAAAAATTGTATATTTGTTAGTTGTACCATATTTTTATTCTTTAATTATAATGTTAAAGTGATTAAATAAAAATAACATACTTTCTATACATGTTACTTTATGAAGTCCCAATTTTACTGGAATCCAGGAGTTCATTATGAGGGGAAGGGGTTGTCTATATGTGTGATAAATGATGATATAAAACCAAGAGAAAATAAACATTTTGTATATTATGATGTGTTGTATTTCTATAATTTACACTTTTCCAAATCATGTTTAAGGAAGAATTGTTTTTTACAATTATAATTTTATATATATTATAAAAAAATATGAAGTATCCAAAACAGTATATCGGATCACTAATTATTTACTACGTACGTATAATGATAAAATATTAAATAATACAGAAATTGTTCCTGAATCATTTTTTTACTCATAAAAACTGATGAGTTAACCATTTGGTAATGTTTTTTTCCTTCTGAAGGCAATTTTAGGCTAACTAGTAAATTCAGGATATCTTTCAAATATTGCTGAAGCAATACTCTTGTATTGTAAGTTTATATTATTATTGAGCGTTCTTTGATTTGTAAGTACTTTAAATCTTCATGTTCATAACCTGGTATATTAATGTGTTTAAGGTTAATCACAGATCTCAGACCAATTCATGCTAAACAAATACACTCTACGTTTCTATTTTCTATCTGAAAATTCATTTTTTACAATGAATTGGTCTGTGATCTGTCATCAACCTTAAACACATTAAATAGTTATTAACAGACAATAAATAAAGTTACTTGATGTAATCATCTTAAATTCACTGATTAAACTATAATTAAAAATGACTTAACCCTTAACTACTATACTGACGTCTCACAGACAGCCCGGATGTTTACGTTCGGTCTCTCCCCATCCCCACCCCCTAGAAACCAGTCTGGCCACCTAGCTGCCAGTTGATTAACGGTCTTTAATGAGTGAAAGTCGCATCGCGTTTCTTTTCTTTGTTTATAGGTTAGGGTCAATTTAACGTCTGACAGACGTATTATAGTAGTTGTGTTACTTTTCTCCCGTAACAGTGACGTCTGGTTGACGTGGTATAGTGGTTGTGTGATTTTTGTGTGTGTGTATATAATAGCATTGTATATATATCTATATATATATATATATATATATATATATATATATATATATATATATATATCTTTATGAACCTTTAGAACATAAATTTATATTATGGATATTCCAACAACATCTACTGAGGAGCCACCTGCTTACCAAGCAGGATTGAAAAGCCAATATGCTTGGAGTGTGCTAGGAAAGTTTGCGCAAGTTGCTTGGAATAGGCTAGAAGTCCTAGACTTGTAGTTCAAAGATTTGGAATTGACTACATGGTAAATTAATTTTAAGTAAGTTATGTTCATAATTGAAGTGTAATATTAATTATTTTCCTGATTTATAGAAATCTCTAGAAAAAAATATTTACATAACTTTGGATTTTTTTATCAATATAATAATAAACAATACAATGCCAAAATTGTTCATATATGCAATGCAACTTATATTCTTTAAATAAACAAATATTTTAGATTAATATTTTAACAAAATTTACATAAAACGTTTTTTTTTTGTAATGTAACACAAACATTTGTACTTTTTTTGCTACAGAGCCGTGATGGGCTATTTTTATGTCGAACAACACAGTTTATAATTTTTTAGTTTATTTACATCTTATAATTTAACACAAATAGGGTTAAATTTTTTCCCCCAAAGAAATGTGAACTTAAAAAATTTTCAAAAAAGTACGTCTGACAGACGTTGTATAGTAGTTAAGTAAGTTTTTGAGGGTATAGCAGCTAAGGGTTAACTATGTGAATACATAGGGCTTACTTGCTGATGCGTTTCAAAACAATTGTTCCTTTTACGAAGCAAAGTCTGTACTTAAAGGTTTTGAGTAAGGTTTGCTTCATAAAAGGAACGATTGTTTTGAAGTTTCTTGATGTAATCATCTTGAATTCACTGATTAAACTAATTTTACACTACTTAACTAAGTGAATACGTAATTGCTTACTTGCTGACGCGTTTTAAAAACGATCATTCCTTTTACGAAGCTAACCTTCTACTCTTTCTTAGCATGTAAGCAATTACGTATTCACTTAGTTAAGTTGTGTAAAATTAGATTGTTTTGATATGCGGCAGCAAGTAAGCCCTATGTATTCTCTTAGTTAAGTAATTTTTAATTTTATAGTTTAACTGGTATATTAAGAAATTCGTACAAAATTTTTTCCAAATTTCTTGACTTTTATTTGTCTGATTTTAGAAAAATGGCTAATAAATAATAATATTTCAGGCAACATCGAAACGGCAATATAACCTCGTTCTACTTGAAATTGAAGACAACAAAATTACCATTATGATGATAATATCTTCTTCTACCTTTATAGACACACATGTTGCAGGCACACTTCAACATTTGGTTTTTATAGGTATGATTAAACTTTCCCTCATATTTACATATTTAGTTTCATCAAAAAAAAAGTAGAAAGGTAAAAATAGTTTTGATTATTGATTTTATCTTCAAATTAGGCTACGAGTATACACTAGAGCATATATTAGTGTCACAATTGCCTATAATAGCACTTGCTTTGTTTCGTGAGAATCACCCCATTGTTCGTCAGACCATAACTCGAGACAAGACCCTTCTCTTGTCCATGACTTGTAGCATCAAACAATGCACTGACCAAGCTGGCTGATAATAAATTGATAGGTAGGATTTATTTTTTATTATGAATTCATTTTTATAAAGAAATGAATTACGCTTAATATTTTCAGAACCTAAATATTTCTGTAATCTAAAACTAAAGCTAAAATGTCCAGGACGATGATATATCATCAATAAGATGGGTATTTTAATAAAATAGGAGAATATATAAAACATATTTAGATTTAACAATTTAGGAACGATGCAGGTATATATCAGAATTGTCTACAATTCTCAGTTGGTTTATTTAGTGTTATTCTTTTCAAGTATTTACTGAAGGCTACAGTTTTATTTGTTGTTAATTTTTTTAAATTTATGTAGTGTTGTGTTTATATAATTTGTTCTAATATTTTGAAACCATGGATAACCACCTTGACACACAATTTCAGTAATTACTAAAATATTATTACACTTGTATTATCCTTGGTTAAAAAACCACTACTTACTGATTTATTCAGCAGACCCGTTTTGCACTAGGTCAGTGCTTTTCCAATGCTGTGAATTACTGACAAGACTGTTGCTCAGGTGTGTTGTGTTTGTGTGAGTCTGTGATGTATTTTTGTTCTGTGGTGTGTTACTATTCGTAGAGTAGTTGTTAGTTATGTGCTCAAATATGGTGTTTGATTGTGAGTGTGTTTTGTCATTTAGAATGTGTTGTGAATAGTATTTATGGTGTTTATATTTCTCATAGTTTTCTACTGTGTAAAGTTGTTAGCCTTTATTGATGTAATGCAGGATTTTTAAATTGGTGCCTATGTCAGTCTGTGAATGTAGTATGTTTTGTATGTGTGTGGCAAAACTTGATATGGGTTGTGTCTTTCTTATCTGTTTTATGTGTTCTTTGTATCTTGTGGTAAATGTTCCCCCTGTTTGTCCTATGTAAAAGCTGGAACAGTTGTTGCATGTAATCTTGTATATGCCTGCCCTGTTGTGTTTTGTAATTGTGTTGGCTGTTGTGAATGCTACTTTGTATTTAAGTTTGCAGAATGTGGAAGCTATTTTTTGTGATATGTTGTTGTGATATGTAAGTGTTATATATTTTTGTGTTTGTCTGTTATTGGTTTTTGTTGTGTTATGTGTGCGTTGTTTTTTGCGCATTATGTTGTCTATCAAGGTGTGTTTGTATCCGTTTAATGGGCTATGTGTTTTATTGTGTTTAGTTCGAGTATTTTCTCTTCATTGCTCATTGGTATGTTGATTCCAAGATTTTACCAAGATAATACAAACAAGTGTAATTTCTATAAAAACCTCAAGATATAAAACACAAAAACTGCAAGTTTAAAAATATTATGTTAATAAATTTTGAAGAGAAATATGATTAATCAGTAGTTCATAACTTATGTACTCCTTGTCATTCAATTCTAATAATAAAAGATTTTTTTTATTAATTTGTGATTAAGAAATAACAGTAATAAAACTATCAGTTTTACTTGTGTTTTAGATTTCTGTTTTTATTATTATGAATCATAAATATGGCATTGACAATTATTTCGGACCATAGGACATTATTACTGCTTCATTTTATTTATTTACTATATTTTAAAATACAGGTTCAAAATTTTAGAGTGAAAACACTTCTTTGCACAAGCATCCAGCTTCAAGAGTAGCTGATAGCCCGATGTCCATGGTATATTATCCTTGCCAGCTCCCAATGCTTCTTGTTTATGAGAATCTTGCCATGTTGCCACTTCGATTCAGGAAGTCCTTCATTAATATAGGGTACATGCAGTCGAACAAAATGTGCTTTACGCTTTCATTTTCATTTTCACAAAGTGCACAGATTGGAGAATTCGAAAGATTAAATCTAGATAAATATTCCTCCGTCACTAGATGACTCGGGCTGCAAAAGCTGCAATCTGATGTGAAACTTCCCTGAATTTGTCCCCACACAATGGTTCAGGCTGAAATTGAGCTCTTCTTTCCAAGATTCAGTCCAACATTTATGAAAGTATTTATTTGTCAAGCTTTTACAATACATTAGTAGATACTTGGCTTTAAATGTTGGGTACATATGGGATGCCGCTTTAACTGTTTCATCTACCCTCTCGTTTCCTGGTATTCCACAATTAGCGGGTACCTATTGAAGAGTTATGTCCTCCCCCATGTCCTTCAGGTTGTTAGCAGATTTTCTTATTTCAGCAATGCGAAAGGAGTAGTCCCCTGTGGATAAATTTAAGAGAGCCTGGAGAGCAGATTTGGAATCCGCGAATATGCATATTTTCTTCTCCTCTGTTTCGAAGCAATTTGCTAACACAGCATTTAGTGCCAGAAGCTCTGTGTCCATACTAGAGTGCGAGTTTGCAGCAGATATCAGTAGATTCGTTGAAAAAAACTGCTCCGGATCTTGTAAAAACACTATATAATGATGGGAAGTCGTTTCTTCATTCTGTGACTGTAACAATAATATTTATCTTAAAAGTCAGTAAAACTTTAAATTCAATAAATATTATCAATAAATTAGCTTTGAAAAATTAATTATATCTGTGTGCTAGTATTATTATAAACAAAATAATAAGTTCCAATTTGGAAAATAAACAAATTAAATGTTCATTTATTTCACCTTTGTCTGCACCTTACAGATCCTTGTTATTTATTCTGATTCACACAATATTTCAACCCCTTCTATTAGTTCACACTCTCCTTACCTTGTACACATTTTCAATCATTAATGAAATATGTTTTTATTCATCCTCTCAAGTTTAAATACTCATTTTTGAACCTGTACTATATGAAAATTGATGTTAATACAGTTTTTCAAATTTTTATTCATTGAATAAACATTTAAAAAAGCTGATGTCTAGGTCGGATTCGAACTGATTTAATACATGTTTAAAATCTAGCACTTTGAAACTGAGCCAACTTTCCCATACCTATAAATGCATTACTTAAAGATGTATAGAAAATTTTTTTTGCCGACAACTGGTTGTCGTCAAAACCTACATTGTACAATCTTAAGCTGTTATCATGGCTACTCCCACGATATCTTAAATAACGCTCTAGGATTAAAAATGAATAAAGACAATAAACTATATAAACAAACTGGATTAACGGTATCGAACTTTGCTTCACAAACGGACAATTTGAAAGGAAAGTGAAAAGAAATTACAACACAACGCAAGCAACGATTAGAGAAAGAAAAACAATAGCACCAAGAAACATTTCAAAATAAAACAGAAGCTAAGTGCATATGCTTAGATATAGCTCTATATTTTGAAAAATTATTGTATCGTATAGTTTATATGTGAATCATGTAGAGAGATGGTAATTGGAATTGTTAATAAAGTTTCTTGATGTAACCATCTTGAATTCACTGATTAAACTAAATTTAAACTACTTAACTAAATGAATACGTAATTGCTTACTTGTTGACGCGTTTCAAAACAATCGTTCCTTTTACGAAGCTAACCCTCTACTAGCGGCTTTTGACCACACACACTTTGAGCCCAATAGCCTCTTCCAATACATCACACAAAGCGCCGACAACTCACCCACTGTCATAAATCCAACCCTATCATACCATTTGTAAAGAGCCAAAAGCCGCTAGTAGAGGGTTAGCTTTGTAAAAGGAACGATCGTTTTGAAACGCGTCAGCAAGTAAACAATTACGTATCCACTTAGTTAAGTAGTTTAAATTTAGTTTAATTGTTAATATTTTTAGGTAAATTTGAAGAAAAGTAATTGAATCAAATAAGCGTTGAAATAAGCTGAAATTATTTGTAAGAGGATATAGACAACTCCATATGGGCTTGTTTGAAGTAGTATTGTTTGTAATTTACAATAGTGTTTTGTTTATTTTTAAAGCTTGTCACTAGCATTTTAATGGGGGCTTTCTGCGCATTCAAGTGATAATTTTCCTTAGTATCCCAATACTCAAGCGGTAATTTTTCCAGATTATATCTCATTGTCTGCTAGCTGCACATTTGAAACAAACGTTTATGTTATACAACTATTCCTTGATCTTAGCTTGTGAGGTTATGCTATACAAATAAAAAACATACAGAAAACTCACAAATTGATCATTTATTAACTCAGATGCGTTTCAATGACAAGGTCATCATCATCATCAGTGAGTGTTGCTTACTACAAACTCTAACTTACAACTAAGGTGAAAGTAAGGTTACATTTCTATATTTATAAATAGTTGTAATTTTTATAGAAAAATTGAATAACTAGTTCCTAACTAATGAAAAAATCAACAAACACAAGAATTTAAAATAAGACAATGCAAATTGCCAAAAAATAAAATAATATAAATCAATCTTCTAGAAGCTCTAGAAATAACACAAATGAAAAAAAAAGGTAAAGTATAAAATTTAGCAACATGGTTTCTACGCAGAGAGAATAATTTACTTGGGTAAGTAAATATTATTATGTTGGGGCATGTTAGTAAATATTCGTTAATTCTCTCCTGATGATCTTTTCCCAAATATTTAATGAAAAAATATTTAAACTTGTATGTGAATCAATCTACATGGCACAATCTACTGAGCACCCCCATGTGTCTAATCTCATATTTCTTCTCTTCTGCGATCTATGGAACTTAAATAAGTTCTGACTAAATTCAACAAGGAGTTGTCATCCCATCTGGGTTTCTCTCCATCATTCTGGCTTATTCTTGCACGTTAATTCATTTGTTCGAATCTCACAAATCCTGCCTTAAATAAGTTGAGATCTTTCTTAAGTTGAAGTTATTTATTTTATCAAATTTAAATAATTATCAAAGTCACGTTTCTCGTAAAACGTTATTCTACCACATGGTCAATTAGTTAGTGAAACTGTTGCATGATGTATTATTTAATGAACTTTTAAAACTTGGCTAGTTTAAAGTGTTTAGTGAATAGTTAAAGTGGAAAGTAATCTGCATAAATTTTTAGTCAAATTAACTCAAGGTAACACAGATTTGCCTTTAAATTTATCTCTGTGGTCCTTCAGAAATATTATTTTTTTACTGTCTTTTCTATGAAACTCAAGAACTGAATGCCATATTTGGTCCTCCGAGTCTGATGCTCTATTGTTATTTGTTCAATTTTCTATTCAACTATGGCACTATCTTTGAGCAATGTGAGACAGGTTAGCTTATTAACTCATGACCTGGAACAAATTTCTAGTTTTATCGATGATGACTTTGTCTCCGAAGATGTGCCAAAAGTTTCACATTATAAAAGAGTAGATGGAAAGCGCTGCCCTGTCAGAAAAGAAACTCGATAGGGTCATTGAGTTTGAAACAAACTCTAACCAAATCTCTTGCCCTTGAGTGTGCAAAACCAATAAAAGATGAAACTAACACCAAACCTTTCTGTTTATCGACCAGTTTGATTTCATTATGAGTATCTCACTTCTCCTTCAGTCAAAGACTGGGCCAATTTCAATGAAACGTACAACTCATTAATACACAACAATAATGACTTGAACTACATTCATAGATTCTAATACCCTAGAGATGTGATAAAGGGCTACACATCGGACATTACCTCAGGGCTATTTGTCGCGCCCGAAAACTACCAGATCGCTTTACTCAGAGAGCCTTACAAAGGCATATGTCAATCCTCGTCAGCTGGCAGATTATTATGTGAAACAAATTAGCAACTTCTTCATCATGAAAAGAGCTACTTATGACAAACCCCTAAGGCATTGAACTTCCTAGACTTAGCAGACTTTCTGCTCTTTCAACCATCTGATAGCAATCTGGAGCCTTCAACTAGCCTCAGTTTTGATTCCCAACTGACAACTGCTCACATCCCTTCTTTGGAGGTTTTAAATAAGTTTGTCATGGAACAGACAAGGGCTATGGAGCTTTTGTAGACTCCATCGACTCATTCTAACATTAGTCGATCAACATCAAGGGTATTTATAGCTGAAGGTACTAACACTGATGTTACTAAGGGCTCTTCTCTCTCACTCTTGACCGTGTCTCCATGCACTCAATTCTTTTTGCCTGTTTCACCACTTCCAAATCATTTTTACTCCTAGCATCACCTTTGAGATCTTCTTCAGGCTCTGAGTCATTACTAATTACTCCTTCTGTGCTGCCATTTTTATAATATTCCATTACAAAACTTTCAATTGTCTTTCCTTTTCTGAACATCGCCATCAGGCAAAACAGCCTCAATTGTTTGGATGCACATTTTAAACGTGCTTTGGCTAAATCATGCCATCATTGTAAATATTTACCATCTGGTACACGAAGAAAAACCTCAATCTCCATTAAATTTACGATCTTGACACCACTTAATACTAAAAATCACTCAACCTCTTGCTCAACCTTCATTGTCTACCAGACAAATTCCATATACCCCTGTGAATTACATTTTATTCAACGTAAGTTTGTATTTTTTGTAGTAGTTTTCATTATTCAAATCTTGTGCATAAAAACTGTCGAGTTATAAACTCAAGGTAACTCATTGATTTGTCTTTAAATTTATTTCTGTGTGATCTTTCAGAAATATCATTTTTTTGTCAAACTGAATGCTGAAGGTTGATGTCACAAAAACATTATGACAGATTAATCATTTAAACAATAGTTTATGACTATCCGAACTAAATTTAAAGTTCAGATAGTCATAAACTATTGTTTAAGTGATTAATAAGATTCACCAAACATAATAGACTACAAAATTCAAGATTATGACAGATATATAACATTTGTCTGTGGTATAATCTACTTTGTTTTTAAATAAGAACTGTCATATAATGAGATGTGTACAATGGGCAACTTTGGCCAAAACTCAAGGGAACAACAAAATAAGTGTCTATTTCACTTTTTTGCATTAATTTGGCAAAACCCCATTACTTACTTGTTTATTCAGCAGACATGTTTCGCACTAGGTCAACACATTATTCAATGCTGTGAGTCACTGACAAGAATGTGGCTCTGGTGTGAGTCTGTGGTGTATTTTTGTTCTATGATGTGTTATTGTTCATAGAGTAGTTGTTAAATATGTGCTCAAATATACTATTTGATTGTGAGTGTGTTTTGTCATTGAGAATGTGTTGTGAATAGTATTTACGGTGTTTGTGTATCTCGTAGTTTTATACTGTATTGAGTTTGTTGCTTTTTTATGTAGTGTAGGGTTTTTAGATTGGGGTCTATGTTACTCGGTGAGTGTAGTGTGTTTTGTATGTGTAATGCAAAATTCGATTTTTTGCTGTGTCTTCTTTATCTGTTTTACGTGTTTGTCATATCTTGTGGTAAATATTCTCTCTGTTTGTCCTTTGTAAAAGCTGCATACACATACAAAATACTAAACTGACAGACTAACATAGACATCAATCTAAAAACCCTACACTACATCAAAAAATGCAACAAACTCAGCACAGTAGAAAACTATGAGATACACAAATACCATAAATACTATCCACAACATATTCTAAATGACAAAACACACAATCAAATACTATATTTGATCACATAATTAACAATTACTCTATGAACAATAACACTCCACGGAACAGCAAAACAAAAATACACCACAGACTCACCAATACAACACACCTGAGCAACAGTCTTGTCACTGACTCACAGCATTTAATAATGCGCTGACCTAGTGAAAAACATGTCTACTGAATAAATCAGTCAGTAATGGTTTTTGCCAAGTTATACAAAAAATTGAAATTTATACAAAAACCTCAAGATGTACAACACAAAAACTGCAAGTTTTAAAGTAAGTGTTATTATAAGCAAGTGTTATATAATTATACATGTTACATCTTCCATAATGGCCATCCCCAATAATCCAAAAAGTAACTATAATTAAATGATACTTTACTAAGTGAATACATAAGGGCTTACTTAGTGACATGTTTTAAAACAATCGTTCCTTTTTCGAAGCAAAGCCACTACTGGCGGCGTCCCTGCTAGGTACAAAGGTTCTCCTTGTTAGATTTAATAGGGGGTGGGTTAGGTGTGTTCTGTGCTATGTAATGGAACAGGGTGTTGGTTTCAAAATGTGTTTGGTAATATGTTTTCGTTATATTTGTTGATTCAATCTTCACTAAAGCTAATAGTTTTCACCAAAACACTTGTAAATATTTTACAAACCTGCCTATAGTAGTACTTATATTTGTTGAGGACGGTCATTTTGGGAGATGTGTCCCATTATCAACGCAGACCGTAACTCCGTAACTATTTTTCTAAAGTTGTTAGTTTTTAACTTTGTTTAATATACAAGCACTACAACAGATAGAGAAAACATATTAAATGACCACACATTTTGAAGCCAACATCCTGTTTCATTACATAGCACACAATCAACTTAACCCACTCCCTCTCCCAATCTCACACCGACATCCTTTTTTACCTAGCATAGATGCTGCCTGTAGAGACTTTGCTTCCTAAAAGGAATGATTGTATCAAAACGCGTCAGCAAGTAAGCCGTTACGTATTCACTTTGTTAAGTATTATTTAATTGTAGTTTAATCAGTGAATTCAAGATGATTACAACAAGCAACTTCAAAAAAGTAAGTAATACAATAGCAAGTGCAACATACTAACATAATATTACATTCTTGAACTTTGTAGTCCATTACGTTCGGTGAATCTTAATTAATCATTTTAACAATAGTTAATGACTATCCGAACTTTAAATTTTGAAAATTTGTGAAAACTTACTGAAACAGAACGTTTTCGATCGGTATGTGGCGATCTTAATCAGTGTCTTCTGCTTGGAGATGTCGGATCAAGCGTTGACGGTTTTAAAGGCAAGTTTTCGATAGTATCAAGAGTATGTATGATTTGTATTATATTTGTTCATTTAATAA
This sequence comes from Prosapia bicincta, assembly GCA_036971475.1. NCBI lineage: Eukaryota > Metazoa > Arthropoda > Insecta > Hemiptera > Cercopidae > Prosapia > Prosapia bicincta. Next base: position 78,748,881 of record JBAIZL010000010.1, on the reverse strand, counting down.
GTTTGTACTTTGTGTTTTAAAAACATATTAAACGAATAAATATAATACAAATCACACATACTCTTTGATACTATCGAAAACCTGCCTTTCAAACCATCACCGCTTGACTCGACATCTCCAAGCAGAAGACACTGATGAAGATCGTCACATTACGATCGAAAACGTTCTCTCAGTAAGTTTTAACAAATTTATAAAATTTAAAGTTCGGATAGTCATAAACTATTGTTTAAGTCATTATTTACCAAAAAAATTCGTGAATGAACAGATTCAAACATTTTTTAAACTTCAGACAGCAAATCTCATTAGATAAATGTTATATGTAAGTTTTTTTCATGGGTTTGGATGTGTTTTGGTTTTGTGTTTTGGTTTTATTACTATCCTTTTCGTGATTGTAATTCATTATTCATTATGTTATGGTTTATCCATATTAGAGATGTAATAAGATGGTAATAAAAATAACATAGTGCGCTACTTTTAGATATTTATATTTTAAAGTAGCAAAAGTATAACATTATGTGCTTCAAGGTGAGAATTAATATAGTATTGAAAATATTCTGGTTGTTTTCTTTTCACGTGTGAAAGTAAATTATTATTTTAAAAATATTTTCAAGAATGTTGAAAATTAGCTATATAGTTTCAAGATGATAATTACTTAATTTTATTTTGTTGTGAATCTTATTTGAAAGAAATTTATAATAAAATTTATTTTTAAAAAATACCAAAAATGAACCTTTTTAGAATTCACAACAAAACCGTTATTAAGCTGTGTTTTTTAAAAATTGTTTATGTGTAACTTCATATTATCATAAAGTTTTTAGAAATTATTAAAACAATATTAAAAAACATATAGTATGACTCTTTAGTGTGACGTAATCCAACTTTAATTCTGTCTGCATTGGCTTGGATTATAATTCGTTGCTCATTGAGTCCAAACGTAAAAGTATTTACGCTAGTCTATAGTCTGTGTAACCAATGGTATTAGTGAAGAAAACAAGCTACTGATTGGTAGGTAGTGCTGAGTTTTTGAATATTATGGCAGATGAAAGACGAGGTGGGAAGTTTTATAGACATTTTTCAAATGGTGAGTTTTAAGATTTTAATCATCATTTAAAAAAAAAGAGAAAATTGTAATTACATTCGTATTAAAAGTTCTCTCTAGATTTCTGCGCATTGCGTAAACTCTTATCAGGCCTTGTTTTCATTATTTGTTTTATTTGGATTCTGTATGTGAATATATTTGCAATATTGACAATATTAAAATTATTCGTTCAGTTTACAGAAATACCTGAAAGTAGTTTTGTGTGTATAAATATAGTGCAATTGGTTCTTTCTAAACGATGCAGTTGTACTTTCCTTGTTTTTGTGTAGGTAGGCATTTAACATTTTGTAAGAAATATTTGATTAATTATGGCAATTTAAGTTAATGTTTCGCAACTTTTGTTTTTAAAAGAATCTCTTTTATTCTACAAATTAAAAAAATTTGAATATATTGACATACGAAAAAAAGTTTAATATTGCAGGTTATGTTTTATAAACTATTAAAGATTTAATAATATGGATTACTATTTGAACAAATTATTAGTGTATTAAATATATTAATCCCATTTATAAGTTACAAAGTTAGTAAGAATATATATTTGGGCAGTTTTAATAGTTGTGAATTTGATTTTGGGTAACATTTAGTGACCTTTATAGAATAAAGTTGTTGTTTTTAATAGTAATCAAGTAATATATGAAGACTTTTCTTTTTCGATGTAACAATTTTAAATATTACAATCACAGGATTATAATTCATGATTTGATTTTTATTCTCTTGTAACATGTAAATAGGTTAGGTAAAAGTAGATAATTTTATGTAAGTTGGCAGTTAATATTTACTCAAAAATCACCTGTACATGAAACACTAATGTTTATATAAAAGTACTATAGTTATTTCTGGTAGACATGGGTTTCAAGTTAGCTATCTAGCATTTATCTTATTATTTATGTTATTTTGTTATGAATATTTTTAAAGTAAAATCTTTACTTAATCCTGGTAATAGTTACATCATGGTTGAATAATAAAGTAATGTCGATCGTGTCATGGGTATTTGACCAGTACTAATAATACAAATATCCATATGTAAATAAAACTATTATTTACTTTAGTGAAGCAATAATTTTTTCACAACCGAATGTATCCTAACCTAAACAAATGATTTTAAGTGTTGGAAAAGATATATGTAATGTAAACATAACAACACATATATGTACACAACCATATAAATGTACACACATACAGACAAAAATGAACTCTGAATTAGTTGTACTTCAGTTTAACTATAAAGAATCTGGTTTGTATGGATTTAGTTACTAAACGTTAGCTTAAAAGTTGAAATAAAATTGATAGTGAGACAACAACTTATAGTAAATAACATGATGAAACGAATTTGTCCAAGCATATTTTTTGGGGTAACATGATTTTTTAAATGTTGTTTCATAACATTGTGTAGCAAATAAAAATTCAAGACATTGATAAATGTAATTCCACCAACAGTTATGTTAAATATAAAATTTATAGATTACTAGTAAAATTGTAATTATAGAAATTGTGGTAATTTATATAAAAATATCGAGAAAATATGATGGTAGCATTTCATGGGTTCTATCTTTAGTTACAATAATTTATGAACTCATAATTTTTTATTCAAATACATACAATATTGGGACCCAAATGTACAAATCGTTTAGAATTGGCAAAGTTTAATTTTCATAGAATCAAAGCAGTCTTAACCTGTACTTATTTTATTAGACCTGTAGCGTAACATATAATACAATACTGAGATTACTAAGTTTAAACTGAATTTGGTAAACTAAAAGTGTATACTAAGTGTACACAGTAACTATACAATGTTTGTCAATTCCAATTTCCGTGATTTTCATGTTTCTTTAATAAAGCTATATTGTAGGGTTAAGTAGTGCTCTGTTTTTATAGAGAAACATACAACTTTGTGTATGTTTGTACTTATTGGTTATGCACTTTTTTTGAATTTTAACCACTGTTTATGTTTTCTGATGCTTGAAATCATAAATAACATATATATGTAAAAGTAAAAAAAAATCAAGGTCGAATAGTATTTGAACAAAAATTGAAGAAGGAGCTATTTTAAGTGTCAGAAAACATAAATAGTGGTTTAAATTTGAATAGTTGAAACATAACCTAAATGTATCAAAACACAAAATTGTATAAACTCAAAATTTCTTAACAAAGCATAGCACTACAGTTTAATATATGGCTGTATTGTAATATAGCTATTAAAGGACATAATTAATTTCTTTCAAGTCAATTTTGTTGTAAAGGCCTTGGTTGAATTTATATATCATGATCTAATTTTAACATGAAACACATTCATTTGCCTACAATCTATTGAAGTTGGTTTTTAAATAGCCTAAGGAACTCTTGAGTGTTGTAGTCCATTATGTTTGGTGAAACTCAATTAATTAATGACTTTTACATTAGTTTATGACTATCCAAACTTTAAATTTTGTAAAAACTTACTGAGACAGAACGTTTTCAATCTTCATCTGTGTAGACACAATTTTACAAAATTTAAAGTTCGGATAGTCATAAACTAATATAACAGTGATTAGCTTAAGGAAGATTTAATTTAAAATATTTTGTCACTCAAAAAAATATTGAATACCAAATATTTAATTATTTATTTTAACTTAATGAACAATAAATAAAGTAAAATAACCTACTCTTATAAAATATTCAAATTTTTCTCAACATTCAATATAAAAAAAACAGCTGTTGTGTTAAAACATGTTATTAGTTACTTAATTTCTTGAACAATCTTCTGAAGAAATTAGCTTTACTGTTGCAAGTCTATATAGTGACATTTTTAACCAGCAACTACTCGTTACTAACACAACAACAGCACTAAAGACTAAACAACAACAATTTTGTAAAGTTGTATATTTTATAGCCTCACTTTTCTAACTTAACTGAGGAGAAATGTTTTAAAAATCTAATTATTATGGATAGCGATAAATAAAGTTGCTGGTAATTAGGAAATCAGAGGGAACTGTTTAAAAAAAATTTAAGTTATCTTCTGTAAATTACGCCATAAACAATAAAGCATAGACTATATTACTATTAAAACAACATCTAGTATTTTTTGAAAATGAACTATGATAATTTTTTCATTCATGGTTCTCTTTCCAACGAAACCAACAAGTTTCCTAACGCTATAATACAAGTTTTTAAATTTGAAAAATTTTGATTTTTTAGTGGCAAAAAATGTAGCTGACATGACAATAGAGAACTGCTTTTGAAAGACTAGATTTGCAATATTTCAGTTATAAAGCAAAGATTCTGAAAACAACAAGCAAGAAACATTAGGTATATGTTACTCAAAGTAGGCCTCAACAAATTTATGGACATAAACAACTAAGTAAAGACTTCATTTCAACCAATGGAGAAACTTAAACTCCTATATTAAATAGAATAGCAGAAGCCCTAAATATAACAAAGGCAAGAACTAACACCAGAGCATCCACATAGAAAGGTTCAACCAATGCTCTGGATGTTCCTGATGAATTTACAGAAGAAACATTCTAGCAGCTTAATATGCTTTGCAGAACATTTTTAGAAAGTTGAAGGAAAACCTTAATGGCAGATGGATGATTTCTTCCTGTCAATGTATTACTGTGTAGTCATAAATTTTTATACTTTTTTTTGATACATTAAAACTCCAAATATCCAAACTTACTTTATTCAACGCCCATCTGTGGCTGTTCTGCCATTCGACGTCGAGCCTCCCAATATAGACTGACTATATTCTGCAGTGTTGACTGTAGTTGAGGACGCAGGAAGAGATGTTCGCCGTTCATTCTTCCCACTTGGCACATGGGGCAGGTGTCTTTATCTGCTAGGCCGATTCTATGTAGATTAGCTTGAAGTCGAGCCCCATCAAAGTGCAGAAAAGGGCCACGGATACATGTCTTTCAATGTTACGTGGTATTCCGTCAGGTGCTAGGCTTGACCACACCTCCTTCCTTCGCTTTCGTTCTTTAACTTCCCGGTAGTTTGGCGTGAAATGGTGATATCAATGTGGCTACAGGCGGATCGCAGGGATTGAGCCTGCGTGGGTTGCGGCATCATGGTTCCCCACTTTGCCAGCCTGTCAGCCTTCTCATTTCCCACTATGCCAATGTGGCTCGGGATCCATTGGAGCTATATGGTCCAGCAAGAAGATACCAAGCTAGCGAGTGGAGCGCAGCAGTTCATGGTTCTCCGAGAGTCTGTAGGCGTGTTCTTGTTGAAAGCTTGGATGGCAGATTGGGAGTCAACGAAGAATACGACTCATCATAGTGTGGTGCTTGGGCTCTGCAGGCAAGTGACTGCTTTGTGGATGGCGCTTATTTCCCCGTCGAAGTTGCTAGTATATTTCCCCGACAGCCATGCACTTTACAAACAGACTTGAATAGACTCCTGCTCCTGTTGAGCTGGTTTCTGGTAAATATGATCCGTCTGTATAGATATGAACCCACTCGTGCAAGGGGTAGTTGAGATTCATTGTTTCCGTAACGCACCTCTGTAGTTCCAACGGGCTTGTCATTGCTTTGGTTGAGGTCAAACTGTTGAGGGTCAGTCGGGCGTTCGGCAGGGCGGCAACTATGGGCGTGTAGTGAGCAAGCGGAGTGTGTTCACCAAGCTGTAGGTTGTACTTATCAGTTAGAGATTGAGCGTGTACAAGGGGTGTATTTTGCGTTCTCAGACGAAGACTTATTTGGGCATATGTGTTCCAGTGCTTTGAATCCACTCGTTTGGCTCTCTCCCAGTATTTTAGATTAAGTTTGTCTCGTCTTGATTCGAGTGGTTTAATCCCTGTCTGCAGCTGCATTGCTGCAATGGGTGTTGACTTTGCTAATCCAGTTACAGTTCGTAGCGCATTATTCTGAACGGTATCTAGTTTTGAGAGGTTCGTGTCGGAGGCAAGTGCTTTACTTCTGTTACGTACTCCATCGCTGGTCTGACATAGGTTTTGTAGGCGGTTGCTAAGACATTCTGTGTCGCTCCCCATTGAGTCGCAGTTAGGTGCTTGAGTAGGTTGTTTCGTTTTTGGGCTTTCTCTGCAGTCTGCTGGATATGATCTTTCCATGAAAATATCCAAACTCCTTATAGGCTACTTTTTTGGTACAGTAAAACTCCAATTATCCAAACTCCATCCATTCGAATCGGTTTCAGATTTTCAGAAAAAAAATTAAGACTAAAACGTACTGTGATTTTTAAAATAATGATTCTATCCACACATGCTATTTTTTTCCTCCGTGAAGTGTAATGCAGCGCAAACATTATTTGGATGCTGAGCCACCATCTCAGTTGAGGTTTGAATAGTTAGCTGTCATCAGTGACCAAGTTCCCCGCCTGGGCCAGACTGTCAGTATTCATTTGAATAGTCAGTGTGTATTTGAATCACATCGGTCTGTTGTTTTGTTTATGTGTGCGTTTTGTCCTTTAGCATGGCTTCTAAAAGAAAACGAGTTTTCTTCTCATTAACGGATAAATTCAGTGTAGATCAATCAGATAAAGGAGTTACGGGTATTCAATTGGCTAAGATGTACTACGGTGTTGTACAATCAATGAATTCAGATATTAAAAGGAGCAAACCTACATTTTTAAATCTTGTGTCAGTGCTTGAAAATGAAAAGGAATGTTCTTTAAGGAAATCAATGAAGGCAGCAAAAAACAAAGATTAGAAGGTACCGTTTTCAAGTAGATTTTGCAACAATTTTCTATGGGAAACCAAATTTTAGGTCCGATTATTTGTCAATAAGCTAAGATCTTAGCTCAGAAGTTTAGAGAAAATATAAAACTATAAAAGCATATAGTTTCTTCTCCCATTTGCAACATAGATACATTAATTTTGTTAACCCTTTTTATGGAAAAAATTCAATTATCCGAATTTTTGTTTATACAAACTAAGTCTGGTCCCAATTGATTAGGATAATTGCAGTTCTAATGTATTTTTATAAAAAACCAATTTCAAAGAAAATATTTGTTTAGTAAAATGAAAGCAATATTTTCTGTTGCTATTTGTCAAAGTATCAATAAAGTGTTCTGTGATTATTTATTTAAAAAATGTTCCGTCATTGTAGTTGTGGTTCTAGCAGTATTAATCACATTTTATAAACACTTTTAACCAGTTAAAATAGATTTAAGAATCATATTTGTTTTCTAGAAATTGTTTTAAATGGGTCAGATTGTATTGTAGTTATTGTGATTTTATTTACTATTTAAAAAACTGTAAATATCTCCTTGACAAAATTTTCTGTTTGGTTTCATTTTAAGTAAATTGTATATTCATTGCCATTTTTATAAATTTAGTGTTTCTTAACAATAATATGTTTTGAAGTTTAAAAATGCTTAAAAACATTAATACCATATCAGTTATTTCAGGTCAGATAAAAGAAGATCCTGTTTAATTAACATAAATCGAAAGTTCTTTTAGGTTTTTATTGTTTGGTAGCCTTATACTAAAAATAGCCTATTCACTAGAAATACTTGTGTTTAATATATATTTGTTTTTTTAAACTCTTATCTTATTAATTAAATTATTTTGATTAGTTTTTTTACAATAAAATTCAGGCCTGGAAAATGCAAATGCTTAAAAAAATATTTTTAAATTTGAAAATAAATTCTTGAATTTTGTAGCCCATTACATTCGGTGAATCTTATTAATCACTTAAACAATAGTTTATGACTATCCAAATTTTAAATTTAGTAAATTTGTTAAAACTTACTGAGACAGAACGTTTTCAATCGCTATGTGGCGATCTTCATCAGTGTCTTCTGCTTGGACACATAAACAAAGAACTGACACAATTTATTTAGCATATACAAATGGATACAACACCACAATAATAGACAAACTGTGGTACAAAATACAAAAAAACACTAAAATTAACACTACAGACAGGGAAAACAAATACATCACATTACCATTCATGAACAAAACAACAAACAAAATGCCAGCAAATTTCAAAAAATAGGATACAAAATAGCATACAAAACCAATAAGTTACGATACAAAATACAACACAACACCAATAACAAAGATAAACTACAAGCACTAGGCGTATACAAACTGTACTGCGACGAATGTAACAAATTCTACATTGGACAAACAGGTCGCAGCTTTAAACAAAGAGTCGAGGAACACAAACAGAACACCAACTCAACATTTTACAATCACATAAAAGAAACAGGATACAAATACACAGACATTTAACTTAACCTAGAAATCCTATGCATCAACAAAAAAGGACCACATCTCAACACACTAGAACAATATGAAATTTACAGACACACAAAAACACAAAGTACAATCATATTAAACGAACAAACACAATACAAATCACACATACTCTTTGATACTATCGATAACCTACCTTTAAAATTGTCAACGCTTGACCTAACATCTCCAAGCAGAAGACACTGATGAAGATCGGTACATAGCCATCGAAAACGTTGTGTCTTAGTAAGTTTTAACAAATTTACTAAATTTAAAGTTCAGATAGTCATAAACTATTGTTCAAGTGATTAATTGAAAATAAAATTTTATTTTGTTTTAGATTACCAGTTTTAGTTTGAGGAAAAGTTATTATTTGGCTTATATATTGAACAGAACGTCACTTTAAGTTTTACTGTTATTGTAAATCTTGTATCATTTGTTGAAATTAGTGGTAATATGAACTAATCATTTGTCTATATATTTGAATTTAAATAAATGAAACCTCTATACCACAAATGACTTTTTCTTCTATTTAAAACCTTATGTACATTTCAATTTCATAGCAATCATCCTCAGGGGTAATTTACAATAAAAATATATTTACAATAAAAATAACAAAAATAAATAAATTACAATAAAAAAAAAATAAATGAAATCTGTATTTTTATTGTAAATTACCTCTGAGGATGATTGCTATGCAATTGAAATGTACATAAGGTTTTAAATAAAAGAAAAAGTCATTTGTGGTATAGAGGTTTCATTTATTTAAATTAACCATTACACCACAGTTGTTTTATACAGTTATATATATTTGAACTTTTTCTCTTTGCAGAGGATGATTCAAATTTCAATTCCCGAAGAGGCAGGCCTGGAATAGCAATTTATAGGCCTGGTAGTGGTCCGCTTCTTAAAACAGGCGGAAATAAAGACGATTTTCCAGGCGAATTATTAAGTAAAAATGATAGACCACAGTTAAATGATATACCTAAAGATAAGCATAATATAAACAGTAGAAATGCATCAATAGATAAATGTGATATAAAAAGAAATTCTGATGATAATGATAGAATGAGCATTTCATCAAGTAGTTCTAATAGAGATAGAAAAATTCATAATAGGCCTAATTCAAACACTTCTAGTAATGACTCAAGAAGACGAAGTAAGAAACCAGAAGTTGCTTTATATGTCCCAAAACCCTTATTATGTTCTATTAATGAACGAAATAATAAGTGTAAAGAAATAGGTGAACCATCAAGAAAATATAGAGGAAAGAAATGGCCCAATGATGAACAGAGTTGGGATAGTGATCAGTATGACGAAGAACAGCCATTAAACTCCTTAAATACTGAAACGGAATCAAAATATAAAAATGACTTTAAAAGGAAAAAAACCAAACAAAAATCTACTAGAAATGAAAATGTTAGTAATTTAGTAACGAGTAATGGCAACCCAACACCATTAATGGATATCAAGTTTGACTCTACAGATTTTGAGAAGTTGAGGATTTCTGCTAAAAATGAACATTTTGAGAAAAATATAAAACCAGTGCATGTTGAAAACCCAATTGGAAGAGTTAATGAAAGCACTCAGTTAGAAAATCGAAAATTTAGACAAACATCTGAGCCTAGATCTCTACCTTTAACTCTTGTAGATAATAGGTCTCGGGATTCTCGAAGCATGGAGCCTGTAGTGGGAGTAAATGCTAAACCACCTTTAGGACAATATTCTCGCCGAGGAGGTAAACAGGTAACAAAACTGCTTAACCCTATTTCAATTGATTCTATCCCTCCAAGATTTAGAAAAAAATATTTAGAAGATAATGGATATCAAGAATCTCCATTACCTCAAACCTCTTATATTGGGACAAACTCTGAAGATATCTGGGATGGAAGTTCCATAACATTTCAGGGAGCTAATGCAAATATGTATTACCCAACAATGCACCCTCCTCCAGTATTTAACCAGCCACTTCCTCATATGATTTATTCTCAGCCTCCTCCACCTGTATGGTCACAAACTTTACCACCAAGAAGTAGAGGCAGAGGGAGGTTGGGTCCTAGAGAGTTAGAAATGGAACTGATTCTTCATAAAGCAGCTGTCCATGCCAGATCTCTTACCCCTGATTGTTTTAAAGAAGTAGATAGTCGTAGTTTAGATTCAATGCCAGTTTCACGTGATAATAGCAGACCAAGTAGTCGTAATGAGAGGTATGGCACTTACAAACACCCTTTTAAAGATGATTTAGAAAAGTATATGAATAGGAGTCATAGTATGAGAGATAAAAAAGAAGAATCATTTTATGAAGATGACAGTTCAGAAAGCTATAGTAATAAGCATGAGAAGAATATCAAACAAGATGAAGATACAGATAAACACAGAAGTCAAAGAAATAAAAAAAGTGAAAATACTTCTTATGAAAACAATTGTGCAGGCTATTCCACAAACAATCAAAATTGGAAGAATGCACAAAAAAGTTACAAAGAAGAAAAAAAATGTGACGATAAAAATGGGTTGAATACTGTTTCAAAAGGAGTGACATCAAAATCACCAGAACAACCTAAATCTCCTAAGGACTTAGTTTCAAAATCTACTCCTGATATTTTGGTAAGTAAATGAAGTCTAGTGTTTGTAAGTTACTTAAAATGAATTCCCAAAGTTATTTTGTAATATCAGCTGAAGTACTTTGAAAATTCCTGATATAAAATAATTCTAATGAAGGCAAAAATAAATATAGTCCTTACTTCCTATTGTTTTTATCGTAACAGAAATATCTTTCTTACAATTTTAAAAGAAACAAATTCTGGATATTGAAAATGAAATTTGTTGGACGTACAGTTTTTTGGAATCAGTTCGATCTACAGTTTTCTAAACTTTATTGTTACTAAAAATATTTAATAAAAAAGTTCTTGCAAATGATATTATAGATAACAATATTAAAGAATTTTGTTTACAACTAAATTGCTGAAATTTCATAGTATAGCATAATAAACAGTATGCTTTTATTCAACATTAAATTAGAGCACAGTAGTGCAAATTAGAATTTAACACTTACAGGTCCTTAACTGGAATACAAGGCTTCAAGTAAGACCATAAGTGTCTAATTGTTAAATTGTATAATTTTATATTATAATATATTTAAAATAAATTTATAATTCAATTGTTAAAGTGTAATAATTTTATATATTATTATAATAATATTAAAACATGTAATATATTTTTTAAATATAAATTTTTGTTTTGTACACATCAGGTAGTAGATAAATCCAATATTTATTTATTTACTTTTTTCATTACATAAGCAACATTTTTAGCAGGACTTTTTTCAAACAAACTATTTTTTTAACATAAAAAATATTTTTTTTCAGAACAGTTTAGGGAATGTAAGTTTATATTAATATAATACAATGTATTTTTATGTTATTTATTTTCTCCATATGGTTTGTAGCATTATCAGTGGTGAATGTATTTGTTGATGCGTAAAATTGACTGTTTTGCAACTATTATTCTATTGATTAATAGTAAGGAAAAGTACTCTAGATAAATATATTGTATTTTTAATTTAAGAATCAGTCATGGTCCATGGCGAGTATGACAGACTTAAAGTTGTATTATCATGTTTGTGTTCCTTGGAGGTGATAGTAAATGGAATGGGTGTTGCAGCAGGGTCGTAAAATATTTTTCATAGAAGAGCACACAAGCAGCTACTGATTGTTAAGATTTATTCTTAGTAATGTATGCAGATTGTAAGTACTACTACTTACTAGCCAACGCCCACCCTTGGCAGGTTAGCAAGTTGGCGGCGCGCTGACCCCACAGAGTTGGCTGATAGGGCCGGCCACTGGGATAGGTGGGCTGCGTCCATCCTGGGGTGTTTGCACAGCGTACAGGCCACATCTGCGCTTAACTCGATGCGGTGCAGATGGGCTGCCAGGTAGTCGTGACCAGTGGTGGTTCTGAACGCAGCTACTGCTACATCTCTAGGCAAGCTTCGGAGCTTCGGGGTATGGAAGAGCCTATCAGCTTACCCCAATTCTTTCCAATGCTGGCTTGCCTGTTGCGTGTTCTGGTCCACTTGTTTACCACTTGGTTGATTGCGGTCTTTGCAGAAGAGTAGGACGGAGTGCAAGGTGGTTGTTGGAGAGCAGTAACGTTTTTAGAGATAACATTGGCCTTTCTGTTCCCTTCCACGCCAACATGGCTAGGAATCCACTGCAGGTGTAAGGTCCAGCCACCTTCTATTAATTTGGAGAGTCTTAATGCAGTTGTTTTCTTGCAATCAGTGTACTAGCTGGTTGAGAGTGCAATTGTCGCAGCTTGGCAGTCTATTAGAAATAGAGCTTTTTGGTTCTGCTCCAAGTCTTTTAACCTTTTTGCTGCTTCGTATATTGCAGCGATCTCCCCATCATAATTTGTGAGGTGTGCCCCCACTGCTATGGAGCCTTGGAGATTCATCCAGCTCCGGTATTCCCTGTTCCCGGCATGGATGAACCGTCACTGTATATGCGGAGCCACTCTGGTTCTGGATATTTGATATTGATAGTCTCTAGCACAGCTATCCTCAGTTCGATGTCCGATGACATATGTTTTGGAAGAGAGTGGTTTTCCAGGCGTAGATCTGAGGTTGGCAAGAAGCGGGCTTTTTCTCGCACCGGGGGGGGAAACATTTCGGCATCTCCGAGCAAGATGTTGTATTTTTCTCTAACAGAATGGGCCACAGTCAATGGTGTGATTTGGGTTTTTAGACGAGGTGCTGCTTGCTTATAGTTCTCCCATTTGTGGGGCTGTATTCTTTTTTTGCCCTTCCCAAAAATTTAAGCAGATCTCTCCCTACGGCCTTGTATTGGTTCAACATTTGTCTGAACCTCCATTGAAACGATTGGTGTTGATTTTGGAGCTCCTATGATTACCCTTAGTGCAATGTTTTGGGCGTTATCTAGCTTAGCGGAGATACAAGCTCTCGTTGTTATGGTGGCTTCACTACCATTCTCGAGGATGGGCCTTATTTATGTCTTAAATGTGGTTGTTAGGACATCCTGCGTAGCTCCTCAGGTGGTTAGCTGTCAGACGATTAAGCAAATATCATCTACTACTACTATTTATTAGGAATATACTGTGGTTGAATTTAATAATAAATACACAAAAACCTCTTAACCACAAACTTTCTTTAATTTACCCTAATGTACATTTCAGTTACAAAGTAACCATCCTCAGAGGGATAACATACAAAGACTGTCTTTGTATGTTATCCCTCTGAGGATGGTTACTTTGTAACTGAAATGTACATTAGGGTAAATTAAAGAAAGTTTGTGGTTAAGAGGTTTTTGTGTATTTATTATCAAATATCATCTCTTGATGGCTGTCTCGGCCGAGCTGTCAATATGTGCTTTCCATGACATTTTCTTATCAGTGGATACACCTAGGTATTTTGTTATATCCTGCTTCTCCAGGTCTACTCCCTTATATTGGAGCTTGATGTCAGTTGGCCTTGTTGATAGGCTAAGAAGCTGGTATACTGTCTTAGCTATGTTGACTGTTAAGCAATTTATTTCAGCCCATGTTCCAAGGTTTTTTAGGACCTCGTTTAAAATAGATTTGAGAGCTTTTACTTGAAGAACATATGATCAGGTCGTCCGCATATAGTAGCGCTTCCACCCCTGGTGTCGCTCTGATGATATCTAGGATGTCATTGATCATTAGGCTGAATAATTTGCAGCTGATTACTGCTCCTTGTATCAGGCCTTGCCTTTGCAATCGGAACTTGGAGCGATAATTATTAAATGCAGACTGTAAGTGGGCAAACTTGCTTTGTGATAGAACCTAGCATCACAGAATTGAAATAGAAAATATTTTGTGAACCTCTTCATTACATAGAAAGGCTTTATGTCTAGAAAAAAGACTCAGGGTATCAACTCAAAACAGTTATCAGTCTGGAGGCTGTGAATGAATGCATAGCTTTTATGTAATAAAGCCTTTCCTTCTTCAGGCTTTTTTTTCGTACAAACCACTTATCTCATACTATTCTTATGATTTCCTCCCATAAAGTGAGTTTTCCTGTTCAAATGTTCTGAATATTCCGTTGATTGTCATCCTCGCTTTCTAGGTATCAGTTCTATTGCCTTTCCTGTTACCAGGTATTTGCAGAGAAATGGCTTTAAGTTTATTTAAATTGTAAAACAAAATAGGAAACACTTCTGATAGCAAACAGTTCCTGTGTATTGTTGTACTGATTTGATTGGGACTATAAATAAGCTGTATCCTAGTAAAAATGGCATTCCAACATACTAAAGGTACATGACTCACAGTTTTATCAGTCAGTTCCCCCCACACACTGTAACAAAAACTGCTTTCATAAACCTAAAGGTACATGACTCACAGTTTTATCAGTCAGTTCCCCCCACACACTGTAACAAAAAATGCTTTCATAAACGCTAAAGGTACACGACTCACAGTTTTATCAGTCAGTTCCCCCACACACTGTAACAAAAAATGCTTTCATAAACGCTAAAGGTACATGACTCACAGTTTTATCAGTCAGTTCCCCCCACACACTGTAACAAAAACTACTTTCATAAACGCTAAAGGTACATGACTCACAGTTTTATCAGTCAGTTCCCCCCACACACTGTAACAAAAACTGCTTTCATAAACGTTTAAGGTACATGACTCACAGTTTTATCAGTCAGTTCCCCCCACACACTGTAACAAAAACTGCTTTCATAAACGCTAAAGGTACATGACACAGTTTTATCAGTCAGTTCCTCCCACACACTGTAACAAAAACTGCTTTCATAAACGCTAAAGGTACATGACACAGTTTTATCAGTCAGTTCCCCCCACACACTGTAACAAAAACTGCTTTCATAAACGCTAAAGGTACATGACTCACAGTTTTATCAGTCAGTTCCCCCCACACACTGTAACAAAAACTGCTTTCATAAACGCTAAAGGTACATAACTCACAGTTTTATCAGTCAGTTCCCCCCACACACTGTAACAAAAACTGCTTTCATAAACGTTTAAGGTACATGACTCACAGTTTTATCAGTCAGTTCCCCCCACACACTGTAACAAAAACTGCTTTCATAAACGCTAAAGGTACATGACTCACAGTTTTATCAGTCAGTTCCTCCCACACACTGTAACAAAAACTGCTTTCATAAACGCTAAAGGTACATGACACAGTTTTATCAGTCAGTTCCCCCCACACACTGTAACAAAAACTGCTTTCATAAACGCTAAAGGTACATGACTCACAGTTTTATCAGTCAGTTCCCCCCACACACTGTAACAAAAACTGCTTTCATAAACGCTAAAGGTACATAACTCACAGTTTTATCAGTCAGTTCCCCCCACACACTGTAACAAAAACTGCTTTCATAAACGCTAAAGGTACAGTTTATCTCCAAGTTTAAACAATATGTTTATTGAGCTACAGTTTTATGTACATGTCATTTTATAATGCTGAAGAATAAGTTGACAGCTGTAATATAAAACTAGGGCAGGCCACAAATAATACAGGAAACTCCATAGCAAGGATTAGGTGTATTGGGATATCAGTTTGGGGCATTTAGTTTAAGGCCTATGGGTTTGATTTGGTTCAATACTCCTTGTTTATTTTGTGGAATGATTTATTTTGTTATAGCTTCATTAATCTGTATATTGTATTAATGTTTCCAACTTGTTTTAGGTTTGAGTGATTGTGTGTTAGAACAGTTTAATTCAAGTTGTGTGTATTTGATTTATTCATGAAAGCAACTTCAATTTACAAAAAAACTTGAAACAATTATGTAATTATACCTTAAAACAAAAATTGTAGTTGAATATACTAGTGTTAATAATATTTGTTAATTTTATTGTCAAATGTAAGAACAAGTTATTTTATAATCATGTAATAACCACATTACAGTCTTTTTTTTCGAAGGTCATATTAAATTGTTAGGATAGCTTATATATTCAAGAAAATTGTCCTTCTGCTTTTATACATTTCCATTTTGTTAGAAATTTGTTCATATTTGACCTTCTCAAATCTCGTTTTACCACAGTTTTATCGTACATAGCTCATTTCCATTGTCATTTACTTTGTTATTATTAGCTTCGGTAACATCCCATACCTATGAACCGTAGAGTGTAACGCTCTAAACAATACTTTTATAATTGTGTTGCTTTGTTTCTTTCCTGGTTGTCTTTTGCCAGAGACGAGAGTTTGAGGTTCGTGTCACTGCCTCTTAGTTTATGCTTTCCCTGATTTCATCCTCACTATCGCCTTTCTTACTAAAGATTGCCCTCTAGATATTTGCACGTTTGTACCCCCCTTGATTTTGCCATTTTCTAAGCTAAGGTCACAAATCTCGTTTATGCCAACTATTAGATATTCACATTTTGGAATATTCATTGTTAAGCCTACTGCCTAATATTTTTCCTGCACTTTTCTTATATAACTAAGACCATGTTTGTCTTCCGCTACCATCGGAGAAGAATATTGTACTAAACACTAAAACCAAAATATCCCTAATAATGTTGGTGCTTGATTACTAAATTAATATAAGTAGCTCAAGTATGTGTTTGGCTGTTACCAGCAAGATAGTTACTTATTGCGTTGTAATGAATTGGTATACAAAAAATATGAGAGACAAACAAAAAAATTGTGAAACATTTTTCTTGTTCGATTCCGTGGGATACTAGCTTTCAAAGATTTTTTTTCTTTAAAATAATTATTTATACTTTCAAACGTGTAGTTAAAATTGTGCAAAATTTATTCCACAATTTTTGTAAAAAATTACTTTTTTATACAGAATTGTCTGAACAATTTTTTCATGTCAACTTGAAAGTTAACAAAGTGGGGATGTTAAGAAAATTTTATTTATTTGGGTTATTTTGATAACCACTTCATTGACACCATATTTTATTTAACGAGGTAACCTCTCGATGCGTTCATGACATGTGATTAACAATGTTTAGTCTGTATTGTTATATATTTCTGTTTTTTATGACTAACTTTTAAAAATATTTGTTAATATTTATTTTTGCTAAATTAAGACAATGGTAATAACCCCCTACCCTCTCCCTTCCCCCGGATCTGTATTATCCTAAAGCTTTCCATTATTATTAAATTGGCTATTTGCAATGTTTTTGTTTTAGGATTGGGCAGAAGAAGTAGAGCTAAGTGAACAACTCAACAACAAATCAAAAAATGTGGAAGAGCCGTGTTCAAAATTCAACAGTGATCTCCCACGTACAACTTCTTTGAATAGTTTACAAGGTAATCCTCGCCACAACCGATCCAAAGGTAGACGTCAGAGAAGAAAGAGGTAATCATATAATTTGTTATATAATATGTAACGTTAATATATACATATATTTTCTTAGTTTTTATTGAACATTAATGATTTTATAAACTAGGAATAAAATTCGACGTACAAAATTTATGAAGCCTTTTGCCGACGATTTAGCCTTAGCCTCATTCGATTACTATTATTAATCAGCGAGCTGTTAATGAGTAGTGTTTTTTTTGTCAAGTTGCGAAATGTTGTGTTGTATTATACTTTTTTCAAACTTACCGATGGTAGTTTGATTATACATTTCAGGTAAATCGTCAACTACACTGTAAATTGTATTGTGTTGGGATGTAATTGATATGGGTTCTTCATTTAATATACAGTAGAACCTCTTTATTTTGTCGCGTTCGGGACCAAGGGGGTGACGAATTCGAGAAAAGATGAATTAAGGAAGTAATGAAATTAACATGTAATTGTGAGCTCATAAATACGTAAATAGGTATAGTAATATAATAATTGTACTCACATGGTGTATGTTGACCAAAAAACTCTACAACACTATTACACAACTCTAGTAATAGTAATCGATCCCCTATACTTTCTATTAGTTTTTTATACTTTAAGTCTTATATAAACTTTTGTACCTCCAGATTGTATTTTAATCTTTATAAATGCATTTCAGAAATACACATTTTTGGAAATGGAAAATCCATTTTCCGTTTTTAAAAAGACGAGCGAAAAGTTAACTTCTGGTTAATACTTCTTATTAAATAATTCCAGAGACCTTAAAACAAACTTTCATCTTAGTCTCCGGCATAGTTTACCCCAATGGGTGAATTTTCCAATGGCAATTCACTAAAAAACCAACGTAAAAGTAAAAGGCTTAAACAAAATTTATTTTACTCAGTAGGTATTATAGGTACCCATTTTTACGCAGAGACCATTGTTGAAGACTTGATTTTAATGAGTTTAAAAACGTTTTTGTTTTATTCTATCTTTTATGGTTTAAAAGATACAAAGGTTCCAGTACAGGGAGTTCCTCGTAGTGTTCCTCCTCCGCCCGTATGTCGACCATGTGAGAGTGCGACAGAATACGTTTTTACAATCGCCCAAGTGCCCAGAACAATAATCTGAAATAAAGTTGTGTCATGCTTTAAAGGGCATGCTCAACTCCATTTAGATCCTGGATTATATAAGTCACTTCATTTTCTGGGTAAATGTGTTGTGAGATTTTCTCAGTAATCTACTTTAATCTGCAGAGGTTACATTTCATTGCTAAAATTGTTAGTATAAACTTATAGATATTAATAATTGTAACCTTGAAAAAATGTCTGTCGGAAGGTAAATGGATTTGTCTGATGTTGAGGCTAGATAGTTATCTAGACTTGGTGTATCTAGACTTGGTACGCTAGCATGATAGTTCCCGTCTTCTGAGTTCTGAGGGGTTGCAATATCACTGTAATTATTTTTAGACATAATGTTATTAGTAGCATAATCAATGACTAGTAGTCTGTTGAGCTGTTGGACTATTTATATTCATGGCTATAACGACATGTCTATGGCCATTTATTTAAGCCTGTTATTTTTTGTTATCTATGTTTTAACTAATAATATCTATAAGTTTATACAAACAGTATATGAACAACAATATTTACTTATAAAACTCTACATCTATGTATGTATGACATTTGGATTTCTATACTTCCTATATGCATTCACTACAGTTTCTCTGATTGAGAAAAAACACAGTGTGTTTAAAATATATCATTAATTTAGTTTATTAGTATTTATATGTATCTATTTGAAGATTGTAGACTGGACTATTACCAAAGTAAGTCGGTTAGTGTCTTATCTAGTCCAAAATCTCAAGTAAGCTTCAAGTTCTATTAACTAAACTCAATATATAGGTTTGTGTGTGTGTGTGTGTGTGTGTGTGTGTGTGTGTGTGTGTGTGTGTGTGTGTGTGTGTGTATGTGTGTGTGTGTGTGTGTGTGTATGTGTGTATGTGTGTGTGTGTGTGTATTTGTATGTGTCTAAGTTTGCAAACATATGTGAGACTTGCATATTCAAATTTTAAATATTGTATCTTTTGTGAAAAAAGTTTGAACAAATTACCAATCAATCAATAAATATAGTAGACATTTTTTTATCTAATTTATTGTAGAATTTAAGCTGTAAGTTTGGATAGTGTCATTAACATTTAATCAGGTATATTAAATGTAATGTAAGCGTGGAAGGAGTTTTATTTAAAATAAATGTAATTTAAATTCACACTAATTGAATTTGATTTATGAATCATGTAAAAAAAAGAAAGTTTACAGTCCTTGGTCAGTTTTATAACCTGGTGTTTATTTCAGAAAGCCTGGCAAGGAAAATAGTGACCGGTGAGTGTTGTATCTTGGTGTTGCATTGGTATTTATATGAGATTTTAGTTTGTTTTTGTTGTGAAATTCTTAATTGTTGCATGCAAATATTTGGTTAGTTATTTTGTTTAAAAAACCTCTGAAACCTAGCCTGCTCAAGTCAAAATAATTTTCTGTCATTTTAAAAGGGTAATAACTTTTTTTGTTATGATGCACACTTGTTGCTTTCAGCATTTTCTTGGTATGCAATACCTTTTTTTTTTAATGTTCAAAAAATGTGTTTACAATTTTAAAGTTATTTTCCAATAAAAATATGTAGAAAGATACTTTTTGTTTTTCTTTGTTTCTTGACCTGCAGTTAATGTGTATTTTTTAACTATTTTTACTACCCAAGCTTGAAATAATAGGTAGACATTTTTAACTATTTTCACATTAAAAAATGGCCTATAAAGTTTATTGTTAAAAATAAAACATTTATAAAAATTGGAAAAAAATACGAGGACTAAAATAAAAATTTTTTTTGTTTACCGAAGTAGGAATTGACTTCAAAAAGGTTTTTTTAATTTGCTAATTTGTTTAATACCAGCTGAATATCCAAATATATTCAATAGCCACAAATTGAAATTAAGATAAATTAAATAAACAATTAAATATTATTTCCATATTCTGAACATATTGCTCTAATTATGGTTGTAAACCACAATGTCAGAGTCAATTCTGAAAGAAGGTGTGACTGTTATACAAAAATAGTTCCCGTTTAACAATTTCTGCATTCTATTTGCCTATGGGAACAGTAAGTCAATTAATAACTAAGAAAAAGGGGGAGTAAAACAGTTGCTGTCATTTTATGAAGCTATATATCTGTACCCTAATTCAAGAACAACCAATGTCCAAAAGTCGTAGTTTTGAGTATAGTCCAATAGAAAAACAGCAAAATTTCTGAATTTATAACTATTTCTTTATAACTATTATCTAAAGTGTATATAATCATTGTTAATTTTATTTTATTTTAGTGCACATGCGATTGTATAAATATTATGGACATTGGTTATGAAAACTTGCTGTATCTCCCTTCATAATAATCATATCAGATTGGTAGTTATTGGATTCAAAAGTTTGAAAAATTGTGATGATGACTATGCAATTAACACAATTTGGTCAGAAATGGAGATCAGGTGTTATTGCATTAGGGTACAGATGTAATCATTTAAGATAATATACTTTGTAGTAAATAGTTATTTGCTAGACCAAGCTACTGTTTTCTTTATATAAATATTGTATAAACAAAAACATAATGCACAAAAAACAACACTCACATAACACAACAAAAAACACCAATAAATAAATACTAAAGTACATAACATTAACATATCATGTCAACACATCACAAAAAATAGATTCCTCACTGCGCAAACTCAAATACAAAGTAGCCTTTCAGACAGAGTAAGAAATTTACAAACATTATATCACAAACATATTAAATGAACAGCCCCATTACAAATCACATACACTCTTTGATACAATTGAAAACCTTCAAAACCGCCGCTTAACCCAACAACAACTCTAAGTGGAACATTTAGACTGATGAAGATCGCCACAAGTGATTGAAAACTTTATGTCTCAGTAAGTTTTTACAAATTTACAAATAAAATTAAGTTTGGACGGTCGTAAACTAATGTAAAGTTTCTAAACAATATAGGACTTTATTCTAAAAGTCTTTCACTACATCAAAAAAAGAAATTAACTAAAACACAACAGAAAACTACAAGATATACAAACATACAAAAACCATCCACAATACATTCTAAACTACTACACAATACTACCCACAAAAGGATACAATACTACCCACAATCTAATACTATATTTGAACACATTTAACAACTACTCTATGAATGTTGCTTGATGTAATCATCTTGAATTCACTAATTAAACTAAAATAAAAACATACTTAACTAAGTGAAGGTTTACTTCCTGATGCGTTTCAAAATATTCGTTCCTTTTACGAAGCTAACCCTCTACTGGCGGCATTGTGTTAAATACAAAGGCTGTAATTGAAGCCAACAGTCTTTTTCATTACATGACACACAACCAAAATAACCCAACCCTTCCACAGTCATAAATCCATCCCGTTACTGCCTTTGTACTTAACACGATGCCGCCAGTAGAGGGTTAGCTTCGTAAAAGGGACAAATGTTTTGAAACGCGTCAGCAAGTAAGCCATTACGTATTTTTTTAAATTATAATACTCTATGAATGATAACACACTATTGTCTCACCAGCATTGAACAATGCACTGATCTAGTGTGAAACATGTCTGATGTATAATATCAGTAAGTAGTGGTTTTTTGCCAAGTGATACCAATAGTAGAAAAAAAAATATTTTTTACAATGGGCACCATATTATAGAATTTTAAAGAATTTATTGTAATAAACCAATTTTGTCTTTATACTAACCATAATGTGGTGTATGTTTCAGGAGCTTGAGTAGAGAACATATAAAACATAATGACGACAGGTGGAGAGGATCAAGAGATCAGAACTCACAGCATAGTAGAAACAGCAGTGCTGAAAGGAGGAATTGGAGAGAACCTTCAACAGATTCAATGGTTGATAGTAACATACCTTGGAGAAGTCAGTGCCAGAGTAGTAGTAGAAACAGTAGCATGGAACGCTGGAATAGCAACATGCAACATAACGATAAACATAATTCTAGCGATCGCAGGTACAGTAGAGATAGATCCAGAAGAAACAGCAGTAATGATAGACTAAGTTATAGGAATGGTAGTACAGAAAGGCAGGGTTATAGAAATCATAATCAAGATAGAAGAGGTAGCAGGAATCTAAGTAACGAACGACAAAAAGATTCCAAAAAAATTAAAGAAAATTGGAGAACAGAAACATCAAGATTAAGTCACCAACAGCAAGAAATAAAGGAACCTCAGAAGCCTGCAGGCATTCTTGTTTTACCTGCAGCTCCACAACCAAGTGTCTCTCCAAATATGGAACAAGCTCACTTCCAGAGGCACTTATTTGATCCCAGTAATCCTAATAAGCCAATTATTGTTCCTGCAAGTGGAACTAGATCAGCGCCTTATCCGATGCACGATTACTCTCACCCGTCACCTGATCAGTTTGCAGTACCAAGGGCACCTAAGTAAGTGCAAGCATGAACTAGTATACAAACTGATATAGAAATCCATTAGAATTAGATATTTAATGAAAGTGTTCTGTTTACTTTGAAATAATGCAATTGGAAGTTTCAATACAGACCTTACAGAAACACCGTTACAAACATGATACAGTAGAGTCTCGATAATTCGAGGTAGATGGGACCGAGACCCCCTCGGATTACACGGAAATATCTTCCTGTGTATTAGAAAAAATAGGTGTTTTAATAAACCCTAATACAGTACTATAATTAATAATGTACAAAATCAGTTTATAGAACTTTATATAGACATTTATTGAAAGCTCAACTCATTTCCTTTGCATACCATAAACATTTTTTGGAAGCCCAATTCAAAATTTTCTTTCAAAAAGATAAAATAAGCTCTAACATAATTAGGTTCCAAATCAAAACTCAGATTTTCGAGACTACTGTACCAAGAACGCACAGAAGCACTCATATTCTAACACTCAGTTGAAGACTTCATAACCCGTAAACCATAACTATGAAAACATATCAACCCTACAGATTTGTATAAACAAAATAAGAATAAAAGACTTTCAATTAATGGAATAACACGAATTATGTAAGCATTTACAACCTAACACACAATTACATTATAGGGTTCACACATTTATTGACATAGTTACGCTAAAAATCTCCTAGGGATTTTATCCTCAACTGTTATAACTAGTGATGTAAAATTCCTGGGAATTTATACTTGGGGGAAAATTCCCAGGGAATATTGCCGGGAATAAATTCCCGGGAACTTAATGATTTTCTCTTAAACGCATATGTTTTTTTAATTCTAATGCGTTTAATCCCTTAGAACTAATCTATTAAACTAGAACTAATCTAATTAAACTAGATAGAAACAAGTCCAAGCTAGTCAACACACCAGAGTAACGAGGAGATTTACACACTAAAACATTAAATATAAACATACTACATCAACAATATAGTACAAATCATGTACACTATTTAATCACATGATTGAAAACCTGTCTTTAAAACCAGCACTATTATAGACTGTTACATTTCTTGATAGCCAACCTAGGTGCTGATCATAATTCACTAACATAACCAAAAAAGCCGTGTCTCAATAACTTGTTTAAAACTTTACTTCAATTTTAAATTGTTGTTGTTAGGGTTTAAAGTTTCATTAGGAAAATTTGCCAAACAATTAAGAGTGTTCCGAACTTTGATTATCCGAATTGCGTTCAGATTTTCAGAATAAAAGTGTGAAAAATGTGCTGCGATTTTCAAAATAATAATTCTGTTTATATGTTTTGGACTTAGAACTAATCTATTAATATGAACATATAAATCAATTTA
Source organism: Prosapia bicincta (assembly GCA_036971475.1). Taxonomy (NCBI): domain Eukaryota; kingdom Metazoa; phylum Arthropoda; class Insecta; order Hemiptera; family Cercopidae; genus Prosapia; species Prosapia bicincta. The sequence goes on along the minus strand of JBAIZL010000010.1, from coordinate 78,724,460 downwards.
TAAAGGGTTATATTAAAAAATAAAAAATATTATTTAAGTCTTAAGTCCTTCACATAAATTTTAAAATTTTGATACTTGTTGCTTATTTTAACAGTAAACTGGCAGTGTTCACCTTTACATGTTATTGAACACTACATGATTGCTTTTTGGATCACTATCATGTTTTCGAGTATCAAAGAAATTGATCAAATTTTTAAACTTATTACTAATTCTTGTATATTTGTTATAAAATAGTGCAAAATACTCCCAAATCACTAACAGGTCATTTTAACTTATTAGATTAAACCTTAAATCCAAAATATTTACATTTTTAATAATTTTGATTATTTAAATTAGGTTTGATATCTTCACTATGAGGAAAAACAGAAAGGGTTTGAAACATTCCAATTCAACCATAAAAAGAAATACATTTTAATAAAATTTTTGATGAATAAATTAGCTACACAACTTAAGTATTCTTCAAAACTTATATTATCAGGTTTTTTGAGCTTATAATGAAATTGATTTTGGGTCTCAGTCTCATAATTAACCGAGTCCGCTATCAAAATGTTTATCACGGTTAAAATAAAAGTTTGCAATGGTATATCACAATATTTTTGATTATTTGGCTTTGTTATTGATCATTTAGAACCAATTAAAGTTCCAAAACAGTTTTAAGACAAAATGAACCCCATTTAAATGAGTTTATTCCATAAATTCCCTAGTTTTGTAAACTTATAAAGCTTTCGAGAAGCTCCCTGGAAATATTCCCATTTATAAATTCCCTTCCCACTGGGAATATTCTCGACTCGCATCACTAGTTCTAATCTGCTTCCGCCTATGTTTTTAACACTTTGAAACCCAGCCCCCGAATAGGTACCCTTATCTATCTGCCTGGAGGCTTTAGGTAAAATATAAAAAAATCCTGACCTATAATAAATACCATATTTATAACAAATTATTCAATTTTGTAAAGAGAATGAAACAAGCTTTCAGGAAATATATACATATGAATTGATTACTTACATATAGATGGCTTCACGCTCCTTTGAAAAACGAATAAAAACGTCAAAAAAATAAAATAGCAACACTGTAGATTACTGCACTTTACTACACATATTTTACCTTTGAATAACAATAAATATTATATATTTTTAGGTTAGTTCTAGTAGAGCTTAAAGCTTATTTAGGAATTTTTGGACTAGATAGGAAACTGACAGACTTACCTAATGGCAATAGTCCAAAACTGCAATCTCTTGGAAATAAATAAATAGACAACATATAAAAACTTAACACATTATTGAAATATTTCGATCAAAATGATCTTTGTCAATAAAAAAATAAAAAAAGAAAAGACTGAGGTGAACCACAAATGTGTATAAATATCCAAATGTCACAGATTTATACTAAATTTAAACTACTTAACTAAGTGAATATGTAATTGCTTACTTGCTGATGTGTTTCAAAACGATCGTTCCTTTTATGAAGCTAACCCTCTACTAGCGGCTTTTGGCTCTTTAAAAACGGTATGACAGGGTTGGATTTATGATAGTGGGTGATTTATCGGCATTTTGTGTGATGTATTGGAAGAGTCTATTGGCTTCAAAGTGTGTGAGGTCATTTAATATATTTTCCCTGTCTGTTGCGTAGTGTTTGTATATTTCATATTTTTCTAAGGTTGTTAGTTTTTTACTCTGTTTTAATGTGTGTAGAATATTTAAATTAGCGTGTATGTCATGTTGGGTGTTATTTAGGTATTTTGCGTAGCTGGATTTTGGGTTTGTTTGTTTTGTTTGGGTGATGTGAAAACGCCGACAGTGGGTGCACTGTCCTAAATACAACCCTGTCATACCGTTTGTAAAGAGCCAAAAGCCGCTAGTAGGGGGTTAGCTTCGTAAAAGGAACGATCGTTTTGAAACGTGTCAGCAAGTAAGCAATTACGTATTCACTTAGTTAAATAGTTTAAATTTAGTTTAATCAGTGAATTCAAGATGATTATACCAAGAAACTACAGATTTATAGTTTATGATATAGTGCTATATGTGATTTGTATAAATATTGATTATTTGAAACTAGATATTAATAGTCTGTCAGAAGGAAGGTAAATGGAGTTGTTAAAAATAGTAGAAGTTAGGGGGAAAGTAAAAGGAGTTTTATCTGATGTTGAGGTTAGGAGGCTCTCTAGATTTGGTGTACCACTGGTATGATAACTCCCATCTTCTCAATTCTGAAGGGTTGCAATCAGGGGGGAGGGCCTTAATTATTTTGGTGGTATAACAATCATTGAAAGATATTTGTGGCTATCAGCGTGTTGAGCGGTTGGCCTGTCTATGTCCATGTTTCCAATGTCATGTCTGTGGCCATTCATTCTGATGCTCAGACCATCCGTGGTAAGGCCTATATACTGTGCCGGGCAAAATTTATACAAATCACATATAGCACTATAACATAAACTATAAATCTGTGAATCTGTGACATTTGGATATTTATACACTTCTGTGGTTCACTTCAGTCTTTTCTCTTTTGATTGACAAAGATCATTTGATCGAAATATTTCAATAGTGTGTTAAGTTTTTATATGTGTCTATTTATTTATTTCCAAGAGATTGCAGTTTTGGACTCTTGCCACTAGGTAAATAAATATGACATATTATATATAATTTTAAAGCTAAAAGAAAATGTAATTTTGAAATATTTCCTTCAGAATTTAGAAAACTCTCTAAAATTGGGTCATTTACATTTTAATTAAGTTCATAATGAAAGATATGTCGATTGTACCTCGACCAAGATCGGTTTCACTGTTACTGTCACTGTCACTGTCTAAAAGCAACATATCTTGTATTAAACCACTTTCTAAAGTGAATTTAGCCATTATATTTATAACATAATATTCCTAACAATACAAATTTAATAAACTAAATAACTGTAAGCGAATCTAAATTTAAAGCGAAAAACAACAAACTCAAAACCTAAATAAAAATAATACAAATTAAATAATCGAAATAACCGATAGAAAATATTTAGAGCAAACAACAAACTTGAAATGTAATCAACTTGCGCTAATAAAACACACACTATCTGACCGAACCAACATCTGTCAAACTAATGTCTGATAGCTCTCGGACGCCACACTTAACCAAATAAGTGTTTGTTCGTAAAAGCAGCTCTGATTGACCTAGAGGTAAAAACATGTAAAGTAGAATAACTAATGTAAAGAGCCATATCGACAAAACTGAGAATACGCGGGAATTACATTGCTGTGTAAATAAATACGAGAACCCGAGCTATACCTCGGGTATAGACAATTAGTGTTAAATAAATGACCCGATCTATACTCAAGCGTAGGCTTGAAAATGTTAAAAAACGAATAGGTCAGTTATGGTCAAAGTAAATAACGGATTATGAGTGCCTTCATTTAAAATCAATGTAAATGCAATTCTAACAATATTTGATTTATGTATTGGTATATATGTTAATGTGTATTGGTGCTGAAGATAAATACAAAGAAATAATGCAAATCAAAATATATAATTTGTAAAATGGAGTTTGCATTGAACTCTGGATCGGTTTTCATTCCAGAAGACGCAAATGTATTCTTGGAATAAAAACTTGTATAGATCAAATGTGCCATTTCATAAATTAAAAACATGCTTGTATTCATTTGAAGTTGTATTAATTTATTCTGAATTATAAAATAAATGTAACAAAATTTATTTATGGAAATAAAATATGGTATAGAATTAGTAAATTTTAGTCATCACATTATAAATAGCCTCTTGACATATAAATCTTGTTATAATAATAAATTTTTTAATTAGAATTGTAAGTAATGTATAAAGATGCATAATTTTTTTTTGTTCAGCCATCATTCACATAACCCAAAATTGTTGATGGACATGGAACAAGCAGAATACGAGATGTCTTGCATTCTTGGAATCGGAAGAGTTTTTGAATATTGGCCAAGAATAACTGAACTAAGGTAAGTATTGATACATATTTATTTAATTTGTCGTTTTTGAAAAATATTCAATCGCATAATTTTAGTGGCTTTGATAAATGCTTCAACTCACCCCCAATATTAATGTTTACATTTTATTAATTCAAAATTTTCTTCATTTCTAGAAAGCTGCTTGAAAACATTTTAAGGGCACTTCTGACAACAGATATTAAATTTTGCGAGCAAGCTAACATAGAACAACACTTCTGGAAACTTCTGTATTACAACATTATAGAATACCTTCGAAAAGGAATGACTGATCATCCAGAAGCTAAAGAACAGTACAAAATTCTTATTATAGGCATTGTTGAAGAAGTAAGTATCAATGCTACTGTTACTATTTAAAAAAACTCTTCTTCCACTTTTTCTACAGGACTGTAATAATTCGAAACAATAGGGACTGTCTCCTATTCGGGTAATTGGATTTTTCTGGAAAAAGGTCAACAATATTAATCACTATATGTACGTTGCAAATGGGAGAAAAAAGTATATTTGTTATGGCTTTATAAGCTTCTGAACATATGTATGTAGATTTGGAGCCAAGATTGGGTTTCCATAGACTGTTGTTGCAAAAACCACTTGAAAGCAGCATCTTTTAATTCTTGATTTCTTTTGAAGAACATTCATCGGTTGAAATTTAGTGTGGCGGCCCCATACGATATTTTGGATTATTGTTCAAAAGCACGAAAAGGTACGATATCAAAAAAAAAAATTTTTTTGCTTTGAGGAAAGTTACTTTTTTTGAGTTTAAAGTAGGGGAAATTTTTTTTGGCGGAAGCACAAGTTGTGAATAGGCGCGGAGTGATACAATTGTCTCTGACGTCACGGTATACAATATTTATACCTATCTTAGGGCTCCAAGAAGAAAACATTTTGCACTAATTTTTATGCTTTGACTAATTATTTCGCATGGATATCGTATTTTTTCGTGATTTTGAACAATATTCCAAAATATCGTAGGTGGCAGAAATAGCAAAAATCAACGTTAACTAACCCTCTACCACACATAAAGATTTATTAAAATCCCGCATTATAACTACTTACCAGAAGCAAACCATCACTTACAATCTGGGATATAATATTTTGGTTGGATAAGTGTTGTGCCATACCAATACTTTTAAAGTATTTTTCCATTTGTAAATTGAGTACTCATAACTGACATTTTAATAGTTTGCTGGGAACCTTTTTCTTACTTCTTACTTCTTACTTCTTATTACGAGCTTCCAAGGTTGGCCTCGATGGCTCGATGTCTCCTATACACACACTCTGCCAATGGCCAGAAACAACTTTCTTTCAAGATTCTGTCCAGGGTACATTCCCGTCCTAGTTGCTTTATCAAGGGACTCCTTGTTGCTGCTGTTACAGGACACTTCAAAAGTATGTGCTCTAATGTTTCCTCTTCTTGCTTGCACACTCCACAGATAGAGTCGTTAGTAATATGAAACCTTTTCAAATATGTATTGTTGACAATGTGTCCCATACGAGCTCGTGCCGCAAAAGATGCCACTGAACGTGATAATGACTTGAAGATCTTTAGATCATTAGGTTGTTTTTGTAATGAATAATATTCGCGCCCAGTATTGCATTCTCTCCATTTCTTTCTCCAACAGATGTGAGATTCTTTATCAACTGCCTCTTTGCAATTAGTTAAGGAGTAACAACTTTCAGGAGATGGAAACAAGTTGCAAGACGCCTTGGCAGACTGGGAACCTTTTTCAAATGTAATACAATTACATTGCTGGATCCTTTGAAATGTAATACAATTATAAGTAACATAGTTCGAAAAATATTACTCACGTGCATATTCTAAACTTTACTTCTACGTTGAAAAATTAAAAAATTATACTTAATTATGAAAGAAATACTAATTGTTAATGTTTTGAATTATTAAGGTTGCTGTGCAATATTAATTGAATATATAATAATTATTTACTTTCAGTCTGTTTCTTAATGATTGGGAAACCAGTGTACGACCAGATATTTTGTACGTAATAGTTTTCATTTGGAAGGTTGGCTACATGTTCTTATTTTAGCGGCAGAATCCTATATCTGCAGGTTGTCTGTAAATAGGTGTGTGTAGAATTTAAGTGCAATGATTTCCGTTTTGTGCGTGAAATAGTGTCTGTAAGTGATTGTTTGCTTCTGGTAAGTAGTTTTAATGCGGGGTTTTAATAAATCTTTGTGTGTGGTAGAGGGTTAGTTAACATTGATTTTTGCTATTTGTGCCACCTACGATATTTTGGAATATTGTTCAAAATCACGAAAAAATACGATATCCATGCGAAATAATTAGTCAAAGCATAAAAATTAGTGCAAAATGTTTTCTTCTTGGAGCCCTAAGATAGGTATAAATATTGTGTACCGTGACGTCAGAGACATTTGTATCACTCCGCGCCTATTCACAACTTGTGCTTCCGCCAAAAAAAATTTCCCCTACTTTAAACTCAAAAAAAGTAACTTTCCTCAAAGCAAAAAAATTTTTTTTTGTGGATATCGTACCTTTTCGTGCTTTTGAACAATAATCCAAAATATCGTATGGGGCCGCCACACTAAATTTCAACCCATTCATCTTCATTTTTAAGCACTGACACGAAGTTTGCTCCTTTTAATGTCGGAATTCGTTTATTGTCCAACATCGTACACTTCAGCCAACTGTTTACTGATCTATAATTAATTTATCCGGTAATTAAAATACAACTTGTTTTTATTGTTTTAAACGATGAAACGCAATCACAAATAAAATAACGGACTGACCGAATCAAAGAAACGCTGAATGATTTATTAAAATCAATAGTGATAGTCGGGCTGAGCTGGGCACCTGGCAATGGGCGACAATCAATTGTACAGAACTGCACTTAAACAATGATTCAACATACAAATACTATTTGTGCTGCACCTACACTAGCTTCGTGGATTAAAGTACAATAACACACATAGACAGAATCATTATTTGGAAAATCGCAGCACGTTTTTCACAATTATCAGAGTGTCTTATAACAAAATATAATCTAGCAAACTAGAAGTCACTTTAGTTTATAACTTCTTATTTTCTAGATTGTATTTTGTTATAAGAAACTTTGATTATGATGATATGGTCAATGAAATGTACATAAGGGTTTAATCTTAAGAACGTTGTATAATTTGTTATTTTTGATTGTTTTTGTGGTATTGGACTTATTTCCATTATTTTCATTGTAATTAATTTTCTGAAATTAAATCCCAATAAATATATCAAACTATAGTTTATAAACCTACCGATTATTGTATTGAAAAACCAAAAGAAGGTAAAGCTTCTGGAACATGTTATTTGTAAAGTATAACTAACCTTGAAAGATTAATAACAACAAACATTTACTATTACCTGTTTAGCTGTGGACTTTAATAGGTGATTACAAAAAGATTTACTATCAGCTGATTAAGTCAAGCATATAGGTAATAGAGAGTTTTTAAGGCCAGTGGGGCGGTGCCCTGATAGTATTTCTAAATAAAAATAAGCCTATGTGTTAACCAGGGACCCTAAGAATATCCATGTAAAATTTCAGCTCAATGCGTTCAGTAATTTTTACATGTTGAGTATCACACACACACACACACACACACACACACACACACACACACACACACACACACACACACACACACACACACACACACACACACGCACACGCACACGCACACATGCACATGCACACGCGCGCACACACACACACACACACACACACACACACACACACACACACACACACACACACACACACACACACACACACACAACACACACACACACACACACACACACACACACACACACACACACACACACACACACACACATGCACGCACGCACGCGCACACTCATGCGCACACGCACACGCACACACACACATACACATACACACACAAATTAGATTTTTATATAATAGTATAGATATGTATCTATTAAGTGCAAATGTGACAAAACACAAACCACAATCATAATGACATGTTCATCTTGCTGTAAAAAAAAAAAAATCTGCCTTGTGGGGTTTTTTGACACTTATCACAGACATGTAAACGTGTTAAAAGCTAATAAGTAATAGGCGGGTTTGTAAATATTTTGTGTATAGAAGTAAAGTGTAAAGATATTCTATCTGTAACAACAATATTTAAACTGTAAATAGACATCCTGGGAAGTGTAAATGTGTTTTTCTTAGCCTAGTAATGCCTTAGTTCCAATAAACAATATGCAAGTGCCAGACATGATGCCTCAGATCCGATGGAACATTTACGACATCATCCATGGCAGCTGTATGGACCAAAACCTATTTTATTCATTATTATTTGAATTGCGAGAGTAATTCATAAAATAAGGTTCCCATAATATATAAACATAGACAGCTTTATTTTTTTTCTTAATGTAATACATCAATTTAAAGCTTAAAACTATTTTTCCACATAATCACTGTTTCTGTCCAAACACTTTTGAAACGATGCTCCAACTTTCTATCATTATGGTATAGAATTCTGCCTTCAAACCTTTGAGGAATCGAGTAACCTCTTCCTTGACTGCATATTCGTAAGCCATCCAAGTGTTCCTTTAATTTTGGGATTACATGATAATCACTTGGGACTAGGTCTGGACTGTAGGGGGGAGGGAACAACAGCTCAGCCAAAATCTGTCAGCTTGTTCTGGAATTTGATGTGAGACATGAAGTCGAGCATTGTCATGGATAAGCCTCTCACCACTGGACAATCTTCCTCTTCAATGGTTCTGGATCGCAAGTGTCAGTTTTCTTAATGTGTCGCAACAAGTTAACTGTCGGAGTTAACTGTTGTTCCATGAGGCAAAAAGTCGATTAAAAGCAGGCCCTACCTGTCCCAAAAGTCAGTTGCCATGACTTTCTCAGCAGACTGTGTTTGTTTAAACTTCTTCAGCTTTGGTGAAGTTGAGTGACATCAAAAACCTGATTGCTGCTTGGTTTTGGGGGTAAAGTGAAACGCCCATGTTTCATCGCCTGTAACAGTGGAATCCAAGAATTCATCTTTGTTGTCTTTACATTGTTACATAAACTACTGGACACACTCGACACATTGCTGTTTGTGGTTTTCTATAAACATCCTCCATGCACACACTTTGTGGTAGCCTAATTTTTTAGTTAAAATTTTATGAATTGTGGTGTTGGAAGTCTTAGGAATACGCAAAGCAAGTTCTTTAATATCAATCCTTCGATCTTCGAGGAATATTCTTTAAACTTTATCAACAATTCCGTCTGAAACTGAAGGCCTTCCGCTCCGGTATTCATCATGAATTTTTGTGCGGCCTTCACTGATTTCTCTACACCATTTGAGAACATGTTGAACAGATATACACTTTTCTCATTAACCTTTGATTAACTGACGATAAATGTCAATAGGTGAAATCCGTTTTACATTTAGACAAACGTATCACAGCACGAATTTCGCAAACTGGCGGTAACAGCAATGGGGAGCTCCAACTTCGAAGGCTGCAAGCCCGGCACAGAGCAATGTAGCGAGGCGGGAGTGGTGGGGATAGAGAAAGGGGGAGTTGATAAGTAAGACAGTGTTACCAGATTTCTCCTAGCTCGTGCATTCTTCCTTAGCAGCATAGGGAACCCTATTTTATGGATTACCCTAGTATCATTGATAATATCAGTTAAAATTATAAATATCATAATTTTAGCTACTGAGAGTAGAACGAGGGAGATAGCCAGGATGATGTATTGGAGGGGGGCACGACCCAGGGGATCAGGTAGGTTGAACTTCCCTGGGGAAATTTAGAACATTTTTATCTCTAGACATCATATTTTATGCTATTTTGGCCCTTGAAATTGCACAATTGTTGGGTTGTTGAGAAGCTGTTTTGCCAAAACATACTAGGCGATCTCAAGGTCAAGTGGTATGTAGAAGGATTATAAATGAGCCTCTATGAATATAAAGTGTAGCTTCACAAAAATAATAGTCAGTATTAGTTTTGCTTCCTAGTATTGGAGGAGTAGAATAAATTTGTTTTTTAGGTTAATATTTTTCTGCTGAAATTAATTGGTTTGGGGAGGGTTACAATCCCCCCGTGCCTACCCCTGTGTAGAACACATCTATCCATGCCTTATACAACATGCTTATTGTAATGTAAAAATATCAATTGAAAATTAATCAAATTGGGCTTAAAATTTAAACGTTTATTTCAGTTTTAATAAAAAAACTGTTAATTCCTCACTTTTTATTGAGTTGTTGCAAGTAAATATATTATGTTGTATACATTTTCTCTTACATTACACTTCACAAGTTCAGTCCAACAGATTAGAAATAGGTAAAAGAGAGTTGAATCTTGCGTGTTTTCTAATCAATCTACTGTCTTTGCTTTTCAGGGTATGAAATATTTAGAACAGACTTTAGAAATACTAGGACAGGTTTACAAGTTCAAATTGGATGATTTTTTACATCCTGCTAGTACGCCGATGAAGGGTAAAAGTTACGTAACTCTTGCTCTTATTTCGTGTCAGAAGTTGCTGTTGTTTCTTGGTGATTTATCTCGTTACAAGGAACAAGCAAACGATTCAACAAATTATGGATTAGCTAGACAGTAAGTAGAATGTTTATAATTTATTTAATTGTATCTTTAATTGTCAAGTTTTTGTTTAATATTCTTTCTATTGTGTTTTTAAATATAAAATTAATTTGTGATTTATTTTGTAAACAGATTTTTTTTCCATAGCCAATAACTAAATGCAAAGTCAGATAATTTTATTGATTAGGGTCAAAATAGCAACAATAGGAGAATGGAATATACAATATCAATAATTCAGATTAACTTGGACCGTGACCCATCTGGGTTATCAAACATCCTGGTTAGCGGGAGACTAAGGAAAAATTAAAAGGAAACATTGTACAGTGCATGAGGTTTAACCGTGTCTCTGACCTTGAGATCGCTAGGGTGGACTGAGCTGCAGTGTGGGGTCAAAACCCAACACTTTAGAAAACATCAGTGTCGTGTTTAAAGTGTAAACAGCTCTAATTAAATAAATGATAATACTGTAATAGTGATGTACACATGATCTGTAAATATGTGTTGCTCTGCTTCTGCAAAGAAAGAGACACGATTATGAAAGAGACGCGATTACGAAAGAGACTATATATGTATTGTATAATGTTTTCAGTTAGGCTAGTAGTCAAATACTAGAGCAGAATGAGGGACACCGTTAAACCTCACGCACTGTACTTACAGAATTACTCCTTTATATTTATTAAACAAAGAGTATTATGTACAGTATTATAACAATGTGTGAAAAAGGACTCTAAAGGGAACTATAAATTAAGTTTGTAAAATTAAGAGTACAATGTACTAGGCTAAACTGGCAGTATTATAACTTTATTGTACCATAAATTCTCAAAAAAAGTCAGTTTTAAGACTCAAGGGTGCTGCAAAAACTAGAGAAAAAAACGGTACAGTTAAAAGAAAGTCAGTTGCAAAAAGACATAAGGTTTTAAAAATATACGTTAAAAGTTCAAATTAAGAAATGTGGTTGGTCTAAACTACGAAAGAAGGGATAAGAGGTTCAAAAATTTAGTTAGGAAAACAAGACAAGGGAGTCATCCAGGAACGTTCGATGAGAGCAGATGTCGGTCAAGCTACCTCCATATAATTATAGAAAGTCAAAGGTTAAGTAGCAACCTCCGCGTTGATAGCAAAGTTGAAGAAATTCAGTGAATTCGAATTAATTAAAAAAAATTGAATATTAAGTGAATCATGAGAAATTTATTGTTTATTACCAACCTACGTGTTTTTAATAAAGAAAATAAATCGTCGTGAAGTGATTGTAGTTATAGGCCAATAGTGATACAACGAACGGATGGAACTTCAAGACCACGAGCTACGAACAGGTAACCCTCCAATTTCAATAACTCTTGAAAAATTAAACTTTGGAAAGTGTAAAAAAATAGTTTTTTGTAAGGCTTGTTAAGCACTTCTATGTATTAGTTTAATGTAATCACAATGTCTAAAGCGGCAGCCTTTCATGTTAGAAAACAGTAGTGTTGATTTGTATGTTTTTTTTCTTACCAAATTTGATTTCAACCACTTCAGAACATTACAATAAAAATCTAAGTTTGTTGTGCGGAGACTGTGCACTGTGCAGTAAATAACACCAACTGGGTCAAAATCTAGTTGAAGAATGCTTTTAGTGTTGAAGAAACATAACCAGCATGGTTTTTGCTACACTGGTGTGATCTGTTCTGGTTGTTTTGTCTCGGTGATCTTGGTCTCCCATTTTGATAATTTTTTTTCTATTATACCCATAAAACCAGCTTTCATCCCCACTGGTGATGAAGGTAAGATCATTTATAAATATTTCACTGAGTTTACTGTACAAAAAATACTGCTTCTTTCTTCTCTAGACAAAGAGAGATTGAAACAGAAACACTATACATACCTCAGTCTTCAGTTAAAGTTGATCAGTAATTCAGTAGCTCGTATCAACAATTCTACATGAAATCTTGGTTTGTTTGACGACGATCTGCATAAACGAGTTGTATATTTTTTCGGCGTTCTCATATTTTTTCTTGTGAAAGATCATCCTGAATTTTTATGGTCTTTAAATGACATATCTACTTTCAAAGGAGCACATTATTCAGTGTATCAGGATACCAACATTTGGAAAACACTGTAAAAGTTTCAGAGGGAAATTTACCAACTTTATAGATATATTTACTATAAAAGTATTAAGCTAATTAGAGCTTAGCTAGTGAGAGCTATTCACAAAGGTAAAAATCAAAACAGTAAACTCCAAATATCACCACACATTAGTTTATTAAAATAAACACACTAGTTCATAAAACAATCAGACTAGTTTCGGCGACAATGTCAGTGCTTGGCTACTACTCTGAAGAAACTACATCTTCGTCAAAACTAGTCTGATGTTTCATGAACTAGTTTGTTTATTTTTTAAATTTTAATAAACTAGTGTGTCGTGAGATTTGGAGTTACTGGTTTTGATTTTTACCTTTGTGTAGAATTATTGCTGATATTTATTTGCCAAAACAAAATATGCAAACTAAATTAACATAAAAGGACAGATCAAGTGCAACCAAATGACTTTATAACATTATTTTAAACACTTAATTTTGGTAGACGAGCATAATGCATTAAAGAGAATATACCAATAATACTTTCAGCACTTTTATGTATCAACCTTACAATAGTTCAAACTTGCAACGATGTTATAATCTTTTTGTTGTATGTTGAAAACTTCTATGGATTTTTATTGCCATACATTGCATTCGAGAAAATTTAAGAAGTTTAAAAATCTGTAGTAAAAAATGAATGATTAGCAGAAACAATTAAAAATGGGAGATTTTAATGTCAAGTCTAAATGATTTTTTGTTTGTAAAATAACCTAAAAGACTACTACTATTGGGTCAAAAAGTGATGATACTCGAGTTTAAGCTTTTACTACAAGGCAACCGATATACTTATAACAAAAAAAGATGCACCAAAATTTCATAAATTTAATTTTGAGTCTATTAATGTAAACTTAATTTTTTTTTTGCGGTTTTATTTTTGTCTTTCAGCGGGTTGAATGAAAAAAGTACCAGTTTTTTGGCGTTTTTCAGACAATGCCAGACTTTGAAAATTTATAATATAAAAACTATTAAACCAATCATGTTAAAAATTTAATAGGTTGTAGCACATATATTTGTATACCATATTTATGAATTTCAGAATGTTTACTCTATTACAAAAAAAGTTGTGATTTTTGTCAAAGTGTTTTATTTTGGGATCGGATTAAGGTAAAAATAGCAATGAAAGCTTGAATTGTAGCTCTTAAGCCATGAATTGACAATTTAAAGCAATAAATTTGTTACAGAGTCTTTAAAAAATTATATTGATGTCTGATCGAATCGGTACCGGGATGCATTAGCTCGTGAATTTGCTACCGATCGGCTGTCTTGTGCAGGGAAATTTTGATGGGCCGGCGCGGCGAGGCCAACACACTACTATCGGGAAATTTCCCTGAACAAGACAGCCGAGCGGTAGCAATTCTTTTTGAGCCAATAGTAGTCTTTATTACTAGACGTTATTAGTATTTTTGTAAATTTATAAACGTATTGTAATTCATTTTGTAGGTTATTTATTTAAGTAAAGCTTTAAAACAGAAACTAGGGGCTCTATTATCTTGAAGTTAAACTTAATTCACTCATTGCGGATTGAATTATTATCGCAGCGTTCTAACAGCACGAGCTATTTGTCGCGTCATGTGATCACGCCAATTAAATTGTGTTGCGATAAAAATAAATTGCTTTGACATGAGAAACATGTTGCACAGGTTCATCTAAAGCTTGGATGCAATAACATAATAAGGGTCAAGGAAAATAAGCATTCAACAAAAATGAATGATTTGTATAACGTTAATGACAGATCACAGACAAATTCATGCTAATACAATTAAACTTTATGTTCTGATATTCTATCCGAAATTCATTTTAAAGAGCTAAAACTGTATTCATTAATATTAAGCCATAATTTACAGTTTTAACATTCATAAGCAATAGTTTTAACATCATTAAAATAAAATATTTCATTATTTTTAATAAATATTAACATTTACAAGTCAAATTGCTCTACTAGCCAAGTCAAATTTTAATTACCTTAAAAACATTAAATAGTTATTAATAGACATTAAATAAAGCACAAGTAAACAAATTTTCATTGACAGTTATTATAAATGAGTTCTTCTACTTATTCTAATATATTTTTATACATCGGAAGAAAGAAACATAATAACACTAGAAAGAAACGTAAAATAGAACTTACAAATTAGTGTTTCCGTTCTATATGATAAACTTTGTGACTTGCATTTGTTTTTCTAAAGATTTGGGTGATTACTAATATATTATATGAAGTTTACGTTATATTTCAGATGGTATATCAAAGCCCATCAGTTAAACCCTAAGAATGGGCGTCCGTACAACCAGTTGGCAGTGTTAGCACTTTATGCTGTAAGTAAAACATTCTTAAGTATTTAAACAAAAATATTTTGTTTTAAAAAACCATAAAATAAATGATGTTATTTTAATTTGCATTAACCCTTAGCACTTGACTGTCGGGGGAGCTCCACTTATATTGGAGTTTACTTATATACAGGGTGTCACCCGTTTATAATGCAAATGCTTATAACTCGTCTGCGGCTAAGCCCCTCCCCAATCAATCTTATACTGTTTTTGTGCTGTACTCTATTGACAATAATTTGAACTAAATTTAAAATGTCTTTGAATGTCATTACAAAATCTAGTTAGCCGCTACGTTGTAAGCTGCAAGTAGGTTACAGTTTACAGGTTATTTGTTTACTCTGTTTGCCCTGGCTTCAGGGGCAATTAGTGATTCTGAAGTTTTTGATCTTTTACTTGATCCTGATTTATCAGAGCGTAGTTCACTTTCTTCGTGGAGTGATGTTAGTGATAATGGTGATGTGAATGAGTCAGAAGAGGTAGGTTGTTGTGAAACACCTCAATTTGATGAGTGGAACATGTGTTCTGAGTCATTTGTAGGGTTAAGATACCATTTACAGCAACACATGGTCTTAGAAATGTAAGTCATATTTCTAAAAATCCGATAGGTTTCTTCCAGTTATTTTTTTCAGACATTTTGGTTCAGGATATTGTTTCTGAAACTGATAGATACACAAATGGCAAAATAGCTAACTTCTCTGCCATTTGAGTATAGAAAGATATCATACTCTGCAATACTACAAATAAGGTAATAAAATTATATACATAGTACATCAAGTAAATAGAAATTGCTTAGTTTACTAAAATAATGTAATACTAAAAAAAACACAGTTTCCCATAGACAATAATGCAACTTGCAGGTGAGGAATTTGTCCTGATTTAATTACAAATGGGTAGGCAAGACATGTTAAAAAAATTTGAGTGCTAAGAGTTAATCTATGCGTGTTTCTTAATATGTGAGACGTCTTAAATAAAAACTTTTGTGAGAGTTTTGTGTTTTCCTTAGAATTGTTTTATAACGCACCAATCACAACATTAACTTTCAAAATGCTTTTTAAAAGTTGAAATTCGTTCATTTATGTGTTGTAGAATTACTTGGGAAGAATAAAGTGACATTTAATGTATTTTATAACACTGATAAGTAAAAATCAGTCTTCAGATGCTACAGGTATGCCAGTGTTAACAGTTGAAAGAATTGTATGTGAGGAAAAAGTAAGACAGCATAGGCCGTCTTTCTCAACTCCAATAAAGAAACACTCAAAATTATAATATTTAAGGAGTAATTGGGCATATGTACGAGGGACATTCAGAAAGTAAGGAATGTTTCTGTCTGGCGCCGCTAGGCAACTCAGTCGGCGTCCAGCAGTGACAACGGGAACATTTCCGCGTATCCCGTTTTTTCGCAATTTCAACTGAAGATGTGCGCTGCGATTGAAAATCCTGCCAGTTGTGAGGTGTGGTCAGTGATACGGTTTTCGTTGGCGAAAAACTCAAAACTGATATACATTTATCGCCAAGTGTGTGAAGTTTACGGAAACAACATAATGAATGAAAAGTTCTGTGAGAAAATGGTGCATTCAGTTTAAAAATGGCCGAACTGACGTTCATGACGAAGCGAAGAGCGGACGCCTAAGCATTGTGACTGATGAACTGGTCGCTAAAGTTGATGAAAAGGTTCGTGAAAACCGCCGATTCACGATAACGGAGCTTTCGCTTTGTTTCCCACAAGTTTCACGGACTTTGTTGTTTGAAATTGTCACACAAAGGTTAGGCTACCACAAATTTTGTGCAAGATGGGTGCCGAAAATGCTCACTGACCACCATAAAAGTCAGCAAATGGAGGCAAGTTTGACATTTCTGGATGCTTACGACAGACATGGTGATTCACTACTGGATCGCATCATAACTGGTGATGAGACATGGGTAAAACACGTTAATTGCGAAACGAAATTACAGTCCATGGAGTGGGGGCACACAAGCTCCCCCAAAAAACCAAGAAAATGTTTGCAAACATTGTCAGCAAGGAAGATTATGGCAACGGTTTTTTGGGACAGGCAAGGTGTGCTTCTTATTGACTTACTTGAACGTGGTGCAACAATAAACTCTGAGCGGTACTATGAAACTTTTCGCAACCTTAGGAGAGCAGTTCGAAACAAGCACCGATAGAAATTGACATCAAAAATTTTGTTTGTGCATGACAATGCCCGACCTCACACAGCAAACTGCACCAAATAACTCCTTGAATCTTTCAAATGGGAGGTTTTTCCTCATCCATCCTATAGTCCTGACCTTGCACCAAGCGATTTTCACTTGTTTCTAAAAATGAGGACCTGGCTAGCAACACAGCGCTTTGATGACGACGCGGAGCTCAAGGAGCGTGGCACCGAGTGGCTGACATCGCAGGCGGCAGATTTCTGTGATGAAGGAATTTCAAAGCTTGTCCACCGCTACGATAAATGTCTCAATTTGTTTGGCGACTTTGTAGAAGAGAAGTATTTTAGTTGCTCTTTCAGATGTATATAATAAAAAATTTTTATTGTGCTTATGTTTGTTTTAATTAAAAAACGTTCCTTACTTTCTGAATAGCCCTCGTATTTACAAACAAATACTAAGTAGTCTAAACTCTACAGACATCTGTCTGGGACATTAAGTAATCTAGGACATTAAGTGTGTACTGTACATCGACATGGATAAAGAAATCAGCTTACCAGCTACTAGCCATGCTACAAACATTTCTTTAATAAATACACAAAAACCTCTTAACCACAAACTTTTTTTATTTTACCCTTATGTACATTTCAGTTACCAAGTAACCATCCTCAGAGGGATAACATACAAAGACTGTTAGCCTTTCAGTTTACAACTGTCAGTCTTTGTATGCTATCCCTCTGAGGATGGTTACTTGGCAACTGAAATGTACATAAGGGTAAAATAAAGAAAGTTTATGGTTAAGAGGTTTTTGTGTATTTATTATTAAATTCAAGCACAGTATATTCCTAATAAATAGTAAACATTTCTTTAACTTGTACTCCTATTAATTTTCATATTGAGAAATGTCAGTCTTTTAAAATATTTAGTATTATAAATTTTAGCAAAGATGGACAAACATTTATCAAAACCTAAAACAAAATAGTAAAATTAGATGGTCAAATGTTTGTAGAAATAAATGAATTTGGATGTCAACTGGATGGGGAAGGGCAGAAATTCCCTTCTACAGGTTGTCTGACAGTAGCACAACTGATTTAAGTAGTTTAAACAATACAGGTGTATAGGTGTATGACTAAAAACTATTAACCTGACACTAAGTGGGCTAAACAATGCAGATCTAGAATGTTCACTGAAAGAAGACATTTTAAATTTACAAGAAGTTTAGAGAAACAAAATTTATAGTACAATACAATAGAACTTGAACAATTCCAATGTGTTTAATTTGTAATTGTCGATATTTTGAAGTTTTGGGTTGGTTCCTTGGACTTTGTATGCTATTAATGTAAACAAATATGGATAATTCGAGGTCCAACGTCTTTAATTCGAAGTTATTTGTTTGGATGTGGGTTCAAATTCCAGGTGCACTAGTGATCCAAGAATTCTCTCCGTTCAGATCGAGATCACGATATTTAGTGCGTAAGGGGTATCGGGAGAATCAGTTATGGAAGGTCACTCCGGTCAGTCATAAGTTTGTTGTCATTGGTAAGAGAGTTTATTTTCTGATGTCATCCACAAGGCTATTGTCCGATTCAAAATTATGGACCCCTGAGTTTAAAGTGTCATGGAATGTAAACAAAAAAAGATATAACTATGAGAGTTACATTGAAATTTTTGTAATTTAATTGGGCGTTTAGGCATGTAAAAAATATTTTTTTCTAACTATAACTTCCTATTTATTTTTTAGTTGGAATAAAAATAGTACCGGTTTTTGTGTGCTTTTCAACCAAGCTGTAACTTAAAAAATCATAAGTCAACAATTTGAACTCCGATCGAAACCAAATTTTAACACAATATAGCTACAAGGGTTCTTTAATTTTACATATAATTTTATAATTTTATGTTGTTAGAAAAAAAAGTTGTTATCAAATTTTTAAGATAACATTTTCTCTTGACAGAACAGACAAATAAATTTGATTTTTCTTGCGATATGTAGATTTTACAGTAACTAACTTGGATATGTTATGTGGTAAACTACAACAAAACTGGTTTAATTTATACGACGATTTATTTGAAGAGGAATTTTGATTTACCAAAGGCGGCTCCTTCTTGACTGTACTCGCTTACCGCTTTTAAGGTCATGCTCTTGCTCAAACATTTCTATGAGTTCATCAATTAATTGTCAGCTCCTTGTTGTGTGAATCCAGCAGTTCTTGAACGTCATCATTATCCACTTCTAAATTTAGTTGCCCGGGAAAACTGACAACTTCTTCAATCACATCAGAAATTTCATTAGACTCTGGCACTGATTCCACTAGAGTTTCAGTGGCAATAAAAATAGACACACCTTTATCCAAACGTCATTCAAAGTGTTTTGAGAAATTTTATTCCAAGACTGTCCAATGATTTTCAAAGCATCTAAAACATTAATTTTTTTCCAAAAATCTTCAATAGCGAGCTCGTTTTTCTGTCTCATAGCATCATGCAGACGCGCAAATGATCTTGTGTAATAAGCTTTAAATGTTTTGATGACTCCCTGATCCATCGGTTGAAGCAAATTATTTGTGTTTGGTGGCAAAAATATCACTCACGCGTGTGTCTAAATTAGTTAAAGTAGTAGGAGTATGGCCAGGTGCATTGTCAATTAATAGGAATTACTTTAAAAGGAATTAATTTAGTCCTACAATAACGTTCGACTTGAGTTATGAAATGATGACCAAACCAGTCCTCAAAAAGGGAAGCTGTCACCCAAGACTTCCGATTCGACTTCATAATCATGGACAAGCTAGTTTTAGAAATATTTTTTAATTCCCTTGGATTTTTTAAGCGATAATCTATGAGAGATTGCAACTTACAATGAACAGCTAAAAAAAAGCTGTTCAAATAACACTGTCAATCGGTTTTTGGCGGCCTTAAAATTTGAAAACATTTTCTCTTCATGAGCTATTAAATTTCTCTTAAGCATTTTCTTCCAGAACAGGCCAGTTTCTGCATATCTTGGACAGTATGATTTAAAACCGTGTAACTTGGAAATCGCGTAAGACGAGGTAGCGTAAGTCGAGGTATTACTGTACATATATAAGTATGGAATATAATTAATTTTGTAGTTACATTATTTAAGTCAACAGAAAAACAACGCTATAGAAACACTAGAAGCCTCCATTATAGTTAGTAATTACAAATACAATATGTTACTCTATTTTCATAAGACATAAAACAGTAGCTTGTTAGAGCAATAACAATATTTGAATATATTTACGTTTTAGTTTTTAAAAAGCGTAATTTTTTTAATATTAAAGAACTATTTTCTGATGCCACTGTTTTTTTTCTGTTAATACTGTGACAAATACGGTGATGAATTACAGAAAGTGACAACTTAGAAAGGTTCTACTGTATTTCTAATATTCTGCTAGACAGGCTATACCTAACTAGAATGCATTCGTTCAGAATGTAGTAGCCTGAATTTTAAAAGTGTAAATCTGAAATATGTTGAAAATTATATTGTTATTTGTAATAAACTATTTTTATTTTATTTCCAGAGAAGAAAACTAGATGCTGTTTACTATTATATGAGAAGCCTTATGGCCTCAATACCAGTTATGTCGTCTCGTGAAAGTTTACTTTCTTTGTTTGATGAAAACAGGAAAAAGGTAAATAGAAATTATTTTATTATATCTTACAACGGTTTTTAGCTATAATATTTTGAATTAGTCATAATCTGTTTTATCACATGTTATTGTTTTTATTCTTATTAAATTCCTTCTATTAGCTCACACTCTCCTGGTATATATCTTGTAAAAATTTTCAATCGTTAATAAAAATAAGTTTTTATTTGTTTAATCACTATCAGATACATTTTTTTTAACGTATAGGGGATGACAATTGATGTTAATACAGTTTTTACAAATATTAATTTAATAATTAAATTATAAAAAAATTAGGGCCTAGTTCGGATTTGAACTGAGTATTTTTATGTTGAAAGTCTAGTGCTTTTAGCATTAAGCCAACTTTCCCATAGCTAGAAGTGTATTTCTCTATGAAATATATGAATTTTTGTTGCTCCCATCTGGTTGTCGTCGAAATCTCCATTATGCAACCTTTTAAATTGTTGCCATGGTTGCCACACAATATCGTAAATAATGCTCACGGATTAGAAATGAACGAAAAGAATAAAATAAACAAACAAACTGGATTATTGGTACCGAACCTTGCTTCACAAACGGATAATGCGAAAGGAAAGCGAAAAGAAACTAACACACATATGTACATACATATTTATATTAGTTATAATTATAAAATAAAAAGAAACTAAAATAAAAAGTTTCTTTGTTGACTTAAGTAGGAATTGACTTGAAATTTTTTTGTTACTTGTTTTTCATAAATAATAATAGACTTTAGTTTATGTGTTTATTTAAATAATTTTGAATATTTATAAATACAAAATTTTGCATACATTAGATTATAATCTAAATTGTTCATCATATGAATTCAAAAAATCATTAGTGTAACGGTATTTATTGGAAATATTCATGTAAACTATAGGTAGTGTCCATTTCTAAAGTTACGTTTAGTGATATAAATATTTTATATTTTGACAGTCAATGATTTAGATGCTTCCCTCTGAAATATTCTCTCCAAAATGTAGTGTGGCAAATTCTTCTTCTAAAGAGCAGCACAAGCCATTTAATCGCAGTTGAATAAGTTTTGTAGGATTATCATTGTTATCATTTTAAAATTAGTTAATTTTTCATCTCTTAACATTTTATAATCTTTTTTCCTGCCTCATGTGAGTTTACTGTTGAGTTTGAAAACATTGATGTTAGCTAGAGTTCTTATAAACTTTTTTATTTAAAAAAATTTGTTGATTTACAACAGTTTTTTTCAACACATTCACAGTGGTAGAGATGAGTCACGACTGGCAGTTGCACAACAGTTTTATTCAAGCCGTTTTCATCAGTTAATAAAAGGTTTTTCTGGTATTGTTGGAAATGGTTTTTAGACATTTCTGGTAGGGATCATTTGGTTCAGTTTGATCTCCTCTTTTACACAACAAAGTTCATCTTTTGAATTGTTGACACAAAGCTGACAAATAACATCTCTAACAAAAAAAACATTACCTCTCTTTGAATTTGTTTAAAGTTTAATTACACTCAACATTTAAATTAAATATTTATTACTTGCAGTTTCTTCAAACTGGTTTTACAAACGAGTGTAAATATGTATTGTTAGTTTTGTACTAAAAACTCATAAAACTAGATTTTCATACTTTAAACTAACTGAAAGGTTGATAAAAACATTAACAACAGGGAACCAACGATGGTTGTATATCGAGAGCATTGTAACTAGACAATTATTTAGTGAAACGGCCATCTTTATAAACAGGAATCTAACATTTTGGTGACGAAAATGCACGTGGTTGTATGACCCGCAAGTGGATTATTCACTGGCACTTGCCTTGCGGTGACTCTCATATGGGAAACTCCAGAGTGAATGTGTTAAATATTGACCACTTCCTCTTTGTATAAAGTAAACGAAAGCGTACGCAGAGTGGAGATCTAATTTAAAATTAGAAAAAAAACATACCTATTTATATTTTAGGAAAGTTTATTCATCTTGGTAACATTGGAATACGGCTCTTGGATAGAATAAAAAAAAAATATTGAACAAACACCAAACAGAAAACCTTTAAAATTTTTATTATACTTATCTTCACTGCAGTTAGGAATATTTGTATATTTTTGAGTATATTTTTCTGCCTTTCCCAACATTACAATATTTTTCTTTGTTGACGCTTTTCGGAATGACCCAATTTTCAAAACTGAAATAGTATTTCTATTTTAGTATGCAAAGAAATGTACCCTTTATCCTTTAACATGTTGACTGCCATGATGGTTACCGGTGACGACACTATATTTTTGCATAGGGCAGCGGCGGTCACCCGTGACCGACATTGTAGAGCTACCTAACTTTAGATCATCACACAAGGCTGTCGGGCTCATTCAAGACGTGTTTAACCATATGAGGTGTCAGACAGCCTTTGTGTGTGTTCCTGCAAATTGACGTTTAGAAAAATTTTAATTTTTTTTTTCAAGACTAATTATTGGTAAACTAGAAGTTCTGAATTACCAGGAAATATTAGATGGAAATAGTTTTTATTTACACTTCTTTGTAGAACTACATTACGTTTTAGAATAGTGTTACCTTTGATTTGATCCGAATGCATACGAAATTAAAGCCTTATAATTGTGAGTTCCGTATATTTATTTTTTCTTATCAGTGTACTGATTTATATATACTGTAATCGGTGTTTATATATTTTGTAGTAGTCAAAATGGAACATTAAACTTACAAATGCTCTTTATGAATCTATGTATGAAGTTTTGTTTTGTATTTATAAAGTTAAATTATTGCTTCGTTCAATATTTTAGAACCTATTTGTAAGAAAAATAAATAACAGTGTTCTAAACCTAATTTAGTTATTTATTCAGGTTGCCTCTAACTATAAATTTTGATCTAGGAAGTTTTCTTCTGTTAAAGATATGGCTTTTCTTTGCGTATTTTCGGGTATGGCGACACTTCAGTATGTAGAAATTTTATTGTATGAACTAATATATTGTATCAAGTAGTGCACATTTCTTTTCCTGTCTTGTAAAAATGTGATGGTTATGAAATTAATTGTTTTATAGTTGCTAATTTTTTTTTAATGTTTTGATTTAATTATTTTATGTCTTTCTGGGCTTCTCAACCAACAGTTTATCAAAGTAAGGAACATGAAATATTATTGTAGAAATAGTTTTGTAGATTGTGTGTTTTGACTTAGTATATCAGATTCCTTCTTTTATTATTTTGTGTAAAGTATATGTTATGTGTGATGTATTACTTCTCGCTATCTTTGTCATTCCTGTTTCATTGTATTCTTCTTTCTTTAATTCTGTTTTAATATTATTACTATATTTTTTATTTGATGTAAGTTTTTCTCTCCCCACTGGATTTCATCTTCAAATCTCCTCAAATATCCTTTCCAAATTTATTCAGCATTTATGTTCAAACTACTTTAACAGTTATACTGCCTGCCACAATATCGTCGTTTTCGCAGAGAATTGCCAAAATATTTCAAGCTTATTTTTAAATAATGAGTACTTATGTTTTGTTTTCCTATCATACCTACTTACAAAAATACGTTTCTTATCATAACATATATATATAAAAAAAAACATTGGGCCAATGGCTCAAAATTGGCTCAATGTAGTTTTTTAAATAGGATAAATGATACCTAAATAAACTCTGTCAGGCCAATTGGCCCGCCATTGTTTTTAAGGTAATAATGTTTTCTCATCCGAGCAACCCGTATTAATATTTTTTTGTATTCGGTGTGTAAACTATAAACAACAAAATCACAGTTCCATGTTACGGTACTACACATAACAAGCTGACTGAGAAGAAAAGTGTTTTGGCGCTTATCACAAAGACATGTAAACGTGTCACATGTGAGTTTATAAATATTTTGTATATAGAAGGGAAGTGTAAATATATTTTATCTCTGATAAGTAATGCTTCACATCAGATAAATGTTATACAAGATTCACAACAAGTACAGTTTTTAGAACTTAATAACTTTCTTTTTAAAGAACACGGTGCGTTCATTTTTCCAAAAGTAGCAACACCAGTTCAGTACTAATAAACATAAAACGTTACTAGACAACAATGTTGGGCGTAGTGGCCTGACGGTTTTCGGTTAACCATACTGAGCCGTTGGGGCAATTTGGCTCAACATGGCAGCTAAAGTGTTGATTGGTTTTCATTTATTGTATCTCTAGTGGTAGCTATTAGTTCTTTTATATATTTATTTTCAAGAGATTTCTAAAATCAAAATATCATCAAGTAATTATTACTGACAAGAGCAGTATTTGAGTCTAATGTTAATTCAAATATCTACAAATACTGTTTCAGCCATTAGTTTTTATTATAGGTTTTTGAAATTTTTCACGGCATTTATTAACAGTAAAAGAACAAATGTTGACATTTGAGCCTTATCACTTTGTAAGCTTTGTTTTAATGACCTATACATACAAACATGTTGTATATTATCAGAAGTGTTTTTGCAAGATGGCAATCTTTATTGTCAATGATACATATTATTAATCCACTTCGATATTCGAAACAGTTTATATAAACATATATTTATCAATGAAAATTTGATAAGAAATTGTGTTTTTATGATTTATACTTCTTCTTACTTCTTCGTGCAGGCGTCCAGCTTGAGGAGGTCTCTTGTAGGTAATGGGTAAGGGCAGTTCAGCAGGATGTGTTCAATTGTTTCGCTCTCCACATCGCAGAGTGGACACAACGGAGACTCTGTGAGGTTAAAACGAAATAGGTACTTCTATGTCACCAGATGGCCGGTTCTTGCTCTGGCAGCAAAAGATGCTGTTGACCGTGCTACTTTCCTATATTTGTCCTCGACTGGTGGTTCTGGTTGGAGCTGG
This sequence comes from Prosapia bicincta, assembly GCA_036971475.1. NCBI lineage: Eukaryota > Metazoa > Arthropoda > Insecta > Hemiptera > Cercopidae > Prosapia > Prosapia bicincta. The sequence goes on along the minus strand of JBAIZL010000010.1, from coordinate 78,698,852 downwards.
TTGGACCAGTACTCTTTTTCCCAATTTTCACAACAAAGTTTTCGGAAAACTTCCCTGCTTAGACTTTTGCAATGTAGCAGGGAGTGTTTGCCTTCATCTGTAGGTCCCATGGTTGAGGCTATTTTCGCAATTTTGTCAGCCTTTTCGTTTCCGGGTACTCCGCAATGGGCAGGTACCCATTGAAGAGTTAATTCCTTTCCGCATTCCACTAGTTCTAGGATGGTTTTTCTTATTTCTGATATTCGAAACGAGTATGAACTTGTTGAATTACTTAACAATGACTGAAGGGCGGCTTTCGAATCCGATAGGATAAATATTTTTAAATTGCCCTTTAAATGCACACCGCAGTTGTGCATCATTTTTTTATGATTTATAAATCTAAAAACTTTTAATCAAACTGAGAAATTCCTTTCTCTTTCGAGTTAAGTGGTTGTCATAAAGCTGTTATAAACAATAGTTTTAGTATATGAACGTGGTTGTGTTTCGGAAGTAAAAGTTTTGTCTTTTAAGTAATTTTATTAAGTTTATAAGTATATTAATTTAATAGTTCCCAAAATACAAAATATTTCTATTTTGGTGAAGACATAAGTTTAATAAATGACTATTAATTTTCTGTTGTAATTTTTGTGTGAATCTATTGGCTGGTGTTATGATGATTCCAAATTATATTTGATATAATATTAATATATTTCTATTAATTGATTAATACATAATTAATATACAGTAGAGTCTCGATAATTTCAGGTAGATGGGACCGAGATCCCCTCGAATTACCGAAAATTCGGATTACACTTGAATACGTATCTGTGTATTAGAATAAATAGGAGTTTTAATGAACCCCAATACTATAGGTAATTAAAAACGAACTAAATAAATTTATAGAATTTTATATGAACATTTCATAGAAGCCAGACTCATTTCCTTTGCATGCCATATTGATATAAACATTTCTTGGAAGCCTGACTCCTCATTTTCTTTCAAATAGATAAAATAGGATCAAATAGGAATAAACTCGAATTTAAAAGAAGCTCGAAATATCGGGACTCGGAATTTCGGGACTACTGTATATACTTTGTAATAATAATGGCTAGACTACTAATAATTTTAACAGATTATTGTATTATATTAGAATCAATATTTGAAACTAAAACAATATTTTGAATATTTTCCAAACCAATATTTTTTCTGAGTGAAAATAAACTTTTTAAAATCTTATCATGTTTACACTCGCAGGGATTATTGTTTAAATAATAAATGCTGTTGATTTGCGAGTCAGGTACAACTATTTATTTAGAAAGTTGCTTGATGTAATCATCTTGAATTCACTGATTAAACTAATTTTAAAAATACTTAACTAAGTGAATATGTAATTGCTTACTTGATGGCGAGTTTCAAAACATTCGTTCCTTTTACGAAGCTAACCCTCTACATCCGGCATCGGTTATTTGTAAAGGCTCTGACGGTAATGGATTTATGACTGTGGAATGGGGTGGATTGTTTGAGTTGTGTGTCATATAATAGAAATACACACACTTTGAAGCCAATAGCCTTTTCTATTATACAACTCAAACAACCCACCCCATTCCGCAGTCATAAATCCATTCCCGTTAGAGCATTTACAAATAACCGATGCCGCCAGTAGAGGGTTAGTTTCGTAAAAGGAACGAATGTTTTGAAACGCTTAAGCAAGTAAGTAATTAAGTATTCACTTAGTTAAGTATTTTTAAAATTAGTTATTACTTATGTAGGCAACGTTTCAGTAACGGGTACGTTATCGTCTTCAGGCCTACAATCTTAAGTACACAATTAGAATTACCTACAGTAATAACATTAGTTCACAAATAAACAGAGTTACAGTGAAATTTCTTATAATTATAAAACATTACATAAACCACCCAAGTGGATAAGGTCAACAAAATGGGGTAATGTTTAGGGTTTTTTCATGTTTTTGTTGCAATTAAATATGTAATAGTTTGTAATTTTTACATTACGTTAATAACATTTTTAATAATTTTTCAACATTATAATTTTAGTGGTTTATCTAGTATTTTGTAAGTATAATAAAAAAATTTCATTGTAGCTATGTTTGTGAACTATTGTTATTATTGTAGGTAATTTTAATTGTGTACTTATGTATTGTAGGCTTGATAACGATAATGTACCCGTTATTGAAATGTCTGTTTAAATAAATATTAAATAGTTGTACCTGGCTTGCAAGTGTAACGCATTTATTATTCTAAAATTTCAATTTTTTTTAACATTGTTCAGATCAAAAGATATTTTTTGGCCCAAGTATAAGAATTTTACAATATTTGGTTTAAAATGTTTCGAAAAATTTGGTTTTTAAAATAGCAAATGGAAAAAAACAGTAAAAAATAGTTGAAACTAAAAAAAAATTAGCAATAGTTTTTATTACTTGATACTTGAAAACGTTTATTAGAATTATTGTGTTTACTGGCAGTATGAACTCACTGAAAAGAAAAGAAGAATGGAACGAGAAGCAAAAGAAAAAGAGCGGATGAAAGAAAAGGAAACTGGAAGTAATAGTGGAAGACTTAGAAGGGAAGTCTGGATACACCCTGGTGGAGGGAAACGGGTACATAGGACAACGTCAACTGCTCAGTCTTATGACAATCATTCAGAGGATGAACTTTCTACCATATCAAATTTAGAGGTAATTTAGTTTTAAATCTCTTTAGTTTACATATTTGTCAGTGTAGATACAAACTCTAAGCGACTCTACATAGGACAACGTCAACTGCTCAGTCTTATGACAATCATTCAGAGGATGAACTTTCTACCATATCAAATCTAGAGGTAATTTAGTTTTAAATCTCTTTAGTTTATATATTTGGCAGTGTAGATACAAACTCTAAGCGACTCTACATAGGACAACGTCAACTGCTCAGTCTTATGACAATCATTCAGAGGATGAACTTTCTACCATATCAAATCTAGAGGTAATTTAGTTTTAAATCTCTTTAGTTTACATATTTGACAGTGTAGATACAAACTCTAAGCGACTCTACATAGGACAACGTCAACTGCTCAGTCTTATGACAATCATTCAGAGGATGAACTTTCTACCATATCAAATCTAGAGGTAATTTAGTTTTAAATCTCTTTAGTTTACATATTTGACAGTGTAGATACAAACTCTAAGCGACTCTACATAGGACAACGTCAACTGCTCAGTCTTATGACAATCATTCAGAGGATGAACTTTCTACCATATCAAATCTAGAGGTAATTTAGTTTTAAATCTCTTTAGTTTACATATTTGACAGTGTAGATACAAACTCTAAGCGACTCTACATAGGACAACGTCAACTGCTCAGTCTTATGACAATCATTCAGAGGATGAACTTTCTACCATATCAAATCTAGAGGTAATTTAGTTTTAAATCTCTTTAGTTTACATATTTGTCAGTGTAGATACAAACTCTAAGCGACTCTACATAGGACAACGTCAACTGCTCAGTCTTATGACAATCATTCAGAGGATGGACTTTCTACCATATCAAATCTAGAGGTAATTTAGTTTTAAATCTCTTTAGTTTACATATTTGGCAGTGTAGATACAAACTCTAAGCGACTCTACATAGGACAACATCAACTGCTCAGTCTTATGACAATCATTCAGAGGATGGACTTTCTACCATATCAAATCTAGAGGTAATTTAGTTTTAAATCTCTTTAGTTTACATATTTGTCAGTGTAGATACAAACTCTAAGCGACTCTACATAGGACAACGTCAACTGCTCAGTCTTATGACAATCATTCAGAGGATGGACTTTCTACCATATCAAATCTAGAGGTAATTTAGTTTTAAATCTCTTTAGTTTACATATTTGTCAGTGTAGATACAAACTCTAAGCGACTCTACATAGGACAACGTCAACTGCTCAGTCTTATGACAATCATTCAGAGGATGGACTTTCTACCATATCAAATCTAGAGGTAATTTAGTTTTAAATCTCTTTAGTTTACATATTTGTCAGTGTAGATACAAACTCTAAGCGACTCTACATAGGACAACGTCAACTGCTCAGTCTTATGACAATCATTCAGAGGATGGACTTTCTACCATATCAAATCTAGAGGTAATTTAGTTTTAAATCTCTTTAGTTTACATATTTGTCAGTGTAGATACAAACTCTAAGCGACTCTATAATTATTACAATCAAAGAATAGCTAATACACCCATACAAGGTATAGACAGGAATTAAATTCCTAAATATAAAGACACAAAACTTTTTAGGCTATATCTTGCTGTTAAAACGACTTAAAAATCAAGGAAGATAGAGCTGTTTAGTTTTAGAATTTTAAAACATGTAAATTTTGATTGGTTTAACATTGATTTCTACAAGTATAGTAAACATAAATCCAAATGAAATTGGCAACATAAATATTTGAATAAAGCGTTATGCGCCCATATGTTATTCTTATAAAATATGTTGAAAATAAAATGAATTATGTTGAGCAAAAACATATTCATACTTTCATTCTAAGTATGTAGGGTAGAAGTCCCCCACGAGGAGTTTCAAGATTGTTCCAGATGAGTTTGCATAAAAGAGTTGGGGGGAGACAACGGTACCCAATCAGACCTTAGAGACGTCTAGGGGACAATTCATTTTAAGATTTGGAAAGATATTTCACTGAAAAACTTGTCCCTACATCAATTTTCTAGAAGATATCTGTCAGTTGGAACATCTATTCCAGTAGAGGTTTTTCTCAAAAGCTATTGAGGTTTTGATAAGAGAGGCGCAGACTAAAACCCAATCAAGCAAATATGCTGATATTCTTGGGCTTTCTGGAAAGAGAATTTTGGGGATAATAATTTTAATTTTGTAATGAAAACAAAAAATGTATATATTTGTAAATGAAAATTTTAATTCCTTAAAAATGTATTTTTTTATACATTAAAAAAAATAATAATTTTTTTTATTTGGTTACTAATTTTACTTTCCATGCTAACATTACATTTCCCTTTATATTAACACATTCGCTATCGTGAGGCGCATATATGTGCCGTCTGGTTTCTCTTGACAAACTGGCGGTAAGAATTTGATCTTTCCACACAGGTTAATGTGGGTCCAACCTTGGTTACAGACCAAAAGTGGAATGTTGTTGTAATAAGATAATACTACTTAAAACCCCTAGAAGTATGTTTGTTGAATGTATATTTTTGTTTTTGGTGTTTTTTGGGATGGTGCATATATGAGCCAGTTGGTCCATAGCACGAAAATCCTATCATAGTCTGATCATCCCACGTAAGAGCCACCAGAAAGGCTTACGTCAACAAACACTTAACTAACTTGACTTGGCTAGTCATACTAGACAGATTGCTTGTATAGGCTTATATATAAAAAAAATACAGACAATTAAATATTATTGTAAACGAGACAAAATATGTTTATATTTGAGTTCCATACACAGTACAGAATATTTACATACGCTATACATACGTATGCTATACGCTTTACATATTCACTTGTGACACATTTACATCTTTTGTGATGTCATTTAGAGTAAACCTAGTAAAACGTGATCATTCAAAAGAAAAATTGCCTCAGTAGCACGAAGGAATAAACAAGTGTGTCAGTTTTATGTCATTGACCTAGTTAACTGAGAGACCAAATGTCCCACACTAACGTCAAACATGTCTACAGGCAGATACAAATATATCAAGCAGTTAAAATAAACCATTGATATGTCAGAAGAATAAAAGTAACACGCAAACAGTGTCCCAAATATGAGCCGTCAGTCCATTTCAACTACCCAGAGGGGCACATATGTGGGACGTCAAGTATCAATATATCGGTTGATTGTAACGATATCTAGATATCAATATTCACTGGTAGTTTAATTGATAATATCGAATATCGATATTTTTTTTCAATGTCCCAACTCTACGTAGTACCAACCCGGACTTATTACAAATGAGTTGATGTACATTCAGTTACTTGGCATTTTGGTTACTTGTTTTTGCTTTGTTATGCTTGTTTGTATTCCCAAGTAATTTAAATAACCTGCTTTATGTGAAATTGAATCTGTAATTCATTTTGTCAATGGGATCGACATTAAACCAACACAGATTCTTTAACAGGGTAGTTAGCTGTATAAAGAAAATGTAGTAAGGGTTAGCTTATGGTACTTGTTGAGTGAAAAGAGTCAAGCAAATTTTGACTGTTCAAAAAGTAATAAGCACAGAATTTTGTACAGACATGTATTGCTAAAACAGTGAATACAAATCCTTACTGTGAGACCCTTAGAAACTGCATTATGCAATGCTGAATAAGCACTGAGGAATGCTCGCTATTGGTATTGTATTGTGTTCATGACAATAACTATAATGACACTATGAATGTGACACAACAACTTTTAAAATATTTTGAATGAGAATAATTACCTATTCTCATAGAAATTAGACCTTTCTCTTGAGCTATTTTCATTTTTTGCAAAAATTCAACCTTGCTTATAATAGGTTCAACAATGATGGTAAGATGACAGGACATTGCACTATTTTGTTGAAATTCCTTGTTGCACCTTTTTACAAAAGCAGTGCTGTCCCTAGATGACAAGTGGTTAGAAATTAATGTCAGCTATAAAAAAATAGTTTATGTCTTTGAGGACCAAGCAAAATTTTCACTGTGTCCTAAAACTGACACAAAGCTTCTAAATAGTTGGTACCAAAACTGCACTGTTTGGTACTATATGTATTGTGTACGTACGAGGGGAGGCTAGAAAAAAACCGAACTATCACAGGTGAAACAATAAAACGAATGCAATAAGGCTGAAAGTCGCCTGGCCTGTTACGTGATTCTTGCTCCTCCTACTGCTCGAGTTTCATCTGCCTCCTGCACTCAGTCTGCCCGTGGCGTCTGTTCTAAGTAGTTGACGTTTTGTCTGTGCGTCGGAAAAATGTTGAGTGTACAGAAAGAACAGAGTGTTAACATCAAATTTCTTTTCAAACTTGGAAAATCTGCAAGTGAAACGTTTGTAATGTTGCAACAACTGTACGGCGATGATTGTTTATCGCGAACACAAGTGTTTGAGTGGTTTAAGACAAAATAAGAATTAAATTTATAACCTCAATATTTTTTGCTATATATGTTTTATATATATATGTTTTAAATTAATTTAATTTGCTCAGTACTTCTGAAGATGGTTACCTTGTAACTGAAATGTACATCAGATGAATAAATAAAGTTAATTTGTGGTTATTGGGTTTATTATTTAAAATATTACAACATAGGCCTCCGTTGCTCAAGAAAATCATTATATATTTTTATATGTTAGAGTACTTACTCCTTCCAGCAGGAGTCCAGCTTTAATTGTAACCAATGGCCTGACGTCAATGATAAATTGTTATCGCAGAGTTCCAATAATTACATTTTAAAGTACAATGTATTTAAACAAAATTAAATCAAATAAATCTTTTTTCTTCTGAAAAATTAAACGTGTGGTAAACATTTTAATTTTATTCTCCACTTTATTTAAAACATAGTAAAATAATTTTACACTATTTGGACGAGAAATAAAAAAAATAAAGGACTGTTACAAATTAAAAGTCATGGCAGCACTACCCAATGCTCGCTTTGGTTACCTAGACAAATCCTCTTTACTGCTACTATCAGATGACTCAATTACAAACTGAGGTCCACCTTCATTTGCAGGAAATATTAGTAAATTTGATGCTTTATCAAGATTTCGGTTTTAAGTAGGGTCTATATCTGAATCGTCATCAAAAATGTTAGGAGAATATCCAAACCAAAGGGCTCCATCAAGCATTCTATCAAGTTCACTCATTCCTAAGTTTTTGTGTAGCATGATAATCAAAACTATTAATCTAATAATATGTTTATAAATTGTGACACATTTCATACAAAACTACATTAAAATACTGAAACATAAACGTGCATAAAGAAAGTGGTCTGCCCAGCCCAGCTGGCGAAAAACTGCACGTCGCTGATTCGAACCGCTTATAGTGTGTTATTCTAATTGCTTAGTTATTTTTGTCATTTAAATGTCATTTTAGGTTACAGGAATCAGTACGAATTATTGTTTATAAAGTAAACATTATAGTAAAATTGTATTTTATGATCTATTAATATATTCTCTTAAATAATAACTTAAACTTTGCCTTCCAGAAATTTTCTGACAGGCCCTATTCATATATTATATTTATATATATAAATATAAGGTATTTATTCTTAATTGTAAACAATTGTTCCACCACTAAGTGCAATTATTTTTACGTTATGTGATGAGGCACCTTTCACAGTGATTCGACAATGGTCAAGTTGTGCCTCATCACATAAGGTAAAAATAATTGCACTTAATGGTGAAATAATTGTTTACAATTAACAATAATAACTTTATAAAGTCAGTGCAATGGAAAGCACGAAATATTACATTATATAAATATATATATTTTAAAGGAGTAAAAAATCGACTGACCGGTCCTTTTCGCTAAAGTTCCTGTTGTCCTGTTGCCCGGTTGGTCCTCAAAGCGTTAAGCTATAGAGATTTTGAATACAGCTATATTCCATAGTTAGTAGTGTAGAGGGTTTTTATCACTATCAGATAATGTAGCTAAATGATTCTGTTTGGGTAAAAAGAAAGTGATTGTTGATATTTGGTTAAAACCTAAACATGTATGAAAAAAGTACCAGTGAATTTAATTTCTATAAGAATTGTTTAAAGATACTTTCCCAAATGCAGTTAAAGATTTTCTACAGTCTAAAATGGCAAACATTTCTCTCATAGTTGAGTGTTATGTTTAAATATTGCATATAATTTTGAGAGAGGAATAAATTATTTTAAACAAATTAAATTGTACTTCCTGACTTAGTTAGCTCTTTGTTTCTAGCTAATGCATTAAAAATACTGATTTTAATTAAAAATGTAGTACTTATTGCCTTAATTGAATATATGTGTATATATCTCTGTTCCAGGTGAATAAGAGGTTTGGAATGAGTTTCCTACATGTTCAAGGAAAATTGTTTACAAAGATTGGGTAAGTGTCTATTGTTGAATTTATATTATCTTTTAAAATACAAACCTTAAGATCGTTCTAGAATATAGAGCGATCTCGGCAATCCGAATTAATTGCTGCAGGGGGTTTTTCGGATTACTGAAAAGTTCGGATTACAGAAAGTACCTATGTATTTATTAGGAAAAAATGTTGAGAAAAAGATTCAAACGTTTCTGTAAAAACCACTTATAAATAGCGTCATCAAGGAGTGGGTAACTATTTGTGTGCATTGTCTGTCTCTTATGTATACCTTCCTCTGAAACTGTTCCATATAAGAGAATTTTTGCATGTTTTTTGTTTTTTAAATCAGTTCGTTTTATCAACATTAAACTCATGGCCCAGATTGGAAGAAGTTTCTCCCTTGTTGAGACGTAATAATATGGTGGACCTGTCACTGTAAGACAGCGTTTTATGTTTCCTTTTTTCACTCACAATAACTGATAAAATACACCCAAAACTCCACTTCATCTCAGCGATTGAAACCAATGCAACCCTAAACTTCCTCGACCTAACCATAACAAAAAGCCACACACAAAATCATTTGCAGGAAACCCACAATGACAGACACACTTATCTGCAACACCTCAAACCACCCTATCCAACACAAACACGCTGCTGCTGTGTTAGGGACACTACAGACAGGGACAACAAATACATCACAATACCATACATAGACAAAACGTCAAAGAAAATAGCCTACAAATTTCAAAAAACAGGATACAAAATAACATACAAAACTAATAACAATTTACAATACAAAATACAACACGACACCAAAAACAAAGATAAACTACAAGCACCATGTGTATACAAACTAAACTGCGACAAATTCAACAAATTGTACATTGGGCAAACAGGTCGCAGCTTTAAACACAGAGTTGAAGAACACAAACACAATACCAACTCAGCATTTTATAATCACATAAAAGAAACAGGACACAAATACACAGACATTTACCATAAGCTAGAAATGTTATAGATCAACAAAAAAGAACCACATCTCAATACACTAGAACAATATAAAATTTACAGACACACAAAAATACAAAGTACAAACATATTAAACGAACAAACCTAATACAAATCACACATGCTCTTTGATATGTCGAAAACCTGCCTTTAAAACCGTCACCACTTAACCCAACATCTCCAAGTAGAAGACACTGATAAAGATCGCAATAAAATACTTTTTATTCATCCACTCAAGTTCAAATACGTTCTTTTAAAAACTGGTAGTTGATGATACTTGATGTTAATGCAGTTTTTCAAATATTAATTCATTAATTAAATTTAAAATTAAATAATTTTTGTTTTAAATAGGAGACAAACTTTTCACAAAAGGTGCAAGGTATACAATATAGTTATTTCGACCCGTTTGGGTTAAAATAAGTGATAACATACGATTTCATAAAACAGCTGATTTTGTATCATGGGTTGTGTGGTAGAATAGCTATTGTAATGGTTAGGTCATGGTACATTATTTATATTAATTGCAATTATTTAATAAAAAGTAACTAAAATAAATTTCTGCCTTTGCTTACCTAAGTAGAAACCGACTTTATTATTGTTTGACTAAATTATTGTTTATTATTTTTGGGTTATAGATATTTTATTAGTCTACTCATGAAATGAATATGTTTTTAAGTCTTAAAAAATAAACGATCATAAACTTAAAATATGAAGTTATCTGAAATAGTTTATTCCATTATTTACAAATCAATTTTTTTTTCCATAAAAAAGTTTTTTTAACTTGTCGAGAATGATTGTTTATAATGATGACATTTCTGCTACTAATTTGTTACAACTTTGCAAAAAAATTTAGTTCTTTTCAAACCGAAACAAGGAGTTTTTAATATAGAAACAACTAGTAATAAATAAATAGCGGTAATTATACTATGATGTTACAGTTGATACTTAAATTACATGAAAATAAGATTTCATACAACAATTTTTATATGTGTTTAGGTTAATTTGCAGAGCAGCTGTTTTAACGCATAGTTAAAATACGAGGGTTGTCCAAAAATTAAAAACCGTTTGAATTTTACCGCCGCACTGGTGAAATATTCTGCTAGGTGGCAGCACTGCCTTGTAGCTTCGCCTCTCCCCTCTAAAATGAGGTGTTGCTCGCATCTGTACCTTTATTAGTGTGTCCTTGGCAGTCGTTAGCAATGGATGTCCCAGTACCAATCTCCCGCCTGTGACCGCAACCATTTCTCCACCTCTTCCTGGACTTCTTCATCAGTCTCGAAGCGTTTTCCAGCTAAATGTTGCTTCAGGTAAAGGAAAAGATGGAAATCGCTCGGTGCCAGATCAGGGCTGTAAGCAGGATGGCTAAGAACATCCCAATTAAAGGAATCCAGGAGCGCGGTGGTGACTACCGCAGTGTGGGGGCGAGCATTGTCGTGCAACAAACAGACTCCCTTGCTCAATTTTCCACGGCGCTTGTTTTGGATCGCTCTTCGAGGCTTTTTTATGGTTTCACAATACCGAGCAGCATTAATTGCGGTGCCATTAGATGAAAATTCGACAAGAAGAACTCCTTGAAGGTCCCAAAAGACGGTTGCCATGATTTTTTTTGCAGAGATTGTTTGGCGAAATTTTTTGACTCGAGGTGATGTAGAGTGACACCATGTCATGGATTGCTGTTTGGACTCAGGTGTGTGGTGGTACGTCCACGTTTCATCGCCAGTCACAATTGAGTCCATAAACTCCTCCCCCTCCCTGTTGTAACAATCCAAAAACTTTTGGACACTTTCCTAGCGATTTTCTTTGTGAACTTCGGTCAACATTTTTGGCACCCAACGATCACACACTTTGGTAACCAAATTTTTCCGTCAAAATTGTTTGAATTGTTGATTTACTAACTTCATGTATCATTTCGGCAAGATCTCGGATCGTCAGACGAAGTTTTTCTTCAATTTTCAACAACAATGCTTTGTCGACGGATGATTTCCTCTCCCTCCTTTCTTCGTCATGGACGTTGGTTCTGCCACTTGTAAACTCTGTATACCACTTCTTGACATTGCGTTCATTCATTAGATTACCGTAAATGTCCTTCACACATCGATAAATATCATCAGGGCGCAATTTTTCTGCGTGAAGGAATCGGATGACGGATTGAACTTCACAACTGGCGGGATTCGGTACTGGGACATCCATCACTAACGACTGCCAAGGACACACTAATAAAGGTACAGATGCGCGACGCGTCATTTTAGAGGGGAGAGGCGAAGCTACAAGGTAGTGCTGCCACCTAGTTGAATATTTCACTGGTGCAGCAGTAAAATTCAAACGGTTTTAATTTTTGTACAACCCTCGTAACTGTATTTACTGTACAATATTAAGTTTAAATACTATTGAATTTAGTAAATTGAGAATTTAGTATTGTATTGAATTTAATTTATTACTTATAAGTCATTAAATTAAATTTAGCTAAATTTAACACAACCTTTATTTACTGTTAACCGGGTACGAAGTTTGCCGGGTCAGGTAGTTAAACTGTAGAAAAACATGAACAAAATGTTTTTCAAAGCAGTAAGCAACCTTAATCAGTGTCTCAGTAGACAACAAAAGGTTTTTGAGTGAACTAGGCGATCTTGTTCGACATCTTACAGAGACAAAATGTTTTTGAGCACACTGGGCAGATATCCAAATGTCATAGGTGTAGAGATGTATAGTTTGCAGTAGTATATTGTCTTATTTGTTTGTTTAAATTTATAGGTATTGATAATTAAACTTTAATATTTATTTAAATTTAACGAAGTTCATGGGCATAGCCGCTACAGGGGATGCTACATGATTAATATATTTAAATTGGAAAGTATTACTTTATTTCAGTTGTATTAGAGTTTGCAAACCATCATTAATACATATTTAATTATTATTTGTTGCAGTATGGAAAGCTTTCAGGAGGCTGCCATACAAATGCTTAGAGAATTCAGGGCACTACTTCAACACTCGCCTATACCACTCAACTCCAATCGATTACTTCAGCTTCTTGCTCTCAATATGTTTGCCATCGACAACACCCAGTTAAAGAGTGAGTAAAAGCTATATTAAATTTGTATATAAAAGTATATTTCTTAATATTATTATATATACTAGTAATATTGTTTAATCATTTCTTATCCAACTAATTTGGACCGATTTAATTTGCATCTAAAAGCCCTACTTCCTTGATTTACTTTGAAAGGTTTATTTCCTTTAAGGAAGACTATTAGATATTATTCTTATAAAAACTTATCGAGATATCCTCTAGTATGTGTGCTAACAGTAAACACTTGGGGTCTATGCTTAAGCTGCTCTCAGCGTGTCAGTTTGATTACAGTGCCGGCACTCTAGTGATATTCAAACTGATGTTTATACGAGTATTTATAGACATGAACGGATGATACTTAGTCGCAGACTGCACTGTTTATATGTAATAATATCTTTGTTAGTTCCACAAAAATTTGCTGAGAGCTAAATTTATTCATTATGACATAAACTAATTTTATACAAAGCGGTACGAAGACATCTTTGTTTGTTTACCACAAGTATGGACCTACACAATACCAAGAGCACAGTGGTACAGTCTATTACAATAACAATGTTGACAAAAACTTCAATACCACAAAAGTAATAAAAACTAATAGTACAAGTTACTTGAGATTAAACCTTTTTGTACATTTAGATGAGCATGTCAATCGTCAGAGAGTCCTATTACAAAATTACAATTATATCTAATATATATAGGTTAGTTTTGGTTGGTAAAGATTATTTAGATTTTTTGGACTAGGAGACTGACAGACTTACCTTGGTAAGAGTCCATTCTGTGGTCTTGAAATAGAAACACATAAAAGCACATAAACAATGATATATTTCAACCACACAGTGGTCTTTGTCAATCGAAGAGAAAACACAAAAAGAAATATTAGAGAATGAAATAAAATAATTGTAATCACAGATTGTGTAGAGTAGAAATCAGGTGTCACAAATGCACACATTAAAGATATATATATTGTTTCCATGAGCATATGAGTGATTATAGTTTATATAAGTCTGTCAGGGGAAAAGAGATAAGGCTATTTGGAAAAAAAAAAAAAAAAAAAAAAAAAAAAAAAAAAAAAAAAAAATGAATGGATTTATCTGATGTTGAGGTTAGGGGATTCTCTGGACTTGGTATACCACTGGTATGATAGTTCCCACCTTCTCAGTTCTGAGGGATTGCAATCAGGGGGGAGTGATTTAATTATTTTTGTGGTATAGCAGTCATCAAAAGTTGTGATGTTGTGACTCGCAGCATGTTGAGCTGTTGGTCTATCCATATTCATAATTTTAACATCATGTCTGTGGCCATTAATTGTGATATTCAGACCATCCGTGGTTAGGCCTATGTACTGTGCTGAGCAAAGTTTACATTGTAGCTGGTATATGAAATTTTTCGATGTACAATTATGATGACCCTGTATTTTGAAGACCACTTTTGTTGTTTGGCTGTTGAAACTATTTGCTGAGGGGTGTATTGGACACGTCTTGCATCTAGGTCTATTGCATGGGAAGGCGCCACGAGGAAGTTTGTGTGGTTTCTCTGCATCAGGGTCTGGTAGTTTAGGATGTACTAGGATGTTTTTCAAGTTGGGAGGTTGCTTGTACCAAATTTGAGGGGGATCGGTGAAAAGATTTTTGGTGTGGACGGAAGCTTGAAGAATTTTGAAGCCATCTCTCAATATCTTGTTGAGTTTATGTAGACCAGGATGGTAGTCTGTTATTAAAGACAGTTTATTTTGTTCTGTTTGTGGTTTATGGTGAACCGAGAATTGTGCTGAATGAATTTGGTTTTCAAACTTTGCTCAGCACAGTACATAGGCCTAACCACGGATGGTCTGAATATCACAATGAATGGCCACAGACATGATGTTAAAATTATGAATATGGATAGACCTACAGCTCAACATGCTGCGAGTCACAACATCACAACTTTTGATGACTGCTATACCACAAAAATAATTAAATCACTCCCCCCTGATTGCAATCCCTCAGAACTGAGAAGGTGGTACTATCATAGCAGTGGTATACCAAGTCCAGAGAATCCCCTAACCTCAACATCAGATAAATCCATTAATTTTTTTTTTTTTTTTCTCTAAATAGCCTTATCTCTTTTCCACTAACAGACTTATATAAACTATAATCACTCATATGCTCATGGAAACAATATATATATCTTTAAACTGTGCATCTGTGACATCTGATTTCTACTCTACACAATCTGTGATTACAATTATTTTATTTCATTCTCTCATATTTCTTTTTGTGTTTTCTCTTCGATTGACAAAGACCACTGTGTGGTTGAAATATATCATTGTTTATGTGCTTTTATGTGTTTCTATTTCAAGACTACAGAATGGACTCTTACCAAGGTAAGTCTGTCAGTCTCCTAGTCCAAAAAATCTATCTATCTATCTATCTATCTATCTATCTATATATATATATATATATATATATATATATATATATATATATATATATATATATGAAGTTAATATATTACTATTGTAAGTAATTTTATCCACCATTAAGTGCAATGATTTTACCTTGAGTGATTAGGCGCCTTTCGGTCACTTGACCATTGTCAAATCACGGATTATTTTTTCTTAATTTTTCTGGTGCGGATGTTCGGTCCGTCATGTTGGGCGCTTTTATGTGTTTCTATTTCAAGACTACAGTGTGGACTCTTACCAAGGTAAGTCTGTCAGTCTCCTAGTCCAAAAAATCTATATATATATATATATATATATATATTCTTGATATTTAACATTATCCATTGTTTTTCCGTTGCACTGACTTTATGAAGTTAATATATTACTATGTGAGTAATTTTATCCACCATTAAGTGCAATAATTTTACCTTGAGTGATGAGACACCTTTCGGTCGTTGACCATTGTCGAATCACTGCACTTAATGGTGGATAAAATTACTCACATAGTAATATATTAACTTCATATATATATATATATATATATATATATATATATATATATATATATATATATATATATATATATTTTTTTTTTTTTATGTTTAAGTGCTTTTATGTGTTTCTATTTCAAGACTACAGAGTGGACTCTTACCAAGGTAAGTCTGTCAGTCTCCTAGTTCAAAAAATCTATATATATATATATCTTGATATTTAATATTATCCATTGTTTTTCCGTTGCACTGACTTTATGAAGTTAATATATTACTATTTTTGAGTAATTTTATCCACCGTTAAGTGCAATAATTTTACCTTGAGTGATGAGGCACCTTTCGGTCTTTGACCATTGTCGAATCACTGATTGTTCTCTGCTGTGGATGCTACGTCCGTGAAGCCGGTGTTTGTTGAAGTTACGCGCACTATTTCTTGATCTGTGTGTATGAGGTTTCTGTATAGTATGTCTTCTGTATATGTTGTTTGTAAATTCATTAAGTTGTTGTGTATGTTTTTATAAATGTGGTATTTTTCTAGTGAGTTTAGTTCTATTGGGTTGTTATTTATTTCCTATTCTATTGGTTCCTTGATTCCTTTATTTTCTATTGGGAAATAAATAACAACCCAATAGAACTAAACTCACTAGAAAAATACCACATTTATAAAAACATACACAACAACTTAATGAATTTACAAACAACATATACAGAAGACATACTATACAGAAACCTCATACACACAGATCAAGAAATAGTGCGCGTAACTTCAACAAACACCGGCTTCACGGACGTAGCATCCACAGCAGAGAACAATCAGTGATTCGACAATGGTCAAAGACCGAAAGGTGCCTCATCACTCAAGGTAAAATTATTGCACTTAACGGTGGATAAAATTACTCAAAAATAGTAATATATTAACTTCATATATATATATATATATATATATATATATATATATATATATATATATATATATATATAATTATTATCTATAATATAGATATATTTATTGGAATTTAATTTCAGTAAATTAATTACAATGAAAATATTGGAAATAAGCCGAATACCACAAAAACAATCAAATAACAAATAATACAATTTTCTAATGATTAAACCCTTATGTACATTTCGAAGACCATCATCATCATCAGACAGTTCTATAACTCAGTCAGTGTAGTTTGTAAATTATTGTATTCTAGACTGTAATTTTGTAATAGGATTCTGATGAGAAAAGTAAGAACTGAAATCTATCTATGTTGGTAAATGATATTATATAAGACCTTGAAGCCATAACATTATTTAATCAGTCTTTTTTCCTGGAGGCAGTCCTGGATAAGTTACTTTTTGGGATGAGTGGAAAGAGAGTGAGCGAAGTCGACATAATGAAGAAACTATGTCTGGAAAATTTTGTTTAAGAGAGAGAAATAAATGCTTTACAGTTGAAGATATAGAATGACTGGGCATATTGTGGTGTGAGTTTTACTTACAGTCAAGATTGGCTAGGAAGACTATAATCCTTGTCTAGTTTCAGAGTTTGTTGAAATTCCATTTGAATTCCTACTAGTGGAGACTTCCTGATCCTAGCAACTTGAAGAGATAGGGGTGTGGTGGCAAGAAACAAAATTTATGCAAACTGTGTACAATTCCCCCTTGTACAATATGTCACATACTGATTGTGTAACAAAAACTTTTGAAGGCGGGAGGTATACTTTATGTATTATAAGGACCTACGTTCAGTGAGGAAAGCTGTGAGCCTCAGCTTGAGAAAGTCAGCCCAATCAGTAATTTATGCGCATTTCACTGAATTTTGTTGTAAAGGTTGGTGAAAGGTCAGGTTAGGAATAAGGTGGGCTGCTATGATACATTTTTTTTTTATTGACTGTAAAGGAGTGGAAAATCATCCGGGGGTCCTGTTCAATCTGTTTTCCTCACGGAGCTGTACAGGACCCCTTTGTGCCAGAACATTCTGGCATTCGATTGTCCCAAAGTAGGTGTTACTGGTTGAATTAACTGTGCCATGGAATGATAACATTCCTAACCAAAATTTATATAAAATGGATAAGTTTGAAAAATTTGTGCTTGGTTTGGGCTTCCTTATTTTGAAAGCAAATATAAGCAGGTTTGATTTCGGGCAGACAGGCTGCTTTTACGAGCTCACTAGAGTATGTTTTAGTTTATTATGACGAAAATTAAATATCTCGTACAAGTTACTATACAGTAGAATCTCGATAATTCAAACAAACTGTGACCGTCGCTCATCTGGGTTATTGAAAGTCCAGGTTATCCAGACACTTGTGAAAATTTAAAAAAGACGTACTACAGAAAAACTCCATTATATTTATCAAACAAAAATTATTATGCATGTTTAGTACGGACGTACATATTGTATATACAGTTAAATTCCATTGAAATTTATATCTCTGCAAACAACTCTGTCAAAGTGGCTTGCTGTAATCATCTTGAATTCACTGATTAAACTATAATTAAAAGATACTTAACTAAGTGAAAATGTAAGGGCTTACTTGCTGACGCAACAATCGTTGCTTTTATGAAGCACAGCCTCTACTTGTAGAGAGTACATCTACTGCTAGTAGAGGCTTTGCTTCGTAAAAGGAAAAATTGTTTCGAAACGTGTCAGCAAGTAAGTCCTTATGTATTTACTTAGTTGAGTATCTTTTAATTATAAATCTGTCAAGTTTTGCAGTTTAAATTTTGTGGTGTGTGAAGCCGTAGTCTTTTCAGCATAAGAGGCACTAAACTTCTTTTCAGCTGGGAGGGAGGGATGGAGGTAAAGGGAGAGAGAGAGAGAGAGAGAGTCAAGCCTCCCTGAGTGAGAGTGAGGCAGCAAAGTGAGACGAACAGTGACAAACAAATGAACCAGAAATGATTTCGATCATCTTTGTTGTTTGGTCATGAATATATTTTTGTTATGTCAAATCGGCATTAGCTTTAATTGTTTAATTCATTCAAATAAAATAATACTTGAATAAGACATAGTCGATAATTATTTTACAATAAATTACATTACACATGGGTTTTAACAATTAAAAAAAAAAGAATCAGAATTGGCATTTTAATCAATGGAGAATCGAGTATTGACGATTTCACAATACCATTGGAATCAATGATTCCTGGAATCGAGAATCGAAATCGGTCCATCCATAGTTTTTTCTATGTTTTCAAAGCATCACTAACATTACTGACTTTTAAATTTAATTGTCTAGAAATAATTTATAAACTGGAAACTGAGAAATTTTTTTAAAAATGTGTTCTTTGAGGAGTTTTTATTTGTTTCAAATGCTTTCACTTGGGAGTACATGCTACTAACAGATTAGCCAGAACGTTGTAGTGTCAAGTTCAGGTTGTTGAAATAACATCCTTTATAAGTCTAAAAGCTCTTTCAAGGGCCTATTTTTCAAATTCCTTTTAATAGCCCACACTCTCCGGATATATATCTTGTCAATTTTACAATTGTTTATAAAATACATTTTTGTCCATCAAATCAAGATCTAATATATTTTTGTTGTACCTATAGTGGATGACAATTAATGTTAATACAGTTTTTTTAAAATATTTATTTTATAATTAAATTAAAAAATTTGAGGAGTACACCCGGATTCGAACTGGGAATCTTCATGTTCGAAGTCTAGAGTGCCTTGGCACTGTGCCACCTTTCCAATTCCTAGAAATATTTCTCAGATGTGTATGAATGCCCTCCCCCATCTGGTTATCATCCAAACCTACATTGTACAACCTTAAACTGTTGGCATGGTTACCACACAGTATCATAAATAGTGCTCTAGGATAATTAAAATAAAATTTTTGTTTGTTAACATCAGTAGGAATTTACTTTAAAAAAATGTTTATTTCTAAACCTGTTATTAATAGCAATGATGCTATTTCTGAACGCAAAATCTTTATAGCAAGCATACTTTAGCGGCTAAGCCAATGCACCTCAGGATGTTAAACTACGAGGTCTGTTAAAAAAATAAGCGGACTGTTTGAATTTCGTGGCTCAAGTTAGCTTCAGGAGAATCCGCTTGGTGTCGCTAGGTTCGTATAAATCAGCTGATTAAAACACGGTATTTCAGTCGCAGATATCTTCATTTGTTGATGAGTTACACGCATTTTAGTAAAGTGTTTTTTTCATTTGTCGGATTGTAAAATGGACAGCCTGAAGGAGCAATGAATTGCTGTGAAATTTTGTGTAAAACTAGGGAAATCTGCAACAGAAACATTTGCCATGCTTAACACGGCCTATGGTGATGTTGCCATGAAGCGTACTGCATGTTTCAAGTGACATGAACGTTTCAAGGGTGGCTGACAGTCGATTGATGACGATGAGTGTCCTGGACGTCCTTCAACGTCAATTGACGACCCACACGTTGACAAAATCAACACCTTGGTGCACGAAAATCAACGTCTGACCATGAGGAAGCTTTCCG
The DNA here is from genome assembly GCA_036971475.1 of Prosapia bicincta. Lineage (NCBI taxonomy): Eukaryota > Metazoa > Arthropoda > Insecta > Hemiptera > Cercopidae > Prosapia > Prosapia bicincta. The sequence continues at coordinate 78,678,417 of JBAIZL010000010.1, read as the reverse complement.
AAGAGTGTGGGATATCAGTTGGATCTTGTTACGGGATTTTGACCAAAAAATTGAAGATGCACCGCGTTGCGAAATTTGTGCCACGCCTGATGACCGACGACCAAAAAGCCAATCGCGATCGGGTTTGTCGGGAACTGCTTGATCGTTCAAATGAAGATGAGAACTTTTTGTCAAGAATTATAACTGGTGATGACATTGAAACGAAGGTCCAATCATCCCAATGGGTGAGTCAAACGTCCCCAAGACCCCAAAAAGCTCACCAAGTTCAGTCGAATGTGAAGGTGATGCTGACAGTTTTTTTTGATGCTAAGGGTGTTGTTCACTAAGAGTACCTCCCTGAAGGCTATACAGTCAACCAGATTACCTACATTGAAGTACTGAAACGTCTGAGGGACGCCGTCCGACGCAAAAAGCCAGAACTGTGGAGAAGTGATAACTGGTTTATCCATCACGACAACGCTCCAGCTCACTCAGCACTCAGAAGTCGTGAGTTTTTGGCCAAACACTCTATCACTGTTCTTTCCCACCCCCCTCTACTCACCTGACCTTGCTCCTTGTGACTTTTTCTTATTCCCAAAACTCAAAAAACCCCTCAAAGGAAGAAGATTGGAAACGATTTCGGAGATTAAGGCAAATGCGACGAAGGAGCTGAAAGCCATCACAAAAGAAGCGTACCAGGACTGTTTTAACAAGTGGAAACACCGTTGGGATAAGTGTGTGCATTGGGGAGGAGAGTACTTTGAAGGAGACCCAGACGTGTAACTTCCAAATAAAGTACATTTTTTTATGACCTCAGTTCTCGTATTTTTTGAACAGACCTCGTATATTTGCTTTTAACACGTTCATTGCCAAGCTAAAAATTGCAATTTTGTGGGGTGGCCGAATTTTTTTTATTGTTTTATTTAGTAATATAGTTTAAGGGCACATAGTTTACAAATAAAAGCCATTTAAACGTATTAATTGTAATGACTTTAATTGACTGACTTTTACATTCAGGCAAAATTTGAAAAACTCACTCTAGATTGTAATTCTCTTATACATTCAAAATTTACAAAATGGTTTCAAAATATAAAACCATGTTGTTTATCGCTTGTACTGACATTTTATCTTTATATTTTTTCATTTCACACATTTTGGTAAGAAAATTAGAAAAAAAATTAGCATTTCTCATACAAAATTGCATGTATTTTAGCAGTCATTGCGTTGATGTTGTTATTCTGACATATGTATATACAACTTATATTAAGTGTACTTATAAAATGAAAAGAAATTAAAATTTTTCTTTGTTGATTTAAGTGGGAATTGACTTAAAACAAGTTTTTATATTACTTGTTTCTTGTTTCAAAATATCTGCAGCTTTCTGGATTGCCCCCCTATGTAAATGTAGGTGATGTTGACCTTTTACATTCAGGCCTAAAGTCACCAGGGAAACATATTAGAAATAATTAAAAACTATTCTATGTTAATAGTTAAAAAGGAGATAATAAAAAAAAACTCTTTTAGAAATATACCTTATTTATTATAACCTATATTATAGTGTACAAAGAAAGTCTGGGAACATTGAATATTTGAAACTAATAAATATTTGGCAAACTCTATGATTGCCAAAATAAATATGGTTGTAAATATAGGTTGCTCCTGAAATTTTATTGTATGCTTCTTGCAACCTAATTTATTTATGGTTTTTTCTAGTGATTAAACTGGATGAGTAATAGAAAATGTTACACAATATTTACTAATGATGACTAAACTTAATGTACCATTGTGTTAGGGATACCCCCTGCAGTGGCCTCTTGTACAAATCAATCATTGTGGTTTTAAGATTGCTGATGTGTCTGTTTTAAAAGACAAATGATGAAAGCAAGAATGATGTTTGGTTTAAAAATACTGTTCAAAACAAAAGTAATGAAATCAGTTTTCAAAATTCTGTGAGGAATGATGAATGTATTTGATTTTTTGAAGTGACATACACAGTAGACATTTGATTGGGTCTTGTCAATCTAACAGGCCTAAATCTGGGGGTTTTTCGAAAAAGGTCACTAATTACTCATCAACAGGATGCTCTATTGTTCTTGCTTTCACTTGATTGTACCTCTTGGTGGGCCTATTACATTAGTTAAATAAACTTGGGTGTGGAATACTTATGGAGAAATAAGTTTTCCTCTTGGTGGGTCCATTACATTAAATAAACTTGGGTGTGGAATACTTATGGAGAAATAAGTTTTCCTCTTGGTGGGTCCATTACATTAAATAAACTTGGGTATGGAATACTTATGGAGAAATAAGTTTTCCTCTTGGTGGGTCCATTACATTAAATAAACTTGGGTGTGGAATACTTATGGAGAAATAAGTTTTCCTCTTGGTGGGTCCATTACATTAAATAAACATGGGTGTGGAATACTTATGGAGAAATAAGTTTCCCTCTTGGTGGGTCCATTACATTAAAGAAATAAACTTGGGTGTGGAATACTTATGGAGAAATAAGTTTTCCTCTTGGTGGGCCCATTACATTAAAGAAATAAACTTGGGTGTGGAATACTTATGGAGAAATAAGTTTTCCTCAAACTATGAAGGAACTATATGAAGATTTTTCGAGAGTAATTAATTAGAATTATTTATTTTTATCCTCAACGAGTATGTAAATAGTCAAATGTAAATTAAATCCTCGATTAAGAAAACAGAATAAAAGGATTAAAAAAGAATAAAAAGAATGTGAATGTTTGTTTTGAATAGGCTAAGCACCTTGCTTTATAAAGAGACATACTCGTTCTAGTTTATTTTCAATTAATTGTAATAATTTTGGTCTGTATTCACTTGATTGGTTCACTATGTATAGGCCCGAGTGTAACTGGTTTGCAAAAGTGCCTTTATATAAAGAGAAGGGTCTACATGGGTAGAATTACTCCACAATAAGCGTCCCTTAAAGCGATCGCGTGGATGCTACCATTCCCACTGTTATAGTTGGCGGTCCTATCTGGTTGACAAAACCCCATTCGATATTTTAGTCACAAAATTTTATTATTATTTTATAGGGAATGTTCTGAATAGATTGTGGATAATAGATAGGAGGGTGGTAAAGGATAAAACTGTCTTTATCTGGAGTACTTGGAGGGTCATCATATGTGCACAAGGTCACAAACCTGGAGTACACCCTCTATCTATTGTGTTTAATCAGGGTGGCCACTGACCTGGAAAACTGGGAAAAGTCAGGGAATTCAGTTTGTCATGGAAAAGTCAGGGAATCTTAATAAGAGTCAGGGAAAAATTAGATCGATATTCGAATAGTAATATTGCACAAAGCTATAATGATTTGGGGTTGTGCCGCGCTAAGATCACATTCGAGTGATACGTTACGTATTTTTCTGAAGGTGGGGGAGGGTGGAGGTACTCCCAGGCTATTTCTACAAACAATCGCTTTGTCTTCCATTGACTCTAGGGTTTCCCATCGCATTATGGCTCATGCGGGGAGTTAATTTTTCAAGTACAGCCATTTTTTTAAAATTAATTAAATGAAATTAATTTTTTAATTAATATAAATTAATTCATACTTATTTCCAATGAATTTATGCATTTAGGCTTCAGGGTTAGGACGCACTAGTATCGATTTTTGGCCCCAATGAAAAGGGACAGCAGTGCCTGATGTTTTCTGGGTGACTAATAGAGAATTTTCACCTAGGATCCAAGAGCCAGCTTAAAATATTTAATCTGTAGTTTATTGTGAACAATTTATAGATAGTGTTTGTTACTCTCAATATCATCATCATGCTACTTATTATTGGTGAGTTACTGCTGCAAAGTTTGTTTCTTTTAACTTTGATTTAGATAGATCTTTCCTTACAGTAGGATAGGTTTATTTCTCTTAAAAATTTTCAATACTTGAATTTTAATCATGTATCTTCAGATTTTGTGTTTTAATTGGTACCAAATGTATAAATAACCCGTATTTTATTTGCTTTTGGAGTCTAAATTACCATTAAGAAAAACCTTATCATCTAGTTGGTTAAAAAAAAATTGAAATTACTGTACTCAAAGCCCTTGCAATACGTCGCTATCTGGGAGTTTTTGCAAGTCAGGGAAAATAAGTTTGTATCAGGGGAAAGTTAGGGAAAACCATTAATTGATATCAGTGGCCACCCTGGTTTATCGAGAAGTAGACACCTGTTATACCTTCATGTAAAACAAGTAATATAAAATTTTCCAAGTTCAACCCCTACTTGAATCAACAAAGAAAAATTTTATTTTACTTTCTATTTTATAATTACAATTAATATAAATATGTAAATACATATGTCAGAATAACAATATTAAGTGGCAAAATAGAAAGCGAATTTCCTTGCAATTTTCCATTTACATTTCTATTTATGGTGTTGGCCTGTTATTTTTATTTGTTACTATTCATACACTTTCTTTTTTTCATCGCTTGAGGGGTAGTTTCTTTTCACATTGTCCATTTGTGAAGCAAGGTTTAATAATGTTAATCCAGTTTGTTTGTTTATTTTATTCTTTTCATTCATTTTTAATCCTAAAGCATTATTTATAATATTGTGTGGTAACCATGTTCTACATATGAATCTTTGAGAAATTCATTCCTAGCTATGGAAAGTGTGTTCATTGCCAAAAAGCACTAGACTTCGAACATGAAGATACTCAGTTCGAATCCGATATAAACTCCCAATTTTATAATTAAATTATTGGATAAGTATTTGAAATAATTATATTAACGTATATTGTCATCCATTATAGGTTTAAAAAAATGTATTTTAACTTGATTGGATGTATTTGACTAACGATTGAAAATTTGTGCAAGATACATATCAGGGGAATGTGAGCTAATAAAAGGAATTTAAATATGGTAAATTAATGCTAGTTGGGAACGATGGTAGGAGAGGATTTTGTGTGTGTTTTAATATCCGCCAATATCAAAATTATCACTTATAAAAGAGTCATGCATTGATAAGATTAGACAAAGGGTTGAGAACTGCTGTGAGTATGAGAGGATTATGGCAGCAAATCTCGATTCCAGGAATCGTCGATTCTAATGGTATCAAGAAATCTCCGATACTCAATTCTCCATGGTTAAACTGCTGTTCGGATTCTTGTTTTTTTTCAACTGTTGAATATGGTGCAGTGTAATTTATTGGAAAAATAATTAACTATCGACTATGTCTTATTTATGTATTAGTTGCTTTGAATGAAATAAACGATTAAAGCAAATGCAGATTTAAGATAAAAATATTATTATTATTTTTGATGCAACAACAAAGACAATCGGAAGCATTTCTTATATTATATTTTTTTTTTGTATGCCACGGAATTTATTTTTTTTACATGAAAGTGTAAGATGTTTTGAAATTTTAACAACGAATTAGAGAGAAAAAATGAGAAACGGGATCCTTCACATATTATGATGTAGAGTATTAACTTGGAAAAATTGGTAGGTTGTATGCGGGTTGGAGAAAGTCACTTATGTGCATCCGCCTGGAGGTGATAGCCTTATAAAGCTGCCAGGCTAGTTCTGATAACATTCATCAGGTTCCCCACTCCAAACCGAATCCCCCTCCCTGCCACTTGCGCGGAGCGATATTTCACAAAGTAATTCTAGTGTATCAGAGTACCAACTTATCAATGAAATATGAACCAAAGATAAATCCAAAAGCATGAATAGGAACTGTTATCTCTTTGTGCATTATTATATACACAGATGTTTAGCTCAACTAAACAGGATGTAATTTATAGGCTTTTCGTGAGATTTTAACTTAAGCTTTGAAGCGTTGACTAACAGGCTGAAAATAAGAATAAGAAAATGCTTTTAAAAAATATAAAAAGCAGAGGTTATTGGTAAAAATATTCCACAGGAGCTTGTTCAGTAAAAACACGGAAAAAGTAATGCCAATGTAATATCTGTAGGTCTAAAATTTACCTCCACAGAGTTTTAAAAGCGAGTTAGTTGTTTCCATGTGAATGTAACAACTTTTACATTATATAATAATAAATATTTTTGATAATTTTCTATTTTTCCGCTAGGATTTATATTCTCGTTTAGAGTATCATAATTACCTGCCACTCACAGCATTGTCACACTTCTGGTTTACGCGTTTCGGAGGACCTCCATCAGTCAGAACTTTTTATGAACTGTTCTTCCCTGTAATGATATTTTAAGAAGATAAAGATTAAACAGTTCATAAAACGTTCTAACTGATAAAAGTCCTCCGAAACGCGTCAACGATTAGTGTGACAATACTGGGAATAGCAGGTACAGTGCGCTAGGTTAACCGTGTCTCTGACCTTGAGATTGTTAGGGTGGACTGGCCTGCAATGCGGGGTCAAAACCCAACACTTCAGAAAACGTCAGTGTCGCGTTTAAAGTGTAAACAGCTTTAATTAACTAAACGATAGTACTGTAATAGTTTGATGTAGACATGATCTTTAAATGTGTTGCTCTGCTTCTGCTAAGAAAGAGACGCGATTACGAAAGAGACGATATATGTATTGTATAATGTTTTCAGTTAGGTTAGTAGCCAAGCGCTAGAGCAGAACGAGGGACACCGTTAAACCTCACGCACTGTAATTATGATACTCTGAATAATAATAAATAATACAAAAACCTCTGACTACAAATATTATGCTTACCTGTACGCCAGACTAGAATAAAACTATTTGTGGTTACAGGTTTTTGTATTTATTATTATTCAACCACAGTTATTGCTGATTTTACATAATCACTGAATATTTTTAGGGTAGTAAAATATCCTAACTAATTGTTTATACATGGTAATGAAAGCACACTGTCTCAAGTTTTCAATGATATATGGTGTTTTCCATTTAATAAACAATGTTCAGTATCTTAACATAGATTTGTATTTCTCACTTTTACATTAATGTATTAAGTTTCACATAACGTAACGGACTACAAAATTCAGGAGATAGATTTGTAGTTAACAATGTCACGTGCTATTCAAATGAGTTAGCGAACAGAAAACGAGACTCATATGAGTCACGCCAGATATAGGATTAAACTGCAGTAGGGTCTCGATAATTCGAGGAGATGGGACCGAGACCCCCTCGGATACAGAAAACTCGGATTACACGGAAATATGTTCCTGGGCATTAGAAAAAATAGGAGAACTTTATATAAACATTTCTTGGAAGCCTGACTCATTTCCTTTGCATACCGTATGGCTCTAAAAATTTCTTGGAATCTCAACTCATTTCCTTTACATACAGTATTGATATAAATATATCTTGGAAGCCCGACTCATTTCCTTATCATACCGTATTGATATAAATATATCTTGGAAGCACGACTTATTTGCTTAGCATACCGTATTGATATAAACATTTCTTGGAGGCCCGACTCATTTCCTTTGCATACAGTATTGGTATAAACATATCTTGGAGGCCCGACTCATTTCCTTTACATACAGTATTGATGTAAATAGGTATGGGCCGATTCCTAAAATTTTCGATTCCGATTCTAAAATTTTCCGTTCGATTCTCGATTTTTTAGTCGATTCTCGATTCTTTCAAGTTATATTAGCTTACATGCTAGTTCTCTAATAATTAATTTAGTTAACATCTTGGTCATATGGCAAAACCTTTTAAAAGTTCTGTTTTAATGTAATAGGCTACACAAAACCTTCAACCTTGATTTATCAATAGGAATTTTTAAAGGCATAAAAACATATCAGATAAAAGTAATGACTTATTTTAAAGTTAAAAATTTGAACTTTACACTATTTTTTGATGTTTGAAAAAATACCTAAGCCTATTTACATTGTCTTTCAAAACAAAACCAAAATTAAAAACAAACGAACAACATAAAAAGTAAAAAATTAATACAAATAGGATAGTTTTTAATATTTAAAATTCTGGCAAGTAATGTACATTTCTGTTCAAAAACACAAGCATTTGAACACGTTGTGGGTCAAGCTAGTCTCATCGCTTGTCATATATAACTCCTGAAGTTGAGAAAGGTTTTTCAGAAAACACTGTCGCGAGTGGGCAGACAGGTATTTTATTGCCATTGCATTTAAATGAGGATATTTGGCACTTTGTACTGCCCAATACTTCCCAACATCACCATCTGGACTGGCATTAGGTTCCCCCAGATAATTGTTTACTTCTTCTTCTACTGTCAATTCCCCTGGGGTACCTTCTTCCTCAACATTTTGGATTAGTGGGGCATACCTTCTTCACATCTGGTGGGATCTTTTTTCTGCAGGTGTCTGGAACAAGTGCAACTGATTCAGGCCTATTTTGTATTTACTACTCCATCCCAGTTGATTTTTAACCGACTATCACTTGTAGGTCCTGTGTCTGAGGATAAAGTTTCTTCAAGTATAGATCTTTTTTGTTGATAAATTTGGGCAAAATGAATGTTGTTGAGTGCTTTTTCATATTTGATATATTATGTGGTTTTCCACCGTCAGTTTCTGTTAACCGTCATCGAATTGACGCGACGGCCAGTACTCTGAACCGAATACCGTCGGGCCTCTTAACGCTTTATGTTTATTAGTACTACTCAGCTGGTGTTGCTACTTTTGGAAAAATTAAGGCACAGTATTTAACAACAAGCTTCACACTACTTACAGATGTAATTACTACGATGGTTTTTGTTTGATAGATAAACGCCGACGGGATTAAAAACATGATGTTATCCTAAGAGATTTTTGTCCGTAGTTACGGGCCGACACACATATTTGTTATAACGTAATGTAATGATTTTCACTACTGTTTTCAAAATTTCACAAAACCTTAAAAGTAAGTCGGAAATATTGACTAAATATTTAGTTGTAAAATAATCCTTAAAAACGGACTTTGTGTAAGTTAAGTACAAACATTGATACACTTGGATAAACTCATCCTTACTAGGAAGTAAATTATAACGTAAATTCCTTAAGTAAATTATTTGGTGTTAAAACTTTTACTTAATATGAATCTTGGATAGTATTTACTGGACCTGTAGCAGTACTTATCAGAGAGAGAATATATTACACTTTAGTTCTATTCACAAAATGTTTATAAACTCACAAATCAATCACATGTGACACGTTTATGTGTCTTAGTGATAGGCGCCAAAACACTTTTATCACCAGTCAGTTTATTATTTGGGTAACCGGGACATGAAATTATGGTTTTGTTGTTTCTTGCTAACACAAAAAACAAAAAATATCAAAACAGTGTCCACAGATAATAAAATTTAATTAAATCAAAAACAATGTCGGGTCAATTGGTCCGACGGAGTTTATTTACGTTTTATTTACGGTAGGCAAAAACTATGTTGGGCCAGTTGGTCCGACACGTATTTTTATAAATATTATGATAAGAAACGTATAGTCATACTTAGATATGATAGGGGAACAAAGTATAAGAACACATTATTTAAAAATGAGCTTAAAATATTTTGGCAATTCTCTATGAAAACGCCGATATTGTGGCCGGCAGCTAAAGTATTAAGGTGCAGTGACGCATTCGCTTTGTTTGTTAAACTACACGAACTATTTCACCTGTAAGTTTATATTAGTGTACCTTATTTTGCTACATTTGTAGCTACTGTGCGGATCTGTTTATCATGTAATAAATAGTTTCATTTGCTATTACAATCGTGTTTATTTTCTTTTCGCTCCGAAATATATTACATTACTGTGAGAGTGATATCTGTCTATAATATAATTTATTGAGGTTAAGTTTCGGAGGAATAATACAGTGTTTCTGTTATCCGTCTATTCACTCAACCGTCATGGTCACGGTTAATCGAGTTTTTACTGTACTTTTTTTGTGTTTTGTTCTGACATCTATAAATCAGTGGCAGTAAGACACGTGGGGGAGAGAGAGTATCGAACCCCCTTTAGCGAGAGAGAGACGAGCGATGTCAAACGACCAGAAATGGTTACGATCTTGATTGCTGTTGCTTCATAAATAATAATATTTTCGTTTACTTTTTATCATTTAATTCATTCAAATCAACTAATACACAAATAAGACATAGTTGGTAATTAATTATTTTTCCAATAAATTACTCCACACACATATATTTTAATAGTTAACAAAATAGGAATTGGAATCGACACTTTTATGATGAAGAATCGAGTATCGACGATTCCTCGATACCACCTAGAATCGACGATTCCTGGAATCGAGAATCGGAATCGGCCCATCCCTAGATGTAAATATTTCTTGAAAGCCCAACTCATTTCCTTTGCATACCTTATTGATATAAACATTTCTTGGAGGCCCGACTCATTTCCTTTGCATAACCTAACAAAGGCTAACGCCATACATATCTGCGAAGGAATGACGAAGAATCAGCACGGTCGGAAAACACTGGCATCTGGAATCGAGATCTGTTCTGTGCACATGACTATCGCCAAGCACTTGTCATAGAATAACGAAAGTTAATATTTTTGATGGTGGGAGAATAATGTTTGCCGCAGATGATCTACTTTGGATGGCTCTTTTTTCGCTCTTGTTCGAGTTAGAAAACTATATTTTTTCAACCAAACTTTTCCTAACCGGATGTAGCTATCCTAAGAAGATTGTTTCTGGTTGGGATTACTTTGTTTGGAAACATGTAAAATAACATGTTTTTAAAAGTCAATTCGTACTTAGATAAACAAAGAAAAATATTATTTCAGTTACTTTTTATTAAATGATTACAATTAATATAATTAAAGTAACATAACCTATGCGTTAAAACAACTGTTCTTCCACATAACGTATAACGTAAAATCAGTTGTTTTATATAATAATGTGTTATCATTTATTTTAAGCCAAATGGGACGAAATAAGTATATTGCATAACTTGCCCCTTTTGTGAAAAGTTTTTTTACCAAGTAATTTATTTAATTTAATTTAAAAAATAATATTTGAAAAAAACATCAACTTCAAGGGTGATCCACTACAAGTTTAAAAAAATGTATTTGAACTTGAGTGGATGATTTAATGGATTTATTAACGGTTGAAAATTTGAACAAGACTTGTAAATATTTATAGAGTGTCAACTAATTGAAAGTAGGAATTGAAAATCGAGGAACGTTTAAGAGAATCAGAGGGAATGTACTAAAAAATGAAAATGTTGAAGTTAGTTTTCATGACAAACTGGTTTCAATTAAAAAAAATGATTGTTTAATTGAGATTGTTTAACCGTCGCATTTGTTTCTTGAGATAATTAAAATTTGGTCGGGGCAGATTTTGGTGTGAATGGCCCCATATTTGGTGGGTTAATTGCTTGTCGAGGAAGCGAAGTATCGTTAAAGTTTTGTTTTTATAAAGCGCTTTTATGTTGGGTTCGCATAGTAAAATTTCTTTAATGCATTTTCGTCTGTTTAAAGCCGACTTGAAAGTGGAATTAAACTGAAAATAAAGCTTATAAGAAGTCATAAGTAATTGTTTGAAGAATTAAGTGGAATCTATTAACTGTTTCATTGAAGAAGGCTATCCTGCTTCTCAAATTAACAGATTATGGTTAACTCGTCAGCAAGTAATTTAAGAGTTTTACTTATTTCTTCAAATAGTTACTTATGATTTAATCAGTGATATCAAGATGATTACAACAACCAACATTTCTAGAAAGCATTAAAACAATTAACTCCTGTGCGTAGTTGTTATAAAGTGCTAAAACCTGCACAAATATAGAGACACCTACTTGGAGGGTGTTGAAGGACAGGTAGGTGGCGCAACGCGGAACAACTACTCCAACTAAAAATACTCGGTTTTATGTCTCAGTGTCTATCGTTTATATTAAGGCCTTTCCAAAAACATTTCAGTGTTGTGAAGTTTTTCACTTGAGGATGTCAGAACCATCATTTCATTGTCACGTAACACGTCAGCAAGTAAGACGTGATTTACATCCAGAGCAGGAAAATTATTATACTCTATAGCCAAAGACTGATGTTCGCCGGGTGGGTAGTACAACTCTTGCCAAGGCACTCCGGCTGAGCAAGCTTTCTCTCAAACAACTCCCCAATCTTATGCGCAGAGAGTTTCTTCACTCGCCTCACTACTTATAGTAAAGGACTAATGTTCGCCGGGTGGGTAGTACAACTCTTGCCAAGCCACTCCGGCTGAGCAAGCTTTCTCTCAAACAACTCCCCAATCCTATGCGCAGAGAGTGTTTCTTCACTCGCCTCACTACTTATAGCAAAGGACTAATGTTCACCGGGTCAACCCACTCCGGCTGAGCAAGCTTTCTCTCAAACAACTCCCCAATCCTATGCGCAGAGAGAGTTTCTTCACTCGCCTCACTACTTATAGTAAAGGACTAATGTTCGCCGGGTGGGTAGTACAACTCTTGCCAAGCCACTCCGGCTGAGCAAGCTTTCTCTCAAACAACTCCCCAATCCTATGCGCAGAGAGAGTTTCTTCACTCGCCGCACTACTTATAGTAAAGGACTAATGTTCGCCGGGTGGGTAGTACAACTCTTGCCAAGCCACTCCGGCTGAGCAAGCTTTCTCTCAAACAACTCCCCAATCCTATGCGCAGAGAGTTTCTTCACTCGCCTCACTACTTATAGTAAAGGACTAATGTTCGCCGGGTGGGTAGTACAACTCTTGCCAAGCCACTCCGGCTGAGCAAGCTTTCTCTCAAACAACTCCCCAATCCTATGCGCAGAGAGTGTTTCTTCACTCGCCTCACTACTTATAGCAAAGGACTAATGTTCGCCGGGTGGGTAGTACAACTCTTGCCAAGCCACTCCGGCTGAGCAAGCTTTCTCTCAAACAACTCCCCAATCCTATGCGCAGAGAGTGTTTCTTCACTCGCCTCACTACTTATAGCAAAGGACTAATGTTCGCCGGGTGGGTAGTACAACTCTTGCCAAGCCACTCCGGCTGAGCAAGCTTTCTCTCAAACAACTCCCCAATCCTATGCGCAGAGAGTGTTTCTTCACTCGCCTCACTACTTATAGCAAAGGACTAATGTTCGCCGGGTGGGTAGTACAACTCTTGCCAACCCACTCCGGCTGAGTAAGCTTTCTCTCAACTCCCCAATCCTATGCGCAGAGAGAGTTTAATCTCTCTAATCACTACTTATAGCAAATGACTGATGTTCGGCGGGGAGTGGGGTTAGTACAACAGTATCCAACCCACTCCGGCTGAGTAAGCTTTCTCTCAAACCTCAACCTTCCCTCCTATGCGCAGAGTTTAATCTCTCTAATCACTACTTATAGCAAAGGACTGATGTTCGGCGGGGGGGTGGGGGTTAGTACAACAGTAGTCAACCCACTCCGGCTGAGTAAGCTTTCTCTCAAACCTCAACCTTCCCTCCTATGCGCAGAGTTTAATCTCTCTAATCACTACTTATAGCAAAGGACTGATGTTCGGCGGGGGGGTGGGGGTTAGTACAACAGTAGTCAACCCACTCCGGCTGAGTAAGCTTTCTCTCAAACCTCAACCTTCCCTCCTATGCGCAGAGTTTAATCTCTCTAAGAACTACTTATAGCAAATGACTGATGTTCGGCGGGGGGTTGGGTTAGTACAACAATAGCCAACCCACTTCGGCTGAGTAAGCTTTCTCTCAAACCTCAACCTTCCCTCCTATGCGCAGAGAGAGTTTAATCTCTCTAATCACTACTTATAGCAAAGGACTGATGTTCGGCGGGGGGGTGGGGGTTAGTACAACAGTAGTCAACCCACTCCGGCTGAGTAAGCTTTCTCTCAAACCTCAACCTTCCCTCCTATGCGCAGAGTTTAATCTCTTTAATCACTACTTATAGCAAAGGACTGATGCTCGGCGGGGGGTGGGGTTAGTACAACAGTAGTCAACCCACTCCGGCTGAGTAAGCTTTCTCTCAAACCTCAACCTTCCCTCCTATGCGCAGAGAGAGTTTAATCTCTCTAATCACTACTTATAGCAAAGGACTGATGTTCGGCGGGGGGTGGGGTTAGTACAACAGTAGTCAACCCACTCCGGCTGAGTAAGCTTTCTCTCAAACCTCAACCTTCCCTCCTATGCGCAGAGAGAGTTTAATCTCTCTAATCACTACTTATAGCAAAGGACTGATGCTCGGCGGGGGGTGGGGTTAGTACAACAGTAGTCAACCCACTCCGGCTGAGTAAGCTTTCTCTCAAACCTCAACCTTCCCTCCTATGCGCAGAGTTTAATCTCTCTAATCACTACTTATAGCAAAGGACTGATGCTCGGCGGGGGGTGGGGTTAGTACAACAGTAGTCAACCCACTCCGGCTGAGTAAGCTTTCTCTCAAACCTCAACCTTCCCTCCTATGCGCAGAGTTTAATCTCTCTAATCACTACTTATAGCAAAGGACTGATGTTCGGCGGGGGGGTTGGGGGTTAGTACAACAGTAGTCAACCCACTCCGGCTGAGTAAGCTTTCTCTCAAACCTCAACCTTCCCTCCTATGCGCAGAGTTTAATCTCTCTAATCACTACTTATAGCAAAGGTCTGATGATCGGCGAGGGGGTGGGGTTAGTACAACAGTAGTCAACCCACTCCGGCTGAGTAAGCTTTCTCTCAAACCTCAACCTTCCCTCCTATGCGCAGAGAGAGTTTAATCTCTCTAATCACTACTTATAGCAAAGGACTGATGATCGACGTGGGGGGGGGGTAGTACAACAGTATCCAACCCACTCCGGTCCCCCTCCTATGCGTATTTAGTTTCAACACCACTTCAATAACTATAAAGAATGATCGAAGAAGAAAATACCGAGAAGTTTATTTTGTTTGAGGATAAATTGTCGAAGCCAATTTCTGTGGAGGAACCATACTGGAAAACTCGCTTTTCGTTTGTAGGTTTAAGATGATCAGCCTCTAGAACTGTCATTGCTTACGAAGAAAAGTAAAGGATTGCGAATGTATATAGAAATAAGTTCCGTGGTAGAAGATAGAGAGGGTATATGGCTTTACCTGGGTAGGATAGCGTACTTGAAGGAGACTTAATCTCTATAGAGGTCATAAAGAAGTGTCTCCTTGTTACATCCCCTCCTTAGTTGTAATCTTGTTGTAAGTTAGAGTTTGTAGTAGCAGCACTCACTGATGGCGATGCATTTGTCTTTGAAACGCTTCTGAATAAATAAAAGATTAGTTTGTGAGTTTTGTGTACAGTGCATACTTTATTCGTTATTAACACCTCACATGCTAAGCTCATAGAATAGTGGGTAGTATGATTATATGTTTATTAACTTACGCGTGTGTTTTTCAAACGAGCTTCTGTATGTATGAGGATATTTTATGTTGGTTTTAATTCTATGTCTGATTTGCGCCATTTATAACACATTTCTTCTATTGAATGTACTGTGGAGTAACATGAGAAACGAAAAACGTGTCAACAAAAATGTTGAAAAATTAAAAGGAAAACGAATTCTGGCCAGAATTATTACGAATTTGTGATTGAGAAATCTCGGTTCGTGTCGCAATTGACCTTTACTTCGAACCCGTAAAATTGGAATCCGTTAATCTTAGTATTAAAATAAAAAAAATTAAGACTTTTAACAAGAAAAATCACGGTAGGAATAATAAATCTTTGAGGCAATTCATGTGTTATTTTGTTTTGAAATTTGCGGGATTCAGAGTTTTTACGATGCCATAGAATCAATGTTCAGGCTCCAAAAGAGTTTTTGTCTTTGCTTCCCTTTCGTTCAGTAAACACAGATCGCTTTAGGTTTGCGTGAACTAGTTCTAGGAACTTGACTTTCGGAAAACAACTCCGTTTTATCGAAATAGAACTGTGACGAATTTTCCTGGAACTTGTGTCTAATTCGATCTGGAAATGAACGTGTATTAGGCACAATAAATTATAAGGTAGGCGAGTCGATGAACTGAATACGAAAACGGGAAACGCGGAGTAACGCTGGAGGGCTGGTTGGAATTGTGCCATAAACAGTTCGGGGGCGGCCGTGCAGCCTTGACCGACCTTGCCCCGAGCGTTACGCGCGGCTTCGCTTTGCCCAAAGGTCGTTCACTCCGTAATAAATGACTTTATTCATAAATTGTAATAAATTGAAGGAACGCGCCAAACGCGGATGCCACGGATCGTTTCTCGCGACGCTTTTCTATCTTTGTGATTATCTGTGACGATCTCAGCGCTTGTGTGTAGTTTAAGGTAAGGTATCGTATTTCCAGATAACCTTTGTTTATGGGCACCTATGATCTTTCTTTGTCTTCGCCAGTGTTTAAAAAGCCTTTTAACTTCCTATTATATAGCTATAAACACAATTAGCAACTATTTACATATAGATAAGAGAGCACCACATCCATAACTTGTAAAAAAGTAGTTATACCTCAGGAATGATATTCCCACGTTAGTCTTATTTCAGCCTTTATCACTACCGAAGCATACTTCAGGAATAACCCTTCCTATGTGACTCTTGGATGTCTCTCTGTCAGTACCGAAACATACTTATGGAGTGGCTCTTCCAATGTGACACTTGGATCTCCCTCACTTTATCAGTACCGAGACATACTTCAGGAGTAACTCTTCTTACGTAACGCTTGGATGTCACTCTATCAGTACCGAATCATACTTTAGGAGTGACTCTTCCTGTGACACTTGTATATCACTCTGTTAGTACAGAAGCATACTTCAGGAGTGAATCTTCCTACGTAACTCTTTGATGTCACTCTGTCAGTGCCGAAGCATATTCAGGAGTGACACTTCCTATGTGACTCTTGGATGACACTCTGTCAGTAACGAAACATACTTCACGAGTGACTCTTCCAATGTTATTCATGGATGTCACTCTGTCAGTACCGAAGCACACTTCAGGAATAACCCTTTCTATGTGACTCTCGGATGTCTCTCTGTCAGTACCGAAGCATACTTCAGGAGTGACTCTTCCTATGTGACCCTTAGATCTCCCTCACTTTATCAGTACCGAGGCATACTTCAGGAGTGACTTTTCTTACGTAACGCTTGGATCTCGCTCTGTCAGTACCGAAGCATACGTCAGGAGTGACTCTTCCTACGTGACACTTGGATATCACTCTGTTAGTACAGAAGCGTATTTCAAGAGTGATTCTTCCTACGTGACTCTTCCTACGTAACTCTTTTATGTCACTCTGTCAGTGCCGAAGTATATTCAGGAGTGACACTTCCTATGTGTCCCTAGAATGTCACTGTCAGTACGCAAGCATACTCCAAGAGTGACTTCCTATGTGACTCTTGGATGTCACTGTCAGTACCAAGAATACATCAGCAGTGACTCTTCCTATGTGATTCTTGGATGACACTCTGTCAGTACTGAAACATACTTCACGAGTGACTCTTCCTATATGACTCTTTGATGTCATTCTGGCAGTACCTAATCATACTTCGAGTGACTCTTCCTTTGTGACTCTTGGATAACACCCTGTCAGTACAGAAACATACTCCAGGAGTGACTCTTCCTATGTGATTAATGGATGTCACTCTGTCATTACCGAAGCATACTTCAGGCGTGGCTTACCTATGTGATTCTTGGATGACACTCTATCAGTACCGAAACATACTTCAGGAATGACTCTTCCTATGTGACTCTGATATCTTCCTGGGAGTACTAAAACATACTCCAGGTGTGACTCTTCCTATATGATTCCTGGAAGTCACTCTATCAGTACCGAGGCATACTTCAGGAGTGACTCTTCCTATGTGATTCCTGGAAGACACTCTATCAGTACCGAAACATACTTCAGGAATGACTATTCCTATGTGACTCTGATATCTTCCTGGGAGTACTAAAACATACTCCAGGTGTGACTCTTCCTATGTGATTCCTGGAAGTCACTCTATCAGTACCGAGGCATACTTCAGGAGTGTCTCTTCCTATGTGAGTCTAGGATGCCCCTCTGTCAGTACCGAGGCATACTTCAGGAGTGACTCTTCCTATGTGATTCCTGGAAGACACTATCAGTACCGAAACATACTTCAGGAATGACTCTTCCTATGTGACTCTGATATCTTCCTGGGAGTACTAAAACATACTCCAGGTGTGACTCTTCCTATGTGATTCCTGGAAGTCACTCTATCAGTACCGAGGCATACTTCAGGAGTGTCTCTTCCTATGTGAGTCTAGGATGCCCCTCTGTCAGTACGAGGGAATACTTCAGGAGAGATTTTTGGATGCCTCTCTGTCACTACTAGTTCGTACTTTAGGAGTGTAATATAAGCTGCCCTCTCCTAATATTTACACGGCTTAATGTCCATACTATTCATTTCTTATCTCATGGGGGATCTTGTGGTTGAAATTTCTCATTATACGGGTAGAAAAGTATACCTTTGGACCAAATGGTCACACACGAACCGTGACTCTGATATACGCTCCAGTATCACGGGGTTTGCTCGTTCCATACCTTAATCCCGACAATATTCACATAAAACTACGCCTTCGTCTCCTCCAAACATGAATTAGCTTTCCTATAACAAAAGCAAACATATTGTTACAAATTAGTTAGTTTCAGGCAGTATTATCATCTTAGATTTTCATTTGCAGGTAGGCGCAGCTAATATAGGTAGATAGGGTATGTAATACGTATATAGTGACACAGACAGCATTAAATAGTTTTTTTAATAACCATTATCAGTCAGTTTTGCAAGTTTCCCCCATTTTGAAAACAGTTTTCCTTCGAATTTTCTACAATGGTTTCTTCTAAAAATATGATTAAAATTATAAATAGTGGAAAAATGATAAAAAAATACTTTATTTGCTCTCCTGTCATTGTTGATTGCTGTTGTTCCTCCACCTGGTGCTACTACCTAGCGTTTATTTCTCGCACTATAATTATTTCTTCTTATTCACAGCATTGTTGTTACAAAAACAAATTTGTTTAATACATAATATTTGACTGTCTATCTATTATTGTGTTCTAAGCGAAAAATGTTTTTTCCTCTATAGTTTTATATTAAAATTTTTTCGGTTGTTTTTAAACTATATTTTCAAGTAATCATCGATACATTTTTGTTTGTTTAAATTAAGTTGTAGCTTTTCATATTTTTTCATAAGATATATACAGAAATATTATAATTTGAAACTTGGGTCTTAGAAAATTGCATCTTGAGAAATAAACTGTTGTTTCTTGCTATTAAAAACGAAAACCGCTGATGGTAACCATTTTTAACCTGAAAAAACTCGATTAATAATTGAATATAGTTTTTACCCCTTTGTATAACATTGCGTCTACGTTAAACGAAAATCTTCACAAAAATAATTATACATGATTCAATGGCTTCCCTTATAATAATGTGGGTTTTAACGAGTAATATAAACAAATAAATATTATAAACGCATTTCATGCTTAGGTCCAAACAAGATGGTATTTTACTAACTTTTTATTAAATAATTACAAATAATATAAATAAAGTAACATAACCTTTGCGTTGAAACAGCTGCTCTACCACATAACCTATAACAAAAAATCAGCTGTTTTATGAAATCATATGTTGTTACTTATTTTAAGCCAATTGGGATCGAGTAACTATATTGCATACCTTGCCCCTTTGTTAAAAGTTTTCCTCCCATTTAAAACTAAAATTAATTAATTGAATTTATTTAATGTAATAATATGTGGAAAAAATATTAACAATTAATGTTATCTACTTCAAGTTAAAAAAAAACTATTTGAACTTGAGTGGAAGAATAGAAAGTATTTTATTAATGATTGAAAATTTAAATAAAATGTATGTAGGGAGAAAGTGAACTAATACTGTAGAATTGAAAAATGCTTGCAAATGGTAAAACAAAGGGTCCGTTGAGGTTTAACATTTGCGTATCCAGTGTAGACACTACTTACGATTTACAGCATTTAAAACCACTGATTTTATATTAATAAAGTATTTTGAAGTAACATATGTAAAACAAACCCATTGAAGATGATAATAATAAATGAAACCTCTTTACCACAAATGAGTTTTTCTTTTATTTAACTTATGTACATTTCAATTGCATAGCAATCATTTTCAGAGATAATTTACAATAAAAAATGTTTATTGCTATGCAACTGAAATGTACATAAGGTTTTAAATAAAAGAAAAACTCATTTGTGGTAAAGAGGTTTCATTTATTATTAAACATAGTTGCTATACACTTATACATTTATTAATATTACGTTTATTATTATAATATTAATATAATATAATATATAATATTATAATTATAATATATGTATATAATATATAATAATTAATATATTATAATATATATTAATATAATATAATTATTATATTATTATTATTATGATTATGATTATGATTATTATTATTATTATTATTATTATAACATTACTACGTTTATGTTGTTATACATTTATTATTAAACAGTTGTTTTATACAGTTATTGAAGTTAATCCAAAATATTACCGAACATAATTAATTTAGCGTTGAAATTTATTTAATTAAATATTTTTCATTAATATAGGTTGTTGATGATAAAAACTGTCTGGTCAGCATTGCTATATGGTTCACTTAATTATACTTGAATAAAGCCTGAGATATGAACGCAGTATGGTATATGGTAATTAGGGCCGGTATAATAGATACACGAAACCAGCCTATATGTTTGCGTTGTGAATACAATCAGAGCGTATTGAATCGCAATACTCGGGCATGTATTGAAACAATGGCCGGCCTAATGAAGACGAGGCGCATGCGTAACCTGACTCATAGCAGGTTGTGACGTCATTGACCAGTGACCTTGCCAAGGCTGCGGGTCATCGAACCGCCGCAACAGATGCTCCCTACGTTCGGCCAGATTGCCGCCGCCATTAGCATTTTTCTGGACAATTTGTCATTCTGTGTTAACGGTAGTCGGGTATCAAGTTCAAGGCTGTTGGGTGTCATTAGGCTGACAGCTTCGGAACGTTTTGCTCGTGTAACGTAAAGGACTTGCGTTACGTAACGTAATGAGCTGATGTTACTAGCGCGCGATTATTGTTTAGGTAGGGCCACACCACTTGTCCGTAGCTCTCTATGTTGGTAATGACTCAGTCCACAGATGCTTCGGCGGTGGAAACGTTCAGACATTTGCGTAACACCGATTACATTGTTTGCAAGATGTCAATGGAAGTTGGCGTGTTTAAGTCAGTTTAGAATCCTTTCTGATTTTGAAAATTTTAATGCAGTATTAATTCTTAATTATAAATTTAATCGAAACAGCATTATCAATACTTTAACCATTATTACTATTACAGTCTTACAGTTATGTATACTTAACGTGGACTTGGACACCTTGTAAGAGTAAGGGTAGATAGAAGAATTAGGTATGACTAAATAGGCAAAGATTATGTCACCTCGTTGGTAGGCAAGAGACTAGTGCTCTCAGGAGAAAAATGACTAACCCGATAAGGATTAAAGTAAAACGGTTAAAGGAGGTTAAAGAATCTCCTTTGTGTGACAATAAATCCTTGCTTTCCTTAAATAGAGAAATACTCGATTAGGGCAGCCTAAGCGTAAAATGTCCCTAACTTCATTGTACAGCTTACCAGTGAGTTAGTGATATATTCTAAAATTTTCTCATGTCATGTAGATGATTTTTCTTTTCAAGTGGACAGTTTTCTATTCCCAAGATGACCAAGTACATCAATTTCCATCCGAGCCAACTACTGCACAATCTAAGTGGGCCTTCTCTTCGCGAATACAAGTTTGAACAATCGCGTCTACGTCCATTTATCAAATTACCGCTTATTTTAATCGAACCTTCTCTTTCCTACCACAAGATTAACAAAAGTTATCAATATGCCCAGTTTCCATAATACAACTATAGTTTTAAGTGGGCCCTCTCTTAGCCACTACAAAGTCGACGAAGATAGATCTGTCAACTGCGTTCATTCCAGCCAACTACTGCTTATTTTAATCGGCCACTCTCTTCGCGACCACAAAGTTAAAGATAAATTATCAAGATCCCCAGTTTCCATTGAAATAACTATAATTTTAAGTGGGCCCTCTCTTCGTCATCACAAGGCCGACGATGATCGATCTGTCAACTGCGTCCATTCCAGCCAACTACCGCTTATTTTAATCGGACCCTTTCTTCGTTTTCACAAGGTTGAAGATAAAGTTATCAAGATCCCCAGTTTCCATTGAAACAACTTTAGTTTTAAGTGGGCCCTCTCTTCGCTACCACATGGTTAAAGCTAAATAGAAGAGATCAAGTGTACCAGTTTCCATCGAAATAATTATTTCTAATTTGTGGGTATTTTCTGCGTCAAGGTGATCAAAGTGATCAAGTCCGTCTATTGTATACAAGCTGATTACAGGTTTTTTTGACTGGGCCCTCTCTCCTTGAAGATGATCAAAGGGACCAAGAGTGTCTACTTGTATTCAAGCCATTTACAGCTTTTTTAAAGTGGTCCTCCACGGTGAAGATGAGGCTGAAGAAAAACACGTATCAGGGGTGTGACTTTCCATCCAAGTCAACCACTAATTTTAAGTGAGCGCTCTCTTCTGCAACAAGTTCGATGATGGACAAAAGCTGTTATCAACGAAGAGATCGTAACCTAACGTCATAACCTCACCACAGTTGCGTACAGATTATAGAGCGGTTATTTATATTCAGAGCAACCTCATTGCAGTAATATAAGCCACGAGATAATTTTAATTAAAGTTATTAGTAATCTATTTTATTAATTATGTAAAATTTTTAATAATTTTTATAAGCACTTTGTGGCGTGTGTGATTTTGAAATTTTGATAATTTTGACCAACCAAAAACAAATAATTGCCATCCCGAAGTTCTTTTGAACGGTACGAAGAAAACAGATAGCCATATTGCCTCAGTATTGTAGCTAAGATTTACGGCTCACTTATGTTTATGTCCGGACATTTTTCAATTCCTTGTATTAGTTCACATACCTATATATATCTTGTTGAAATTTTCAATCGTTAATAAAATACTTAATAGTTATTTCGTCCTTTTTGGCTTAGAGATAACATATGATTTCATTAAACAGCTGATTTTACGTTGAAATTTTATCTTCCAAACATTTTAAATTAATAAAATAATCGGTTTATGTTCTAGTAACCACATAAATGGTAATAATAATAATAATTCCTTTATTCAATTCCTTCTAATAGGTCAGACTTTCTGTATATATATATATATATATATATATATATATATATATATATATATATATATATATATTTATATATATATATATATATATAATACGTTTTCTTGTTTAATAATTTAAAACAACAAAAGTTATTCAAATACAAGAATATTTATTATTTTATATCCAAAGCTTTTCGTTGGCAAACAGTACCAACATCATCAGGAATAAAAAAAAAAAGATGATGTTGATACTGTTTGCCAACGAAAAGCTTTGGATATAAAATAATAAATATTCTTGTATTTGAATAACCTGTGTTGTTTTAAAATATATATAGCCTATATATATATCTTATTTAAATGTTCAATTGTTAATACTGTATAATACTTTTTGTTTATCTAATCAAGTTCAAATAAATTTTTTTAAACTTTTAGTAGATGAAACTAGATGTTAATGCACGTTTTTCAAACATTATTTCAATATTAAATTTAATAATGAATTCATTTTAATTTTATATATGGGAGAAAAGCTTTTCACAAAAGAAGCAAGGTATGCAATACAGTTATTTCGTCCCATTTCGCTTAAAATAAGTGATAACATATGATTTCATAAAACAGCTGATTTGATGTTATAGGTTATGTGGTAGAACAACTGTTTTAATGCATAGGTTATGTTACTTTATTTTTACCAATTGTAATTATTTGATAAAACGTAACTAAAATAAATTTTTTGTTTTTACCTAAGTAGGAATAGATTTTAAAAAGGTTGTTTATATTACTGTAGAGAGTACAGTATTAAAGAAAATTTAGAATGTGACGAATTAATTTAATTTCAGTTTCTTTCTCGTGTTTGGAAACTTGTGAGAAGGTTTTAAATTAATTGGAACCACAACTGCAGTAGTTCCAGTGGCGGGGAATCTGTCTATTTGTGTATATACTATAATTTAACATCAGACTTGACTTTATAATCTGTAGGCTAAATTAGGAAGCATAATTGCGCGCGCGTGTAGCCTCCAGGAACCAATCTGTTGCTCATGGGCGTAGCTTCAGAAGATATAGCCTACATCTATAGAACAATTTTATTTGTTAGGATTGCAATACGAAACCACCAGATCAAATTGTTCTACTCGTGAGTAAGTACTTGAAAAGGTGGTTATATTTTGTAACAAATTGTCACCTTGTTTCGTCTGTACTGAACATTTGTAATTACTGGGTTTGGCTGAAATATCTAATGTTTCTTTATTTCTTAACCGTACAAACTTGGCAAACACACTGTGCAGAGATGATATAGGGATACTAATATGTTGTTCCTGTACTATAGTATAGTATAGACTATACGCTATTGTGTAAGGTTATAAAATGTATGACGGATAGACGTTTATGGAGTATGTGACTGATGACGTTTATGATGTACAAGTGACGGATTGACGTTTATGAAGTATATGACGAAACGACGTTTATGAAGTATGTGACTAATGACGTTTATGATGTATAAGCGACGGATCGACGTTTATGAAGTATATGACGGATCGACATTTATGGAGTATGTGACTGATGACGTTTATGATGTATAAGCGACGGATCGACGTTTATGAAGTATATGACGAAACGACGTTTATGAAGTATGTGACTAATGACGTTTATGATGTATAAGCGACGGATCGACGTTTATGAAGTATATGACGGATCGACATTTATGGAGTATGTGACTGATGACGTTTATGATGTATAAGTGACGGATTGACGTTTATGAAGTATATGACGAAACGACGTTTATGAAGTATGTGACTAATGACGTTTATGATGTATAAGCGACGGATCGACGTTTATGAAGTATATGACGAAACGACGTTTATGAAGTATGTGACTAATGACGTTTATGATGTATAAGCGACGGATCGACGTTTATGAAGTATATGACGGATCGACATTTATGGAGTATGTGACTGATGACGTTTATGATGTATAAGTGACGGATTGACGTTTATGAAGTATATGACGAAACGACGTTTATGAAGTATGTGACTAATGACGTTTATGATGTATAAGCGACGGATCGACGTTTATGAAGTATATGACGGATCGACATTTATGGAGTATGTGACTGATGACGTTTATGATGTATAAGCGACGGATCGACGTTTATGAAGTATATGACGAAACGACGTTTACGAAGTATGTGACTAATGACGTTTATGATGTATAAGCGACGGATCGACGTTTATGAAGTACATGACGGATCGACATTTATGGAGTATGTGACTGATGACGTTTATGATGTATAAGTGACGGATTGACGTTTATGAAGTATATGACGAAACGACGTTTATGAAGTATGTGACTAATGACGTTTATGATGTATAAGCGACGGATCGACGTTTATGAAGTATATGACGAAACGACGTTTATGAAGTATGTGACTAATGACGTTTATGATGTATAAGCGACGGATCGACGTTTATGAAGTATATGACGGATCGACATTTATGGAGTATGTGACTGATGACGTTTATGATGTATAAGTGACGGATTGACGTTTGTGAAGTATATGACGAAACGACGTTTATGAAGTATGTGACTAATGCCGTTTATGATGTATAAGTGACGGATTGACGTTTATGAAGTATATGACGAAACGACGTTTATGAAGTATGTGACTAATGACGTTTATGATGTATAAGCGACGGATCGACGTTTATGAAGTATATGACGAAACGACGTTTATGAAGTATGTGACTAATGACGTTTATGATGTATAAGCGACGGATCGACGTTTATGAAGTATGTGACGGATCGACGTTTATGAAGTATGTGGCTAATCAGTGTTTAAGAAGTATTTGACGGGTCTACTACTACAATGTATGTGACATATTGACATTTATGAAGTATGTTACGGATCGACGTTTATGAAGTATGTGGCTAATCAGTGTTTAAGAAGTATTTGACGGGTCTACTACTACAATGTATGTGACATATTGACATTTTTATGAAGTATGTTACGGATGACGTTTATGAAATATGTGGAGAATTAATGTTTAAGAAGTTTATGAGGCTAATAATCTATTATATTGACGCTTATAAAATACCGAATGTCTGAATAAAGTCGTTACGAATAAAGAAGTAATAGTTCTCGAATGCTCACTGAAAACCGTAAGTCTGTGAATTATAGTGGTTGAGGAAGCTACCATAGGTTTAAGGTAAGACATCCACGTTAAAGCATTGGGTACCATTACTAAATGTTTTCTATTCTATCTAGTTGCAGTACTGGGGTGCTGGCCACATTCATTACCTTCCTTGGGCTAAGTAAGGCTGGTGTACCTTTCTCTTACACTCAGTATTATTTTAATCACGTTAATGCCAGTGATTGGATTTATCTTGCACTGTCCGGGCTCGCCATTGGTTTTCATACTTTAAGCAATATGGCTTAAGGTTTGGCGGCAACTGAACCCTGTAAATATTGCATCGAGTCTTGTTTCAGAAAGTCTTTAACGTTACTTCACGTTACGCTCGGGCACGTGCGGATAGTGTCTGCGGTTTTTACAAGTGGCGATGACGCTAGGTGTCTAATGGCAACGGTCAAGGGTCATTTTATAATTTTACGTTGTGCCTCTGCGGCGCCATTTCTTGCGGCCTGACGTATTAGTGTGAAGACAGGATCGGGCAAGAATAAAAAAAAACAGGGAAATTATAGTTCAACTTTGTAAGGCGCGTCGCGGATTCGCGGGGCATTACGAGAAATGTTTTTAAAGCACCTTCTTGGCGCCATGACGAGACTTGCGGCTACCAAGTGCGTAGTGCTTGTAGCCCGATGCAACCGGTTCTTCGATACCATCTCGCTCGTTACATACGGCAATGCGACTTTGCTTTATCGCGTAGTAGAACCTGCAGTCTATGTTTTATTATTTTATTTCGGTGAAGTATAATTAAATTAACATTTATATTTTTTGTACTTTAAAAATAATTGAATAATTGTCACTAAACACTTTTAAACGTTTATAAACTTGCCTATAGTAGCACTTACTTTGTTTGTTGAGGACGGCCGTTTCGGGAGATGTGTAGAATTGTCAACTCAGACCGTAACTCTGAGTAACTCAAAAGTTACGGTCTGAGTTGACAATGGGACAACTGAAACGGCCGCCCTCAACAAACAAAGTAAGTGCTACTATAGGCAAGTTTAAAAACATTTAAAAGTGTTTAGTGATTACTAGTGGCTCACGTGAAGATGGAATCAACAAATATGAATAATTGTCTCAACTAAGCAATGTTAACGGTTATGAAAATGAGAATTATTATTAAACGTAAAATTATTTGATTTAATTCTTCTATTCTAGTGTAGGATTTATATTAATTGTAATATTGTAAAATTGTGCTATTGTAAAACCTACGCATAGTTGTATTTTAATAGGTTTTTTCATATTGTGATTTCGTTAAATTAATTCACCTGTAAAAGACATTTAGATGTTGAAACTTTGGGCAATGAATTTTAAATATACATTTGTCTGATTTGATTGAAACCTTTATAGGCCTAATGATCATTAATTATAACGGACGTTATAACATTCTACAAAAAATATATTTTTTCGACATAAACGTATTTCTGTTTGGAGATGTAATTAAAAAAAAGATAACATTTTTTAAAAATAGCTTTAGAAAGCAAAAATTAGGCTCATGTATTACAAATAAGAAACATAATTATTATTATTTTTTTATTGTTTTATTTAGTGCCACAAACTACAAATAAAAAAAATTAAAACTTAGCAACAAATTATTAAAAGTAAATTATGTGAGCAGTAGCTCATATTGTAGCGCAATGTAAGTTAATTTTTCTGTCCAGCAACTTGAGTTTCGACAAAATGCAATTTGATTGCTTCTTGTATGGATATGGACGGTTTCGTTTATCATTTTACAGTATTACACTTTATTCATAATAATAAAACTAACTTGAAGGGACCTTAATTGTTTTTTTACAGTAAAAGATTTAACACGCTCGCTAACGAGCGGCCGTCTGGTTCTACACGAGGGATCGGCGGTAAGAATTCGATCTTTCCACACAGACCACGTTAACGTGGGCCTGACCTTCATTACAGACCAAAAGTGGAAAGTTGTTATAATAACTTATACTTCATACAAACCCTTGGTGTATGTGTGTTTGTTGTATATTTTTGTTTCTGCCGTTTTTAGTGTTTTTTTTAGGATGGCGGATATATAAGCCGGTCGGTTATGCTATAGCACGAAAATCTTATCGTTACGGGCTTCCCACGTATGAGACACTACAGTGTAGCCCCTCAAATCCGAAACCAAATATGATTTTGATGAAAAATTTTTAAAAGTATGTAAAATTTAATAAATTATAAAGAGTATATAGGCTATTAAATTTTGCTACTATATATAAAACAGGGCTTAGATGTGTAATATATTAGAAATAACGCTATATACACGTAAAAACAGAAATGTCATACAAAGGCTTATCAACAAACTCCTAACTAACTGGTCTTTTCTTATTGAAAAGATGCTGACATTATAAACAATATTGTGTTAGAGACAAAATATGTTTACATTTGTGTTCCATATACAGTAGGCCAACAGAATATTTACAAACGCACTCATCACTTGGGACAGGTTTATATCTTGTGTTGATAAATGCCATTTAGAGTACATTCTTTGTGATTGTATTGGAATAGAATGGTGCACGAATGAATAAACAATGCGTCAGGAGTATTTAGACGTCATTGACCTTGATAACTGAGAGACCAAATGTCCCACACTAATGTCAAATATGTCTATCCAATACGAATACAGTAAACTCCCGATATCCGTGGAATAGGGTGGCCCGGCAACGCCGGATAACGAATTCCCCGGATAATCCGCTATGAACAAAGAATACGCGAAACGATCGATAATCGATTATTATACATTAAGTTACATAAATAATGTCCCCGGTTAATGTAATTCACAAATAATCTTCAGAGGACAAAATAAATACAGAAAATAATTTAAAATGTCGTTGTATTTGACGGATTATGACATGTACATTTATATGTCTAACTATTTACAATACGTACATAAGTATATGTCAAAAATAAGTATGTATGTACATATGTAATTTCCTTTACACAAAATACTTTCACTTTTTAACAAAAAAATCTGTCACTTTCGTCTGTATTTTTTTGTGAGCATTGATTTATCTTTAATGTGCGATCTAAGTTTCTTGAGAACCATTTTGTCGCACAGTGTCTAGTTGTGTCACAAAACCATAAAGATCGATAATGTATATGACAGACATGGGGATAATGCATATGTCACGTCCTAGACTATTTATAGCCGAGATTAGCTGACATTTGTTTACAATCTTTTGATACACATTAGGTTTTCGGGCGTCCAAGCATTTTGTCATTGTCTCTTATATACAGTAGTCTGTTCGCCCCTTTTATTTCGCTGGCCCGAGTCGGGATGATTCCCTTTCAATGTAAAAATTAGTACGTCTACATATTTACGTATCTATTCCCTTTATCTTAACTTCTATTAAGCCTTATATGTATTTACGTCGTAATTCACCGTTTGGAAATTTAAACACATGAATCTGATTGGAATAAAAATTGGATATTTGTAAAACAATGGCAGACCCCGGATAATCCGCAAACCGGTTAATCCGCCCACGGATAATCGGGTGTTTTTTGTATATCAAACCGTTAAAATAAACCACTGATTTGTCAGAGTTATAAAAGTAAAACCCAAACAGTGTCGCAAATATGAGCCGTCGGTCCATTTCAACTACCCTGAGCGGCGCATATGTGAGTCATCGGTCCAGGAAGAGAGACCGTACGGCGCATATGTGAGTCATCGGTCCAGGAAGAGAGACCGTACGGCGCATATGTGAGTCATCGGTCCAGGAAGAGAGACCGTACGGCGCATATGTGAGTCATCGGTCCAGGAAGAGAGACCGTACGGCGCATATGTGAGTCATCGGTCCAGGAAGAGAGACCGTACGGCGCATATGTGAGTCATCGGTCCAGGAAGAGAGACCGTACGGCGCATATGTGAGTCATCGGTCCAGGAAGAGAGACCGTACGGCGCATATGTGAGTCATCGGTCCAGGAAGAGAGACCGTACGGCGCATATGTGAGTCATCGGTCCAGGAAGAGAGACCGTACGGCGCATATGTGAGTCATCGGTCCAGGAAGAGAGACCGTACGTCGCATATGTGAGTCATCGGTCCAGGAAGAGAGACCGTACGGCGCATATGTGAGTCATCGGTCCAGGAAGAGAGACCGTACGGCGCATATGTGAGTCATCGGTCCAGGAAGAGAGACCGTACGGCGCATATGTGAGTCATCGGTCCAGGAAGAGAGACCGTACGGCGCATATGTGAGTCATCGGTCCAGGAAGAGAGACCGTACGGCGCATATGTGAGTCATCGGTCCAGGAAGAGATACCGTACGGCGCATATGTGAGTCAGCTAGTCTATACCAAAGTTGTTTTGTTAACATTGTGGTAAAGAATGTGTTAAGCTTTTGTTGCAAAAACCTAACTAAATCTCCATGTTTATTTGTAAGATTAAATTATTTTTTAAATTAATTTTCGTTTCTACAAAACCCGAGCATGAACTTGGACGGCCAGACCGATGCCCTCAGTCGTGCTTAAGGTGTTGCTAGCGCGTGATCAGGATTTAGGTCTGCTTACACTTCCCTTGGTCTAATTTACCGCAGGGTTCGTTGATCCTGCGCGTCCGACATTATCAAGGTCGTTCGTCGAAGCAGAGGTCCAGTGGCTATTGCCACCCATCTCTGCTTCGCCATTAATGATTGCGCGTTTCAACCATAAAGTTATCTTCAGTCGGTGCAACTACGATTATAAATTATTACTTACAACAATATAAACAAATAAATAACACACAAACTCGCAAAACAATATACGTTATTGTCATTCGCGTTTCGATTCCTTATATCATCATCATTAGTGTCACCACTAAAAAATTACAGATGCAACGGTTTTCGCTGAGGATTTTACCTTCCAAACATTTTAAATTAATAGAATAATCTGTTTTTGGTCTAGTCATCAAATAAATGGTAATAATAATAATAATAATAGCAATAATTCCTTCTAATAGGTCAGACTTTCTGTATATCTTACTCAAATGTTCAATTGTTAATATAATACTTTTTGTTTATCTAATCAAGTTCAAATACATTTTTTAAAACTTGTAGTAGATGTCACTTAATGTTAATACAGTTTTTTCAGATATTATTTCATTTAATAATGAATTAGTTTTAATTCTATATGGGAGAAAAGCTTTTCACAAAAGAAGCAAGGTATGCAATACAGTTATTACGGGGTAGAACGGATCTGGATTGGGGCAAAAAAGTGTCGACGGAGAATAACCTTTTACGACACCGGCTGTATCTTAAGACAACCAACTGTCAACCCTTGCCATTAATCTGCAATAGGTTAAGCGTTGCCCCCATTCAAATACTTTTAGTCACATATACGAAATGCATAAATCCAAATAATCGTGGTGTGCATACCCAGTAGTCTTCATCCAACGACTGAAGAGCTATTCATCGATTTTATGAATGCAGTCAACAATTTTTATCCCGTTTAATATTTTTATAAATAGATTGTTTAGATATGTTAAAAAATGTATACAAATTATAAACAAATATATATAATAAAAAATGAAAAAAAAAACAGTAGTATAAAACAAAAAGGTTTACCTAAGAGGACAAGGCTCTATGGGCCACTGATTTCATGAAGTGGTTGGACAGTTTCGTTATAGTTAGGTCAATCAGTTTATGTTTTTTGCGGCTCAGAGCACATACAGCAATGATTTTTGGAGTAAGTGTAAATTTTGTAATGTAGGTATCTATAAATTTCATCTACGTGACTAAAAGTATTTGAATGGGGGCTAAGTCCTGCCTATTTTTGATTGATGACAAGGGTTGACAGTTGGTGTCTTAAACTCAACCGGTAAAATGTTATTGTTCTCCGTAGGACCTTTTTTTGTCCCCGTCCAGATCCGTTTTACCTGTTATTTAGTCCCATTTGGGTTAAAATAAGTGATAACATATGATTTCATTAACCAGCTGATTTGATGATATAGGTTATGTGGTAGGACAGCTGCCTTAACGCATACATAGGCTATGTTACTTTATGTATTCATTGTAAATGTTTAATAAAACGTAACAAAAATAAAACCTTTCTTTATTGACTCAAGTGGGAATTGGCTTGAACAATTTTTGCTTATATTACTTGTTTTTACAACGTAATCGCTTTCTTGGACGGTCCGTGAAGAATGTTTGAATAAAGTAGCGATGACGGATTGGTAACGAGACGCAATGCCAAACATTCGCAGCAGATGTTACCCGGGCTCGGGTGTCTGCATTCCCGCCGCCCATATCTACATCGTAACACCAGCCACTCGATTCGTACACAACATAACTAGCAGTGAATAGATTTCGTCGTCTCTTGCCTTCATACGTGCTTGATGTCTAAAGGTTAGGTCAGGCAAGCGCGAGGGTTTTGTATACAGTGTTCCTAAAACAATGGCTGCATTTCGAACGTTATTAAAACACAGCTCAAGATTACTACAAGTATAAAAGGCCAAACTGAAGAGGAAAGGCCTGAGATTTTTTCTCACTTTATTTTGTTGTTCAATGTCTTCGATTTAAGGAAACAAAAATTGTTCTAGTATATCAAATAAATTGTCCATTAGTGTTTTTTCGGGAAATAAGGGTTCATCACTTGGTCATACAATAAACCACACCTCACGTTCACTTTGGGGAATCGTGCAGATGTCCCTGCACAACGTTAGGTGGTTCTGAACTCCATATCCACCGTTGTGGCAATTTGCACCACGATTTGTGTGGAATGTAGCTTCGTCTGAGAACATCACTATTTTAGGGAATTTGGGGTTGTCATCAATCTCACTGAGCATGAAGCTGGCAAAGCCTGTACAGGGTGAACAAAACTTACTGGATCGTTCCTTCAAAGTCCCGGCATTCTTTGTAGAAGAACCTGTATGAGGAAGGATTTTTTTGGCATTTACCATTAGAGTTTGGCAGATGGTAGGCTTTGCCAATGGCGGTGGGTTTGTTATTCTAGAATGGAAACGTTATCAGGCAAAATAAATGTAGAATGGTTTGCTGACGTCATTGCCTATGGCGGCCGTCAATTACTTTTTGTTTCAGGCAATCGACCGGATTTTATTAGGTTCTCATTGTATCTGATATATAAGAAAATGTTTTTGCTTTTTAGCGTTTATGATAGTAATGCACGAGACTGATTGGATACCGAGTAGGAATATCTCTCCGCCACTTCAGCTAAGCGGCCATGCTTTTACGATGTCATGTATTACTTTAGTTGTCATTTCCTTAGACCTATTCAATTCCTCTCTCTTTCCCCCTCCCTCTCTCTCTTTCCCTCTCACTTCACCCTCTCTCCGCTCCCTTTCTCTCTCTCTCTCTCTCTATCTTTATATATATATATATATATATATATATATATATATATATATATATATATATATATATATATGCACACACATTAGCTGATGGCTTCTAAATGTGTAGAATCATAGTATGCAAATTAATATATCTATGTTAATATTTAATTTGTTTACAAATAGGACTTATACATGTACTATCTCAAATAGATTTGTGTTTAGATCTATCAATAAAGGATTTACAAATTTAATCAGTTTAAATATGTAGACTTGTAGATACTCCAACAAAGGGGGCCTAATGAGAGCTCAGTTTCTTGAGTAGGGATACTGTTCTCCAATGAAGCCAGTTTGGAAAACCCTTCCTCAATAACATGTCCCGGTCCCAGGAGTCCGAAGACTTTACGGTAACGCCTGGCCGCCTGCTCTGCCCTGAGTATGCTTTTCCAGGACTACTCGGAGCAAATAGAACCTTCCAGACCAGGTTTGCCTTGACGGTCGATATTACTCCCGGTTAGTTCAATCCAGGAACATGCAAAGTAGACCTCTACCCACGAAGGTTGGCCTTATCTAATAATCGATACCACAGAATTACTATTTCAGATGATTTTACTGATCGAAACCTGACGTGACTCCACCAACTTATTAGGTGCTGGTGTTTTTTTGATAAAAGTGAAAAACATAGTTAATCTCAACTATTGTTAACATAAATAGCTTTGCCAAGTGTCTAGAGCAACCATCTCTACCTCACCTGACTTTCCTAGATCTCTACCAAAAGCGAATCCATGTTATATCTTAACCCTGTCGTAACTCACGCTTATGACAGTCTGCATATGCGAATGAGATTTCTGTCATCTGACGTAAGCAACGGACTTGAAAGGAACTTGTTCTGAAATATTTTGTAAATGCGTCTGAAGACGCATATGCGTTGACTGTTTTGCTATGCATATTTCCTACAAGAAATTTAATTTGAAATACAAACAGACCGAGAATGTACAGCGCAACGAATCGTGAAGGCCGTATCCGGTCCCATAGCTGGAAGCAAGTCGCATTCATCTTCCTCTAGATTCGACTAAATTATTCAACATAAATTTACCAAACGAATGCCTGGACGTAAGGACTCAAGACAGCTGGCAGTTGTATTCGTTAAATGTTAAATTATTATTTGCTTGCAGGAGGCCGTGGGTTCTAGCTGTGTTTCTTGTTGTATTCTGCGAGATGTTGTATCTTACAATGTTCTTTGTAATACTGGTTGACAGAGATTAGTTATTTACTAATTTCTGTGCTCCTTGTTGCATGGCATGTAAAAATATTTCTTGCTACTTCTTCAGTTTGGTGTTGCAACCAGAGAGGATTTTTGTTGCTACTTCATCAGTGAGGGGTAGCAAGCATAGGGAAGTTGATTGGTTGCTACTTCCTCAGTCTGGTGTTGCAAGCAGAGAGGATTTTTGTTGCTACTTCCTCAGTGAGGTGTTACAAGCAGAGAGAAGATAATTGTTGCTGCTTCCTCTTTGAGGCATTACAAGCAGAAAGAAGATAATTGGTTGCTACTTCCTCAGTGAGGTGTTGCAAGCAGAGAGAAGATATTTGTTGCTGCTTCCTCTTTGAGGCATTACAAGCAGAGAGAAGATAATTGGTTGCTACTTCCTCTGTGACGTGTAGCAAGGAGAAAGAAGGTATTTATTGCTGCTTCCTCAGTGAGGCGTTGCAAGCAGAGAGAAGATATTTGTTGCTGCTTCCTCTTTGAGGCATTAAAGGCAGAGAGAAGATAATTGGTTGCTACTTCCTCTGTGACGTGTAGCAAGGAGAAAGAAGGTATTTATTGCTGCTTCCTCAGTGAGGCGTTGCAAGCAGAGAGAAGATATTTGGTTGCTACTTCCTCAGTCTGGCGTTGCAAGCAGAGGATTTTTGGTGCTACTTCCTAACGCTGGTGTTGCAAACAGAGAGAAGATATTTGTTGCTGCTTCCTCATTGAGGCTCTGCAAACAGATAGAAGATATTTAGTTCCTACTTCCTCAGGGAGGTATTGCCAGCAGATAGAGAAGATAATCGGTTGCTACTTCTTCACGCGGGTTTTGCAAGCAGAGAGAAGATAATTGTTTGCTACTTCCTCAGTGAGGTGTTGCAAGCAGAGAGGATTTTTGTTGCTACTTCCTAACGCTGGTGTTGCAAGCAGAAAGAAGATATTTGTTGCTGCTTCCTCATTGAGGCTCTGCAAACAGATAGAAGATATTTAGTTCCTACTTCCTCAGGGAGGTATTGCCAGCAGATAGAGAAGATAATCGGTTGCTACTTCTTCACGCGGGTTTTGCAAGCAGAGAGAAGATAATTGTTTGCTACTTCCTCAGTGAGGTGTTGCAAGCAGAGAGGATTTTTGTTGCTACTTCCTAACGCTGGTGTTGCAAGCAGAAAGAAGATATTTGTTGCTGCTTCCTCAGTGAGGTGTTGCAAGCAGAGAGAAGATAATTGTTGCTGCTTCCTCTTTGAGGCATTACAAGCAGAGAGAAGATAATTGGTTGCTACTCCTCAGTGATGTGTTGCAAGCAGAGAGAAGATATTTGTTGCTGCTTCCTCTTTGAGGCATTACAAGCAGAGAGAAGATAATTGGTCGCTACTTACTCAGTCTGCTGTTGTAATCAGAGAAGATTTTTGTTGCTACTTCCTAACGGTGGTGTGCTACTTCCTAACGGTGGTGTTGCAAGCAGAGAGAAGATATTTGTTGCTGCTTCCTCAGTGAGCTATTTGAGAAGATATTTGTTGCTATCTCATTATTCTGGTGTAGGAAGGAGATGAAGGATATTTGTTGCCTATTTCTCAGTCTGGTATTTCACACTATTGCAACCCCTTGGAGTTCCATAACAGTCTACGGACATATGTAGCGGTACGCTTTAACATTACTCGAAATATCAGTGAACAAAATGTGTGGTTGGTGTACGCGTTAAAGGCCCCTTAATAATATATGGGGCACGCTTACAAAAAATGTTGGCAGGAGTACCCTTGGTTACTAAAATTAAAAAAAGGGACACGTCAAAATAAATATTCCGGTACATAGTTATAAACAGTTTTACGTTTTTAGAAGTAAACAGTGTAACACAGAACTACAAAGATTTGTTACCCGTCTCAGTTACTGGTTTAAGTTAACCTTGTAAGTTTAATATAATTACTTACGTTAATTTAATATTCTAAGCACAGACATGATTAGAAGAACACGTTGTGCAGGTGATCTATCTAGTCTGCATAGCTCGTAGGGTCGCCGCCTGTACGTGACCATATGCCCCGCCTCCGCTTCGTCTCGCACTGCCTGGAGGACGTACCGTGCAACATGACTTTATTAGACTAGCGTGGCACATCCATTGTGCAACTTTGGCTTTTTCGTTTGTTTTTTGGCAAAATTAATCCATACGATACCACTGTAAGCTATATAGATTCGACAACAACTAGAATTAGAATTTTATGTGTTGAAGATAATAAGAGCCCTCACCAGCACAGTTCATACAACAAACCGTTGAAAACTGTTTTATACAAATTAGAAATATTTAAATATGTTCACCATGGCTGGAAAATAAAAGTAATACAAACAAAAAATATTTTCCAGTCAACAAATAAACTTAAAACAACAAAATTTTAAAATTTTTAGTGACTTTATTAAATAATTACAATTAATATAAATAAAATAACCTACGCGTTAAAACAGCTGTTCTACTACATAACCTATATCATAAAGTCAGCTGTTTCATGAAATCATATGTTATCGTTTGCAATGTATCACTTGCATATGTAAATTGCAATACCTTGACTCTCTGTGAAAAGTTTTTCTCCCATATAAAACTAATTAATGAATTCATATTTGAATAAAATGTAATAACAGCAAGTGTCATCCACTGAAAGTTAAAAACACTGGTTTTAAACTTGAGTGGATGTATAAAAAGTATTTTATTAACGATTAAAATTTGAACTATATATATATATTTATATATATATATATATATATATATATATATATATATATATATATATATATTATATATATATATATATATATATATATATATATATATATATATATATATATATCACTTTCACTTATGTACTTAAACAAGAATCTTATTTGGTATTTATGCGAGTACTTTCAGAGACTAGTGAGTGCCTCCATCTTCCGGCATACTGAACCATATACAAGAGTATACCATATACCATATTTAGAGTATGCCGGAAGATGGAGGCACTCACTAGTCTCTGAAAGTACTCGCATAAATACCAAGTAAGATTCTTGTTTAAGTACATAAGTGAAAGTGATAAGTGTATACAAGAAAACAGTGTTGCATAATCTACAAATATATATATATATATATATATATATATATATATATATATATATATATATAAAAGGGAGAGTGTAAAGTAATAGAATGCATTGAAAAATATACTTCTCACATTAAATAATATAAGTTTAATTAAAAATAAAATACTTTAAATTTGGAATTTAAAATGTCCCGATACAGTGAAAAAAATACTTGTCAGATATAAATTCAACTATTTCGTTTTTAATTAGCTCTCTGTCTTTGTTGTTTGGTAAAGTTTCCCTTCCCAAACAAGATCCAAAATATCAAGATTGCAATGGCTGTTTGTTTAAAGTTATTACATTCTAAAAACAACTGCAATAATTTTATTGCTGAAATTCCTAAATGCATACTTGGGTTTTCCGTTAATATCCCTTAACAGTTCGGTTTAGTTATAAAATATTTTAAAAAACGTTTTTACTGGACAGTTTTTCTATATGGTTTTTTGTTGCGAATTATTGATTTGAAATTGTTTTTGTATATCAAAAAAATTCAAAAAACAATGGATAACTTAAAAGTAGCAGAATTGACAGCTTTTGATTTCGTAATGGTTTGTTTTTGATATATTTAAAAGGTATATCATCTAATTGAGCTTCATTGCTCTAGTATTGTAGTTGCATTGAAACTAAGGTAAAACCGGCGTATTTCTAGCAACGCATTAGGATTCATGTAAACAAAGCAAGGATGGATGTTTTTTAAACGGTTGATAGCGGTCCAGATGACCTCGCAAGGCCGTTGCCAAGGACGAATGTGCTGTGCATAGTTTGACGTAGTGGGATACTAATTTGAGAAGCGTGCTTTCTCAGTCCGAAGTGGAGCCTTGCATCGTCTCTTAGAATCCATTCTATGTTGTAACGTTCTCAGAGTAGAGAATTAAATTCTTATATCAGTCAACCTTAAAAAAAAAACTAAAAATGCTTTGGTTTGAATCAACTTTAAGAGATAACGATCATGCCCGTGCACGCACGCACGCACTATGCCATACGTAAAACGACCTTAAAAAAATAACTAATTCAGATTAAATATTTTGTACAGCAAGTAAACGTTTACAATCAATCAAAATTAATTTACGCTTTCGTTGTTTGTAATGGTTTGTTTTGATTTTTAAGAACTATAATTTATTAATTTAAATGAGAATTTTTAAAATTAACTGACCTAATATATAATTCCTTGCACACGAATAGTTTGTGTAACTTTAAACTTTAAAAGTTTGCTTTGTGTTTTAAACCATGTGATCCAATGTTATTGGAACCGATGGCTGTATAGCGTGTATATCCTAGAGTTAGTTTTAACAGGGCTCTTGTATTTTACATGGTGAAAGGTTGAGATTTAAATATATATTTTTTTAGTAAAAGAACCGCCACCCAGATATTTAGTTAAGCTTTTTAAATGCCGCTTTTTAATAATTAAAAAAGAAAATTATTGACATTGTTGTTTAAGGTCGTTAATCTGTTGAAGCCCAACTCTGCGTCGAAAGTTTGGATTGTCGTATTTCGAGTGTTGGGAAGATATATTGTAACAGCCGCCGGGTATCGTGGATTCTGCGGTGTAGATACGGAT
The DNA here is from genome assembly GCA_036971475.1 of Prosapia bicincta. Classification (NCBI taxonomy): domain Eukaryota; kingdom Metazoa; phylum Arthropoda; class Insecta; order Hemiptera; family Cercopidae; genus Prosapia; species Prosapia bicincta. The sequence goes on along the minus strand of JBAIZL010000010.1, from coordinate 78,639,110 downwards.
CGTAAAACTTGCAAGAGCAAAGACCCCTGCCTAAGGCGATGAAGGCTCAGTGATTAATGCCCCATTCACTTGACTTGGCTAATTGATTTATATTCATCCATGACCACAGGCTAACTGTTTTGTGTTGTCTGGCCCACCTCCATTGTCCACTCTAGAATATAATTCCCCGTAGAAATTTCGTTTCAGTGATTTGTTTAGTTCTTACTGCTAAGGCTGTGAATCAAAACTTTTCTCAATATTTAACAATAATTTAAAAGTGTATGTTTTCAGTACAGGCCTGCTATGATTAGCTATTAATTTTATATCATTAGCTGCCTTTGATTCCTTGATCATGCAAAATCCATCTTAAAACTGAAATAGTAAAATAAGTAGCTTGCATACTGTAAATGTTTTATTATGTTAGATTTTAAATGATAATAGATTTTTTTTATAACAATAGATTTTTTGTGTGTAACAATACGTTTTCTTACATATTACATTGTTAGATTTTCTATAACAATAGATTTTTTTTAACAATACATTTTCTTACATGTTTACATTGTAAAATTTTCATAACAATAGATTTTTTGTGTAACATTACGTTTTCTTACATATTAAATTGTTAGATTTTCTATAATAATAGATTTTTTTAACAATACATTTTCTTACATATTTACATGGTAAAATTTTTATAAAAATAGATATTTTGTGTAACAATACGTTTTTTTACATATTACATTGTTAGATTTTCTATAAAAATAGATTTTTTTAACAATACATTTTCTTACATGTTTACAAGGTAAAATTTTTATAACAATAGATATTTTATGTAACAATACGTTTTCTTACATATTACATTGTTAGATTTTCTACAACAATAGATTTTTTTAACAATACATTTTCTTACATGTTTACAAGGTAAAATTTTCATAACAATAGATTTTTTGTGTAACATTACGTTTTCTTACATATTACATTGTTAGATTTTCTATAACAATAGATTTTTTTAACAATACATTTTCTTACATGTTTACAAGGTAAAATTTTTATAACAATAGATATTTTATGTAACAATACGTTTTCTTACATATTACATTGTTAGATTTTCTATAACAATAGATTTTTTTAACAATACATTTTCTTACATGTTTACAAGGTAAAATTTTTATAACAATAGATTTTTTGTGTAACATTACGTTTTCTTACATATTACATTGTTAGATTTTCTATAACAATAGATTTTTTTATCAATACATTTTCTTACATATTTACATGGTAAAATTTTTATAACAATAGATATTTTGTGTAACATTACTTTTTCTTACATATTACATTTTCTATAACATTGGAAAAGGAGAGGGAATTTGAGAAATGCGGGTGGTAGGGAGAAAGAGAGAGGGCGAGGGAGTGAAAGAGGGCGAGAGAGAGAGAGAGAGTATTGGTATTTATTTTAAACTAGCTGACTGGGGAATGTACCACCTAATAGTCAATAATAGCTAGTAGCTAATAGTGTTTACTTTAGCTAAACTTAATTTGGAATTTTACTAACTAAATAGTAGCTGTTGCTTAGCAACGAAAATTTGAAATGAATTTAATGAAAAGTCTTTAAATAAGATGAGATAGTAAATCATATTTTATGTTATTTTGGCACTTAAAAATTAGACTACATGTTTTAAAAAATTGCTATTTTGTCAGGAAACTGTTTTGCTAAAAACCTAGCAGCGGTTTATAGTTTAATATTTTTCTGCTAAAATTAATTGATTTGGGGGGGGGGTGTCACGTGCTCCTTGTGCTCTCTAGCTATGACCCTGAGACTTACTATGTCAGAAATCGTTCCCGGAATATACTCAACAATTTCCCTAAGTTTCATGGCGATCAGATACAAAACATTCATTTTTATATGTAGGCCTATAGACTATAAATAAAAATTGTAAAGTTTTGATGTGATAGTATTTAATAATGTTTTTTTTGTAAAAAAATAACTTCTGTTAATATATTGACCTTGGATATTTCCTTTCCATATTTAATTTATTAAGAAACATATTCCTTGTGTAACTGAAGTAATTTTTTTTCAGATGATCAATTAGAATCTGGTTACCGATCTGCCGTTCAGGAATGCGCTCTTGTGGTGTCGTTGCAGATGTTCAACCTAATTGTTGAACGATGTGTTCAGCTTCTGAAGGAACAGACTTCAGAGCCTCAGCAGAGTGGCAGGCTAATTGTGAATGCAGACGTGCAAGTCCTGTTACCTGCAATTAAAGTAAGTTGGATGCTCTTATGCGAACCCATTTACTGTGTTTATTGTTTTACTTTGCACAACACTTATTAGGCTTCTTACAAGGTTTCAAAATTATTATTCAAACACATGGCATTAGCTAATAAACACCAATGTCTCAATCGCAGCTGATCTATGCACCTATGGCAGTAACTCCTAACAAAATTTTTTCAAGGACCCTTATCGCTGGTCGCTACATTGACAAGGACCCCTCAAATTCTTAAACTCAAATTGAAGGTTACCTGCAAAGTAGTTTTAGATACATGAGTTATTAGTAAGTAATTTATTGTTTGCTTGCCCACCTACTTTAAGGTGGGAACTGTTCTTACATGTGAAAATTAAATGTGATACCACTACAAGTTTATTACAAGTACATGCAATAAGTGTTTTATTTCGAATTTGATTAAATTCCGTCTATTAGCTCACACTCTAATGGTATATATCATATACAGACATTTAATCACTAATAAAGTACATTTTTATTCATCCAATCCAAGTTCATTCACCCATATTTTTCAAATATTTATTCAATAATTAAATTATAAAAATTTGTCGGTCTATTCAGAATCGAACTGTGAATCTTCATGTTTAAACTCTGTGGCACTGCGACAACCTCCCAATACCAAGAAATGAATTTCTCAAAGATGTATATGGTTCCCTCCAGTCTGATTGTCCTCAAAACCTCCACTGCACAAGCTTAAACCGTTGCCATGGTTATGACACAATATCACAAATTGCTGTTGAGTTAAAAATGAATGAAACAAATCATATAAACAAACTGGAAATAAGCAATGATAAATTTTTTTCTCTTGACCTCAGTAGGACTTAACCTTGAAATTTTTTTTTATGTTTCTTGTTTGAGATACAAAAAGTAAGACTATCAACATGTTAAATATTTCAAGGGGAAATTCATTAAACCTATTTATATTTATATTTTGTTTGGAACAAGGAGTTGATGAAGTAAAAACAAGTATCACAAGTCTGTTTTAATTGCGATAAATAGAGATAAACTATTGAATAATAATATAATAAGAATATTATTAATTCAAAATTATTATACAAGAAAATTGAAATATCCCACGTGTTAACAATAATTTCAGTGAGATGAGTTAAATATGTCCTATGAGTTCATGATTACAGAAATGTTAAATTCCATACTTACACTTTTATTCTGTCGATTCCTACATTTAGTTTTCATGAAGGACATAGTTATAGATACGGCCGCAGCAAACGTGTTAAATTACCGGTCTTAATTACGTGAAATCTCACTCACCCTTAAGACATTGGTCGCTGACCTAATTTGGGTCCACGCCTCCTCTTGAAATCCTCCCACACCCCTCCACTATACACTATAAATAAATGATATGAGCTTATGAAAAAGATTCAAATATTATATATATTGAAAACAATTTATTTACTTATACATACTTTCATAAGAAACATGACAAAATGTTTCAAATTTTAGTTTGCAAGGTAAATTTTAACTGATAAGAAAAAAATCTGTTAGTGAGATGCTTGAGCTTGCATTTTTAACTCTAGCACGCATATTTGAGGTTGTATTTTAGTAAGGGCACAACCCAAGTAATTTGCAACATCAGGTTTGTTCCTTTAATATTAAGTACATTTAATTTATGTTATTATTTTCCAAGTGGTCTCGCCTCCCCCTGACTTGCTTTCACGCCCCCTATTTTAGAAACCCATGATTTAGGGATTGTATTGTGGAACAAAATTTCAAATTTTATTTATGAAAGATAAAAGTAGTTTATTGTTCATTTATTTCTTAAGAATTACATTTTGACTAAAAAGTTTCCAGATATTATATTTTGAATTTTTATTTTTTTGAACCTTGTTATCATTAAACTATTATAAAAAGTCGTAGAATAATTTCAGTCGTCAGTAAGAATTAACTCTTTGTACTTTTTAAAAGCGACTATCTTTATTCTATAACACACATTTTGCTTAACATCATCAATTGGTATAAAATGCTTGTAGTTCTCAAGTTCTACAATAAAGGTGATACAATAAAGTATAAACAAAATATTGAAATTGCATTATGTACATTGCAGGTGTGGTGTGATTGGTTGCTATGTCACAGCTGTGTGTGGAATCCTCCACCATCTTGCAGAGATTATAGAGTTGGGTAAGCTAAATAAAATTTACTATTTACTTATCTGGATATAAATATAGATCAAGAGTATTTAAGAAACATATAATCACATATAATAACGCAACTAGTTTAAAGCTAAGGTATATTTTTATCAAAGTTCTCTTATAAGCAAACATCATAATTAAATAATGATGATCAACTCACAATCAACAATTTATTTTCAAATATTTATTTTTTAATGAGAAAAATGTATGTTCTTAAATAATTAATAAAGATAATTTGTCTAGTTTACTTCATGTCCTTTTTTTATATGAAGATTAATTTTTTTATATAAATGACTATATTCAATGCCTTCTATTAGTTTTATATATATATATACTTGTTGTTTATATATATATAGGAATTTTTTGGACTTGATAGGAGACTGACAGACTTACCTAAAGGCAATAGTCCAAAACTGCAATCTCTTGGAAATAAGCACATATAAAACACATATAAAACACTTAATACACTTTTATTTGAGATATTTCGATCAACATGATCTTCTTCAGTCAAGCCATATATATACATTTAGATTTTTTGGACTAGGAGACTGACAGACTTACCTTGGTAAGAGTACTCTGTAGTCTTGAAATAGAAACACATAAAAGCACTTAAACAATGGTATATTTCAACCACACAGTGGTCTTTGTCAATCGAAGAGAAAACACAAAAAGAAATATGAGAGAATGAAATAAAATAATTGTAATCACAGATTGTGTAAAGTAGAAATCAGTAAGTAGAAATGGCCACAGACATGATGTTAAAATTATGAATATGGATAGACCAACAGCTCAACATGCTGCGAGTCACAACATCACAACTTTTGATGACTGCTATACCATAAAAATAATTAAATCACTCCCCCCTGATTGCAATCCCTCAGAACTGAGAAGGTGGGAACTATCATACCAGTGGTATACCAAGTCCAGAGAATCCCCTAACCTCAACATCAGATAAATCCATTCTTTTTTTTTTTTCTCCAAATAGCCTTATCTCTTTTCCCCTGACAGACTTATATTAACTATAATCACTCATATGCTCATGGAAACAATATATATATCTTTAATCTGTGCATCTGTGACATCTGATTTCTACTTTACACAATCTGTGATTACAATTATTTTATTTCATTCTCTCATATTTCTTTTTGTGTTTTCTCCTCGATTGACAAAGACCACTGTGTGGTTGAAATATATCATTGTTTAAGTGCTTTTATGTGTTTCTATTTCAAGACTACAGAGTGGACTCTTACCAAGGTATGTCTGTCAGTCTCCTAGTCCAAAAAAGCTAAATAATCTTTACCAACCAAAACTAACCTAAATATATATATATATATATATTTTGTTTAACTTTTCAGTTACAAATAAAGTATGTTTTAGTCATCCGCTCAAGCTCAAATACATTTTTAAAAACTTGTAGTGGATGACACATGATGTTAATACAGATTTTCGTACATTAATTAAATTTAATGAATTAATTTTAGTTCTGTATGGGAGGAAAACTTTTCATAATTTTTTTTTCTGACGATAAACCAAGGTAGGTTATCATTGCCGAACAAAATAGTCGCTTAGAAAAGATTTTTAATAAATAGAGCAAGCTATGCAATATAGTTATTTTGTTCCATTTGGTTTAAAATAAGTGACTACATGATGTCGTAAAACACCTGATTTTATGTTATAGGTTATGTGGCAGAACAGCTGTTTTAATACTTAAGATGTGTTACTTTATTTATATTAATTGTAATTATTTAATAAAAAATAACTAAAATAATATTTGTCTTTGTTGATATAAGTAGGAATTGGCTTTAAAAATTTCTTATATTATTTGTTTTCTTATACAAAGCCACCCATCAGCAGTGAATATAATTCTAATTATACATTTTAATTTGTGTGGCTATACTGCCTGATGATGACTTTGTAATAGAAACGTGTTTGAGAAAACAAATTACTGGTTATGAGTTTGTGATGTTATTAAGGAATTTTTTTAATATGTCACGTTATTACAAAATTGTTGGTTTTAATGTTACTTTATAAGCGTGAATGAGTTCTTAAAGTATGTATGGAAGACAGTACAGACTCTCTATGTGTGAAGTGAACAGGTTCAATACTCTATAGTGAACAACGTGTGTGCTGTCGGCAAAATACTTAAATTCCACTTGCTGTAGTTGGTTATTAGGAAATTATGCCCTTCTGTATATGGTGTACAGAGCTGAGCCTGTAATAGTCACCCTAACATCTTTGCTATGTTATTATATGTTGCTCAGTCTGCTATAAAGCAAAATATAATTTGGCAAACTTATGTTCATTGAGCTAAATTAATAGAAATTAATGCGTGTTTCAATGAATCGTTAAATTTTTAATCATACAGATTGTTTTAAGGTCATTATTTATTATTGTAATAGACAATAATAATATTGTAAATAAACGTGTTTGTACTCTAGCTAATATGGAATATTACTTGATATCTGAATTATTTCCAGTTTATGTTATAATGAGGTTTGGAGTTAAGTAACCCTGAACTGTATAACGACCAATATGAGTATTGTGTATATGTCCTCAATTTTAGATGTTAATAACTCTAATTTAAAAAAATAAAAGTGTACTTTGAAAATAAAAATTGCGAAACAAATTATATATGTAAATTAAATATAATAATTTAAATACATACTATATTTACAATAATATATTGTATTATTTACTTTATTTGCATATCTATCTCAGTATATAATTGAAAATTTATTAAAGATCTCTCATTTATAACCACACTTATTAAATTTTTCATTATGTTAAATTTGTACTATTATATTTTATAAACCTACTTTAGTTACCACTTATCAGTGACTGTTGGTTTTACACATGAAATTAAATTATCTATACAGAGCCATATTTTGTCTGAGTCTGCAGTGCATATATACATGTTCTGAAACTGTTACCTCTAAGTTGCATAAATACTGATTTTCTCACACTAAATACAAACAGCAAATATGTTTAATATATCCTTGTACATAAATAATATTAGATACATACCCTACGAAAATAAATAGAAATTACTCAAGTATCGATATAAATACGTTTATCATCATAAATATTCTAGCTTGATTTTTAAAACCAGCTATATTTGTGTGATAAATTTATATATTATTTAATTACAGTCAGCCTGGGGATGCGTGGAGTCGGCTTGCCACTCTCGTTAATGCCTTGGAGAAGCTATACCACAATCAGGATATACTTTCTGCAACACAACTTGAGGGTAAGTTTGTTGTTTTGTTTGAAACAAGTGTTCTCTTGAGAATGGAGTTTACTGGAATTAAGCAATCAGAAACATATCTTAAAGTTGTGTTAATTTTGTGAAATAGATTATTAAACAAAACATTTCTTTGTATAAAAATACTTCAACTAAAAAAAAAAAAAAAAAAAACATTCTATATACAGTACTTCATTACTGTATTTGACTTATGAATTTATCTTATATTATAACAAAATATGCTACTATTAATTGATGTGTATTTTTATTCAGACTGTAATTGACATTTATTTGGATATGTTCTTTGTTTACTCTATATTTGTCATTACTTCTTCCGTTACTATGTAATAAATTATTGCAATTTGCGTTTGTTTCTGAACTATTTTTTAAAAATATTAACGTACAGTGCAAACTTAATCAAGCATTTTTTTTTGTCAACGTTTTTGTAACTAAGAAAACGGTTCAGAAGAAATTGTTGTAATTGCTTCAGAAAGGAAAAATATTAATAATCTGTTCTTATTTAATATGCCAATGTTTCAATCACTGTCAAGGATTATCCAGCGACCATTTTTAGTGCATTAATATACAAGTTTGTTAAACAATATTGTTTACTTACTACACTTTGATAAGTAATTAACAACCAGCTGGTCATGAACAGCAACAGGTTTTCAATATTGTTTACATTATTATTATTACAATCATTAAACTCTGGTAATATTTATTTTAATATTAAAAATTATATTGTATGCCACTTCTAGTGTAAGATCATTATGTTTATATTTGCAGGCTTATTTTTTTAGCTATCTATAAGTCGTGGCTTTTCAGTATCAGCTACCATTATTTGTTTTGTAAACATGACGTGAAAAAAATATTTGTGTACTTTAGGAATTAACAATAATCAATGACATTATTGTATAAAGATCTAATGACTTCTTTTATGCTTTGAATGTGTAAAATCAAATTGTATTAATTTTTTTTTAAATCAGGACCATTATCTTCTTTTTTTTTTAGAAGAAGATGGACCATTATCATGCCATATTATCTGCAATGATTTTTTTAAAGAAATTAAATATTAATCAAAATTTGTTTACCTACATTTTGTAAATAATTGTATTTTAAAATTCTTATGTTATTATTGAGTGTTGAGTATTCGTAACATTTTTATAAGCTAAGAAAATATAATGGTTCAAGAAAACCACATATTTTTACATGCACAATATTTCCTGGTCGGTCTGTACTAAACCGTACATACAATTTACAAGATACAGTGTTTAGAATAAACTGTAAAGATTGTAATCGCAGGCATTTAATAGCTAAATCGAGGAATTACATTTAAGTAATAGTGTTGTTTGATTGCTTGTACGGCAGGATAGTGAAGTGAGGTGTATTCGCAGATGCCGGTCAATTAGACTGTATAATAGACGTGTCGTGCAAGGTGAAGGTCAACCAGTTAGCCGCAGGATGCTACGTCTAACCTCTGTGCATCTTTGTGAAACATTCACTGTTCCCCCAGCTTTATAAAAGCAATTAAATTACTTCTTAACTTTTCCTTATTCAGTTTTATTTTCATTGGTTCAAATTAACTCATTAGGCATTTCACTCTTTTAATACTTTGGCTGATATTTTCATTGGTTCAAATTAACTGATTAGGCATTTCACTCTTTTAATACTTTGGCTGATATTTGCATTGGTTCAAATTAACTCATTAGGCATTTCACTCTTTTAATACTTTGGCTGATATTTTCATTGGTTCAAATTAACTCATTAGGCATTTCACTCTTTTAATACTTTGGCTGATATTTTCATTGGTTCAAATTAACTCATTAGGCATTTCACTCTTTTAATACTTTGGCTGATATTTTCATTGGTTCAAATTAACTCATTAGGCATTTCACTCTTTTAATACTTTGGCTGATATTTTCATTGGTTCAAATTAACTCATTAGGCATTTCACTCTTTTAATACTTTGGCTGATATTTTCGTTGGTTCAAATTAACTCATTAGGCATTTCACTCTTTTAATACTTTGGCTGATATTTTCATTGGTTCAAATTAACTCATTAGGCATTTCACTCTTTTAATACTTTGGCTGATATTTTCGTTGGTTCAAATTAACTCATTAGGCATTTCACTCTTTTAATACTTTGGCTGATATTTTCATTGGTTCAAATTAACTCATTAGGCATTTCACTCTTTTAATACTTTGGCTGATATTTTCATTGGTTCAAATTAACTCATTAGGCATTTCACTCTTTTAATACTTTGGCTGATATTTTCATTGGTTCAAATTAACTCATTAGGCATTTCACTCTTTTAATACTTTGGCTGATATTTTCATTGGTTCAAATTAACTCATTAGGCATTTCACTCTTTTAATACTTTGGCTGATATTTTCATTGGTTCAAATTAACTCATTAGGCATTTCACTCTTTTAATACTTTGGCTGATATTTTCATTGGTTCAAATTAACTCATTAGGCATTTCACTCTTTTAATACTTTGGCTGATATTTTCATTGGTTCAAATTAACTCATTAGGCATTTCACTCTTTTAATACTTTGGCTGATATTTTCATTGGTTCAAATGAACTCATTAGGCATTTCACTCTTTTAATACTTTGGCTGATATTTTCGTTGGTTCAAATTAACTCATTAGGCATTTCACTCTTTTAATACTTTGGCTGATATTTTCATAATTTTGTTTAACAAAACTGTTTTTGGTATTTAATTAAAATATTGTTTCTCAGTTTATGATTTGCAATTCATTTAAAGATTAATTTCAAGATATAATATTTAAATAAAATACTTATAAATTAAGATATTGTTTTAAATTTACAGACTATCAGTAGTGCTAAGTAAATAATCAATTCTCTAACTTTCTTTGGACGGAGTATATGATTGTTAGCCATCACCTGCTGCTCTTGAATAGTATTAAACGCTTATCTTTTCTTCCATAACTTCTCTTTTTGTATCCTTCGTGTGTGCAGATATTACAAATAGGGGCACATTTATTACAAATAGTAACAGCACATTGTAAAGAGTCTGGTTATGAATATGTTGTACTCAATTAATTGCTCAATGATTAACAATGAGGCTTTGGGTTGAAAGGCTATGGCTGGAATTGAGCAGACGGTATAGTGATAATAGAGCAGAAAGGTGAAGAGGGAGGAAATTTGAAAAAGGATACTACCAGTAAAGTAATGGATATGTTATTTTTTTATATAGGCAGATCACTGACAATTTTGCTTTTTTAAACACTAAACGTTTCGAATTTCTTTCCAAAACTTTTTTTTCAAGAACTCAGTTTTAATTAAACAATTATACAACATAACTTACGATTTATAAAATACATAACATTATATAAACATAATAAAAATCAACAAATTATAAAACTCTTAATAAATATACATTTACAAGTCAAACATTTTTCCATCACAATAAAACCTTTTAGTTTTGTAGTTTTATTGTGATGGAAAAATGTTTGACTTGTAAATGTATATTTATTAAGAATTTTATAATTTGTTGATTTTCATTATGTTTTATATAATGCTACGTATTTTATAAATCGTAAGTTATGTTGTATAATTAAAACTGAGCTCTTGAAAAGAAATTTCGCAAAGAAATTCGAAACGTTGAGTGTTTAAAAAAGCAAAATTGTCTATGATCTGTCATTAACTTATATAAAAAGTTAATAGTTTTTAACAGACATTAAATAAAAATATTTTATATGTTATTAATATTTATATTTTGGGCCTTTTCAATGAATACGTGGTATTGTGTGTTGTGTTGTCTAATTCAATATTTTTGACTGAGGAAAAAGTCAAGCGTGAATAGTAACCAAATATTTACTAAAAAGATATTTTGTCACTTGATTATAAAGTAATATTCTTTAACTTTTAGTTATTTCTGAATGATAAACCCTTACTGATCTCTACACGTTTATGTATTAAAGTTAGTAGAATTAAATTGTAAATTTTACTTGAGCGTAATTTTTTGCTATAGGTTATGAGTTAGTTCGGTTACCTGAAGATGCAACTTTAGGAGGATTCCTTCCTCTAATGTCGAATGCTCAGGAACCTACCTATGCTTCGAAGGACACAGATGTTGTGAGTTTATGCTTTTCTTATAAAAAGAAATATATTTATATTGCTCTATGGGACTTACAATAATATAATTAAAATTAAATATAAATTGTTATATGTATTTAAACACCTATAAGGGAACGAAAATTGGCTGTTTTACTGAAGATTGTGACTTACTTATGTTGTCTTCAGGCTCATGGAGAAGAAAACAAAACCGCTAAACATTAACGCTTGCTACTAACACAATATAGAAACTCTAATTGACAGTCCAATGTGTAGAATGTTTTCTTTATTTTAATGGGCATGTCTTTTTTTCTACTCAACATCCTAAGTGTGCTAAATGTAAAATGAGTCAAAAATAGCTAGCATTAAAAGTTACTTAATATAATCTATATTAATACCGGATATATTTTAGGTAATAGACATTTTTTTGCAATAAAAATAAAAATAAAACATAAAAATATTAACAAAGGAAGATAACAGTCAACACTATACATAGAAAGGAAAATGGAAAATTGCAAGGAAAATCGCTTTCTAATTTACCACTTGGTATTGTTATTCTGACATATGTATATACAGTAAACTCCTGATTATCCGTGGGCGGATTAACTGGTTAGCGGATTATCCAGGGTCTGTCATTGGTTTACAAATATCCAATTTTTATTCCAATCAGATTCATGTGTTTAAATTTCCAAACGGTGAATTACTACGTAAATACATATAAGGCTTAATAGAAGTTAAGATGAAGGGAATAGATATGTAAATATGTACGTACTAATCTTTACATTGAAAAGGAAGCATCCCGATGCGGGCAAGTGAAATAAAAGGGGCGAGCAGACTACTGTATATAAGAGGCAATGACAAAATGCTTGGACGCCCGAAAACCTAATGTGTATCATAAGAATGTAAACAAATGTCAGCTAATCTCGGCTATAAATAGTCTAGGACGTGACATATGCGTTATCCATGCCTGTCGTATACGTGCGACAAAATGGTTCTCAAGAAACTTAGATCGCACATTAAAGCTAAATCAATGCTCACAAAAATACAGACGAAAGTGACAGATTTTTTTGTTAAAAAGTGAAAGTATTATGTGTAAAGGAAATTACATATGTACATACAGTACTTACTTTCAACATATACCTATGTACGTATTGTAAATAGTTAGACATATAAATGTACATGTTATAATCCGTCAAATACATCGACATTTTAAATTATTTTCTGTATTTATTTTGTCCTCTGAAGATTATTTGTGAATTGCATTAACCGGGGTCATTATTTGTGTAACTTATGGTATAATAATCGATTATAGATCGTTTTGCGTATTCTTTGTTCCGGATTATCCGGGGAATTCGTTATCCGGCGTTGCCGGGCCACCCTATTCCACGGATAATCGGGAGTTTACTGTACTTATTTACATTAGTTGTAATTATAAATTAAACTAAAGAGGAAACCTTGGTTCAAATTTTAATATTTAATGGATCATTATTTCTTGACATCGCCTGTTTCAATGTATGTTACATAAATATTTTACAAAATGTTTTTAAAAAAATAATAATTTAATGTCTACATTGAAAGTATTTTAATTGCATTTTATCTAGTGCTGAATCTGAAAAATGTTTTAATTTGAATTATGCAGTGTAAGTTTCGTTACTTTGTTTTAGGAGTTGACTCATGTATGTCTACGTATTTGTAAAATATTGTTCTTTGGTAGTGTATTTTTATGCGGTGTTGACCCGCCTGTGCTGAAACTTCATAAAAATGAGAGTGGGCAGAGTGAATATGTATCTGTTGTGGAAATACCGAGTCCTCCAATTCAGGTAATTATTAAAAAATATACTTTGTTATAATAGTCTTAAAATTAACATTACTTCAGTAACTACAGTACTTAAAAAAAGATTTTTAGTTCATATTACAGTAGAACTAGTATAATTTGAAATTGAAGAACTAATGAAAATATTCAACTAATTAAAATTTCTAATTATGAAAGTTGGAAAATACCCTTTTGGTCAAAGTAGTCCAGTTTTTTTTTGTGTCTATGATAAACGTTTTGGCAGTTTTCAGGTACCATGTCACTGGTATATGTTATAAAAAACAGACCACATCAAACACTCTAATTTGAATAATTAATAAACTTGGCCGTAGTGGATTTATAAAAGTTATAACTATTAGCAATTAAAAGTTACTGTGGTCAACATTAGCAAGAAAATTAGGTCCATACAGTATGTATATATACAGTAAACTATGGATAGATATGTAGGCCTAAAGTATAAAATTGAAGTTTGTCAAAATATTTTGTAATGTCCGATGTTCTTGCAGAATTAATTCTCCTAAGATTTGCAAAATCCTCAAGTTCATTTAGGGAGTGGAAAAGGCCATCATTAACATTGCCTTGTCTTTGAGGTATCGCCAAAACTCATGCAAATGACGAAGAGCTCCTGACGTTGTGAGAATTGGGAACTCTATAGCTTGGTTTACTTCTAAATCCGACAATTCTGTACTTCTTTTGTTTTTCACTTCTGCTGAAATGTGTTGATCAGAAAGTTTCCCACACACTTGTTGCTCTACATTAACATAATCTTCAAAGGTAACATCTTATTGGCTCCCCACTCAACAGGGGCAGGGGAACATCTTCACTGTAATAACAAATCTGTGACTGAGCAGATCATCGATCTCTTAGTCGACGCTGATTACGCAGAATTCCTGTCACCAAAACACTGTGACCTCAGACCTAACGCATAGAATTTTTTCACGGCAATCACTAGAGCTCTGGAATTCGAGCCCATATCCAAACAAATAACTTAGAATTAAAGAAGTTAAACTTCGAATTAACCAAAATTATTTTACATTGGTAGCGTATAAAGTTCAAGGGACCAACCCAAAACTCTGAATTAATGGCATTTTTGAATTAAAGACATTCAAATTATCCACGTTCTACTGTATAACAACTTTAATCTCGATTAGTTTTTATTATACATAAATTTTAAAAATTGTTAATTTTTGTATTAGAAATTAATAGTTAGATTTTTTGGACTAGGAGACTGACAGACTTACCTTGGTAAGAGTCCACACTGTAGTCTTGAAATAGAAACACATAAAAGCACTTAAACAATGATATATTTCAACCACACAGTGGTCTTTGTCAATCGAAGAGAAAACACAAAAAGAAATATGAGAGAATGAAATAAAATAAATATAAGTTGTAATCACAGATTGTGTAGAGTAGAAATCAGATGTCACAGATGCACAGATTAAAGATATATATGTATATTGTTTCCATGAGCATATGAGTGATTAGTTTATGTAAGTCTGTCAGGGGAAAAGAGATAAGGCTATTAGGAGAAAAATATATATATATATATATATGAATGGATTTATCTGATGTTGAGGTTAGGGGATTCTCTGGACTTGGTATACCACTGGTATGATAGTGAGAACTATCATTTAACATTTGATGTTAAAATTATGAATATGGATAGACCAACAGCTCAACATGCTGCGAGTCACAACATCACAACTTTTAATGACTGCTATACCACAAAAATAATTAAATCACTCCCCCCTGATTGCAATCCCTCAGAACTGAGAAGGTGGGAACTATCATACCAGTGGTATACCAAGTCCAGAGAATTCCCTAACCTCAACATCAGATAAATCCTTTCATTTTTTTTTTTTTTCTCCTAATAGCCTTATCTCTTTTCCCCTGACAGACTTACATAAACTAATCACTCATATGCTCATGGAAACAATATATATATATATATATATATATATATATATATATATATATATATATATATCTTTAATCTGTGCATCTGTGTCATCTGATTTCTACTCTACACAATCTGTGATTACAACTTATATTTATTTTATTTCATTCTCTCATATTTCTTTTTGTGTTTTCTCTTCGATTGACAAAGACCACTGTGTGGTTGAAATATATCATTGTTTAAGTGCTTTTATGTGTTTCTATTTCAAGACTACAGTGTGGACTCTTACCAAGGTAAGTCTGTCAGTCTCCTAGTCCAAAAAATCTAAATAATCTTTACCCACCAAAACTAACCTAAAAATTAATAGTTAGCTAAGAAACATTAATTGTCGTTATTTTTTAGAGTGATGCAGAAGTCTGTGTGGAAAGTTTTAGCGATTCCGCAGAAGATTCGGAAGATTCAAGTCAGACTTTAGGCACAGAAGATAGTTGTAGCAATACTCAAATGGGATCGGCCGTTGAACCTGAAATACAAAGCTTGCTGCATCGTAAGGAACAGCTGGAGAAATCACACCGTAGACAGGAACGAAGGCAGCAGCAAGTACAGGTATTTAGTAATGTTGTAAATTAGCCGGATTAAATTTCTGAGGAGACATTTCGTATGTTAGAAGTTGTATGGAAGACCTATATTAATTGACTGCTACATGTTGGTGACAAAATATATATATTACTGTAGATATGATAGTCATTTTTGTGACAAGTAGAAATTATGTATAGGATGGTTTTTTTAGAACTTTATTTTGTAAATCATAAGCAAATGTTTTTTGAGGTATGAAACAAGCACACACAAACACACACACACACACACACACACTCACACACACACACACACACACACACACACACATGCGAGGGCACGCGCGCACACACACACACACACACACACACACACACACACACACACACACACACAACACACATGCAAGCACACGCACACACACCCACACCAACTTTTCCTTCTAGTTTTCTCTTAAATACTAAAACTACAGAATTAGCTGCTGAGTTAATGCAAGGGTTTTACCAATAACAAAACAATATAATTATTACTGCCTAGACATGCTACGCCTGTAAGAAAACAGGCATTATACTATGTTGCACTGCAGCATCATTAAGGTACATAATTATACTCTCCATGAGTAAAGTTCATAGCTGGGCAATTATCATATAGAACCATTCCTTCTAAATGATCCTGGATGGAGTTGTGCACACGTCCTTTATTTAATTGGTGGTTGGCAAGTAGAAGAAATGTGTTTTGATATGTATTGTGATTTGTGCCATTGTTTTGTGGTTTCTAATTATTGGTTTTACATTGTTTTCAGAAAATGTTAAAATAATAAATATAAGTAATGCTATATATTTGTTTAATATGTGTTTAGTAACATTAGGTATTTTAGTTAGTTAAATATCTGTATTTTATTTATTAATAATAGATTTGCTACAAATTATTTTAAAATCTTTTAACCACACTTACTGGTTATGTCACTTTATTCAAGTTTTGTGACTAAAACAATTATCCTCCAGAAAGCTTATTCCCTTATTTTATAAATTTTTAAGGTAACATTAAATTTAATGATGAAATATATTTATATTATGCAGAAGTTTGTGTTCTGTATAGATCTGAATTTCATCTATTCTCTTTTAAATTTAATCGCAGCTAATGTCTAAGTTTATATATTTTGAATAAAATTCAAAAAATTCTATGAACTGTAACATTTTTTGAAATATAAAATTTTTAAATTCTTATCAAGGTTTTTGTTATCAAGATGTATTTAATTTTTAAAAGATGAACTTCATTAATTACTATGCCAAGAGTGGGCGTTGGGTAGTAAGTAAGTAAGTCATTAATTATTTAAGTTAATCACCATTCATATATATATATATATGAAGTTAATATATTACTATGTAAGTAATTTAATCCACCATTAAGTGCAATAATTATACCTTGAGTGATGAGGCACCTTTCGGTCAATTGACCATTGTCGAATCACTCTTTTTCTTGATCTGTGTGTATGATATTTCTATATAGTATGTCTTCTGTATATGTTGTTTGTAAATTCATTAAATTGTTGTGTAAGTTTTTATAAATGTGGTATTTTTCTAGTGAGTTTAGTTCTATTGGGTTGTTATTTATTTCAAGTATGGTTAGGTTATTTTCGTAATTTGTTATTTCGTGTTTATGGGATATTAGGTGTGCTGCAACATTTGATACTTTAGAATTTTTGTTTTTGAATGCTCTATAATGTTCTTCAAATCTTATTTTAAATGTTCTGGTTGTTTTTCCTATGTAAAAAGCGTTACAGTTGTTGCATGTGATTTTGTAAATTCCTGATAGGTTATGTTTTTCTGAATATGTTTTGTGGTTTGTGTTATTAAGATATTTTATTATTTTGTTGTTTGGTTTGTAAGTTGGAGTGTAGTATTCTTTGTTGTATATATTTGTTATTTTTTCTATTTTGTTATTGGTGTATTTATATTTTAGGTAGATTTTTTTATTTTCATTATTTTCGTGTTCCGGTTGTAGTGTTGTGTTGAGGTTAGGTTTTTTTGTGAATTTATTGTATATATTTTTTATAATGTGTTTGTTGTATCCATTTTCTATTGCTATTTTTGTAATGTTATCTAATTCTTCATTTAATTTTTGTTTGTTATCCTGTGTGTATTTTATTGCTTTATTTATCATGTTACTGTAAGTGTTAATTTTGTGTGTCCAGGGGTGGTTAGATTTGTAGTGTATTGTGGTTTGTTGGAAGTAGGTTTCCTGTATACTGTAGTTTCTATTTTATTATCATTTATATTTAAAGTAATGTCGAGGAAGTTGATTGTTCTATTTGTTTCTGTTTCAACGGTGAATTGTATGTTTTCGTTGTATGTATTTAGTTTGTTTAATATTATGACGTGTTCGTTGTGAATGGTAGGTTGGTATATTACAAGTATATCGTCTACATACCTTGTCCATAGTGAGATATTGTGTGTGTGTTTATTATAGGTTTAATTATTATTTGTTCAAAGTGTTGTAAATATATTTCTGACATGACAGATGATATGGGTGAACCCATGGGGAGTCCTGTTGTTTGTTTATAATATTTATTGTTAAATTGGAAGTGATTCGACAATGGTCAATTGACCGAAAGGTGCCTCATCACTCAAGGTAAAATTATTGCACTTAATGGTGGATTAAATTACTTACATAGTAATATATTAACTTCATAAAGTCAGTGCAACGGAAAAACAATGGATAATGTTAAATATCAAGAATATATACATATATATATATATATATATATATATATATATATATATATATATATATTTTTTTTTTTAGGTTAGTTTTGGTTGGTAAACTATATATATATAGAGTATAGTTCTGGTAAAAAAATTTCTCTATAAGAAACTTATATTAATTTTATTCATAAACAGATGGTGTATACATTTTGTATCCAAGAAATAAACGGAAACACCATGGCTCGTTGATTTTCAGTACTACGAGCCTGGTATCTGTTGTTGTTACTTAGCCATGCTAAATGTCCTGACTATTTTTCGGTTCTAAATGTCAAGACTATGAGTCTTGACTCAAGAGCTTAATTTCAAGAGTTTTGGTCACAGGTGACTATTATGTTTGTTGTTAAATGTTGTGATAATGGGTCAATGTTAGCTTTTGAGACTTCTCGATGGCTAACAATGTCAGTGCTAGCTACCATTTAAAGTTATTATTAAGTACTTTTTAGGCGTCTGTACTTGAATAAAAATGTCTTAAATTTAAAGATTTAATAACCTATTAGGCATTAAGGATTTACAGATCTGCCTTACTAACAACACCATGTAATAAGCTGCAAAGGGTGTAATTCTGTGTAATTGTCTTTCTACTTTATACTTACTATATTTATTCATTATGTTTACTATTTATTTATGTAATTATGTATATTATATTAAATTTATTTTTCTTGATATATATACCTATTACTTTAAACTAATGTATTTTATGCATTTTTAGTAAGTTATATAATAAATTTTATTTTAAAGATATTAAAGATATTTGTGCAATATTTGTTTTTCTTTTTAAGGACATTGTTGGTCTTGAAAAGTTTTAAAATTGTTCAACACAAAACTAAATTTACTAACTCAAAGTCCTTTCCTGTATAAAACTTATAAAATATATCTATTTATAAATGTGTTTATTGTTTAAAAATTTTGAAGCTAATGGTTTTCATGACCATCCTTATTTCATATCCTTAGTTTTAAAAGATAAAAATTGATTAATTGGTTGTTTTCATGCAATAGTATAGTACAGCCAATTTACCGGTGAGTGGGTATGTATATGATTATTAGCCATGAATATTTTGTTAGCTGTAATTTGAAAACCTCAAATGAAATAATTTATTAAAAACTAACAGAGTACCCGTCCTTCACGTACGAGCACGAGGTTGATGTATATTTGTATGAGTTAATTTGTATTTGTATTTGACGTGACTTTAATTAAGTGAAATCACAATAAATATATCAAACTGTTGTTTATAAACTTACCAATTATTGTCTTGAAAAACCAACAGAAGGAAAAGCTTATGCTTGTAACGTAACATTTGTAAAATATAACTAACCTTGAAAGATGAATAACAACAAACAATTACTATCAGCTGTTTAATTGCGTTTAAAAGTGACTTTTACAGATGATTATCAGCTGATTAAGCCAAGTATAAAAAATGGAGCATAGATAATTTAGTGTTAAGGGAGTTTACAAGGCCAACTTATCAGATGCCGTGATGGAATTTCAAAATAAAAATAGGGCATTGTGTTAACCAGGGACCTTAAGAATGTCCTGGTTAATAGGTTCAGCAGTTTTTATGTGATTGAGTAACACACAGACACTACTAGATTTTTGTATAATAGTATAGATAATTAATATGATAAGTAAAAAAGTGTATGTTCAAGTTGACATAATTATTTTATTCTTCAAGAAGTTATAAAAAAAGAAAATTGATGTATATTTACTTTCAGTTTATGTGTATGTTATGGATATGGTATGTTGTTTGCCTTGGAAGAGATGCTTACCATAATATAGATTAGGTTTGAAAACTTGTTTTCTAACAATTATTTTTATATTAAAAAACTTGTCATTTCTTGAAAAAAACTTTGCATATTTTGAAACACGTTTTCTGTTACACCAACCCGGTAGTACGATTTTCCTCTTCATTTTCACAAGTTATTTTGATTAAGTCATTCACATGTATGTAATTACTGTAAAAAAAATAATAAATATAAACACTGTTTTATTGTAGTCAATACTCCAACAAAACCTGGTAAGCGTTGAGATGGAAGTGAAACCACATTATCTAGTCGCAGACACTAACTGTTTCATCGACTATTTACCACAGCTTACTAAAATAGCCCAGGCTTCTTCCGCTCAGAAACACTTGTATACTCTCATGGTGCCACTTGTCGGTAAGTTCATTAAATTTGCTATTTAATTTGACTGTCCTGAGACAGATTGTCCTTATTAGTTAGACAATTGTGTAAGTTTGTAGAATAGGTATGATGAAGATAATGCCATACTCTGGTCTATGAGTTTGGATGAACCCAGGGTCGCCCTGGATATATTTATGTTTGTAAATTAAATTATGTTATATTTTAAATAAATTTTAATCTGTAGTATAATTTGTAATGGTTATTTTTAGTGCTGAACGAGTTAGATGGCTTGACTCGAGGCCAGAGGGATGGTTCAAGTAGACCTGAACATGCTGTAATGGTGTCAGAAGCAGCAAAAAAAGCCTTGGACTTCCTTCGCTGTCGAGGCAATTTCCATCCACCATTATCAATTCGTTGTGTCACGACAAAAGGAACGATCTTGAATTCTACAACTTTTACAATGGAAGAAGATGGTGATGAAGTAAGATTTTAGCTTCAAACTGTTCTAAAACAAACTTTTTAAAAATATGTAAATGCTGCCGTTTAGAATTAGTCATTTCTTCAAAGGTTTTCAATATATCATAATGTGAATATAAAGAACAAAAGCAGTACAGTAGAGTCTCGAAATTCCGAGTCCCGATAATTCGAGGTTCCGTTAAATTTCAGCCTATTTTATCTATTCAAAGAAATTGATAAATCGGGCTTCCAAAAAATCTTTATTGTCATACGATAGGCAAAGGAAAAGAAAGAGTCACGCTACTAAGATTTGTTCATATCAATACAGTACGCAAAGGAAATGAGTCGGGCTTCCAAGAATTGTTCACATCAATACAGTATATAAAGGAAATGAGTCTGGCTTCCATGAAATGTCCATATTAATGTGGTATGCAAAGGAAACGAGTTGGGATTCAAAGAAATGTTCATGTCAATACAGAATGCAAAGGAAATGAGTCGGGTTTCCAAGAAATGTTCATATTAATATAGTATACAAAGGAAATGAGCTGGGCATCAAAGAAATGTTCATGTCAATACAGTATACAAAGAAATGAGTTGGGGTTCCAAGAAATGTCCATATTAATATGGTATGCAAAGGAAATGAGTCGAGCTTCCAAGAAATGTCCATATTAATATGGTATGCAAAGGAAATGAGATTGACTTCAAAGAAATGTTCATGTCAATACATTATACAAAGAAAATGAGTCGGGCTTCCAAGAAACGTCCATATTAATATGGTATGCAAAGGAAATGAGTCGGGATTCTAATAAATATTTGTATCAAATATATGCTTTTATAATTGTACTTATATTTCTCTGTGTGTGTTTTGTGTATATTTTTTATTATTTATTTAAATTTAATATATTTTATGATCTTGTTATTGTGCTATTAAGATTTATTTATTGTTAAATTTTCATGTTTTAAATATTGTTGTTATTTATTTACCGTTATATTGTTCATGGTTTTTATTTTGTTATTTATAGTTTTATAATTTTTATTGTTATTTTATAATATTTCTATTAATTTTCTACTCTAAGTATTGTTATAGAATTATTGTTGTTTTTTGTTAATTTTATTGTCATGTTTTTCTTATTGTTAAATATTTAATTTTATATATTACTGCTTAAGTTTCGTTTTTCTTTGTAATTTTTGTTTTATTTTAAATTATTTTATTATTTTGTTTTATTTAAAATATTGCGTTTTGTGTTAGTTTTTGATTGGCAATGATAACCACAATTGGTTTTTCGGCAGGAAATAAAGAAATATCAATATGGTATGCAAAGAAAATGAGTCGGGTTCCAAGAAATGTTTATATAAATACAGTATGCAAAGGAAATGAGCCCGGCTTCCAAGGAATTCCATATTTATATGGTATGGTATGCATAGGAAATGAGTCGGGATTCTAATAAATGTTTATATCAATACGGTATGCAAAGGAAATAAGTCGGGCTTCGGGCTTCCAAGAAATGTTCTAATCAATACAGTATGCAAAGGAAATAAGTTGGGTTTCCAAGATATGTCCATATTAATATGGCATGCAAAGGAAATGAGTCGGGCTTCAAATAAATGTTTTTTATCAGTTTGGTATGCAAAGGAAATGAGTCGGGATTCTAATAAATGTTTATATCAATATGGTATGCAAAGGAAATGAGTTGGGCTTCCAAGAAATGTTCTAATCAATACAGTATGCAAAGGAAATGAGTTGGGTTTCCAAGATATGTCCATATTAATATGGCATGCAAAGGAAATGAGTCTGGCTTCAAATAAATGTTTTTTATCAGTTTGGTATGCAAAGGAAATGAGCCGGGCTTCAAATAAATGTTCATATCAGTATGGGTTGCAAAGGAAATGAGTCGTTTGTACATTCTTATTTATAGTAATGTTTTAGGGTTAATTAAAACACTTATTTTGTCTAATGCATAGGAATGTATTTCCTTGTAATATGAGGGGGTCTCCGTCCCATCTATCTGGAATTATCGAGATTACTCTGTATGCTTAAAATGATTTACTCTAATGAGTATTTATTTACATGTAATATGTTATAAGAAACATTTTATATTTTATAATGATGGCTACTTTAATAAATGTTTAATAATTAATCAGGCATTTGACATAATTTAGTAAAAACAATTACATACTCTTTAAGAAGTAAGAATAAACTCTTACACATTTAAGGTAATATCCATTTTATCTTATTGTAAAATGAAATATCGCATTGTGAAGTAAAATCAATATTAAGTTGTGTAGACCTATTTCTAGCCAAGAGAATACTCTAATACATTTCTCTGTAAACATAACTCCTTTACATGATAGTGAGATTTGGTTCTAATTTTTACTCTTGTATAAAGTGTACTAATTTTTATTACAAAAATCATGAGAAATATCTTCTAACATTAAAACAACATATAGGTAATCTATATTGAATTGCTGTAGAGGGCTGTATTAAGTTCAAAATGAAAGACACCTCTATATACTGGGCAGACACTTGTCTGTAAAGTGGTTAGAGATTTCTCTGTATATTGGGCATATTTTAGGTAGTCAACTGTCTGTGTATATTTGGTAAACACTTCTCTGTTAGTGGGTAGACAATTTTCTGTGACGTGAATAGACACTTCTCTATATTTTTAATAGACACATCTTTGCATATTGGGTAGACATTTCTGTACATTGGGTAACACTTCTATCTCTTGTGGATAGAAAATTCTCTGTGCATTGAATAGACACCTCTTTGTATATTTGGTAGACACCTCTCCATACATTGGGTAGATACCTCTGTATATTGAGTAAGCACTTCTTTGTATATTATCCACTACAGAGAATTTTGTTTGGCTAGTGCATACAAAGTTCTCTGTGAAGTGAATAGTTAATTATTTGTTTATTGGGTAGACACCTCTACAAATTTGGTAAGGATTTCTCTGTTTGGTGTGTAGACACTTCTCTGTCATTGGGTATACACATCTTCGTGAATCAAAGACACCTCTGTATTGGGTAGGGGGCCTCTTTTTATAGTGAATAACACTTCATTGTCTAGTAGGTAGACAATTTTCTGTAAAGTGAATACAGAATTCTCTGTATATTAGGTATACTCCTCTCCGTCTATTAAGTAGACACCTGTCTGCGTATATTGGGTAGGCACCCCTCTGTGTAGTGTGTAAACACTTTTCTGTGAAGTGAAAACACCTCTCCATATATTAGGTAGACATTGTCTCTGTACATTGAGTAGACATCTATCTGTGCAGTGGGTAAAAACTTTTCTGTGAAGTGAAAACACATCTCTGTATATTAGGTAGACACCTGTCTGTATACATTGGGTAGCATCTATCTGTGTAGTGGGTTAACATTTTTCTGTGAAATCAAAACACCTCTTTGTATATTGGCTAGACATCTGTCTGTGTACATTGGGTAGCATCTATCTGTGTAGTGGGTAAACACTTTTCTGTGAAGTCAAAACACCTCTCCGTATATTGGGTAGACACCTGTCTGTGTATATTGGGTTGGCACATCTCTGTGTAAGTGAGTAAGCACTTTTTTGTCTAGTGGATAGAGAATTTTTGTGACTTTGGTAGATTCCAACTCTTACTTCAACGAACCAAGTCTTCCAAAGAAATGATTCTCCTTACATTTTTTTGCTACAAAGGAGATTTCCCTACCATAATCTTACCTTTTCAATTCAACTTTTACCCACAGTGGTAATGTTAGGTAATAACATATTTCATCATAAAAAAATTTTTAAAAAATATTAGATATGTAAATTTTTCATATTTTTTGTCCCTAAAAAACTGAATTTTATTTAGAAATAATCATTTTCCAGCAAAGTAGAAGCAACATGTTTGACTGTAACATATACAAATTACAAACACGTGGTTGGTGAGGATTTTACCACTCTTGCTTGAAATGTAAATGAGATTGATGGGACCAATTTATTTCAGTTGGTTAAAATTTTATTTCAAGTAAACAAGGCCCTCGGCTACGAAATTAAAGAGTATAAAAGTTTTCTGTATTATAATGTTAGCAAAATGTTCAGGAAGGTTTAGATAAATTATAATGTACACTACTATGCTTTATATTTATGAATTAATTAAATACTTGAAACTTATAAACTATTTTTTTTGAGTTGTAAATCTTACATATATAAATTTTAAAGATTAATATTTAATGTAAGATTTTAAAAATTGCAGAAAAAAATATTGTATACAAAAATTCCTAATTTTAAAATGGTAAGTTGTGTAATATTTAGAAGTAATTGAACATATGTATTTCTAGGATATGAAAAATGATGACAGAATCTTGGCAACCTGCCTTAACTTATGTGCAAAGAGTCACTCAAGTGTAAATAAAAATGAAAATGCCATAGAAGGTAAGCTGTATAAAATTTAAAAGGGAATTTTCTGTTAAATTTTTTAAATAATATTTTTGCTCTTTATATTTGCAATAAAACTCAACCAGTTATAACAAAATTATAAAATTAACAATTATTTTTAATATTAATTAATAATTCTTTTAATATTTCGCAACATAAATTTACTTGAGGGTTTTAAAGTAGGGGTGGGCCGATTCCTAAAATTTTCGATTCCGATTCCGATTCTAAAATTTTCCTTTCGATTCTCGATTCTTTACTCGATTCTCGATTCTTTCAAGTTATATTAGCTTACATGCTAGTTCTCTAATAATTAATTTAGTTAACATCTTGGTCATATGGCAAAACCTTTTAAAAGTTCCGTTTTAATGTAATAGGCTACACAAAACCTTCAACCGTGAGAGTGATATCTGTCTATAATATAATTTATTAAGGTTAAGTTTCGGAGGAATAATACAGTGTTTCTGTTATCCGTCTATTCGCTCAACCGTCATGGCCACGGTTCCGACGGTGACGGTTAATCGAGTTTTTACTGTACTTTTTTGTGTTTTGTTCTGACATCTATAAATCAGTGGCAGTAAGACACGTGGGTGAGAGAGAGAGAGCAAAAGAGAGTATCGAACCCACTCTAGTGAGAGAGAGAGACGAGCGACGTCAAACGACCAGAAATGGTTACGATCTTGATTGCTGTTGCTTCATAAATAATAATATTTTCGTTTACTTTAATCATTTAATTCATTCAAATCAACTAATACATAAATAAGACATAGTTGGTAATTAATTATTTTTCCACACAAATATAATAAATTTTGTTTGGTAATAAATTACTCCACACGCATATTTTAATAGTTAACAAAATAGGAATCGGAATCGACACTTTTATGAATGAAGAATCGAGTATCGACGATTCCTCGATACCACCTAGAATCTACGATTCCTGGAATCGAGAATCGGAATCGGCCCATCCCTATTTTAAAGTATAAGAAATGTTCTAAATGGTTGTAATTAATGTTGTAGTTGTTTACATAAATTAGTCCTAAGATAAAAAAAAGAATTATCTATATGAACTACAACTCAGTTTTTATCTATTTATAAGTATAAAATGTTTAAAAAAACAGTTTGTCTTGAAATTTTTTTAAAGTAAAAAAAAATATGCAACTGAAGAGAAAACTAATCGATTCGTTTTCAGTTTGTTAGTGGCAGTGTTTTTAGTGTTCCATAGATTTGATGAGGAAAGTCAAAAATAAAAAATTAATACTCAATGGTTTGTCCACCTGCTCTGGTGATCTTGTTCATTTTATTCTGTTGAAAGTCTATGGGTCGTGGTACTTCAGTCTTGGTAATATACGAGGTATTTTCAGAAACTAATTGCTTTACTGGTTAAAAAAATTAAAACCCTGCGACACAAATTTATTGCCAATGAATCTCTACCCTTTAAGCGATGTTTTGTTTATCTTTAACCAATTTGTCATAGTGTATCACAAGATATAGTATTTCTTTGTTATATTAAAGTACCATCTTCTTTCTTAAACCGTTGACTGTCTTGACGGTAACCTGAGACCAGCACTGTATTTTTGCATAGTGTTAACAGTGAAGGCCTAACTCTAGATCATCACACAAGGCTGTCAATGTCCTCTGTGTGTGTTCCTACAACTTGGCATTCAGAAAAAAATTAATTTTTAATCTTGGAAGACAATAATTATTGGGGATCTAGAAGTTACGAATTACAAGGAAATATTAGAAAAAAAAATTCTCATTTACACTTTTTTGTAGAACTATTTTACATATTAGAACATTGTTACATTTGATTTGTTCTTAAAAAAAGTTCATGTAAAAAACTGCAAAATTTGAAAATTAGAAACTAAAAACTTTTATTTGAAATGTCTTCCTCCAATTCATAAGATCATATAATATTCTTAAAAACAGCTCAATTTAAAACATACTTGTATTGAAACAATACAAACATAAATGTAAGAATAATATTCAGATTATATTTACATTCTAATTATTCAAGAAAAAATATTTTCAAACAAAATTACATTAATGCTGAAAATTAATATTGTGTATGTATAAAATATGTGAGAAAAATGTAGTAGCTATATTTATTGTTTAAAAATATCTATAATATTGTGAAAATACGTTATAGTATATATCTATACTTGAATTTATATTGAAAAAATACAATAAAAATGTTAACATTTTACATTCATTTGGAAGATTAGCCTTGAACAGGTAAGCGTAGTAAGCCCGACAATGTGACCGATGCGGTGCTTCGTAGTATAAATATTTACGTCCCGCCATGGCAGTCACCAGTGCCCAACGACATTATAAGCTAGTTTAAATGAATAAATACAGTAGAAGACAAAATATTATTATATTTTTTCATTATTTAAACAACAAATACATACAAAATATTGTGTTTAAAGGTTATTCATTGGCAGTGTTTTATAATAGTAGTTGTGATAGATCCGCAGTTTGAGGTCGAACATTTAACAACCAACAAAAGTACCACCTCTAAGTCTAATTCTGTATTGCACAATCCAATTTTCGGAGGCATCTCGCAATAAGTGTTATATTAACCCGGGGTCGCTCGCGCTAGAATACTCCCGCAATTAGGAGTTAACATGAAACGCATGCTGTTAGGGTAAATTTAACATTTGTAAAAATTGTTATTAATGTCTTTTAAATTATAAATTTTAATTGTATGCATTATAGTAAGCTTCAAATTAGTTCATTGATATAAAAACAATCTATTAAATACTAATTTTACACTACTTAACTAAGTGAATATGTAATTGCTTACTTGCTGACGCATTTCAAAACGATCGTTCTTTTTTCGAAGCTAACCTTCTACAATTACGTATTCACTTAGTTAAGTAGTTTAAAATTAGTTTAATCAGTGAATTCAAGATGATTACATCAAGAAACTTCTATTAAATACATTTATAGCATATTTATATGTAAAATTACAGATAGAAAAATTAGAGTATCAACAGTTACGGAATTACTCTTGTCGTTAGGTTCCACCTAACATAGTATTCACGTGACCGCTCATACATGTTGGCGCTCCCCAACATGGGCGACGCCTGCCACTTCTCTCACCTCTGGTTACCCTCTTAATCACGATATCTACTAGAAAATTGGATAGTAGCTGAACATCCTCGAGAAATCATATTTAGATGCTCAGTCGCATACAATAAAAAGATAAAATAGTTCCTTTACAGCAAATAAAAATGTTAGATTCAATCTAATAGCGAGAGCGTTCCCGGGTTAATTGTTCCACCCTAAGCTAAAAAATCTATTAGGAGAACACTATGTATATCCCAAATCACTGTGGTCACGATT
The DNA here is from genome assembly GCA_036971475.1 of Prosapia bicincta. Taxonomy (NCBI): domain Eukaryota; kingdom Metazoa; phylum Arthropoda; class Insecta; order Hemiptera; family Cercopidae; genus Prosapia; species Prosapia bicincta. The sequence continues at coordinate 78,610,016 of JBAIZL010000010.1, read as the reverse complement.
TATCAATATTGTATTAAAATTTGCTGGGCAGTTATTCTTCATCTTAAAACTTAGAAATTCTAGACAGAATTGTAAATGTGAACTGGACAGTTTTCTCAAACTTTCCATCAACTTCTTTTAAAGTTTTATTAAAAAGTGGAAGCTCACTATATTGTCTTTATGCCCACTTTTGTACCTATTATTGAATTTTTTTGTCTATAATTTCTTAGCAGACGTAATGTACTTTACATGAAAAATTATTTTGTGTATTATAAATATTTTTAATCACAATCTATTAAATTAATGTTATTCTAGGTGAACCACGTAAAATTTTTCGCGATGTAGTTTTGTTAACTGAAGACCGTAATTTGCGAGTGAAGGCTTTAGCTCGTGACATGCCAGTCAGGGAAGTGCCAAATTTTATACAGTGGGCTGGTCTTGGCGTTGGCATGGGCTGAACCCCCACACGTCTCTCATTGGCTAATGAAGTCAGATCAGTATAATTCACTGCTTCAGAAGAAACCTCGCATTAAAGAGGTAGGTTACAATTTTTTTTGTAATTTGTTCAAAACTTTTTTCAAATATAAATTGTAGGACATTTATATAAATAACATGAATAGGGTGTGTTTAAATTAATAGTTGAACATGTGTACATTTATAATAAGTTAGTACAAATTATTTTAGAGAAATATACACACACACACACACACACACACACACATACACACACACACACACATATATATATATATATATATATATATATATATATATATATATATATATATATATGTATGTAGTTAAAAACATGAATAATTAAATAGAAAATAATTTTGTTGCAATTTTGATAAAAAAGATTAAAAATGTATTAGATTATAGTGTATTGTAGATTGTACATTGACATTGTAGTAGAGGAGAGGTATGAAATATAGTTATTTCTCTCTGGTTTAAAATAAGTGATAATATATGATTTCATAAAACAGCTGATTTTATGTTATAGGTTATGTGCTACAACAGCTGTTTCAACTCATGGGCTGTATTAATTTATTTATATTAACTGTAATTATTTAATAAAAAGTAACTAAAATAAAATTTGTCTTTGTTGTCCTAAGGAGGGATTGTCTTCAAAAAAATGTTGTTTATATTACTTGTTTTCATTTTAATATGTTTAAGAAACATCATTTTTTAATGTATATTGCATAGTATTAAACTAATTAATATGTTCTTTTTTATAGACAATTGAGCCAGGATCAAGTAACCACTAGCATTTTCATACAGGGATCAGTATTCGGATCTATCATCTGACAACCTAATAATTTTTGCTAAATAGAAAGAGTTGATATATTTGATGTCAGTATGTTAATGTACCTTATCTAATTATAAAATAGAATTCATGTGCATATACTTATTAAGTGCCATTTTATATGCCTGACATATATGGCATCACATTCCTTGCAAGTGCACTGGATGTGAAATTAGAAAACGTCTTGAGTTTTGTACTTATAATTTATTACAGTATTTAAGTTCTTTTTGAAATCTTCCCTATTTTAACTAGCTTAGTTTCTATTCCTTTCAAGCTTCAATGTATTTGATTTTTATTGGTGGATGTTATTTCTGATATGGGATGTCAGAACCGACAATTATTGCGCCAGAATACAGCTGTTAATTTAATTAAAGTAACATTCTTATAAAATTATAAATTAAATCCTTATATTACAGAATATATATATATGTATGTATATATTTTTTAAAATGAATGTTAGTCTGTTTTATACTTGAAATATACATGTATATATTTTAAATATTGTAATTTTAATATGAGCAATGGATTGCTTAGTTTCAATGCCATGTATTTATTTTTTTGTAATGACTGACAACACTTTTTAAACTTATTTTTTTCTGTATTAGGTTCAATACAAAGTATAATATAAAATTAAAAATTGAACATGTTGAATATATTATTTTTATTATTGTTAATGCTTGTTTTTTACATTTTGTAAGTTTTATAAAAAGGTTGTTTTTTATTTAGTTTGCAGAAGTTTATCAAGAAGTTGTTTTAAGTATATCGCAATTAAAATACACTTTAAATGAATTATTTTCCAATATAGAGGTTATAAGTTTGTTGGGAGTCCTAATTGTTATATTTGGTATACTTTCTTAATAGATTAGTTTTTAAGTCATATTTCAGCAATTAATTATTACTACATACAAGAAATAATTTGGACTCAATAAATGTGTTCCAACAAGCAAAGTATTACAGTAAGGGCAACAAAAAGAAGTGGTAACCTTGTCATGTGTATCCAATCCCCAGGCAATATTTAGTCATATTACAAAGTTCTGTGTGCTTTTGTGAACCTTTATAACTAAAGTTTAGATTTTAAAGGTTGATCATCATTATGATTATCGTAGTCTGTGAACAGTAGGAAAGGGCTGTAAATGTAAGTAGAAATTACAAGGAATAGTACATGATGACCCCCAGGTACGAGGAATAGTACATGATGACCCCCAGGTACGAGGAATAGTACATGATGACCCCCAGGTACGAGGAATAGTACATGATGACCCCCAGGTACGAGGAATAGTACATGATGACCCTAAGGTACGAGGAATAGTACATGATGACCCCCAGGTACGAGGAATAGTACATGATGACCCCCAGGTACGAGGAATAGTACATGATGACCCCCAGGTACGAGGAATAGTACATGATGACCCCCAGGTACGAGGAATAGTACATGATGACCCTAAGGTACGAGGAATAGTACATGATGACCCCCAGGTACGAGGAATAGTACATGATGACCCCCAGGTACGAGGAATAGTACATGATGACCCCCAGGTACGAGGAATAGTACATGATGACCCCCAGGTACGAGGAATAGTACATGATGACCCCCAGGTACGAGGAATAGTACATGATGACCCTAAGGTACGAGGAATAGTACATGATGACCCCCAGGTACGAGGAATAGTACATGATGACCCCCAGGTACGAGGAATAGTACATGATGCCCCCCAGGTACGAGGAATAGTACATGATGACCCTAAGGTACGAGGAATAGTACATGATGACCCCCAGGTACGAGGAATAGTACATGATGACCCCCAGGTACGAGGAATAGTACATGATGACCCTAAGGTACGAGGAATAGTACATGATGACCCCCAGGTACGAGGAATAGTACATGATGACCCCCCCAAATCAAGGAATAGTACATGATGACCCCCAGGTACGAAAAATAGTACATGATGACCCCCAGGTACGAGGAATAGTACATGATGACCCCCCCCTCCCCAGGTACAAGGAACAGGGACTATTTATTGCATCACGTAAACGGGGCACTTATCTGAAGGGTACATTTGTTCCTTAGTTTGATGAAGAGTCATTATACCCACTACCCCTCACTCTTTTCGAATACACTAAAGTATTTAACAATTGAGATTTTTATGATTATATCAACTGACAGTGCGATAAAACATGGATCAGTAAGTAAAACATGTATGGACACCCAAGTGTACACACACACAAAACAGTTCCTCAATAATCCTGCATATAAGAGACCGAAGCAATATCAGATTTTTAGGTTTTTACCTCTTAGAATTTAAGCAAGTCTTAAAAGTATGTTAATATAATTCACACTAATAAGTTCTTTGATTATCAAAAATTAGTCCTCTACATCTGGATGAGCAACAAAGTACTTTTATCATGGCATGACTACAAATATATACACATTATATATGGTCTCTGTCCCTTCCGTTGTGTGTATCTTTGTGATACTAACCTAAAATGGTAACCCTCATGACACAAACACACACAAATATTTATTTATTTATGTTATATATTGCTCTGTTTTTGGAGGTCAAGGAGATTATGAGCTTGGTTGGAATTCAAGCATACATTTACAATACTTGATATCTACAATATTTTAAGATTGTATATAGACATGATTTTTCTACTTTCTCTGTTTTTCCTTGATGTTTTTGTTTCTTGGAATAAATTTATGAAGTCCAAATTAATTACTTATTTTATGTTAATTATTATATATCTCTTAGCAGTAATCCTATGTTGAAATACAAAAAGTAGTGTCCAAATGTTCCAGGTATTTGGTAGTATACAAATATTTATAGTAGTATTAATACCTTCTCATCACATTTAATGATAGCACATACAACACTGTTTTGTAACTGCGATTTTCTGATTAGTCAGAATATTTTCTGTATGACACTCAAATGTTGACTGTCTTAATTTAAAAGTCTTTTACATACTTTAAACATGACTGTTAGCTGTAGTTTTCATCAATTAAACACAAAATTTAGTTATATTTTATAGGCTGAAGCTATTTCTGAAATCATAGAACCTTTACAAAAATGTATAATTCATTCATGGCTATTTGTCCATATGCATATTGATTTTTTAGTAATGGAATATTTGTATACACTTTTGAATTTTTGGAATGTTTGGGTACACTTCGTAATTAGTTTAATTGAAAGTCACCAAAATATAAAGCATTTAGTATTAACAATCTCAGCTTACTAATAAGTCACCGGGTCTTTGTTACTGTACGATAAGTAACACTAAATGCTGGCTGTTGTAATGCTTGCAAACCCCCACAAAGAGTAATATAGTAACGTTTTAAATTTAATATATAAAATGCTAAATGTTTGATGAGAACAAAATTATATAAATGTACACTGATAAATTGAGGTATTATAACCTTTTTTTATAGTGTTTTGTGATAAATAACATACCTTCATTAGATTTTATGCTAGAGATGACAGGAATGGTTTGTGAAAATACGGTATGTTAGTTGCATTAACTTAGGCAGTAAAATGTTTACTAATTTTTAAAATATATCACATATATTCCAATTATGTGTTTTGCCTTCATGAGGAGCTATTTTAGAGGTAAGAACAGTTTTGCAACTGAACAAAAAAATCTGTCTGTAAAATATTAATGGTAAATGCACTTTTACATAAGAAACCCTATTAACCAATCACATGCTTAGCCTTGTTTGCTTTTAAATAACTTTATCGAAGGACCCTGCTGCTTTTTGAATGAACCAGTCATTGTTTAAGATCTTTCTATGTTCACTTTCCAACAAGACACTATTTAAATTTTTGAAAAAGACGAGTGCTACCTTGTAAATCATGACAAAGGGATAGATGAGTCAGTATCTCTCATTGAACTTGTTAATTAGAGTTGCCGTTTTCACCATTAACTCTTTGTGCTCCGTCAAGAAGGGTCGTTTGGCACGGTACTAGTAATTCGAGTATGAAGCAGCTTATGTTTTGCTGCATCTACTTCAAGACTTGCAACATGTTGCCTGCTTTGCCAATCCGATGCCTTTTAACACCCTTATCCTGTCAAGAAGCTTTAAATAAATAATATTTTACCATTATGCAATCTGTTTTAATATTAAAATAAACGTTAAGTTATAAGTTAAATGTTTACTTTTAAACAAATCACATAATTAATTGAAAATTCATTGTTTTTATTTATATTTCTGTTGGGTGTGGGAGTTCACAAAACATTTTTTGATAGTAAATAAAATAAAAGAAGTTTTAAATCAAACATCAACTTTACTAAGCTTAAACAATTCAGACTAAAACGTAGTATTTGTGTATGAAAACAAACATGTGTGGGATGTTGTTCTATTAATAGCCTTTACCAGAACCACCAACCTAAAAAAAATTAAAGTTTTGTACAAAGTTACTTCAAATCCCACCGAATGTTGTGCCATAATTTAAAAATCCCAAACTATATAACCAGTTTAGGAGTGTAAATGTAAAGTCAGGTTATACAACATTTAATGCTTCTGAGAATTACAAGAAGCCAGGAAAATGTAAAACTTCTAAGTGAATGTAACAAAATACAATGCCGTATATTGGCCAAGTTCGGATTATGGAGCTAAGGGCGTTGCTCTGATGGTTGGAGCCGAAATGCATATTGTCATTGCTGATTAATAACCGGCAGTGGAGTACAAAGGGTTAAGTGAGGGTGAAAAATGTCTTAAAGTAAAACTATACCACTGCAGAGTAGGTTCTAACAGTGTGTCTGAGCTGAGATAAGAATTTCACAATGCTTCTCATCATATATTGTTTCTCTTGTCAGTATTTCTACCTAGAAAAAATGCCTCAATAGCCCTAGAGAACTGTGAAAATAATTCTCAATGTCCTTAGTTCGCGTTTTAGTTTTTTCAGTTTGGTTGGAGATTTTGGATGGTGACCAACTACGAGGTTGTTATTTGGTCTTTGGAGTGTAATATCATATCCAAGTTTCAATGGAAGTGAGACTGTGACCCAAAACCTTGTCTCAGTATTATTATATTTGTCAAAAAATGACAATGCTCTAAGTGCTTTATTCTTTGTCCTTCCTTCAACATTTTTGGTGTCTAGTTAGCACTCATTTTTATTGTGTTCTCAAGTTTCTCAATAACAACTTTATTAATTAATAATGTTGAAGCTTAACAAAAATGTGACATCAATAGTCAAAACACTGTTTCGATGGATGTGGTCATGAAATTTTTTAATCTTTCAATAATCAAAACGTCTTTATCACTTACCCATTTCCATCATTAAATACATAATCTGCATAAATTGCCAAATAAATTGTTGCAGGACGACTATTTATTGCACTTACCCATCAAGGATGCGCTTGCAGGGATTTTTTCTCAAAAGAACTTATGTTATATATTCAGATATCTGGATATCTGGCTCATTATTGTACACAGTACTTCTAAGAAACTACCTAACTTTTTTTGTTTTGTTTTAATGTGACAATAATTATAAGAAACTACCAACAAACATGAGCTACTGATCGATTCTGAGTAAAAGCTATACTGAGCTTTCTCACTTCAGTTGACATAAAAACTGCTGAAGTGTTCCATTATGTTTAGATGTCTAACAGAAGGTTAATAGACCATAAATATCTTTATTAATGCTGTAAGTTTTGAGAGTTGATAAATATCCCTTAGAAAGCACATCCGTCTAGCCTTGTACATGTCAGAGAATCCCTTGAAGCAAACCAATCAAACAATGGTGACATTCATGACTAGCTGGTATAGTCTTTATACCCGCTACTAATTAATTGTGACTAGCTGACCTAGTTCGTAAACCGCAATTGGTTAGTTGTTGAGTTATTCAAAAATAAAGAAATGAAAACAGGTAATTTTTATTGTGTTTCTTTTGTGGAATAGACCTCTGCAAACACCTTCTCCCATTTTAAACTCTGAACTCAAAGCTAGAAACTGTACTTCACAATGAGAGGTGCTATTGCCTAACCTGGTGACAAATAACACAGTATGGCAATAGAATCAGGACAACAAAGACTAAAATATAATTTCAGAATAGGGGGATACATTGCAAGAAGGATTAATCGTGAATCGAGAACGTGTTTAAATAAAAAATAATTTGTACAAAATACATAAATGCTTTATTAGATAATTAGGAAAATATTTAAAATAGAGGTTAAAAATTGTAACAGAATGTACAACTATATCATTGGATATGAAAATCAAAATGTTATTAACCTTTGTGGTATTAGATTGTATTTTTGTGATATATTTTAAAAGTTTAGGTAAACAATTATATAATTTCCTTAACAAAGTTTATTGTTTGTAACTAATTGTACAAAAAGGAAAAAAAACACTCGCCGTTTTGAAGTTACTATAAGTAATATGTTTTCACTGTGTTATTTTCGACATATTTGTAAAGACAAGTGCTTTGTGTAGTTTATAAGAAGCATTAGTGCAAATAAAGTAAAATTAAATGATGGAAAAGAATTAAATCTTGTTGGTTGAAATGCAAAACACTGATTCTTCATTTAGAACCATGAAGCAAACAATTCTATTGTGTGTTAGTCATTTTTTTTCTTGTTTGAAAACTATGAACTATATTGTAAGAATGTTTTGAAATTTTGGTTATTCTTGAAAGATTTATTTAATTTTTGTATCACAAATTCCTCTCAGGCTGTACGCCAGTTCCCTTTTACCGACATCTACAAATTCTATTGCTAATAGTATAACAAATTTACTCTACTCCAAGTTTTACTCCAACATTTTACGCAGCCTATACATTTCTGGATACAAATTTTTATGAATGTTACTGTTTTTTAAAAAAAATTAATATAAGTAACTTTTTAAACTTGTATGTTTAATATTAAATTAGTGTATTAGACAAAGTCTAAAGCGAGAATATCAAAATATTTTTTGTTGTTGTGATTAATGATTTAAGACAAAAGAAGGGATGACCATAAAGTGACTAAATACTGCCAATAAATATAGTTTAGTATTATAATACAATTTAAATGTCTCCTAAATATATTATATTATTGAAATATAATGTGTTACTTGTTAATACAATTTTTAAATAAATATGTAAATATGTAAACATGATTTTATCAAATAGTTAATTGCACTGAAATTAGTTAAGTTAGCACTGGAATGTTGTAGTTTCAACGTTACAGGTAATAGACAGCGATATTCTGGCAGTGCCCAGTTGTTCACGGTAATTATTGTAGTTAAAAAATATTTTTTTAAACGAATTATGAACTATGTAATAGTTAATAGAAATATATAAAATTATGGTTATAAGTAGAGTTTTACGCTAGAAGAGTAATTTAGTTGTTGCTATTTTGTACATAGAGATTTCTGGATCGTATTTATCGTATGGTAATTAAATGCTGTTAATATATACTTCTATTTAAATAGGTAGGTATATTAAGCAACTTGGGATGTTCAGCAATTAAATCTCTTTTATAAACTAAACATATTTCAAAATATTTTAAAACTATTTGATCTCGGCATAAAAAATTTTATTCCAATATAACGTTTACATTGAAGATATTATTTCTGTTTCAAAAGCTTTATGGAGAAATGAGTATATATCTATTGGTCTGTAAATAAATCCAATTTAATTTTTGACAAAAAAAATGTTTGAAAAGGTGGCAAAACTGTTAAAGAATTTATACGAAATTCTGGTATGGAGTAAAAGAATCTATAATTGTGTTGTTTTGTACACGAAAAGGTGGCAAAATTGTTAAAGAATTTAAACGAAATTCTGGTATGGAGTAAAAGAATCTATAATTGTGTTGTTTTGTACACATACATTTGAAGAAGAATTGTATTTTTAAAGTTTAACTTTGTATTTGTATTGTAAACATTTACAAAATTAACAAATCTCTAAACCAGAACCTAGTTTTTTGTTAAAGTGAATCTGCCAACAAATTGGCATTTGATTTGATTAAATTTCATATTAATAAGTTGTTTTATTGTAAATTCAAAACAGTGCTGTATATTTAAGGGCCAGTATCTTACAAATGAACTTTAATTTTTTTTGTATTATGAACCTGCTTCTGAAAGTTGTAATGAATCTTTATTGTGTGATTACTTGATCTGTTTATTCAGGAAGTGTCCAGAGTGATCTCAAAAAACAAACAACTTTTTGAAAACCATCTTTGCTATTCAAGAATGGAAAAGAATTCAATTTGTGTTTTTTAAAATATTCATTTAATATAGTATTGAATGAATACCTGCTCTTTTATTCAAATAGAGGCGCAATTTTCTTTTTTTCTATAATTTTGTTCATTTTCCTTATAAAGCAATGGGAAATACTATATAATTGTAAGAACAAATGTCCTCGTTAAAATTAAGTGCCGTTGAAGGCAAGTTTTTGTATAATGTTATAAGGGTAAGAGTAAGTTACGATTTATTTTCGAAACGATATTTAGGCAGGAAAAGTCTAGGAGTTGCTTCTGGATTTTCTAGCAATCCTTATATATATATATATATATATATATTTTAATGCAGTAGCCTCTCAACAATCCAGTCAATATGGGCTGGAATACTGCTGGATTACTGGAGGGTCCATTAAAATCACAATGTACATTTTACAGTATTTATGTTTATTCTGTATAATAATAAAACCCAGGAAATAGTCCTGTACTGTACTTGAAATGATAAAATGAGAATGAATGTACAGGCCTGTAAAGGATTGCCTCATCTTTAACGGTAAAAACAGAAATTAAAAAAAACATAGCCTACAATACAATTTAAAAAAATCATTTATATCTGCTCAGCAGGATTAAAAAGGTTTTCCGTTTTACTCTGATTTTTGTCTTGAAATGACACTTCTAAAACGACTTGTAGAGATTGTCTTCTTCTTTTAGTTTTTCTTACAGGTTTTATTTTGACATCTGCCTTCAGGAAAGATTAAATTTGCGCAATATTATTTTTATTATCATGAATGGCAGTGAGGCCAACCCCACATTCTATAGCAAGTGTAACCAATATATCTCCTTGTTCAGTCTGTCCAAAATCTCCTTTTGTTCAACTAAAGTTAAAGTGTTATGTTTCCGTTTACACTGCAACTACATTGTTCACTTGCACTTAAGTAACAGTCACTGTACATAACTGATGCAACAACCTATGGCTCGAAATAGTTTGTGTATCGCGAGCTACACAACTAGATCCAGGGGGCATGAAGGTCACTTGCTCATTGTCATTACCATACAGTGAAACATATACAAGTTATGTTTATATCTTGTAATTATAACTTCCAGCAAAAACGCTTGATTGTAGAGAGTTTACTGTATAGATTTTTCCATGATGTGTGTGGTTTTCTATTTTATGTAGAATGAAATTGTAAATATATAAATTTTGAATAGCAGGTTAGGTTTCACTAATGACCATCAGTTTCAAAACTCGTCAGCAAATAAGTTATTAGTTTTCCAAGTTAATACAAAAAAAGTTTATTAGTTGTCACTTAGTTTTTTAAATAACTACGTATGATAAATTTTAATCTATTGATGGCAACTTCGAATTTTATTTTTAATGTTTATAGTTACAAGAAGTCATCAATAATATTTTTGTTTGTTTGTAAAAGTTTTTTTGCCAGAGTTTTTATTTTTGTGTAAATTATTAGAATTTTAAAATTATATTAAAACATTGGTATTTTCCATGCACAGTGATTCTAGTCAACCTCTTCAAGCTTAACTAACCACAAGATGTACAACACATAAAGTTTTAACCACTGTTAATTTTATATTGTGGTTAGATCTATGATATAGACAAGAATTGTGATCCAACCAATGTTGGACTCTTTGATAAAGTTCATGTTGAAAAATCACTTCTCATAAGTGAGTGGTTTAACTCTCAATAAGTGAGTTTGCGTCTTATCCGAGAAACATTTTAAAAATACAATGCCTGTTTTACCACATAGTGGAATATTTTGTAAAAAAGTTGATGTATTTGTTTTATAGTTGTAATTTTCAACAATGAAAATCTAAAAGTTTTTTATATCTCACCTGCCAGTTTTTCTTATATTTTACGGTACTCATCTATTACTGAAAATCAATATCTTACAAAAAATATCCTTTTAATAAACAGAAAAAATAACTTCAGCCAGTTTTATTCTGCTATGAATTTACAATAAAATACTTTTAAGAGTTGAACAAGAAAGTTTATTATTTGCAACGAATTTCTCCTGCATAAATTAATATATCTTCTGATAAATATCAAGGATTTTTCAGATTTTAAGGCTCCATTTAAGCATTAATACTATCTGCTATTTTCCGGCAAAATCTTGGTGCTTTTGAATTCTTGACAGTTTATATAGCTGTAAGTTTATTCGTATATTTTTCTACCTGTTTGTATCTCATTGAAATTCAGCTCATTTTATTTTTTAAAGAAATGTTTGTTTTATTATATAAGGAATTTAAAATAAAATAAAATTTGTTTACAAGTTGGATCGTTTTAACAGAAAAGTTATAACTTTAATATTGTTGTATATATCTTAAAAAATAATTTATCTGAAATTTATTGTACATCATATGTAGACGTTTTATAAAATTTTTATCAATTTACCATCGTTTTAATAATGTGATTGCAGATTATAAAATGTTTTAATATTAACTGGAAATGAAATTATGGTAGTTTATGAAATGAAACGCATGATCTCTGATTATGGATAGTTTTAGTTTTATATTTAAGTAGTCTGTTAATAAAAAAATCAAATAGCACACAATGACAAAAAATAAGTAAAAAAAAGTTTTTTAAGATTAAAGGTGTTATGTTTAAGGTTAGTATGTTTTGTGTAGAATTTAGTCTGTATAGCATATTGTTTGTTCTCAGGAAGCTCTGTAAACTATCTTGAGTACCTACTTGATTTATGGTTGTTTTTAATAAAACTATTAAGGTTCTTTAATAAAATGGTAGATAGATAATTATATAACTGATTTGTTTATTTCCCTTTCTTACCATTGTGTAAAGGCATTACAGAATTATGGGGAATTTGTTTGAAAAAGACATTTTTAAACATAAAGTAAACATTTACTAATCATATTTTTATGTGGTTTTATACATTGAATATTTATACTTACTTACTATTTTATCCAACGCCTGCCCTTGGTAACTCGACCATTTGGCACCGTGCAGACCAGTAGAGCTTGGAGTCTGGTTTTTGGGTCGCTATTGTATGCTTCGAGCTGTGGGCAGGCAGGAAGGTGGTCTCCATCCATCTTTCCTGTTTGGCACAAGGGGCACCGATCCGTGTCCGCCAGCCCAATGCGATGAAGGTGCGCCTGAAGGTAGTCGTGTCCCGTTGTTAGACAAAACAACGCAACACTGATAGGTCGAGGCAGGTCTTTTGGAATGGGGTTGGTGCAAAGTTCTTGCCATCTCTTTCCAACAGCCAGGTTTTCTTGTGATGTTTTCAAGTACGTCTTAGCTGCTGCGTGAATCCTGGTGTAAGCAGAGCCCAGTGATATTTTGATTTGTGGCTGTGGTAGGCGGCACCCACTCTTGGCGAGGTTTGTCAGTTTTTCGTTCCCTGTTGTGCCAACGTGGCTGGGAATCCACTGGAGCGCAATTTTGAAGCCTGCCTCGGCATAGTTGCATTTTTCTCTGCACGACACTGTCAAGGCGCAGTCAGTTGGTGTATTAGAGGAAACTGCCAAAATTGCTGATTGTGAATCAATCGGGAATACAACCTGCGGCGAAAGTTGCATGACGCATGATGCTGCTTCTCCTATGGCCACAACCTCACCATCAAAATTGCTGCAGCAGAGGCCCACAGCTACTGAGCCCTGAAACAATTTTGAAAAATATCCTGCTCCAGTTTCTCCACTTGAAGGGTTTGAAGATCCATCTGTATAAACATGAAGCCAGTCACTTTCAGGGAATCAGTTGTTGATGGTCATTAATGTTGCTTTCCTGAGTTCAATATCCATAGCCTGTGACTTTGGTTTCACCTGGTCAACAAGGTTTAGAAAAACTGGAGGTAGGTTGTTGAAGACTCGATTGTGTTGATTTAATGGGGCAGCTTCTGCATGAAGGAAAAGGTTATATTTTTGTTCCAGCTGTAGAGCTTTGATTACTGGAGTAATCCGAGTTCTGAGGCGGGAAGTGGCAGCTTTATATGTTTCCCAAAACTTTCTATTTGTTCTTTTATTTTTTTCCCAGAATTTTAGGAGACATTTGTCTCTTCTGACTTCCAAGGGTTCCAGTCGTGTTTGGATTTCCATAGCTAGTATTGAAGTCGATTTAGCTCCTCCTCTTATGAGTCTCATGTTATTATTTTGAACCTTGTCTAGCTTCTTTAGGCAGGTTGAGCATCTCTCCTCCATACTCCATTGTTGGTCGTACATAGGTCCGGTACGTTGAAGTTAGAACATCCTGGGTAGCACCCCATGTAGTTGCTGTTAATCTCTTCAGCAGTTTGCTTCTGTTGGTGGCTTTTTCGGCTGTTGCCTCAATATGATTTGCAAAGTTTAGCTTCCTGTCCAACGTGATGCCAAGTTATCGTGGAGTAGACCACAAGAGCATTGAATATTTATTATACAGAGTGTTCAAAAAGTTCCTCTGTAAAACTTGTTAGAGTAATTTATCCTCCAGATTACTCTCTTATATGAGGACTCTACTCTCAATACTGACTTTGAAAGTGCCATATGCTTGTGTAGTCGATATAGTTTGGTTATATGGGGGGGGGGATTCGTCTAAGGAGTAAAGTATTGGGGCTGCTATTTAACATTGATTTAGGCTAATTTCACACAGGCCACAAAATGTTGACAAATCGTTGGAAAGCGTAGTTGGCTGCGGCAATGAAATCACAGGTTCCTTATAGACGGTAAACGCGCGCGTTTTGGCGTTCTACTGCGATTCTTCCCAACTTAACTCAGTAACCCTCATTCAGCAGTCGCCTGTTGACTAGACAACATGGATGATGAAGAATGTTTTCTTTGTATAATGCTTTGCCGTGCTATAAGACGGCGCAAAAAGTGATTAGACAGTTTCGGGTTCATCCGATCTTGAGTTCTAGGCTTCTATCGAGTGAGTTTTACAGAGTTCACGCAGAGCTTAGGGAAGATGAAGAAAAGTTTTTTACCTATTACCGTATGTTTGAAAGATCTTACAATGAACTTTTGAGCTTAATTAGGTATGACATAAAAAGAAATACTACTAACATGTGACTGTCCATCACCCCTGAAGAAAGATTAAGTCTCACTCTTAGGTAAGTAAAAAAATTGAAAGAGTTATAAGACTTTTAAGAAGAGGCGGTAGAAATAGTTGAGACTTTTAAATGTTATCATATAGGCACTAATTTATAAAAATTAAAGATCTTAGTATATGGGCGTTTTTTATGCATAGCAAACAATTTTGATTATTTTAAAAACAAATTTAATAGTAAATGTCATAATTTTAATTCAGAAGTACATCATTTAACAAAGTTTTATAACTATATGATTCGTAGTGCTGAGATTGAAAGTTAAAACTTAAAAAAACAAATTGAAAAGAAATAAGAGTTCAACTATAACATTAGATCTTATTACATATCATTAGTTTAATTTGCAAAACAGCAGAAGTGAAAAAAAGACGTCTGTATTCGAGCAGAGTCGAGACGTGACAAGCTCCAGAAAATGTCAAAACTGCAAAGGGCCACGGCAAGCGGTCGTGGTGAATTCTGGCTTTAAATGCTAGTAACTGCGACTCCATGTGAAAACACCAATGGCTTACAACTCCAGTTGGCGATTTGTGGCTGACTGAGCGCAAAAAGTTGTGTTCGGCGTTTCGTTGGAGTTAAGTGGTCCGTTTGAAACCGGTTTTACAGTACTTTTTGAGTCATATATATAATTACAGCTTTTGTCATGGCTGTAAATGTTTAATTTTTTATTTAATTATTTATATGAGTATTTAGACCAAATCTTGAAATTATCTCTAACCTGTAAAATAAAAAAATTCTAAACATCACAGAAAACCCTCATCTTTACTGTAATCTGCGAACCGAAGCAGTGATTTATGCCTGTAAATGTAAAATAGAATATCAAGAGTAAATTAAAAAAATTAACAATTAGGAAAGATTCAGCTGAGCTTTAAAATAACTTGCAGAGTGGTCTAGAAAAAGGTTTTCATCTAAACATGCTTTTGGAAGCCTTATTTTCTACACTCGTCAGTGTAGACAAGTATTGAGAGAAGTTCTATACGAGCACTCCCAGTGGTGTAGTCTTATAAGCTAAGGTGTAAGTTATAATATGGACGCAATGTATTAGCTTCAAGAAATGAATGACCTGATGTGTGTGTTCTCTTTGTTTTGGGAGCTGTTGTCTATTAAGGAGTGTTTCTATCTGCTTTGTAAGGGAGTTTGTTGATGGAACGTGGAGTGGGAAACACTTATATACACAAATATTATTTTATAATACTGTACCAGTTCTGGTGTTTGCAACAAAATATTAATTTAGTACTTGAAAGTTTTCTTTTGAGTTCACATTTCTTAAATAAAAATATTTTTATATCTATACGTTTTGATGATTTTTTTAATAATATTTATTTGCTTTGCCAAATATTTGTTTGGCTAAACTTGTTAAAAGAATTATTTTGTAAGTTGTGTTGTGTATTCGTATTATTAATAATACTGTATAAACAATAATTGTTTAAATTCAATTCCTATTTAGGTGAACAAAGAAAATTTTATTTTAAATACTTTTTACCACAAAATTACAATTAATGCAGTAACAACCTATGCATTAAAACAGCTGTTCTACCACATAACCTACAACATAAAATCAGCTGTTTTATTAAATCATATGTTATCACTTATTTTAAACAAAGTGGGAAGAAATAACTATATTGCATATTCCCTTTTGTGAAATGTTTTTCTTCCATATAAAACTAAAATTGATTCATTAAATTTAATTATTGAATTATTATTTGAAAAAACTTTATTAACATCAAGTGACATCCACTTCAAGTTTAAAGAAATATATTTGAACTTGAGTGGATGAATGAAATTATTTTATTAAAGATTGAAAATTAGAACAAGATAAATAAGGAAAGTGTGAACTAATAGTAGAGAAAAAAATAGCAGTTTTTGTAAAGAAAAGTTCTGATATGAAGTGATGAAAGGAATTTATCTGGCCTATTCGGTTCCACTTTATTGGGTATCAACATTGTATTGAAATATGCAATGGACATAATGTAACAAGTATTGAATTATATATTTCTGTAAATACCTACCAGTACTGTAGAATAAATCTATTGGTTTAGAACTTTTAAAAGTATGATATAGTTTTACATTCTGGGTGGGCGTATTTATTAGTGATTATAGTATGGTGTTATACTTTACATTGTGAGTGGGCATATTTATTAATGATTATAGTATGGTATTATAGTTTTACATTGTGGGTGGGCATATTTATTAATGATTATAGTATGGTGTTACAGTTTTACATTGTGGGTGGGCATATTTGTTAATGATTATAGTATGGTATTAAACTTTTACATTGTGGGTGGGCATATTTATTAATGGTTATAGTATGGTATTATAGTTTTACATTGTGGGTGGGCATATTTATTAATGGTTATAGTATGGTATTATAGTTTTACATTGTGGGTGGGCATATTTATTAATGATTATAGTATGGTATTATAGTTTTACATTGTGGGTGGTCATATTTATTAATGATTATAGTATGGTGTTACAGTTTTACATTGTGGGTGGGCATATTTGTTAATGATTATAGTATGGTATTAAACTTTTACATTGTGGGTGGGCATATTTATTAATGGTTATAGTATGGTATTATAGTTTTACATTGTGGGTGGGCATATTTATTAATGATTATAGTATGGTATTATAGTTTTACATTGTGGGTGGGCATATTTATTAATGATTATAGTATGGTGTTACAGTTTTACATTGTGGGTGGGCATATTTATTAATGATTATAGTATGGTATTAAACTTTTACATTGTGGGTGGGCATATTTATTAATGGTTATAGTATGGTATTATAGTTTTACATTGTGGGTGGGCATATTTGTTAATGGTTATAGTATGGTATTATAGTTTTACATTATGGGTGGGCATATTTATTAATGATTAGGGTTTGGTATTATAGTTTTACATTGTGGGTGGGCATATTTATTAATGATTATAGTATGGTATTATAGTTTTACATTGTGGGTGGGCATATTTATTAATAATTATAGTATGGTATTTTAGTTTTACATTGTGGGTGGGCATATTTATTAATGATTATAGTATGGTATTATAGTTTTACATTGTGGGTGGGCGTATTTATTAATGGTTATAGTATGGTATTATAGTTTTACATTATGGGTGGGCATATTTATTAATGATTAGGGTTTAGTATTATAGTTTTACATTGTGGGTGGGCATATTTATTAATGATTATAGTATGGTATTATAGTTTTACATTGTGGGTGGGCGTATTTATTAATGATTAGGGTTTGGTATTATAGTTTTACATTGTGGGTGGGCATATTTATTAATGATTATAGTATGGTATTATAGTTTTACATTGTGGGTGGGCGTATTTATTAATGATTATAGTATGGTATTATAGTTTTACATTGTGGGTGGGCGTATTTATTAATGATTATAGTATGGTATTATAGTTTTACATTGTGGGTGGGCGTATTTATTAACGATTATAGTATGGTATTTTAGTTTTACATTGTGGGTGGGCGTATTTATTAATGATTATAGTATGGTATTATAGTTTTACATTGTGGGTGGGCGTATTTATTAATGATTATAGTATGGTATTTTAGTTTTACATTGTGGGTGGGCGTATTTATTAATGATTATAGTATGGTATTATAGTTTTACATTGCGGGTGGGCGTATTTATTAATGATTATAGTATGGTATTATAGTTTTACATTGTGGGTGGGCGTATTTATTAATGATTATAGTATGGTATTTTAGTTTTACATTGTGGGTGGGCGTATTTATTAATGATTATAGTATTGTATTATAGTTTTACATTGTGGGTGGGCGTATTTATTAATGGTTATAGTATGGTATTATAGTTTTACATTATGGGTGGGCATATTTATTAATGATTAGGGTTTGGTATTATAGTTTTACATTGTGGGTGGGCATATTTATTAATGATTATAGTATGGTATTATAGTTTTACATTGTGGGTGGGCGTATTTATTAATGATTAGGGTTTGGTATTATAGTTTTACATTGTGGGTGGGCATATTTATTAATGATTATAGTATGGTATTATAGTTTTACATTGTGGGTGGGCGTATTTATTAATGATTATAGTATGGTATTATAGTTTTACATTGTGGGTGGGCGTATTTATTAATGATTATAGTATGGTATTATAGTTTTACATTGTGGGTGGGCGTATTTATTAACGATTATAGTATGGTATTTTAGTTTTACATTGTGGGTGGGCGTATTTATTAATGATTATAGTATGGTATTATAGTTTTACATTGTGGGTGGGCGTATTTATTAATGATTATAGTATGGTATTTTAGTTTTACATTGTGGGTGGGCGTATTTATTAATGATTATAGTATGGTATTATAGTTTTACATTGCGGGTGGGCGTATTTATTAATGATTATAGTATGGTATTTTAGTTTTACATTGTGGGTGGGCGTATTTATTAATGATTATAGTATGGTATTATAGTTTTACATTGCGGGTGGGCGTATTTATTAATGATTATAGTATGATATTATAGTTTTACATTGTGGGTGGGCGTATTTATTAATGATTATAGTATGGTATTTTAGTTTTACATTGTGGGTGGGCGTATTTATTAATGATTATAGTATTGTATTATAGTTTTACATTGTGGGTGGGCGTATTTATTAATGTTTATAGTATGGTATTATAGTTTTACATTGTGGGTGGGCATATTTATTAATGATTATAGTATGGTATTATAGTTTTACATTGTGGGTGGGCATATTTATTAATGATTATAGTATGGTATTATAGTTTTACATTGTGGGTGGGCGTATTTATTAATGATTATAGTATGGTATTATAGTTTTACATTGTGGGTGGGCGTATTTATTAATGATTATAGTATGGTATTTTAGTTTTACATTGTGGGTGGGCGTATTTATTAATGTTTATAGTATGTATTATAGTTTTACATTGTGGGTGGGCATATTTATTAATGTTTATAGTATGTATTATAGTTTTACATTGTGGGTGGGCGTATTTATTAATGTTTATAGTATGTATTATAGTTTTACATTGTGGGTGGGCGTATTTATTAATGTTTATAGTATGTATTATAGTTTTACATTGTGGGTGGGCGTATTTATTAATGTTTATAGTATGTATTATAGTTTTACATTGTGGGTGGGCGTATTTATTAATGTTTATAGTATGTATTATAGTTTTACATTGTGGGTGGGCGTATGTATTAATGTTTATAGTATGTATTATATTTTTACATTTTGTTTGGGCGTATTTATTAATGTTTATAGTATGTATTATAGTTTTACATTGTGGGTGGGCGTATTTATTAATGTTTATAGTATGGTATTTTAGTTTTACATTGTGGGTGGGCATATTTATTAATGATTATAGTATGGTATTTTAGTTTTACATTGTGGGTGGGCATATTTATTAATGATTATAGTATGGTATTTTAGTTTTACATTGTGGGTGGGCGTATTTATTAATGATTATAGTATGGTATTTTAGTTTTACATTGTGGGTGGGCGTATTTATTAATGATTATAGTATGGTGTTTTAGTTTTACATTGTGGGTGGGTGTATTTATTAATGATTATAGTATGGTATTTTAGTTTTACATTGTGGGTGGGCTTATTTATTAATGATTATAGTATGGTATTATAGTTTTACATTGTGGGTGGGCGTATTTATTAATGTTTATAGTATGTATTATAGTTTTACATTGTGGGTGGGCGTATTTATTAATGTTTATAGTATGGTATTTTAGTTTTACATTGTGGGTGGGCGTATTTATTAATGTTTATAGTATGTATTATAGTTTTACATTGTGGGTGGGCATATTTATTAATGATTATAGTATGGTGTTACAGTTTTACATTGTGGGTGGGCGTATTTATTAATGATTATAGTATGGTGTTATAGTTTTACATTGTGGGTGGGCATATTTATTAATGTTTATAGT
The DNA here is from genome assembly GCA_036971475.1 of Prosapia bicincta. Lineage (NCBI taxonomy): Eukaryota > Metazoa > Arthropoda > Insecta > Hemiptera > Cercopidae > Prosapia > Prosapia bicincta. The sequence continues at coordinate 78,589,603 of JBAIZL010000010.1, read as the reverse complement.
ATGGTGTTATCCAATATCTCTCAGTTAGAATGTCTTGCTGGTTTCTTATATATTGCTAGAATTTTATACTATCCCTTAAGTTAGTGTTTTTTAACCCTTTTTTACCCAATTTCCAAATTTTCGGACGTTCACAAAATATCAAAAAAAAAAATAAAATATCGCTAAAATTATTCTTCTGTATTTAAAACTATTCTTAATGATCTCGTTTACCAAGTTACAGTACTCTAAGGCACTTTTAGTGTGCTTTAGCAACTCTGTGTTAGTTCGAACCTAATGACTGTAGCTCTGTAGTACGAGTGAGCTGGCTTTGTTGTGAGTGGGTTACTCACAATTTTGTTTGAAAGTTTAGCGTTTACATTGCTTACAATTTTATTATTGTTTGTAGAGGTATATGTTAGTGTATACAAGTGTTAGTGTAAATAGCATAAAAATACGTAAGACAAAAAAAACATTTGATTAAAGCTAAAATAGAATTATTCGTGTTTATTTTGTTATTTTACAAGTGACCTAATTATTATACTATTAATTTTATACATTTTCATGTGTTTTTCGCAATGTTGTGTTGTGGAACCAATTGGACACTTTCTAGCTGTAAACCTATATCTCCGTAATTTTGTGGATATAACTAAGTTAAAATTTGGGGGGGAAACGTCATTTGTATGTGTACAAAGACAAGATGCTTTTATTTAGGAACTTATTTTTAATTGTTATACTCAATATAAAATGAAATCAGAAAAGTCTGGAAAAATGTTTTTTTAGTAATTTTGCAAGTTTCTTGTAATTCTAGGTAAGTGTATGTTATAGTAGAGTCTTGGAGAAGTAAGTTGAAAAAAGAATCATGAAAATCCAGTAATAAATAAAAATTTGATGTAAGTATTGTCAAAGCACTACATTGTCAATAAATCATGCCAGGACTGGAGGAGATACCTTAGTAAAAAGTCCCGGGTTCAAAAGGGTTAAGTATTAATGGTTTGCTTCAAAAATACGTAAAATACTGCCAGTACTAAGAGCAAGTAGAGTCGGGGCATTTAGTAGGAAAGTGGCGCATGAATCATTCTAATATTTTAAGAATTTTAATTAACGAAAGTCTGCCGGCTCATAATAGCTACACACGTTTGTAACTAGTAAATACCGAAGCATAGGGGGTTTACATGGAATTTGTTCGTGAACACAGGAAGTACAAAACTCCGCTTCATTTCCGATATTACTCCTAGCCAATGCAGTAACTTACTCTGCAATACTGCACAAACACGAAAATAAACATCACATGACTGTTGTAGCTAGAGCACTCTGGCGGCGGTTGAATGTAGCGGGAGTTCGTCTCGAGGTCAAGGACTGGCTACCTTACAGACTGCACAGCCGATATTTATACAGATTTATACGTACACATAAATCTGCGGGTAATCTTATTTCAAGGCACCTTTTTAAGGATTTACTACTTTGAAGATACGATTTAATTACTTTGAAGGCCTACTTTAAAAGGAAAATAAGTATAAAAAAATTAAATCAATTACTACTTATGTCAACAAAGAAATTTTATTAGTTACTTTTTATTAAATAATTACAGTTAATATAAATAAAGTAACATAACCTATTCGTTAAAACAACTGTTCTATCACATAGCTCATAGCAAAATCAGCTGTTTTATGGAATCATATGTTATCTACGTCTCGACTCTGCTCGAATACAGACGTCTTTTTTTCACTTCTGCTGTTTTGCAAATTAAACTTCTATAAATATTATTATACATATATCTATCTATCTATCTATCTATCTATCTATCTATCTATCTATCTATCTATATATATATATATATATATATATATATATATATATATATATATATATATATATAAGGAGGGTGTCAACTTATGGAAGGAATTGAATAACAGTATGACATTACCAAAATTGACCGTTGATCATTAGTTAAGGAAAACCTTTAACAGCAATAACGCCAACTATAAATGTAACGGTTGAAATAAAAGGAAAGTGTTATGGTGTAATGTTACAATACGCTTTTAAAACGCCCCCGTATTACATCCGTCCCAAACAAATTGTTGTTCTTGCCATGGAAACGCGTGCCTTTCCAACTTCAACAGTTATAGTTTGTTTTAGAGCGAAATAAGAATGGTTGTATGGCGAGGTAGCGATGCGGCGTTGTCAGTTTGAACGCTGTAACAGGCCAATCCCGCCAATGGTAGCGGCTATTACCGTAGAATTGTCAACAAGGCTTATCAACCTGCCTAGATGTGGATTTCTCATTCGCCGTCCTTCTGCTCGATTTCACTTTCGTAAAGTTCTATTCTCTTTTTAAATCGAACTATAGTACAGACTCCCTACACATACACACACACACGCGCGCGCGCGCACACACACACACACACCTTGTTCAAATTATCATTTGTTAATAACATACAATTTTTATTAATCAAATCTAATTCAAATATTCTTTTTAAAACTTGCAGTGGATGACACTTGATGTTAATACAGTTTTTTCAAATATTAGTTAATTCATTAAATTTAATGAATTAGTTTTAGTTTTATATGGGAGAAAAATATTTTACAAAAGGCGCAAGGTATGCAATATAGTAACTCCATCCCATTTGGCTGTAAATAAGTGATAACATATGATTTCATTAAACAGCTGATTTTATGTTATGTGGCAGAACAGCTGATTTAACTAATACGTTATGTTCCTATACTTATATTATTGTAATTATTTATTTAAAAGGTAACTAAAATAAAAAAATTTTTTGTCGACCTGAGTAACAAAAATATTTGGTTACATTACTTGCTTAATTTGGCAAACAATCGAGGTTAGATTGTTGGAGAAACATAACCTCACTTTACAAAAATTTTCCTTTATAGAGTAATTATCGATCTGTGTTCAACATCACTATATAAAGTATATTTAAGTATAGCTATAAAGTGTGCATGTAGTATAGGTTTGGTAAAAACGAAAACATTATGTGTGATAACGCAAATCAATCGTAAGAGTGATGGAATTAGCCTACAGTGTCGTGGGTGTAAAATGAAACATGGACCACTTTGCTTTAAACGACCTTGACTATCATTAAGGTTATTTAAATCCCGGCGGTAGTGACAGATAAATAACAAGTGTTGCTCTTCGGTTACAAACTTTCCTTGTGTATAGTGCTCTGTCAATTAAAAACAAATCTAATTCTATTGAAAATACCCAAAGTATACGGATATATTAAGTTTGGTCAAAAAGAATGAATTTTTAAACATAAATTAACCGGTTGCTGAGCTTATTTACTGTTGGTAAACATAACTTACCCACACCGGACACTCTTTGTTGGGAAAGACGTATATTTTACTGTAGAGTGAACTAGTGCGGTTTTATAAAAAGAATAACAATGAGATTATGTTTGAATTGTTTTCAAATTTTGCAAGTACGGTTTGCAACATTTAACATGGCGTTTTAATTTAGAATTTATTTTTGGAGAGCGTATGTGAAAACCCAGACCTTGTCGCTGAAACGTTGCCATGCAGCCGTTCAACTAATTTGCCTAAACTCGCATAATGAACATAAAATTAAATTATTATTGGTTGCTATAACTCTTTATTTTAAATTAAAATTTGCAAATTTTTAATATTTAAAATGTATTGTCCCGCAGGGGGGTGTGGATTAGCTGCACCTACTGAGAGGGGTTTGGCGTCCCTCGCGGTACCCCAGTCTAACATAAACACTACTAACAACACATGCTTGCACTCATTCTAACGTTTACATCACTCTCTCTCTCTCTTACTCTCTCTCTCTCTCTCTCACACACACACACACACACACACACACACACACACACACACACACACACACACACACACACACACACACACACACACACACACACACACACACACACACACACACACACACACACACCACACACATACACACACACACACACACACACACACACACACACACACACACACACACACACACACACACACACACACACACATACACACACACACACACACACACACACACACACACACACCACACACATACACACACACACACACACACACGCACACACGCACACACACACACACACACACACACACACACACACACACACACACACACACACACACACACACACACACACACATACACACACACACACACACACACACACACACACACACACACACACACACACACACACACACACACACACACACACACACACACACACACACACACGCGCGCGCACACACACACACACACACACACACACACACACCACACACACACACACACACACACACACACACACACACACACACACACACACACACACACACACACGCACACACACACACACACACACACACACACACACACACACACACACACACACACACACACACACCACACACATACACACACACACACACACACACACACACACACACACACACACACACACACACACCACACACATACACACACACACACACACACACACACACACACACACACACACACACACTACCACATGCAGACTTTCAACCACACTTAGGGATTATCGTCCGTTCAGAACAGGTTCGCTCCGAAGTAAAGGTAAACGTTCTATAAGAGAAGTAATTTAGTATTCAGTAGGTATTATAGCTAGCAATTTTTACGTAACAACTATTTAGAAGCCCTTATTTTCGTGAGTTTAAAAACTTTTGTTTGTTTATTCTATCTTTTATAGTTTGAAAGGTACAAAGGTTCCAGTACAGCGCGTCCCCCTCCCCCCGTTATGTCGACCACGAGAGGGGGCGACGACATACGTTTTTACAATCACCCAAGTGCCAGAACAATAATCTGAAATAAAATTGCGTTAGGCTTTCAGTGCATGCTTAACCTCCTTTAGATCCTGGACTATATCGACAGTTCAGAACAGCTGCGCGCCGAGAAGACAGACCTCTATTACTCTGATTCGGGACGCTGCCGTGAGCTTGCTTTGCCGAAACTATAAGCGCGGATGTAGGTTCAACAACCACTTCATCCCTTGGTCAGGGAGTGTCTGCGAAACACAGATGTTGGACCTGTGCACAGTATTATGAGAGCTCGTTGGGACAAAACTACGTGCCACAACGGAGACTGTAACAGTCTCCATAGGCCCGTAATGACCAAGATATCTCCCCAACGAACATACCCTCCCCCTCCCCTTCTTGCTTTCAGACAAGTTCGGTTATCATCAGTTGGGCAATTACTTTATTGGTATCACACAACCAAAATACCTATATCATGCTTTGGACACTAGTTGCATTTTTTTCCTGAGAAGGCTTATAGCTCAAAGAAGAGGAAATTGCTTGAAATCAGTGTCCGAGGAAACATCTCTGGATTCATAAGAATTTCCTTTCCTGTCGGCATTCTCATGTAGGCTTACGTAATACTGTTACAACCTCTAAAGCATTTGTTTCGGAGGCTTAGCACTTTATGTCGTTACATTTATAGCGCCTTCTGTTTGTGGGCGAAGTGAATACTATTTTAAGAACTGAAAACTTTACGGGAAAAATCAGTACGCGCTAACAGATCCATATAGTTGCAACCTACATATGTGCTTCATATAACTATGTTACCTTATATTAGGTGATAACATATGGTTTCATAGAACAGCTGATTTTGTTATAGGTTATGTTACTTAATTCATTTACATTATTAAGTACATATGTTATTATTCAGTGTTTTTATTATTTATTAAATATTTAAATTTATGTTTAAATAAATCTTAACGTAATAAATTAAATATAATGATGAGATTATGTTGTATTCCAATTTTATAAATTAAAACTACTTCAGACGCAAATGATAGACTACTTTTTATGAACCGATTTCAATTACATTCGTTAAATAAAATTTGTCATTTACTCATCTAATAAAGGCTTTCTCTTAATTACATCTTTCTATAATTAAGTAGGTAACTAGGTGGTATTATAATTGTAACTACATTCATCAAATGTTGTATTCACTGCTTCCGGGACGTCCCACTGGTTGCCACATTGTAAGTGTTATTCTATATGTAACTGCTCAAAGTATGACGTCAAGGGAAGATCTGTAACTAGTAATTTGTATGTTGCAGGAATGGTCCAACATTACAGGACGCAACCCATACATCATGGCGAACACTAAGAACATATATCATGATGGGACGCGGCTTCAAAACAACGATCTTAGAATTTTGGGTCTTTGATGACATACTTTCATGTTTACATCATTTGCGATACTTGAAGATTCGATGCATCAAGATTTTGATAATTTTGAGAGTTCTGAGGGTACTAACTGTGGAGCGGACGTGACTTAAATACCCTATTTCTACATTGTCCTGAGAGTACTAACTGTGGAGCGGACGTGACTTATATACCCTATTTCTACATTGTCCTGAGAGTACTAACTGTGGAGCGGAAGTGACTTAAATACCCTATTTCTACATTGTCCTGAGAGTACTAACTGTGGAGAGGACGTGACATAAATACCCTATTTCTACATTGTCCTGAGAGTACTAATTGTGGAGCGGACGTGACTTAAATACCCTATTTCTACATTGTCCTGAGACTACTAACTGTGGAGCGGACGTGACTTAAATACCCTATTTCTACATTGTCCTGAGAGTACTAACTGTGGAGCGGACGTGACTTAAATACCCTATTTCTACAACGTCCTAAGGGTACTAACTGTGGAGAGGAAGTGACTTAAATACCCTATTTGTACAACGTCCTAAGGGTACTAACTGTGGAGCGGACGTGACTTAAATACCCTATTTCTACATTGTCCTGAGAGTACTAACTGTGGAGCGGACGTGACTTATATACCCTATTTCTACATTGTCCTGAGAGTACTAACTGTGGAGCGGAAGTGACTTAAATACCCTATTTCTACATTGTCCTGAGAGTACTAACTGTGGAGAGGACGTGACATAAATACCCTATTTCTACATTGTCCTGAGAGTACTAATTGTGGAGCGGACGTGACTTAAATACCCTATTTCTACATTGTCCTGAGAGTACTAACTGTGGAGCGGACGTGACTTAAATACCCTATTTCTACATTGTCCTGAGAGTACTAACTGTGGAGCGGACGTGACTTAAATACCCTATTTCTACAACGTCCTAAGGGTACTAACTGTGGAGAGGAAGTGACTTAAATACCCTATTTGTACAACGTCCTAAGGGTACTAACTATGGAGCAGACGTGACTTAAATACCCTATTTCTACAACGTTCTAAGCGTATTGACTGTGGAGCGGACGTGTCTTACATACCCTAATTCTACAAAGTCCTAAGGGCCCTAACTGTGGAGCGGACGTGTCTTAAATACCCTATTTCTATAACGTTCTAAGGGTACTAACTGTGAAGCGGACGTGACTTGAATACCCTATTTATACATTGTCCTGAGGGTACTAACTGTGAAGCGGACGTGACTTAAATACCCTATTTCTACATTGTCCTGAGAGTACTAACTGTGGAGCGGAAGTGACTTAAATACCCTATTTCTACATTGTCCTGAGAGTACTAACTGTGGAGCGGACGTTACTTAAATACCATATTTCTACATTGTACTGAGAGTATTAACTGTGGAGCGGACGTGACTTAAATACCCTATTTATACAACGTCCTAAGGGTACTAACTGAGGAGCGGAAGTGACTTAAATACCCTAATTCTACAAAGTCCTAAGGGCACTAACTGTGGAGCGGACGTGTCTTAAATACCCTATTTCTACAACGTCCTAAGGGTACTAACTGTGGAGAGGAAGTGACTTAAATACCCTATTTGTACAACGTCCTAAGGGTACTAACTATGGAGCAGACGTGACTTAAATACCCTATTTCTACAACGTCCTAAGCGTATTGACTGTGGAGCGGACGTGTCTTACATACCCTAATTCTACAAAGTCCTAAGGGCCCTAACTGTGGAACGGACGTGTCTTAAATACCCTATTTCTATAACGTTCTAAGGGTACTAACTGTGAAGCGGACGTGACTTGAATACCCTATTTATACATTGTCCTGAGGGTACTAACTGTGAAGCGGACGTGACTTAAATACCCTATTTCTACATTGTCCTGAGAGTACTAACTGTGGAGCGGAAGTGACTTAAATACCCTATTTCTACATTGTCCTGAGAGTACTAACTGTGGAGCGGACGTTACTTAAATACCCTATTTCTACATTGTACTGAGAGTATTAACTGTGGAGCGGACGTGACTTAAATACCCTATTTATACAACGTCCTAAGGGTACTAACTGAGGAGCGGAAGTGACTTAAATACCCTAATTCTACAAAGTCCTAAGGGCACTAACTGTGGAGCGGACGTGTCTTAAATACCTTATTTCTATAACGTTCTAAGGTTACTAACTGTGAAGCGGACGTGACTTGATTACCCTATTTCTACATTGTCCTGGGGGTACTAACTGTGAAGCGGACGTGACTTAAATACCCTATTTATACATTGTCCTGAGGGTACTAACTGTGGAGCGGACGTGACTTAAATACCCTATTTATACATTGTCCTGAAGGTACTAACTGTGAAGCGGACGTGACTTAAATACCCTATTTATACATTGTCCTGAGGGTACTAGCAGTGGAGCGGACGTGACTTGAATACCCTATTTATACATTGTCCTGAGGGTACTAACTGTGGAGCGGACGTGACTTAAATATAATATTTCTACAATGTCCTGAGGGTACTAACAGACAAGAGGACGTGACATAATAACCCTATTTCTACAACGTCTTAAGGGTACTAACTGTAGAGCACACGAGACTTGAATACCCTGTGTATATAATGTCCTGAGGGTGCTAACTGTAAAGCAGACGCGACTTGAAATCCCTGTTTCTACAATGCCCTGAGGGTACTAACTGTGGAGCCCATGTAACTTGAATACCCTATGTCTACAGTGCCCTGAGAGTACTAACTGTGGAGAGGACATGACTTGAATACCCTATTTCTACAATGCCCGGAGGTTACTAACTGTGGAGTAGATACGACTTAAATACCCTATGTCTACAGTGCCCTCATTTCCTCACGCGTAGAATGTGGTTTTTCCGATCTGGTCTACCTCTGCTTACCTTTACGACCACTTCAGAGGGTTCAAAACGTACACAAAACTGATATATTAAGATAACCACAACATCCGGTATTCATAAGTAGTTCTATAACTCCCTCTGGTGTCATGGAGTGGTGGCGATCAGCTGCTGCATGTGGTGTAACAGTAATACCGACTTTCAACTACTTTGGATTATCTACGCTCGAATGACCAAGGATCTTCCTACTTTGTACCCTTTAAATGGCACATTTTGACTTCTTGTACCGTTTTATATAACACAATACACGTGACGCTATTCCCAGGAGGGTTTTACAAATTTTTACAAACCCCAGTAGCGAAACTATTACTGATGGTTCGAAACTAGAAAAAGGTGTTGGGTGTACCAAAATTTAGTAGACTCTATTTTATGCCTTTATTTAGCCATTGTCAATATTTGCCAATTACATTGTGTGATCCAAAAGTGCACGATAGGCTTCTCAGAATTCACTCTACGACCCCTTTAGCTGAAGTCATCTTGTGTTTAATGCATAAGGGTTTGGGGTAACATTGCTGGGTGCCTGGGTGTTGTGAGAATCCAGAAACACGGCGACAGGTAATCCTGCGACATTAGCATCAAGTGTGGTGGAACTTGCAATACGTATCATGATATGTAAACTTTATAGCTAATTGCAAATATGTACTCTGTGAATAAATTGGGCAATAATTGTGTAAATAATTTGTAACAATGTACGGTTTTTAATGATTAATTATTTCCGCTTGAACGTAAGTAGATTTATGAAAGGTCTACTCGGACATAACATTTCGATTGCACTAAGCGATCTCCGGGCAGCGAAGTCCGCGAGTTAAATATAACCTCTAAATAGCCTCCAACCGAAGAGGAAATCAGCTGCTTTATGAAATCACATGCTAGAGGTGGGTATAAAGGTACGAAGGCCCAAGAGTGCTACGGATCGGATTCTTCCAACGGTTGTAATTCCTAAAGAAAAAGTGACTGGTGCACTTGAAGAACATTAAACAAAAAAAGGTAATTCCATAACACATTATTTATAAGTTCCCAAAGTCTTATCTTACTAAGTTCAAAATATTCTATATGAATTTTTCAAATATTCTAAAGTAAGTCCAGCATTAAGTTTAGATTAAGTAATCAAAGAAATCCTTTCGTTGGTTGTTAATCTTTTCTATGTTTAGACAACTAAAGCATAAACTTAATGTGTACCTTATATTGAAAGATTTTCTAAAAGGAATATTCTTTGCTGTAATTACAAACTGCACATCTGTGTTTTAAAAATAGTCAGTTATTTTCTTTCAAAACGTATTAAAGGTGAAAAATGAAATAATACTTTGTTAACTATTCAGCCCCTTGTGTTGCATTGTTTGTAAAGAATGATCATTTATTTGGATGATCTTAGTACAACAAATTTGCTGTCCTTAGTCGTTATTGTACTTATAGGCCAATAAACGAAAGATCTGTCAATATGTCTATTGACAGGGACATTGTCAATTTTCCTTTCTTTAAGCCATAAGTTTAATTATGACTCGAAAAGGACAACAAATTAGTTTTACAAACATTGTCGGAATAAATAATTACTCTTTAAAAGAGAAAATACTATTTTATCGGTCTGAACTCATGGAGATCCTAAGAACTAATTTCTAAACTTGACAAAATTATTTTCCTGATTCTCAAAAAGCTTTGGTTATCGAAATGCGAATCAGTTCAGAACTAATGTGACACAGCTCGCAGTTACTTGCTGCAAAATAACGTCCATGAAGTTGGAACAATGTCCGACCTGCGAACAGTCTTACAGATGTGGGAGGATTTCTACACAGAAAACATTGGTTCAAGTAAGGCTATAGACTAGGTGACCGTACGCGCCTCGGCTTGGCGGTATGCAATAAGTTCAGAACTAGCAACAAAGGCGGACAGAATACAAGATGCGTTATTCATGAGTCAGTGGAAATTCATTTTTGAAGTGTAAACGTCTTTAGAGGCGCCTGAATATTTTTTCCGATAAGATTAAACCATTGTAATACGAATTCAAATTTCAGACGTCAGATTTACGTAAGCTGAACGAATTCTCCCGAAGATTTCCGAAAGTAAAACATGGCGGTTAATGCAAACAGCTGTTTTCGACTAGACTTAGAAGTTATTTCGAGGCTATGTTGAAATAGTATTGTAATGCAACCTTTTATGTGTTTAAAGTATTTTATATTCGATTAAAATATGGGACAACGTATGATTTCATACAACAGCTGCTTTTATTACGGTTTATTGTGTGTGTGTTTGTGTGTGTGTGTGTGTGTGTGTGTGTGTGTGTGTGTGTGTGTGTGTGTGTGTGTGTGAGTGCGTGTGTGCATTGTGTGTGTGTGTGTGTGTGTGTGTGTGTGTGTGCGTGTGTGCATTGTGTGTGTGAGTGAGTGCGTGTGTGTGAGTGCGTGCGCGCGCGCGCGTGTGTGTGTGAGAGTGAGTGAGTGCGTGCTTGCGTGCGTGCGTGCGTGCGTACGTGTGTGTGTGTGTGTGTGTGTGTGTACGTGTGTGCATTACGTACGTGTGTGTGTCTGTACGTGCGTGCGTAAGGCGAAAAGCACAGATCTAAGTGGGTTGTAACAAGGATAGCTAAGGGGTAGCAATCTCTTCACTCCGTCTATAACTAGCTTTAGTTACGTCATTCGTTGTCATAATTTCTTCCTACTCTCAGTATCAAGGGATGATTAAGTCCTTCTTCAGTCCTAGAGTATTCCATCTACCCTTGCTGTAATAATTCTTTAAGGCCACGACAGCGTGGAATGACGAATGGCAATGTGTTCAATGTAATAACCTGAGGGACATTAAGGATACCGTCTGTCCATGGAGGGCTTCTATACGTTCGAAACGCAGGGAGGAAGTGCTGGTTACACGCATTCGCGTTCGCCACCCTTGTATAACTCATGGTTATATGATGTGCTACGAGGATCCACTATTGTGCCAGTTATGAGGTAATACCATCACAATCCGACATATTTTGGTAAATTTTGGGGGTTTACAGCATCCCCGTGGCATTTTTAATATACAAGGGAGTGTAAAGGTGTAAATAATTATATTATTTAAAATTTATTTATTTATTATTTTTTTAAATACATAATATTCTAATTTTTAATAATTATGATATATCTATTTATGTTTGCGTACGCGTAGAGATATACACACATCACAGTCTATAAAGCCTATTTTTAGATTTGGTGTAAAAAACCTATTTTTAATAATTTATGGTTATTTATTAAGTTTTAAACTTTATTGTTATAGAAAATAATAATATTTATTTATTGGTAATTACTGTAATATTCTTATTTGTTGTTTTATATTTATCATTGTATATTTATTGGTTTGTTATAAAACTATTTATCTATTGTTGCTTGTTGGTTTATATTTATTTGTTATTATTGTAACTTTTTGTTTACTTATTTAAAACTTAATTCACTACACTCGCGATACTTCACTCCATATCTTCTCAGGATGTGCTTTCCTTAATGCTGTCTATATGTGCTATCCTTTGATATCTAGTGGGAATGCCTCGTGTCTAGACTACACAAGAAATAAATATAATGATAGCGCACAAATTCCAGTTGCCTAGGAGATGGGAGGGAATCTAAAGCCTGTGTAGTTTCGCATCTCAGAAATAGACCCACTCTCTCTTGGAGTCAGACGGTTGTATTTAATCATCTAACGATAGGGGATGGTATTTTAGATATAAGTAGTGGATATGGAAGAAATGTAAGTTAGGGGATGCCAAGGCAGGGTAACTATCCTGTTTCGTGGTTATTGGAAGGCATCTACTCTTAATTAAGAAATATACTCCTATAAAAATTTCCTAGGAGGTAAATAAATCTGAAAAAATATGATAGCAAACATTATGTCAGCGAGTCGACGTGTCAGTTCGTAGCCGACCGATGTCCACGGAAAGGTTTGTTTACACGTGTACAAGCCGACACAAAAACATTCATCGCGTCTACATTGTAAATAGTTTTTTATCGATCTGAACCTGTTTTTATCCGTTCGTAAGTGACCTTTATAACTGTACCGGGCCATTGTTGACCGTTGCTATTGTTGGGCCAAATGTCCAACAAAAACCTAAGCGTCCGACCCACGGGTGTATCAGTTGTTTTTAGGGGCCCGCTATTGTGTATACGGAATTATGAAAACCATCTGAACGGGCTTTGGGAATTTCAGCACGTAGCGCTTTTTTACTAAGAGTACCGTTCTTTGGAACAAAATTTCCAAAGGATGCCCCAACTCAATTCCTGTATGTTAACAAGTGTGCACAGACATGGTTATTTGCGCAGGTTAAAATGCTTCATTGAAATAATACTTTTAAAATTAGTGACTGATTTAAAGATTTTTATCACTCATTATTGTTCAAAGAAATATTTTAAATTGAATACGTTTTTGGGCTTGTTATTCGTATGTTTTGTAAGGGTGAAAAATCCTCTCGTCTGTTAAGTCACTAGACGATCTTCATAATTTAGGTTAAATAAGTGATAACATATGATTTCATACAACAGCTGATTTTATGTTATAGGTTATGTGGTAGAACAGCTGACACAAAAAGTAGGTTATGTTACTTTATTAAATTCCTTCTATTAGCTCGTGCTCTCTTGTTATACATCTCGTACAAATTTTCAATCTTTAATAAAATACGTTCTTATTCATCCAAATCATTCAAATAGATTTGTTTTTAAATCTATAGTGGATGAAAGTTGATGTCAATGTAGTATATTTATTAGTAATTACTATTACTATTAGTAATATTTATTAATAATTAAACTATAAAAATTTGGATATCCAGGTCGGATTCGAACTGATTATGTTCATGTTCAAATTATAGCACTTTTTAGCACTGAACTAACGTTCCATAGCTAGGAATGAAATTCTCAAAGATCTATATGAAAAACCTCTATTGTGTAACCTTAAATTGTTGCCATGGTTACGATACAATATCATTGATAACTCTCTAGGATTAAAAGTAAATAAAAAGAATAAAATAAATAAACTGGATTAAGGGTATCGAATTTTGCTTCACAAACGGACAAGGAAAGCGGAAATAAAGTTCAACACAATGTAAGCGACGAAAAAATAGATATACACAGTAACAAACAAAAATAACAGTCCAACACCAAACATAGAAAGGAAAATGGAAAATTGCAAGGAATTTCGATTTCTATATTATTACTTAATATTGTTGTTCTGACATATGTATATACATACATACATACATACATACATACATACATATACGAGTATATATATATTAGTTATTATTAATACTAAATCCAGAGGGACCTTATCGGTGTAGAGCACTTAGTTGCAGCTTTTGTACTCTCTTCCCATTTCTACTACAGGACTAGCTTAGTGGATACCTACCTCTTTGCTGAAATCAAGTACCCACCTGATGCTAAACCTTCTGATACTCTCTGGTGTACCTACCTGCCAGGCAAAACACTTTCTCCTTGCAGCTCCCAAAGCAGGGCACTCACAGAGTACGTGGATTGGGTTTTCCTCTTGGTCCTCGTCGCATCTCTTGCACACAGGAGACCTAGATCTTCCGATTTTGTATTGGAACCCTCTCAAATTCCCATGGCCTGTGACCAGCTCTACAGTAACTTCGATTTGAGATCTACTTAAAGAGAGTAGTTCTTTGCCCCACAAGTCTCCCGAGTATCCCCACAGTACCTTGGATTTGTTGCACCCCAAGGTTGCATTCCATTCTTCCCTGCACAACCTGTCTATATGTGCCGTGATCCTCTTGCGCCCCTCCTAAGGCGGCATGCCCACTGTCCTCAGCAACAGTCCTTGAGTTATACACCCTTGTTTTGCTAAGACGTTAGCTCTCTCATTCCCTATCCAGCCAGAATGTCCTGGAATCCAGGTTAGATTGAGCGAATTATACTTACTCAGCTCTGCTAGAGAAGCCATAGTCTCAGCCACCAGCCTAGAGCTGACACTAGCCTTACCTAAAGCCTTCAGAGCTGCCTGACTGTCCGAGCAAATCCAGATGGTCTTGCCCCTCTTGCCAGACTTTATTATTTCCTCCGTACATAGTTTCGCGAGAACCTCCGCCCGGAAAATAAAATAAATAGAAACTCAAATGTTTTTCTTTTTTTATTTAAGTATGAATTGACTTTAAAAAAAACATAAATGCTTGTTTATTGTACATTATTAAGTAAAATGAAAATATTTGTTGTTTTTGAAGTGAACCATTCTTTCGGCCGTGTAGGACTACGCTAGGTTATCAGGTATTAATATAATAGGTTATATTACAATAAATGCTACTATAATTAACCCGATATAATGATGATGACTGAAATATTTTCATTCAATTTGTAAAATGAAAGCTACCTTAGGCACGTCCAATACATTTTCAGAAGTAAAACCTTAAAATAAAATTTTTATTCAGTAGATTAATTAAGCTTAATTAAGTAAATATTTCAACATCTAACGAAGGTTTTGCTATTAACTATACTCTTTTAATAATACCTACATGAACTAGATTGTATTAGAATCTTTTTTAACTACATTATAGAAATGAATCATTCACTTTTGTAAGCCAGTCCTTACAAATTCACTGACTGCCACATTGTAATTTTTACAACTTTATTAAGGTTTAAAATACCATTATTTTCACATAATTACTGTATTATATCTAATACTAACAGTTGCAATAACATTATATACATTTGACCTTTTCGCGCTATTTCTAGTCAGTTGCATATGTATATGTTTTATAACTCATTACCATACCTATTATGTATTTATTATTTTTGTTCATGCGTAAATTGTATCTGTACGTGTACTTTAAAATAGATAATAATTTACTCGACGATAATTACAGTGAGGGATTTTACTCAATCATTATTACTGACTTTGTAGTTAGAAAAGTTAAGTTGTAATTGGGTGGTATTTAATTTAATAAAATTGTTTTCTTTACCTAACCTCAATGTTTACTATCTTCCAAACATCTGATCTATCTGTTGAAGTGAATTCACTGAATATGATGGAGATTTCATTCATCTATGTTATGTCAAGGAATAGCTGGATATAGTTCTGTTTTTACTTTGGTTTGCGAGATCTGTATACTATAATCTATATCTATAAAAATGAATGTTTGTGTGTATGTAAGAATGTATGTGTGTTATAGACGCCTAAACCGCCGAACAAAAGTTGATGAAATTTGGAGGGTTTGTTTAACACATTCCCGGGATAGTTCCTGTGAAGTTTGGTGTAGCTCCATCCAGAGGGCTCCGCCCCAGAGGCTTAGGATGGTTCAAACACCGATGTATGTGTGTATGTATGTATGTTATAGACGCTTAAACAGCTGAACAGAAGTTAATGAAATTTGGAGAGATTTATTAACATATTCCTCGAACGGTTCATGGGAAGTAAGGTGCAGATCCATCTTCAGGGCCCCGCCATAGAGGCTTAGGGTTGTTCAAAAACCGATGTATATATGTATGCTTGTATGTATGTATTTTTTGGACGTCTAAACAGCTGAAGAGAAGTTAATGAAATTTGGAGAGAGTTATTAACATATTCCCCGAACGGTTCATGGGAAGTATGGTGCAGATCCATTTACAAGGCTCCG
Source organism: Prosapia bicincta (assembly GCA_036971475.1). Lineage (NCBI taxonomy): Eukaryota > Metazoa > Arthropoda > Insecta > Hemiptera > Cercopidae > Prosapia > Prosapia bicincta. Next base: position 78,572,925 of record JBAIZL010000010.1, on the reverse strand, counting down.
CCCCAGAAGGTTAGGATGGTTCAAACACCGATGTATGTATGTTTGTTATGAACGCCTAAACCACTGATCTAATATTTTGATGTTTGGTTTGTAAACAAGCTGTACCCTGCCACGCTTTACTGTGTCACATTGTGGTTGCATGGATGAGGAATGAGGAGTAAATTGAACCATACGGTGCACAGAAGTTTAATTTTCCAACACTTCCACAGGCTAATTCAATATGGCGCTAAGGCTACGCCACCTTTTGCTTGAACTGTTGCCAGAACTGATGAGAAATGTTTTCCAAGTTCCTTCTGGCGGATCCAAGAGGAAGTTTTCTCTTAGCCCATCATTTATCATTTGCATTATGCGATCATAGAGGCCCTTATGTTCACGAGTTAATTTGGGAATGCTTGATTGGACATATGACTGGAGATCACCAGTGTAGTTCTGTTCAGGGCGTAAGTCCTTATGAAATGAAGGAGTCGCAGATCGGGTGGGTGCTGGCATTCTATAATAACTTCTGCCTTAGATCGAATGACAGCTCGACCACAGCATGATCACACAAATGTATGTCGATTAAGGTGAATATTATATTCAGATTGTATTATAATCTAAGTTGGATGCAAGTTGATACGTTAATTTTTGTTAATAAACATTGTAATTTTGGTCAGGTAATTTTTACATGTGACTAGAGTGGCGAGTGATATATAAGAAAGGTGTCTTCTCGCGGTCACAAGTATGTTATAGACGTGAACAATAGATAAAAACAATTTCTAAGCGGGTTGTATGTCGTGTCAAAATTTGAACTCAATCACTACAGAACGTTACGAGTGTTTGAAGCTTGTACAAACAAACATAAAATTTTTATATATGAATATTACTCGTGCAGGAGCTTAACAAGTTATGAAAAAAGACTTATATTCTATTAAATTTTCAAATCATTCATAGTTTTTATTGAAGTCAGTACTATCGGTAAGTATTTAAGCATTCCTACATTGTAAATAGCACTCATAGAAATGTTGCTCCTAATAGAGGGCCCTTTTGTAATAATTGTACATAATAAATACACAAAAACCTCTTAACCACAAACCTTCTTTATTTTACCCTAATGCACATTTCAGTTACCAAGTAACCATCCTCAGAGGAATAACATACAAATACTGCAGTCTTTTTGTGTATTTATTAATTAATTCAACCACAGTATATTCCTAATAAATAGTAATAATTGTAGATCTTTATTTCCTTTCAACACAAATTAGAAATAAAACCACTAGTTTACCCAAAGCAAATCCCGAATGAGTAATGAAGCCAAGTGACAAGGCTTTGTTTATTGGCTTGTCCACTCGGCTGTGAAGCTCTGTAGCTTTGACTTGGCCGCGGTGCGATTATCATGGTTTTTGCGCGGCTCCGACGAAAAAACATTATTTTGCATCTCTTCTTTCTTCTTCACTTTTAATTTCGTTCGTCTTTAGAGAGGTCGGAGCGAGGTCGTTTAGGAAAAAACCTCTTTTCGGATGACTTGCTTTGCTCTACGAATGAGCAAATTATTTCTGAGAATAAACGTTTTATGGATTCCGTGGTTTTAAGGCGAACGCGATGATGAAGTCGTGGCTTGTAGCTCTGTGAACCTCTTATGGAGATTCTTAGTTGATTCTTACAGGAAATTAGCGTTTTCTTTCTGCATCATTCAGGAGTAACTTACCTTTAACATGTTATTTTTTAAAAGAACATCGTCTCAATATAACAAAGAGCAAACATCAGCAGCCCAGACAAGGGTTAAACCTCCCTAGAACAGGGAGTTAAGACAAAAATATATTTTCTGGGAGGGTGGGTTGTAGCTAGTAATTGTCAAGGAGCAGCTAGTAGGCCTAATGAGGGGGGTGACTTTTTGATAATTTAAACTAAAACACGCTCAAATATATTTCAAGACTAAACAAATAGGACATCACCCCCTCCTCCGTGAGTGTTTGTAACATGTACTAATCCTCAACCAAGAGACTGCTTCATGACTCAACATTTTACCATAAACTTGGACATTTCTATTTTTCCAGTAGGTCTAGATGATATAATGATCCACCTAGAGAGTCTACCTCAACGATACGACCCTGGATGGTTTTCCTTTCAGCCTTTAGTACCAGGAAGATTTCACCCCCCCCCCATTAATACAATAATACTTTCCACACGTCTTTCGCAATCTTTTGTGGTCATATTGGCTTAAATTTAAGCTCCGCCTTAAAACACAAGAAGACTTTAATGGTTGGTCCGTTGTGAAGGATTGGGTGAGGTGTTACTTTGAAAAACTGTTAATGCTATCGAAACAGAAGAAACCGTCTCTTATCATTAGACTATACAACTTAAGTAAACAATATAAATAAAGTAAAAAAATATATTTTCTGGGAGGGTGGGTTGCAGCTAGTAATTGCCAAGGAGCAGCTAGTAGGCCTAACGAGGGGGGGTGACCTTTTGATACTTCAAACTAAAACACGCTCAAATATATTTCAAGACTAAAAAAATAGGACATCACCCCCTCCTCCGTGAGTGTTTGTAATATGTACTAATCCTCAACCAAGAGACTGCTTCATGACTCAACATTTTTACCATAAACTTGGACATTTCTATTTTTCCAGTAGGTCTAGATGATATAATGATCCACCTAGAGAGTCTACCTCAACGATACGACCCTGGATGCTTTTCCTTTCAGCCTTTAGTACCAGGAAGATTTCACCCCCCACCATTAATACAATAATACTTTCCACACGTCTTTCACAATCTTTTGCGGTCATATTGGCTTAAATTTAAGCTCCGCCTTAAAACACAAGAAGACTTTAATGGTTGGTCCGTTGTGAAGGATTGGGTGAGGTGTTACTTTGAAAAACTGTTAATGCTATCGAAACAGAAGAAACCGTCTCTCATCATTAGACTATACAACTAAAGTAAACAATATAAATAAAGTAAAAAAAAATATATAGCTCTGAAACAAGAGATATTTCAGCTGAAAACACTTACCCGTTCTGATAAATCAATGCCATCATAATAGTACCAACCTCGCATCAATTTATACCCAATAAAGTCGGTATCAATATATATGACCCCTAATAGCACAGGCCAGGCTTTATTCCATTCGATATTTATCACACGTGTAATTTAAAACTGCCAGATAGTGTATTTATATAGTTTCCATTATAAATAATGCTTGGTCGTGAGAGTTGTGTGTAGTTAGCACGGAGGAAGTTATTCTGCGACTGGAGCAGACGCGCTGCCATCTAGATACACGCGGCCAAGGCGTTATACGACTTCGCAAACACCTGTTCGTCAAATGGAATCAATAGAACTATTTCTAGTGTTTTTGTCCAAATGGTTCCAGGATTACGACAGGTTACAAGTTCCCACTTTCCTGGGAATCTTTAATTGAGCATTTTTCGTCAGCTCGATATTATTATTAAGGGATGTTTAAAGTAACCAAATTATTAGTTGAACGCTTTTCAAACTTAAAAAGCAATATAACTTTTAATAAACAATCAGAATCACAAACTCACAATCAATAATTGATTTCTTTAAAAGCATTTCAATAACAGGTTTGACGTTATCAATGAGAATGTTACACAAAGGATTTAATTTTATTGAGCTTCAAAATATCTTCCACGTAATAGAATAATAATGAATCAGTGATTTTCACAATCAATAAAAATTTCATCAATCGCATTTCAATCAGAAAGTCATCATCATTATCAGTGAGTATACGATATATACAAGGGTTGACCGTTTTGTACCCTTTAAAAAATCTTCTATTTAATCTTCTCCCAAATCCAAAACAGCTTATAAATAATAATTTTTTTCTCAAGGCCAGGATCCTATAGCTCGTTACCCACACTAGGCCTTTTCTCTAGTGATGGGAAATACCTACCGCCGACCTGACGTAAAGAGAGGCGTAGAGCGCTGCTACCCAGAGTAAACCTGCTCTCAACAAAGGTGATGGGAAATGCCTATCTATTACCTGACGTAATGAGAGGCATAATGCGCTTAAACGCTACCCAGAGTAGACCTGCTGTCAATAGAGGTGATAGGAAATGCCTATCTCCCACCTGAGGTAAAGAGAAGCTTAGAGCGCTTAAACGCCACCCAGAGTAGACCTGCTCTCAAAAGAGGTGATGGGAAATTCCTATATCCTACCTGAGGTAAAGAGAGGCGTAGAGCGCTTAAACGCTACCCAGAGAAAACCTGCTCTCAACAGAGGTGATGGGAAATGCCTATCTCCTCCCTGAGGTAAATAGCGGCTTAGAGCGCTTAAACGCTACCCAGAGTAAACCTGCTCTCTACAGAGGTTATGGGAAATTCCCATCTCCCACCTGACGTAGAGAGAGGCGTAGGGCGCTGCTACCCAGAAAAAACCTGCTCTCTACAGAGGTGATGGGAAATGTCTATCTCCCACCTGAGGTAAAGAGAGGCTTAGTGCGCTTAAACGCCACCTAGAGTAAACCTGCTCTCAACAGAGGTGATGGGAAATGCCTATCTCCCACCTGACGTAAAGAGAGGCTTCGAGCGCTAAAACGCTACCCAGAGTAGACCTGCTCTCAACAGAGGTGATGGGAAATATTCATCTCCCACATGAGGTAAAGAGAGGCCTGGAGCGCTTGAGCGCTACCCAGAGTAAACCTACTCTCAACAGAGGTGATGTGAAATGCCTTGCTCCCACCTGAGGTAAAGAGAGGCTTAGAGCGCTTAAACGCTACTCAGAGTAAACCTGCTCACAAAAGAGGTGATGGGAAATTCCTAAATCAAACCTGAGGTAAAGAGAGGCGTAGAGCGCTTAAACGCTACCCAGAGCAAACCTGCTCTCTACAGAGGTGATGGGAAATGCCTATCCCCCACCTGACGTAAAGAGAGGCATACAGCACCACTACCCAGAAATAACGTGCTCCCTACAGAGGTGATGGGAAATACCTATATCCCACCTGAGGTAAAGAGAGGCGTAGAGCGCTTAAACGCTACCCAGAGTAGACCTGCTCTCAAAAGAGATGATAGGAAATTCCTATATCCTACCTGAGGTAAAGAGAGGCTTAGAGCGCTAAAACGCTAACCAGAGTAAACCTACTCACGAAAGAGGTGTTTTGAAATTCCTAAATCCCACCTGAGGTATGGAGAGGCGTAGAGCGCTTAAACGCTACCCAGAGTAGACCTGGTTTCAACAGAGGTGATGGGAAATGCCTATCTCCTACATGACGTAAATAGAAGCTTAGAGCGTCGCTACCCAGAGTAGACCTGGTCTCAACAGAGGTGAAGGGAAATAACTATCTCCTACCTGACGTAGAGCGAGGCTTAGAGCGCTTAAAAGCTACCTAAAGTAAACCAGCTCTTAACAGACTTGATGGGAAGTGCCTATCCCCCACCTGACGTAAAGAGAGGCGTACAGCGCCACTACACAGAAGAAACCTGCTCCCTACAGAAGTGATGGGAAATGCCTATCTCCCACTTGACGTAAAGAGAGGCTTAGAGCGCTTAACCACTACCTAGAGTAGACCTGCTCTCAATAGAGGTGATGGGAAGTGCCTATCTCCCACTTGACGTAAAGAGAGGCTTAGAGCGCTTAAACACTACCTAGAGTAGACCTGCTCTCAATAGAGGTGATGGGAAATGCCTATCTCCCACCTGTGTAAAGAGAGGCTTAAAGCACTTAAACGCCACCCAGAGTAGACCTGCTCTCAAAAGAGGTGATGGCAAATTCCTATATCCCACCTGAGGTAAAGAGAGGCGTAGAGCGCTTAAACGCTACCCAGAGTAAACCTGCTCTCAACAGAGGTGATGGAAAATGCATATCTCCCACCTGACTTAAAGAGAGGCATACAGCGCAATTACACAGAATAAACCTGCTCCCTACAGAAGTGATGGGAAATGCCTATCTCCCACTTGATGTAAAGAGAGACTTAGAGCACTTAAACACTACCTAGAGTAGACCTGCTCTCAATAGAGGTGATGGGAAATGCCTATTTTTCACCTGAGGTAAAGAGAGGCTTAGTGAGCTTAAACGCTACCCAGAGTAAACCTACTCTCAAGAGAGGTGATGGGAAGTGCCGATCTCCCACCTGACGTATAGAGAGGCGTACAGCGCCACTACGCAGAATAAACCTGCTCCCTACAGAAGAGATGGGAAATGCCTATCTTCCACTTGACGTAAAGAGAAGCTTAGAGCGCTTAAACACTACCTAGAGTAGACCTGCTCTCAATAGATGTGATGGGAAATGTATATCTCCCCCCTGAGGTTAAGAGAGGCTTAGTGCGCTTAAACGCCACCTAGAGTAGTCCTGTTCTCAACAGAGATGATGGGAAATGCCTATCTCCCCCCTGAGGTAAAGAGAGGCTTAGATCCCTTAAACGCTACCCTGAGTAAACCTGCTTTCAACAGAGGTGATGGGAAATGCCTATCTCCCCCTTGAGGTAAAGAGAGGCTTAGAGCCCTTAAACGCTACCCAGAGTAAACCTACTCTCAACAGAGGTGATGGGAAATGCCTATCTCCCCCCTGAGGTAAAGAGAGGCTTAGCGACCTTAAACGCTACCCAGAGTAAACCTACTCTCAACAAAGGTGATGGGAAATGCCTATCTCCCCTCTGAGGTAAAGAGAGGCTTAGAACGTTATACGGTACCCAGAGTAGTCCTGCTCTCTAAAGAGATGATGGGAAATGCCTATCTTCCACCTGAGGTAAAGAGAGGCTTAGTGCGCTTAAACTCCACCTAGAGTAGACCTGTTCTCAACAGAGATGATTGGAAATACCTATCTCCCACCTGAGGTAAAGAGAGGCATAGAGCGCTTAAACGCTACCCAGAGTAAACCTGCTCTCAACAGAGGTGATGGGAAATGCCTATCTCCCACCTGAGGTAAAGAGAGGCGTAGAGCGCTTAAACGCTACCCATAGTAAACCTTCTCTTAATAGAGGTGATGGGAAATGCCTATCTCCCCCCTGAGGTAAAGAGAGGCTTAGTGCGCTTAAACGCCACCTAGAGTAGACCTGCTCTCAACAGAGATGATTGGAAATACCTATCTCCCACCTGAGGTAAAGAGAGGCATAGAGCGCTTAAACGCTACCCAGAGTAAACCTGCTCTCAACAGAGGTGATGGGAAATGCCTATCTCCCACCTGAGGTAAAGAGAGGCTTAGTGCGCTTAAACGCCACCTAGAGTAAACCTGCTCTCAACAGAGGTGATGGGAAATGCCTATCTCCCACCTGAGGTAAAGAGAGGCTTAGTGCGCTTAAACGCTACCCAGAGTAAACCTGCTCTCAACAGAGGTGATGGGAAATGCCTATCTCCCACCTGAGGTAAAGAGAGGCTTAGTGCGTTTAAACGCCACCTAGAGTAAACCTGCTCTCAACAGAGGTGATGGGAAATGCCTATCTCCCCCCTGAGGTAAAGAGAGGCTTAGTGCGCTTAAACGCCACCCAGAGTAAACCTGCTCTCAACAGAGGTGATGGGAAATGCCTATCTCCCACCTGAGGTAAAGAGATTCTTAGTGCGCTTAAACCCCACCTAGAGTAAACCTGCTCTCAACAGAGGTGATGGGAAATGCCTATCTCCCCCCTGAGGTAAAGAGAGGCTTAGTGCGCTTAAACGCCACCCAGAGTCGTCCTGCTCTCTAAAGAGATGATGGGAAATGCCTATGTCCCACCTGAGGTAAAGAGAGGCTTAGTGCGCTTATACGCCACCTAGAGTAGACCTGTTCTCAACAGAGATGATTGGAAATACCTATCTCCCACCTGAGGTAAAGAGAGGCGTAGAGCCCTTAAACGCTACCCAGAGTAAACCTGCTCTCAACAGAGGTGATGGGAAATGCCTATCTCCCACCTGAGGTAAAGAGAGGCTTAGTGCGCTTAAACGCCACCCAGAGTCGTCCTGCTCTCTAAAGAGATGATGGAAAATGCCTATGTCCCACCTGAGGTAAAGAGAGGCTTAGTGCGCTTATACGCCACCTAGAGTAGACCTGTTCTCTAAAGAGATGATGGGAAATGCCTATGTCCCACCTGAGGTAAAGAGAGGCTTAGTGCGCTTATACGCCACCTAGAGTAGACCTGTTCTCTAAAGAGATGATGGGAAATGCCTATGTCCCACCTGAGGTAAAGAGAGGCTTAGTGCGCTTAAACGCCACCCAGAGTCGTCCTGCTCTCTAAAGAGATGATGGAAAATGCCTATGTCCCACCTGAGGTAAAGAGAGGCTTAGTGCGCTTATACGCCACCTAGAGTAGACCTGTTCTCTAAAGAGATGATGGGAAATGCCTATGTCCCACCTGAGGTAAAGAGAGGCTTAGTGCGCTTATACGCCACCTAGAGTAGACCTGTTCTCAACAGAGATGATTGGAAATACCTATCTCCCACCTGAGGTAAAGAGAGGCGTAGAGCCCTTAAACGCTACCCAGAGTAAACCTGCTCTCAACAGAGGTGATGGGAAATGCCTATCTCCCACCTGAGGTAAAGAGAGGCTTAGTGCGCTTAAACGCCACCCAGAGTCGTCCTGCTCTCTAAAGAGATGATGGAAAATGCCTATGTCCCACCTGAGGTAAAGAGAGGCTTAGTGCGCTTATACGCCACCTAGAGTAGACCTGTTCTCTAAAGAGATGATGGGAAATGCCTATGTCCCACCTGAGGTAAAGAGAGGCTTAGTGCGCTTATACGCCACCTAGAGTAGACCTGTTCTCTAAAGAGATGATGGGAAATGCCTATGTCCCACCTGAGGTAAAGAGAGGCTTAGTGCGCTTATACGCCACCTAGAGTAGACCTGTTCTCAACAGAGATGATTGGAAATACCTATCTCCCACCTGAGGTAAAGAGAGGCGTAGAGCGCTTAAACGCTATCCAGAGTAAACCTGCTCTCAACAGAGGTGATGGGAAATGCCTATCTCCCCCCTGAGGGAAAGAGAGGCTTAGTGCGCTTAAACGCCACCCAGAGTCGTCCTGCTCTCTAAAGAGATGATGGGAAATACCTATGTCCCACCTGAGGTAAAGAGAGGCTTAGTGCGCTTATACGCCACCTAGAGTAGACCTGTTCTCTAAAGAGATGATGGGAAATGCCTATGTCCCACCTGAGGTAAAGAGAGGCTTAGTGCGCTTATACGCCACCTAGAGTAGACCTGTTCTCTAAAGAGATGATGGGAAATGCCTATGTCCCACCTGAGGTAAAGAGAGGCTTAGTGCGCTTATACGCCACCTAGAGTAGACCTGTTCTCAACAGAGATGATTGGAAATACCTATCTCCCACCTGAGGTAAAGAGAGGCGTAGAGCGCTTAAACGCTACCCAGAGTAAACCTGCTCTCAACAGAGGTGATGGGAAATGCCTATCTCCCACCTGAGGTAAAGAGAGGCGTAGAGCGCTTAAACGCTACCCATAGTAAACCTTCTCTTAATAGAGGTGATTGGAAATACCTATCTCCCACCTGAGGTAAAGAGAGGCGTAGAGCCCTTAAACGCTACCCAGAGTAAACCTGCTCTCTAAAGAGATGATGGGAAATGCCTATGTCCCACCTGAGGTAAAGAGAGGCCTAGTGCGCTTAAACGCCACCTATAGTAGTCCTGTTCTCAACAGCGATAATGGGAAATTCTTATATCCCACCTGCGGTAAAGAGAGGCTTAGAGCCCTTAAACGCTACCCAGAGTAAACCTGCTCACAAAAGAGATGATGGGAAATTCCTATATCCCACCTGAGGTAAAGAGAGGCTTAGAGCGCCTAAACGCTACAAAGAGTAAACCTGCTCTCTACAGAGGTGATGGGAAATACCTATCTCCCACCTGAGGTAAAGAGAGGCTTAGAGCGCTTAACCACTACCTAGAGTAGACCTGTTCTCAACAGAGATGATTGGAAATACCTATCTCCCACCTGAGGTAAAGAGAGGCGTAGAGCGCTTAAACGCTACCCAGAGTAAACCTGCTCTCAACAGAGGTGATGGGAAATGCCTATGTCCCACCTGAGGTAAAGAGAGGCCTAGTGCGCTTAAACGCCACCTATAGTAGTCCTGTTCTCAACAGAGATAATGGGAAATTCTTATATCCCACCTGCGGTAAAGAGAGGCTTAGAGCCCTTAAACGCTACCCAGCGTAAACCTGCTCACAAAAGAGATGATGGGAAATTCCTATATCCCACCTGAGGTAAAGAGAGGCTTAGAGCGCCTAAACGCTACAAAGAGTAAACCTGCTCTCTACAGAGGTGATGGGAAATGCATATCTCCCACCTGACGTAGAGAGAGGCTTAGAGCGCTTAAACGCTACCCAGAGTAGACCAGCTCTTAACAGAGGTGATGGGAAGTGCCTATCTCCTACCTGGCGTAAAGAGAGGCGTAGAGTGCTCAAACGCTACCCAGACTAGACTTGCTCTCAACAGAGGTGATGGAAAGTGCCTATCTGCTGCCAGGCGTAAAGAAAGGTATAGAGCGTTCAGAAGCTACACAGAGTAGCGCTGTGTTCATAGTATAAGCTCAAGTTATTCTTTTGAAGAAGAAAGGTGAAAATTAGGTAATAAGTGTAAGAGTTAAAAGTATGAGTTGTCGGAAATAGGTTTAGGAATATTTTTTGTTCTTTTACGTTACAAGTAACGCTGTGTAAATATCCAGTGCTTGTTGCAAAACACCCGACTGTACCGAGGAGCCAAACAGGTTTTTAAAGGACATGAACACATTAAACTAATCTGTATTGAATCGGATTCAACTAATGTGCTTTCACGTTCACATATTTGCCACGCCTTCATTAAGCTCCCGCCTTAAGAGCGTCAGATAATACGGTAGCTATTCCAGCGTTACATTATTTGCCATGTTTTTTACCGAGAGATCAGCTATGACACTTTCATTGCGAGCATTAAACTCTCTCTGGCTCGCATATTACTTGGATCCGATAGCCGACACTTGTATAGCCGAACGAGTGCTAACATCCAAGAACACAGATATCTGATAAGCTGTCTACAATGCGATTAGTGCTGGATCTTCATGACGTTTGTTTGTTTTTAGATTCGGTCAATACACAATTATTCTTCCTGCACGCTAGATCAAATCACTAGTAATTTTGTCTTTTATCTGACGTTCATTTAGTTTCATCCATGTCTAGTTTGATCATCGTCTTAGTTTGATCCATGTATTACTTTGATTCATATGTTAGTTTGATCCATTTCTTGGTTTAATCCATGTCTTAGCTTTATCCATGTCTAGTTTGATCCATGTCGTAATTTGACTAATGTCTTAATTAATCCTTGTTTTAGTTTGATCCATGTCTTAGTTTATTCCATGTCTTAGTTTAATCCATGTCTTAGTTTGATCTGTTTTAGCTAGATCCATGTCTAGTTAGATCCTTGTCTTCGTTTGATTCATGTCTAGCTTGATTCACTGTGTGTTATTTTCACATTTTCTTAACAATACATTCAAGTACACATTTATAATTCTTGTTTTCTATCCGTACGACGAGTCACGTACAATCTTTTTGATTTTATTAAAACCTCTAATAACCACAGTTTCCATATGAAGTATTCACCTCGTTCGAGCACACCCACGTCTTTCCCCTTTCTAAATATATTGATTACATAAAAATAATTACATGCAAATGATAAATTATCTTTTAAATTTGCCTAATTGAAGAAGAACAAAATAAAACGTTTAATATTTAAGAAGCCCACTACCGCCTGTGTATGTACGTCCCGGAGTGGGGAGACTTTGACTTGAGGAGAGGACACTAACCCGTACTCTGTGAATCAGTCCCGGCTGCCGTTTGTGTATGAACGTTACGGTGTGGGGAGACTTCACCTTGTGGACATGACACTAGCCCGTACTCTGTGAATCAGTCCCGGCTGCCATCTGTGTTTGTACGTCCCGCAGTGGGGAGACTTTGACTTGTGGACAGGACACTATCCCGTTCTCTGTGACTCAGTCCTGGCTGCCGTCTGTGTTTGTACGTCCCGCAGTGGGGAGACTTTGACTTGTGGACAGGACACTATCCCGTTCTCTGTGACTCAGTCCTGGCTGCCGTCTGTGTATGTACGTTACGGTGTGGGGAGACTTCACCTTGTGGACAAGACACTAGCCCGTTCTCTGTGAATCAGTCCTGGCTGCCATCTGTGTACGAACGTCCTGGTGTAAGGAGACTTTGACTTGTGGGCAGGACACTAGCCCGCTCTCGGTGACTCACACAGTCCTGCCGGCTTCTCTAACATCCAACTGCACTTTCCTCGCCCGTTTTATGTTGCGCATTAATCTTCATGATTTCAAATCTCTCCCCCTCTTTACAACTTTGTAATGAATGCGAGCAATATTTCAACACGGTTACGGAGCTCGCTCAAGGAGGCACGTTATGAAGGGCATAAATTTCACTTAGAGTAATTGGTGCTGGCTTAATAGCGCCGTTTGTGATACGAGATAGGCTGAGATACCGATCCAGGAACAGTTCTTTATAAGCATCTCTTACACGTGCTTGCTATGGAAGTTATATTTCTAGGTTAAAAACAAATATATATATATATATATATATATATATATATATATATATATATATATATGTATATATAATCTCATATGACATTAAAAAAATAATAAAATGAAATATGTGGTTGTTGCACTCGGGGGAGTGCCGACAGAAGTGAAAACTTTTATAGCCATGTATATAGAAATTTCGAATTGAGAAAAACATCATTTTGCATAATGGGAAATTAGGTGCGTAATTGGAAGCGACTAAAAATGTTTTAATTTAAAAAAATGCATTTAATATACGTACATAACCTATTAATATCGATATATTAAAATTTAAATAATTAATATATTTATTAACAAATCAAAACTATTTAATAATAGCCTTTATATTTACAAACAAGTTTCATTTAATAATGCAACATATCCTACGTGTTAAAACAATTATTTTACGACATAACATATAACCAGCTTCTATATGAAATCATATGTTATCATTTCATTCTTTTGAGGTGACTCATAGCATAGCCAGATGGAGTTTATACTGACACTATTAATCTGACGGAGGTTATACTGACGCTGTTAATCTGACGGAAGTTATACCAACGCTATTAATCTGACGGAGGTTATACCGACGCTATTAATCTGACGGAGGTTATACTGACGCTATTAATCTGACGGAGGTTATACTGACGCTATTAATCTGACGGAAGTTATACTGACGCTATTAATCTGACGGAGGTTATACTGACGCTATTAATCTGACGGAGGTTATACTGACGCTATTAATCTGACGGAGGTTATACTGACGCTATTAATCTGACGGAGGTTATACTGACGCTATTAATCTGACGGAGGTTATACTGACGCTATTAATCTGACGGAGGTTATACCGACGCTATTAATCTGACGGAGGTTATACTGACGCTATTAATCTGACGGAGGTTATACTGACGCTATTAATCTGACGGAGGTTATACTGACGCTATTAATCTGACGGAGGTTATACTGACGCTATTAATCTGACGGAGGTTATACTGACGCTATTAATCTGACGGAGGTTATACTGACGCTATTAATCTGACGGAGGTTATACTGACGCTATTAATCTGACGGAGGTTATACTGACGCTATTAATCTGACGGAGGTTATACCGACGCTATTAATCTGACGGAGGTTATACTGACGCTATTAATCTGACGGAGGTTATACCGACGCTATTAATCTGACGGAGGTTATACTGACGCTATTAATCTGACGGAGGTTATACTGACGCTATTAATCTGACGGAGGTTATACTGACGCTATTAATCTGACGGAGGTTATACCGACGCTATTAATCTGACGGAGGTTATACTGACGCTATTAATCTGACGGAGGTTATACTGACGCTATTAATCTGACGGAGGTTATACTGACGCTATTAATCTGACGGAGGTTATACTGACGCTATTAATCTGACGGAGGTTATACCGACGCTATTAATCTGACGGAGGTTATACTGACGCTATTAATCTGACGGAGGTTATACTGACGCTATTAATCTGACGGAGGTTATACTGACGCTATTAATCTGACGGAGGTTATACCGACGCTATTAATCTGACGGAGGTTATACTGACGCTATTAATCTGACGGAGGTTATACTGACGCTATTAATCTGACGGAGGTTATACTGACGCTATTAATCTGACGGAGGTTATACCGACGCTATTAATCTGACGGAGGTTATACTGACGCTATTAATCTGACGGAGGTTATACTGACGCTATTAATCTGACGGAGGTTATACTGACGCTATTAATCTGACGGAGGTTATACTGACGCTATTAATCTGACGGAGGTTATACTGACGCTATTAATCTGACGGAGGTTATACTGACGCTATTAATCTGACGGAGGTTATACTGACGCTATTAATCTGACGGAGGTTATACTGACGCTATTAATCTGACGGAGGTTATACTGACGCTATTAATCTGACGGAGGTTATACCGACGCTATTAATCTGACGGAGGTTATACTGACGCTATTAATCTGACGGAGGTTATACTGACGCTATTAATCTGACGGAGGTTATACTGACGCTATTAATCTGACGGAGGTTATACTGACGCTATTAATCTGACGGAGGTTATACCGACGCTATTAATCTGACGGAGGTTATACTGACGCTATTAATCTGACGGAGGTTATACTGACGCTATTAA